>JAECXS010000038.1:0-1200000 GCA_018153105.1 Drosophila rufa | reverse complement strand
GCAATGAATGGAAAATCGAACTTGAAAAGAAAACGTTACCGAATCCGCGATTATGTCCTAAAAACGTTTTACGAAAATTTGTTTCTGGAGTTGGAGGTACAGGAAAGTCATATTTGATAAATGTCTTAAGAAAATATTTAACAAAAAACCTTGGAGAACAAGTTGTTGTTGCTGGCCCAACAGGAATCGCCGCTCGAAATGTAAATGGATTAACTATACACAGGTTGTTAAATTTGCCTGTGGAGCATGGTGGTATAGCCAAGTACACACCTTTAAATAATGCAAAGCTTAAGTTAATGAGAGAAAATCTAAAACACGTCTCTCTGATTATAATTGACGAAATATCAATGGTTTCAAACGTTACATTACAGTATATCCATTTACGGCTATGTGAAATATTTGATACATTGGAACACCATGACGGCTGGTTTGGAAGAATAAATATGCTATTACTCGGAGATTTGTTGCAATTGGACCCAGTAAATGAGCCGTCTCCTTTTGTTAATATTTCTAAGGAACGGTTTCAGAAGCATTTTTCAGGCCTGTACTCTCCAAACCTATGGTCCAAGCTATTTTCATATGACGAACTTACGAAAAACATTCGCCAACAATCCGATCAAGAATTTGCCCAGACCTTAGGTCATATAAGATTGGGTATTTTAGATGAAAAAGATTACCAACTTTTATATACACGAAAATGTACATTTAATAGCGATACTATAGAAAGCTGCCTTTCTCAACTCGTAGATTATATTAAAAAGCTACCTGAACATACAATTTGTTTATTTCCAACAAGAGAACAGTGCGCAAAGGTAAACAAAGCGATGCTTGAAATACTTCCCTCAGAAAAAGTGTTTCTAATTGCTGAAGATGTAATTGAAGCAAAAACAGCAGTTCAAAGAAATAAAGCTATGAAATCTTTGGAAACTCTAAAAAGAAAAGGAAAATGCTCAATAACAGCTAACCTAGCAGATACAATAGAAGTTAAAAGCGGGGCCAAAATTATGTTACTTCGAAACCTAGACGTTGCATCTGGATTGGTAAACGGAGCAATAGGTGTAATTAAGAGACTACATCAATCAATAAATATTGTTAATAACCGCTCTGTAAAAACGGTTGAAAAACTAACTGTTCAATTTGAAGAAAATCAGCATGAAATAGAGCGTATTGAATCTAAGTTTCAATTAAATCAAAGCGTTTTTATTGTACGTAAACAATTTCCAATATGCTTAGCATATGCAATTACAATACATAAAAGCCAAGGTTTAACTGTCAAATCCGGAGTAGTGGATATTGGTGACAGTATTTTTGCAAATGGACAAACATATGTAGCATTATCTCGGCTTCAAACTCTTTCCGGCCTACATATTTTAAACATTAACCCGAAAAGTATTAAAACAAATGACGGTGCTATAAAAGAATATAATCGTTTAAGAAGTATTTACCGAAAAGATCTACATCAACTTGTCGGCAATAATAAAGCAAATAAAAATATTACAGATAAAAATATATACTTAAGTAGACAAACTACGGCGTTAATAGAGCCGTCAGTATTAGAGAACAAGACTACAAGTCGCAAACGTGATAATGAACCTATTGTTCATAACATTCGAGGTATGGAAAACCCAAATACTAATGCATGTTATGCGAACTCAGCTTTTCAGTGTCTTATAAATATAAAGTGTGTTAAAGACTCAGTTCTTAATACTCAAACTGACAGTGTCTTAAAGAAATCATTTTTAAATTATACAAACCCTTTAATGATGGGAACAAATGTTAATATCTCTGATTTAAGATCGACCATTTTTGATAATATAGATCAGCAAGATAGCGGAGATTTCTTGCGACGTCTTTTGGAATGTCCCTCCTTAGAAGGAATAAAAAAAATGTTTGTACATAAGAGTATAGTAAATTTAAAGTGCTCTATCTGCAATCATAAGCCCCCTAGCCAAATAACTGAGAATGTGATTGCTAATTTATATATTCCGGAAGAAAGGAAGTGTACACCAAATGAGCTGGTAAGCTTTAATTACGGTGTTTGGAAAAATATTGAAAATAGCTTATGTCCGCATTGCAGAGGTACCTTACAAAGTCAGACACTAATTGAAAACATAGGTCGTGTTCTTATATTATCACTTATTTTGGTTGATCAATCTTATACGAAAATAACAAATTTTAATTTAACAAACACTTCACAAAGTGAACTTCAATTTGAGAATAAAAAATACGGGCTATCAAGTGCTATATTTCACCATGGTCATGGATTTCAGGAAGGTCATTATACTTCAGTTGTACGAAAAGACGGAAAATTTTACAAAGCAAATGATGCCGTAATCTCTAAGTGTTCTTGGCCCCGTAATAGCAAAGATGCGTATATACTTTTTTATGTTGAGAAGTAAATTGTATATATAAGGAAGCATTTATTATTTAAAATTTGTATAATTTATAGAAGAAAAGTAACAAATTACATTTTTGGTTGGCAAAAATCCTCGTACTGAACCCTCCACGGGGGTGCCGACTGGTAATGACGCTACAGTGCCTGTACAATGTCAGGCGGCGTTCAGCTAAGATCAGGGGTCATAACTATGTGTTTTAGTTTTTTAATAGCTAGCTCATATAGGAAAGACCTCTGGTCATGGTATTGAGGTATACTAGTTAATACTAACAATGGGAGACCTACGTATGTCATTTTTGAAACTTCTGATATCAAACAAAAACACCTCTTAACGAGGTTAGATTAAAGTGACGATGGCACACTCAACTCAAAAAATTTCTGATATCAAATTTTGTGACGATTAATAGTTATTTAAACAAAAATATTTAAAAAGTTTTTAATTAGATTCAAAATCGGCACTAAGCTGAAAAATTTAAAAAGACAAAATAGGCAGCGCACAGTGGATCCAATCTAAAATCTAGCAGAATAAAAGTATATTTTTTAAATATAAATATTGCGTTTAGTTTTGATTTTATTTAATTGGCTACACTCTGCAAAGCTCAAAAAAGCTTTTAAATGAGCTTTTCAGTGCATCTCTGATCGGCTGCGAGCTTTAAAACTTAACTTATTTGCGGCACGTGTCTACACAAAGATTTGAGGTTAATTGTGATTCGTTTTAAATGATCAAAACAAGTGATATATTTGAGTATATTGATATAAATAACTTTTGTTTCCCTTAAAATAAGGTATGTACTAAATACAAATTGTATGTTCGTGGCCCGTCTTTTCATGTGTAGCTTAAAAATGTGTTATTTGTAAGTTGACTTAGCAAGAATTGTTTTTGAGCGTTTTACTGTCTTCATTGGACTGTAATTAACGTTATTCAATCGTATTCAAGCTAATTTTAGTATTTATGTGAAGTGGGAGTTCTTGTGATGTGAAAATGTCCAAAATGATAACCAACTACGTCCAACTCTTAAGCTTATTGCACTTTTTAGGTGAAATGTCAGTCCCAAAGCGGGTTTCTTTTTGCATGTGGCTTGGCGAAAATGTCGCATCAAGGAAATTGTTGGTGCTAAATGAATATGTATTTGGCACAATTTTGAAGAACATAAACTTATCTGACAACGATATTACAGAAATTAATAAAAAATTGGCTAATTTTGTCAGCAGGCTTGCAGTGAAATGGAAGGATTGCCATTACAACACTAAGTTTTTTGAGAAAAAAAATCAGAAATGGCTTGATATGCCGCTCATTTTATATCATTTCACGTCAACATCAGATATTGGTAGGCCTAAAAGGATTTTGGTGATTTGTGCCCTAAGGCGCAGATCAAACAAGTGTCTACTCTTATGAAACAAGCAACTTGTGAACAATTGATGGTGGCTACAAGCTCCAGTTTGTATAAATCTGGAATGCGAACGGCTTCAAAAATTGTTGCCACACTTAATACAGATGAGAGTGCTGGACAACAAATAAAGAAGTCATTGGACACACCAGTGAAATTACCTGTTCCCTTCTCACCTGATGAAGCGCTTGCTCTGTATGTAGATGTTGGGCACACAAAACATACATACCAGCTAACGCGAATAAGTGCCAAGGAGAGGAATGCAGATATATACCCCAACTACCATAGGCTAGTCCAGACGGACTAAAAGTAACCGATTATTCTGCTGAAATAACTCTACAGAATTTAGTAAACCATACGGTAAGCCGTATCATAAATGCGCACTCGCAGGTTGTTGAAAATCATGTTGCAGGGGAAAATAATAACAGAAGTTTGACTGCAATTTACAAATGGGGCTGCGATGGAAGCAGTGGCCACGCAACCTATCGCCTAAAGTTTCAAGATGGTGAAACAAGTATGGTCGATCAGCATTTATTTACAGTTTGCCTTGTACCATTACAAGTTCAGCTTGGATCGACAATATTGTGGAAGAACACGCGACCTTCATCAACCCGCTATTGTCGTCCCATAAAACTCATTTGTCAGAAAGAGACAAGTGAATTAATAACTTTGGAGACTGACAATGTTAAAAGCCAAATAACGTCGAACAAGCCAACAGTGACCAACTCATATACCATCCTCCATGAATTTCATCTGACGATGGTGGATGGTAAAACATTTGGTGTTCTAGCAGAAGCATCCACACAGACATGTGGAATTTGCAGAGCAGTCCCTAAAGACATGAACAATTTGGATTTGGTAAAGCGTTACCCGGTTGACTCAGACCTATTGAAATATGGCTTATCTAGTCTTCATGCGTGGATTAGATTTTTTGAATGTGTTTTACATTTATCATACAGACTTTCCATTAAAAAATGGCAAGTTCGCGGCACAGATAAGCCAGAAGTGGAAGCTAGAAAATTAAAAATACAGTCCGAACTAAGGAAAGAAATGGGTATTTTAGTGGACATACCAATGGCTGGTAGTGGCAACACCAACAATGGTAATACAGCTAGACGATTTTTCAGTCAACCTGATTTGGTATCACGCATCACAGGACTCATTTATAATTTTAGTGTCATTCTACGTGCATTAACTTCTGGCTATGAAATCAATATCGATGCATTTAGTTCAAATGCCATGAAATCAGCTGAAATGTTTGTCGAATTGTATCCATGGTTTTATATGCCATCATCTGTCCATAAGATTTTAATTCATGGTGCAGACATCATAAAGCATGTGGGTCTTCCTATTGGCATGATGTCTGAAGAAGCCCTGGAAGCCAGGAATAAGGATTGCCGGAATATACGGGAGAATCATTCTCGAAAGAATAATAGATCTAATACAATGGAAGATGTTATGCACGCATTACTCTTGTCTTCTGATCCACTAGTAACATCATTGTCTAAAATGTCAACAAATTCGGTTAAATCTATTAAATTTGATAAAGTTGTTGCTGGTCTTCTAATAAATTTCCCACATTTAAATAATGATTCTGAATCTTTAAATTCCGAATAATAGTAGCGAATAATATATAGAAAACAAACTCATTAGTTAAAATATAAATTAAAAAACAAAACACTTAAAAATTTAAAAAAAAAGTGAACATTTATATTGTTGAATATGGTTTTTTTAACATATGAGAAATACCTAACGTAGGACATTGAAATTTGGAGAATATACGTAAAATGAATTAGAAACTGTAAGTACAAAGTTTCATTAAAATATCTATTAATTTACTAAAGTTATTAATTTAATTCTGCTAGCAGAGCTATTGGACCCACTGTGCAGCGTGCTGATTTTGAAACTAATTAAAAACTTTTTAAATATTTTTGTTTAAATAACTATTAATCGTCACAAAATTTGATATCAGAAATTTTTTGAGTTGAGTGTGCCATCGTCACTTTAATCTAACCTCGTTAAGAGGTGTTTTTGTTTGATTCTTGATCAGCATCACCAGCCGAGTCGATCTAGCCATGTCCGTCTGTCTGTCTGTCCGTCTGTCGGTTTCAACGCGAACTAGTCTCTCAGTTTTTGAGCTATCGAGCTGAAATTTTCAGCATAGTCTTATTCCTTTAGCACGCAGTATATATGTCGGTATATATGCAGAAATCGGACTACTATATCCTATAGCTGCCATAGGAATGATGGCGAAATTAATGTAAACAAAATTTTAACTTCTCTGTTTTTCAACTTATTTCTATAAATTTTGAGATATAGCAGTTTTTATGGATCTAGAATTACGGTTTTAATTTCATTAAGATCGGACCACTATATCATATAGCTGCCATAGAAGCGATCGGTCGATTTATGTAAAATTCTACATGTAAAATGTAAAATGTACAAAATTCGATATTTTTTCAACATTACTAAAATGGATCGATTTTCAATGATCCAATTGCAGACTGCAAGGGTATACCAACTTCGGTTTACCGAAGTTAGTGTTCTTTCTCGTTTTTTAATAATATAGTCATATAGGAACGACCTCTGGACATGGTATTGTGCTATACTAATTAACACTAACAATGGGAGACCTGCATACATACAGTTGCGAAAAAAATAATAGCACCGCTGGAGCACATTTTGTACTTGATAATAAAAATTTGGTTACACTTGGTTTTTTTTTTTAAATTTGGATTTTTATATTATTAATTAGTATTTCCCCTACTGTAAAATATGCTATTGTTCTTCGAATTCCTGTCTAAATATTTTGTTAGAATTTTGTTGAAAAAAACAATAAAAATTGCGAAAAAAAATAATAGCACCTCTACAACATTTTTAAACAAATATGGTAAGTTTCGCTTAATTGCCTTGAAAGAAAGCACTTGTTTATCAGGTTTGATTATGATTTCATTGATCCTAAGTCCTGATCCTAAAAAACAGTAAAAAACATTATAATAGGACGTTAATTGGTAAGATATTGTTATAAAATAATAGAAAATGTCATAAAATGGAAGGCAAGGACTGAAAAAGTGAACAAAATTATTCCTGATTCTCTTTCATGTCAATATGTTGTTTCCAGAGAGCAAGATAAATATCTTCAAGTCTTCTACTGAGCTTGAAAGTAGCCTAAAACGGATGCAATAGAGCAAACAGTTCACACATGTCTCAGGCAACATAACACAAAAGTCTGCAGACCAAAAAAAAAAAAACCCACTAATAAATAAGAGACATATTGCTAAACACACATTAACCTAGGTCCTAGGAGCATGAAAATTCCACATACCAAAAATTATGGAACTTTTTGTTGTCAGATAAGAGAAAGGCCTGCTTTTTCTACTATAGAGTAAGTACACACCCATCCGAGATTAGCAAGTGTGCGCGAATATTTTAAATATAATAATGCCAGTCTTTGCAGAATATGAAATCCCACTTGCTAGGGTCCTTCAACAGGACATTAGCCAAAAAAAAAAACAGGATAAAGCATATGGAACGGCTATGTGTTAGTTTTGATGCGCCCTTAAAAATAGCTTGACCCTAATTTTATAGAAAATCTGTGATCTGATATAATAGGGCTGTTACTGCTTCCAAGTCTACAACCATTAGATAACATTGGAAATAAACTAACAAGTCCTAGAGTACCATTTCCCAGAAACGATGCCAGGACCTTCTTGACTCTATTCCAAGGGGCTTGGCATCTGTTATTGGCTATAAATGATACTTAATTCAATATTAAATGAATAAAATATGCTACGTTTTAAAAGTCCAATATACTTAACTCATATAATTTTAACGGTTTCAGTTTTTAATTTTTTAAGTAATTTTTAAGAATTGGTGTTATTATTTTTTTCGCCAATTTTTATCATTTTAGGGAAAGTTTCTTAAATAACGTGAAAGCTTAAGATATGATTATAATTTTTGTTTCATTCCTAGACTAGCTATAGTCTCCAATTTCTAAAAGTGTAATCAACTTTTCACTAAAATTAAAAAGCATTCGCGGATGGACAACTATTTAAAATTTGCCTATACTGGCGGTGCTATTATTTTTTTCGCAGACATTTTAAAAACTTTTGATATCAAACAAAAACACCTCTTAACGAGGTGAGATAAGAGTGACGATGGCACCTTCAACTTCAAAAGTTTCTGATATCAAATTTTGTGACGATTAATGGACCAGGATAAAACGAAAATAAAATTAAAATTAAACTAACAATTTTATAATGTGAATTTCAAAAGCATAAGACCCATTTCATTATTAAATAAATTTTAATGGAAACGTTAAGCTAAGTCAAGCTTTTAAGTTATGGCACCAGTCACTATGTGTTATATTACATTTTACATTAATCATTTTGTCTTACATACTAACATTATAAAATATATTTTACACTGAACATACATAGGAATTTTTAGTATCACTGTGGACGGCAGTCCACGTAGTGACGATGAGCACCGAGACTGTGGTGCGCAAGAAGACTACTATATAAAGCCGTAGAATTGAAAATCTGCTACGATAGTCCGATCAGAACCATTTATATATTGATCGAAAGGTATTGTAATCCTCTTTGAAACTGCGTACTAAGATTTTTGTGGCCGGTGGAGCAAAAATCCCAAAATTGTTAATGATGTTGCGATCTAGTTTCAAATACACGTCGAATGACACCTCAATCATCCTGATCCGAATTTCCGTTCAAAAGATATTCAATAAACAAGATTTTACCAGGCTTTCCGAGGTGAAGACGTTTGTCATATTGTTTGTCTGTTTGTCTGTCTGTCTGTGGGTCTGTGTAGTTTGAAAATTTTTTTTTGTTAACGTTACTATTAATCGTCACAAAATTTGATATCAGAAACTTTTTTTTTGTTGAAGGTGCCATCGTCACTCTTATCTCACCTCGTTAAGAGGTGTTTTTGTTTGATAATTTTGATAAGTTTGCGACGCAGTGAAGGAAGCATCTCCGACCCCATAAAGTATATACATTTTTGATCAGCATCACCAGACAAGTCTATCCAGCCATGTCTCTCAGTTTTTGAGCTATCTTAATGAAACTTTGCAGATAATCTTCTTTCTTCTTTCGGAACGGCCGGAATCGGGCCATTATTATTATTATATTATAGCTGTTATAGGAACGACAGGGGGCCGCGACATAATTCCGCCGCCATAATTTTGCCGTTTTCAAACGACATAATTTCACGCGATCTTATGACGCTTGAGAACGCCAAAAGTTCGCCGCAGAAAAAACGACATCATTTCGCTAGCAGCGATCATATGGCACCGATAAGCATCATAAGATCGCGCGAAATTATGTCGTTTTAAAATTAGTTGTGGCGAACTTATGAAGTTTTAAAGTAACATAAGTTCGCCGAAGGAAAAACGACATAATATCGCGGCCGACATGCATATGTACATACATATGTGTGTATGTATACATATATATATTCATAAGTATGTATTCATATATCATACATACATGAATATGTATGTATGTATTTATGTACAATACATATATACATACATGTACATATACATATCCTGCAGTACCTGTCATCAACGATTCATTAAAAAAACTTCGTTTTTGATGAATCATCGATGAAATTCCATAGAAACTGTTGATGAAATTAACTTGGGCATGTCTTAAGCTGTCATCAGTGATAAATTCATCAATGATTCATCGATGATTCATCGTTTCATCAACATTTAATCGATGAAATTGAGCGAGAAAGAATTGAGAGCGAGAGAGTCGGTTTTGACCCGATTGAACGAGAGCGTCGGTTCGGCCGAAGCCGAAGCCGAAGTCGGTGCGTTGATGAAACGTTGATGACAACGGCCTATTGATGAAAACTGGGCCTGTATATTCCCTGCAGTAGCTACCATCAACGTTTCATCAACGATTCATCAAAAAAACTTCGTTGTTGTCGATGAATCATTGATGAAATTCCATTCAAGCTACTGGTGAAATTAACATTGGCATGTCCTAGGCTGTCATCAGTGACAAATTCATCGATGATTCGGTTTTGACACGATTAAATGAGAGCGTCGGTTCGGCCGAAGCCGAAGTCTGCACGTTGATGAAAAAATTATGACAACTGGTACTGCAGGGTATTTACAGCTATTGACAGCTAATTAAAAAGATGGGTACCCATGTACGTTTCTCAACACTAAAACGCCTCCGGGGCGATCTAACGGTAAAATTTTTTCGAGTTCCTTTTTGTCTTAACTTTGTAAACGTACAAAAGAAGTTGCGTCGCAATACCATGTTTCGTTTTGCTAAAAAAAAATCGTTTAAGTTTAAAGTCAAAAACTAAGCGTGCCACCTAATTAGAACGATTTTGTTCTCACTTTATAAATCAAAGATCCGGAACCAACTTATAAAAAGTGAAGTAGGTGTACACTGATTACATTTTTATACCCTTGCAGAGGGTATTATAATTTTGACCAGATGTTTGCAACGCAGTGAAGGAGGCATCTCCGACCCCATAAAGTATATATATTCCTGATCAGCATCACCAGCCGAGTCGATCTAGCCATGTCCGTCTGTCTGTCTGTCTGTCCGTCTGTCCGTCTGTCTGTCTGTCCGTCTGTCCGTCTGTCTGTCTGTCCGTCTGTCGGTTTCTACGCGAACTAGTCTCTCAGTTTTTGAGCTATCGGGCTGAAATTTTCAGCATAGTCTTATTTCTTTAGCACGCAGTATATATGTCGGAACGACCGAAATCGGATTACTATATCCTATAGCTGCCATAGGAATGATGGCGAAATTAATGTAAAAAAAATGTTAACTTCTCTGTTTTTCAACGTATTTTTATAAATTTTGAGATATAGCAGATTTTAATGCTTCTTGAATTACGGTTTTAATTTCATTAAGATCGGACCACTATATCATATAGCTGCCATAGAAGCGATCGGTTGATTTATATGAAAATGTAAAATTCTACATGTAAAATGTAAAATGTACAAAATTCTATATTTTTTCAACATTACTAAAATGGTTCGATTTTCAATGATCCAATTGCAGACTGCAAGGGTATACCAACTTCGGTTTACCGATGTTAGCTTTCTTTCTCGTTAATAACATATTTTAACCGTTATCATCTTATCAGAATTTTTCTAAACATGGGTAAGGGGAAAAGTTGCACTCCGGCAATGCGCAAGTCTATTTTCGAGCTTCGAAAGACTGGAATGACATATCTGGCCATCGGAAAGCAACTAAATGGCTCGGAGAAAATGGTTTTTGGTGCTCTTGATCATGTACTACTGTGGGCAAAAAGTAAGGTGAATTTTCAATTTAAAATTCGCGGGCTTAAGATGGCGGCCTAGTTTTTTTTTTTTTTTTTGAGTTGGCAGGACTGTTGATGACATCTGGCGGTAATTTCATGTCAATGTCAGTATCAGTACTATATTTACGCTTGTGTTTACCAAACGATCAATAGTGCATTTGTCGATTTTTACAATGTCCGATTTAATTGAGCAGAAAAGTGCCATCAAATTTTGTTTGCTGAATGAAATTTTGTCTGCGGAAACGTTGAGGATGTTGCGGAAGGCCTTTGGTGATTCTACCATGTCCCAGAAAAATGTTTATAAGTGGTACAAAGACTTCAAAGAGGGTTGGGAACGTGTTGATGAGAGCACGTCAAAGTCACTCAAAAAGCAAGGTTATGATGACATTTTTTTTCGATTTTCGTGGGGTGGTGCACTATGAATTCCTTCCACCTGGCCAAACTGTTAATAAGAAATATTATTTGAGGGTTATACGTCGTTTGCATGAAGCAATTCGTCGAAAAAGACCAGAATTATGGGCCAACAACTCTTGGTTTTTGCGTTACGATAATGCACCGTCGCACACTGCACTCGTTCTTCGTGACCATTTCGCCAAGAATTCGACGCAAATCGTTCTGCAACCACCGTATTCTCCTGATTTGGCTCCGTATGACTTCTGGCTATTCCCAAAACTCAAGAGACCACTCCGGGGAACGCGTTTCGCGTCGATTGAAGAGATAAAAGCGGAATCGACGAGGGCGCTCATGGCTATACCGGAAAGGGACTATTTGGCATGTTTCGAGGATTTGAAGAAACGTTGGCATAAGTGTATTTTATCGGGAGGGGATTACTTTGAAGGGGATGAAATTGATTCCGGAGATAAATAAAGAATTTTCACTTTACAAACAAATTCACCTTACTTTTTTTTTGCCCACAGTAGTAAAAAAATTTAACACCACGGAAAATGTTCCACGTCATAAAAGACCACGGATGACATCGGAACACACGGATCGGCATATTATACGGAAGTCGAAAAAAGACCGAAAAAAATCATCTGCTGTTATCCGTTGCGAAATTTCCAACGAATTAGATGTAGTAATATCTAAACGCACCATAGCACGTCGATTGGTAGAGGCTGTAAGAAGCCGACGATGTGGTAGCATATTGAAGCAAAATGTGTTCCCAACTAAGTATTAATATTACAATATTAAAAAAAAAGGTCTGAGAGAAGATTTACTTAAGTTACTTACATCTGTTTTTCGTTATATTAATTTTTCTTTCTAATTAGTTGGCACAGCCAAACATGAGGTACAAATTAATTTTAATTAAAAAAAATGTATTGAAACGACATTGTTTTTTGAAATGTTTATAAATGTATCTATAAAAAAAAATATTGGTAGCCCTGATCTAAAAGAACTATAATAAAAAAATAATGAATCGCATAGCGTGCACTCATCTTTCTAATTAGCTGTCTATAGCTGTACATATTTACATGCACATGTGTACATTTACATATTACACCAAGGACACAATACAAATTCAGTACACTCCAATTAAAATTAATAAACATGATTATTCAATTATTTATCAAAAATAAAAATATGCAACACTTACATACATGTTTGCATGTTTATACAAATTATACATGTACATACATGCATTTTAGAACAAGTAATTTTAAAACGACATAATTTCGCGCGATCTTATGTCGCTAATCGGTGTCTTATGATCGCTGCTGGTGAAATGATGTCGTTTTTTCTGCGGCGATCTTATGTCGCTTTAAAGCGTCATAAGTCCGCCACAACTAATTTTTAAACGACATAAGCTCGCGCGATCTTATGGCGTTTTTCGGCGTCATAAGATCACCAGAAAAAAACACCATAAGTTCGCGGACAAAATGTGCTGGGCGTAATTATGGCGGCGATCTTATGTCGCTATGCCGAACGATAGAGCCAAAATTTCATAATTTCGCTATTTTTAAAATTAAATATATCGACGCAGATTTGCGAAAGTATCGTAAGTCGACTTTACGAAAATGGGTTTTAAATGCAAAATTGTTGTACGGCCTCACCATCCTACAAAATGATTTTTCATGTGAATCGAAAATCTTTAATACTACCAAAGAGTATAAATGTATAGAGGAGACATCTCATACAAAAAAATATGGTCTATGGAGGGTTCCAGCGGTAGAACCCGCGTTCCAGCGGTAGAACCCGCATTTCAGCCGTGGAACCCGCAATGCTCGATTCTAGTTCAAATCTGGTCGGCCGGTGCCTGCTTGCCGTTTAGCCCAGTGGATAAGGCATCGGACTGTCAATCTAAGGTGCATGGGTTCGAGTCCCACTTAGACTTTCGATTATTTTTGGTTTTTTTTTTGTTTTTTCTTTATATGAAATTTATTTATAATCAACTATGATTTTTTTATGTTTATTCGACTTTTATGAAGTTTTTTATCTTTTGGTTTTAGTCTTTGGTTTTTCTGTATATTTTATGTTGTTCTTGTGCTTTTTTTATATTTATACCCGGTACCCATAGGGTACAAGGGTATTATAGGTTTGTGCCAACCGAGAATGTATGTAACAGGCAGAAGGAGGCATCTCCGACCCCATAAAGTATATATATTCTTGATCAGTATCACCAGCCGAGTCGATTTAGCCATGTCCGTCTGTCCGTCCGTGTGAAACAACAGATCTCAGAGACTATAAGAGCTAGAGTTACCAAATTTGGTGACAACATTGGAATCTGTTGCACGCAGATCAAGTTTGTTTTAAAATTTGGCCACGCCCACTTCCGCCCTCAAAAATCATAAAAAACGTTAAATAAGCTATACTCGTTTTTTTTCGGGTAAAAGTTAATAAATAGGAAAAATTAATAAAATAGAGCGGACGTTTCCTGAAAATTTCAGTGAAATCGGATGATAAACATCGGAGATATTAGCAATAAGGTTCGAATTTTAAAACCCCCCCTAAGGCGCTGCTGAGTAGCCTGTAGCCGTCTAGGTCGTGGGTTCGAGCCCCCCAAAACAGAAAATATTTTGGTTTTGTGTGGGATTGAGCTCGTACCAATTTTGCAAAATGTAGATGCACTGGCTGCTTAGACAACTGGGCCATTACATATGTTACATATGAAGCGCCATTTTCATACTAAGTATGCTTCGACAACTGTTGACCTAATTTTGGCAGAACTGAAATAAAATTGCCAGAGATTGTCACATCTAATAGCTTCTACATTTTCTTAATGAAAAGATGATTTTTATTGTCATAGAAAAGTGTGTGTGAAAGAGAAAAGAGATCGACTATTGACCAAAAAAAATGCGCCAAACTACAGAAAAGAACGAGCGTGACCAAGAAATGACAAAAAATAAAAAATTATCGCTTTCATAACTCAACTTTGCCGAACTGGTATAAAATGTATTAATTGAATAAAGAGCAGAGAAAATGAATAAGAATCTTAAATAAAAATGTAAAAAAATTCTTTGGTATGAGCGGGATTAGAACTCAGAACTTCTTGCATAATAAAACGATGGCCCATCGCTTAGACGCCTCGGCTATGCTCCTCATTGCGCAATAGACAGCGATTGATACTTCTAATAGCCTCCAGACTTTTTCAATCAGAAGGCAGTTTGTTTATTGTAACAGAGACGCACAAAACAAGTGTGAGTGAAAGAGAAAAAAGATCGACTGTTGACCAAAAAATGGCGCAAAACTACAGAAAAGAACGAGCGTGATTAAGAAATGACAAAAAATAACATAATTCACTTTCATAAACCAACTTTGCCGAACTGGTATAAAATGTATTAATTGAATAAGAAGCAGAAAAAATGAATAAGAATCTAAAATAAAAATGTAACAAAATTCTTTGGCATGAGCGGGATTAGAACTCAGAACTTCTTGCATAATAAAACGATTGCCCATCGCTTAGACGCCTCGGCTATGCTCCTCATTGCGCAATAGACAGCGATTGATACTTCTAATAGCCTCCAGACTTTTTCAATCAGAAGGCGGTTTGTTTATTGTAACAGAGACGCACAAAACAAGTGTGTGTGAAAGAGAAAAAAGATCGACTGTTGACCAAAAAAATTGCGCAAATTTATTATTAAGTCGGGAGCTAATTCGAGCGGCGATCTAATTTTTAATTAAGGAGTATCTAAAGTTTAGTATTTAAACCAGCGTTGGGCGCGCCCTGGCTCAATTTGCTCACCCTGCTCAGACCGTTATATTTTTCGGGAGGCGCCAGCAAATCGTCGCAGACGGGTCGCGGCTGGCGTTCAGCGATCCGTGAAGAAAACCAAAAACAATGCTACAGAGCTTGTGCGCAGGTAGCAAGCTCATCGCCGCGGTCCCGAGTTTTGCAACAAAAAAATACATTGGCTGGGTCTCGCACATCGTACCCAAAACAAAAACAACTTTAAAGGGAATTGCGCAGCTGGCGTTGACTTCTGCACATAGAAAAAAAAGTTTGGATTTCTTTTGCAGTCGTTTCTGTAAGGCGGACATAACAACACGTAAAAATGGCTGAAGAAATCGAAAACTCCCAACTTGAGGCGAAATATTTTTTTACAAAAATTAATAATTTGGATCTTATGCAGTGCTTAATTTGTGGTGCGACAAGTGCAAGAAGGAGTTATAATATTCGAAGACACTACAGCTCCCAACACGAAAGTGCGTACGGCTTAAGGAGTGATGCTGAGAGATTTCGTCTTATTGCGAAATTAAAGGCATCCTCGCAATTAATAAAAACGGAACCGGAGCCAGACAATAAAAATGGCATTTTATTAGCTTCTTTTGTTGTAAGCTATAGGTTGGCCAAAGCTCAAAGTGCGGAGTGCGGAACGGAATTTTGGAAGAAAGTGCCAATAGAGGAATACCCCCTTTTAAAAGGGTCAATACTTAAATTGGAGGCATGTTTTGCCAGTACCCACGTATGCGAATGTGCTTTTTCCCACATAAAAGCCATAAAAACTGTATATAGAAATAGATTAACGGATATAAACCTATCCGATTTGTTGAGAATAGCTATAAACAATGATACCATCGACTTTGATAAATTAATAAACAAATATAATTAAATGATTCCAAATATTTTTGTCAGTGTATTCTCTTTGCTCGCACATTCTTTAAGGCGCGTGGCTGCGGCGCTCCGCGACGGTGGTGGTTGTTGTTGTTTTTTTTGGTCTGGCCTACCTGCTACTCAAACCGTTAGATCTCGTGCCCAGCTGAGACTAAACGCTTAGGACTTTTCTCCTTCTTGAATTCCTTAACCGGCCGTTTTCGCTGAAGTTTTGAAACGATTTGTTGAACTCATTTTTTTACAATTGCTGCATATTGAATCTGTAATATGTGGTTTATCCACAGGTTCATCAAAATTTTAAGGGTCTTCTTGAGAAAATTCTTTCAATTCCAAGGTTGGAACGGCTTCCTTTTTTAAATACCGTTTCCCAATAAATGAGTCTGAAAAATGGGTTTCGCAAACTCTTAAGTCTTTGTCGTAATCCTCATGCTTAATATTGCATTTTTCCCTCCATATCTGTCCCAAAATTAAATCTGAAGACAGAAATTTGAAAAATTTTAAGTTAGGGAAATGCCGCCTAGATTTTTTGCACTTCATAATGCAACATTTTATGCCGGATTTGGCCAAATTCTTTTTCACGTTTGAGTTCATTTTTTGCAGTCGGACTCTTCCGCACCGATGTCGACTCTTCGGCAGTCGACCATTGATTGAAGTAGAAATAAATGTATTCCATTTTAGTATTACCAGATTTTGTTTGATAAATTAAATCAAATTTAGACAACGAATTATCGATATACATAATTAAATATATTAAAAATCTGACTACCTGTATGATAAAGTTATCGTTTTATGGTTTTAATTGTTGTTTTGGAATAATGTTTTAAGTTAAATAAAATTGAATAAACTCATACAAACGCTCTTTAAAACGGTTTTGATATTATAAGCCCGTTCCCCTTTTTTTTTTTAGCAAGGGAACGTTATTTGTTCAAAAATACTTTGTAAGCATTAAGACTTATTTAACTAAAATAATAATTTAAAAAAAAACACAATTGTTAAATTTAAACTAAAAGAAAAAAAAAAGAAAAGGATGCCCTGGCGAGGAATCGATCCCTCATTGACATCGCTGACCAACGCTTTAAGCAGCACGACTATAGACTTAGTTACAAATGCAGTAGAAAAAAACCTTTTTGGACTTTTAAAGTCTTTCGGCTCTCGCTTAATCAAAATCAAATATGCAATTTGGTCTGAAATGTGTTGCCGGCGTTTGCTCACACATACACACAAAACCCACATACACTTATGCATTTTGTGTATACCCAGTCGGACCTGGTTGCTTCCAACAAGCACAGTTCTATGCGTTCTCTGCGAGTAAAGAATGTATTCTCTATACCCGCGGTCTTCCTTTCAGATTTGTATGGGGTGAAACACCGAAACAACTGTTCTTTTTTTTTGTTTGCTGCAACAGTTCTTTCGCAACATATAAGTAACGTATATTACACTTCGGCAATCTTCGGGTTTCGCTTCCAACTTTAGTTTCTAAAAGAAGCGTTATATAACCCATCTGCAGCATACATCCATAACGGTTCTGTAGCAATGTATCTTTCATGCAAAATACCGCTTCAAAATAACCCATTGATAACAGTTATAGAACTGTTATGAAGGAAGCAATTAAGAACACCTCTGTAGCATAAATAAAAAACCGTTCGGTGAGAATGCATTAATAACCATTAAAACAGCAATAGAAATATATTTAAAAATATTTATTTTATTCAATTTGAAGAGTACATATAATATATATAGGTTAATTTATTCGTGCAGTAAAATCTTGTATGTGATTAGTTAAGAAATCCTGCAATTATATTGAAAATAATAATAATGTTTTTTTATGCAATAATTAAATAAATTTATAAAACTAATAAATTGGAAAGTAATATTATAAACACTCACCGTAAATCGCAAATATTATCTGAAATAAAAATGTTATCATATTATGACCTATAAATAAATAAAATCTGAAATGATAAAAATTATATTTTATATATTTACGTATACATACCAGATCGGAAATAAAAGTAATATATTATTTATTTTATTAGGGCAATTGCTTACCTTATTTTGTTAATATATCTGAAATGAATTAACTTATGTAATAATAGATATGTTTTGCTTACCTTGCATACTTATTAAAATGAATTTCATAACTGCGTCAAGCTAATTTCTTAATACAACTGAAGCTAGTAACAAAGAAAACGAAAAACCCAAGAGCGTGTTTTTTCATTCTCTTTTCTTCTTACTTGTTTGTGCGTTTCTTTCCTTTTTTATTCTCTTATTTTCGTTTCAAATGCTGGTTTCCGAAATAATGCATCTTTTTACGTTCTAAGAGAAGCGACGATCGCAGTGATATGAAAGAAAAATAGAACAGCGAACAACAACAAACGTTGGTTTCCGATAGAATACATATTTATGCGTTCTAAGAGAAGCGACGATTGCACTTATTTGAAGAGAAAACAAAACAACAAATGTTGGTTTCAAATATAAGGCATATTTAGGCGTTCTAATAGAAGCGACGATTGCACGGACCCGAAGCTATAAAAAAAAAGCCGACCGTTCGGGAAGCGCTCGGGTAATTTACTTCCAAAATATATTTATGCGTTCTTAGAGAAGCGAAAGTTGCACATAATATTTATTTTATAACTCATTTCTTCGCTTCTAATATACCAACAAAAGAACACTTGTTATTGCACACATCTAATATCCATTATATCATAGTTCTGGCTATTTTTGAGCTAGAATTGGCGGCATACAGAACCGTTGCAGATGCGTTCTGTTGAACAACCCGTTCTACAAGGTCCGACTGGGTAAACGAAATCTAAAAATAGAACACAAGCAACAAGCGTACAGCAGGCAAAGTTGCCCAGATGCACTCTCTATATACATTTATACTCTTTGATACTACAACGAGAAAGAAAGCTAACTTCGGTAAACCGAAGTTGGTATACCCTTGCAGTCTGCAATTGGATCATTGAAAATCGACCCATTTTAGTAATGTTGAAAAAATATAGAATTTTGTACATTTTACATTTTACATGTATAATTTTACATTTTTTACATTCTATATATTATATAGAAGTCCGATTTCGCATGAAACTTAAAATCTGCTGTTATAATCATACGCAAGGGTATAAAAATAACAATGTAATGTAAATTTATAACATTTATACATAGCTATAAAATTTTACATTTTACATGATTTTACATTTTCATATAAATCGACCGATCGTTTCTATGGCAGCTATATGATATAGTTTTCCGATCTTAATTAAATTAAAATCGTAATTCTAGAACCATAAAAAACTGCTATATCTCAAAATTTATAGAAAAACGTTGAAAAACAGAGAAGTTAAAATTTTTTTTACATTAATTTCGCCATCATTCCTATGGCAGCTATAGGATATAGTAGTCCGATTTCGGTCGTTCCGACATATATACTGCGTGCTAAAAAAATAAGACTATGCTGAAAATTTCAGCTCGATAGCTCAAAAACTGACAGACTAGTTCGCGTAGAAACCGACAGACGGACAGACGGACAGACAGACAGACAGACGGACAGACGGACATTACTAGATCGACTCGGCTGGTGATGCTGATCAAGAATATATATACTTTATGGGGTCGGAGATGCCTCCTTCACTGCGTTGCAAACATCTGGTCAAAATTATAATACCCTCTGCAAGGGTATAAAAATAAAGAGAGCAACTTTGTTTTGTTTTTGTTCGTTGTTGTATGCTCTTTAGCTCGCGCTTATTATTCCTTTCATTTTCGCCGTTAATCCTTGGTTTTTGCATTGATATTCATTGACCTAGCTGGTGATAAGATAAGATAAAATAAGGCTGTGAAAGCTTTTTCTACATTCTATATTTAAGATTTTTTGTATCTTATTTTATACTACAAAAATCTACATAGAAGAAGACAAATGTTTGAATCAAGTTGAGAAAATCTAAAAACATTACCCACATTCCCATATTAAGATTTATTTTAATCCTTAAATAAAAAAGTTCCGGATTGGTTTTAGAATTACTTGTAATTTTATCTGGAATTAAAATAAAATAATATTATTTTAAGTTTTCATCTAGCAATAATTGCATTTTATTATTGCTTCCAAAATTATCGCTTAAAATTATCTCACATCAGTGGGACTTCATATGCTATGATATTGTCTTTGTGTAAAGACAACTTTCACCCCAAATTAGTCACTATTATAGTCTGCAGTTGCAGAACCAGTTAGGAATTATACATGTGAATGTATAAAAAAAAAATGAAAATTCCCATTTTAAGAATTTTCGGTATAATTTAAGCGTTTATTTTAAGATTGGGGAAGATCTTAAATTAAGTTCATATTGATAAATCTTATACTAAGATTTAATTTAAGAATGCATAAAATCTTAAGATTTTATTTTTTCTATAAGTGTATGATTTAGTAATCATTAACATTTTTGTTTCCCCAAAAATTCACATAAATAAATATATATCTGACCATATCGGACCAATATATTTTATAGCTGCCCTTCTTTTGAAATTTCGGATTAAAAAAATAGCTATATATGTATGATTCCCTATTTTTATTTTTATTATTATCTGCAATGGTATATAAACTTCGGCTTGCCGAAGTTAGCTTCCTTTTTTGTTAGGTATAATATTTTTCATAACAAACTCCTTGTTTAAAATTTATTTTTGACATTTCTACCAATATTAGATTTCAGCAAAAATAACATAATCCCTGGCACCACCCCAGACCGATTGTGCTGTGCTGATCGTGTTGATCAGTTTATTATAATTGTAAATATTACATTTTTATTAGCTGTGAGCGTAACGCTCAAGAGCTCTATGCCACATTTTTGTGGGCCTTTTTAGACTATAAAGCCCACAGCTAATAAAAATTTTACATTTTACATGTAGAATTTTACATATTCATATAAATCGACTGACCACTTCTATGGCAGCTATATGATATAGTTGTCAGATCTTAATGAAATTAAAACTGTAATTCTAGAACTTTTAAAACCAGCTATATCTTGAAATTTATAAAAATACGTTGAAAAACAGAGAAGTTATAATTTTCGTTTCATTAATTTTCCGATCATTCCTATGGCAGCTATAAGATATAGTGGTCCGATTTCAGTTCCAACATATGTATGTACTAACTGCAATAGAAAGAAGACTATCTGTAAAGTTTCATTAAGATAGCTCAGAAACTGAGGGACTAGTTTGCGTAGAAACGGACAGAAGAATATGGCTAAATCGAATCGGCTGGTGATGCTGATCAAGAATATATATTCTTTATGGGGTCGGAGATGCTTCCTTCACTGCGTTGCAAACTTCTGGACAAAATTATAATATCCTGCAAGGGTATAAATATCACTATTGACAAAATGGAAGCTTCTAAAAAAACAAGTGGGAAAGGTACAGTCGAGTGTTACCGACCGTAAGATACCCGGTACCCGAAGCATTGTGGTTGAAATTAAATAGCCCATGAACATGGAAAAATGAAAATGTTGACTAATGAAGGCAAATCTTGCTAGAAACATGTTGAGCAACATCCAAAAAAGACAAATGTTGCTAGGAACATGAGCAACACCCAAAAAAGACAAATGTTGCTAGGAACATATTGAGCAACACGCCTTGGCGCGGAAGAAGAAATATACCAAAATAATAAGTACATGGGCATAGTGCCACTTTGTTTACATAACATTTTATGCAAATGTTTATATATTAAAAGTTACAGTATGGCGAATCATTTAATGCTATTCTTAATAATTTCTTAATGCTATTCTTAAATTTGTGTTGAGTGGTTTTTTTTGGCCTGGCCAAAATAATAAGTACACCTGTATTATTTACAAATTTTTATGTATTAAATGTACAATTCGGGTAAAAATGTTTTGCTTTTTAATAACTTCTTACATATTTAACAATATACAAGTGAAAAAAAAAAAATACTTTGGATGGACCAAATCCAAATTGAACTGTTGAAAATTACAAAATTGCGTAACATCTTTAAAAAAGAGGAACAATTCTTCGGGAAATGTCGAAAACCCTCAAACGTTTGGTAAATTGTATTCAGAATACCTAATAATAAAAAGTGCTAACTGAAAAAACGATAACGGAAGAAGGAAAATGGACAATCAACGAAAAACTGCTTCTTCAGTATATCAAAAATGAAACCTATCATGACTTTCAAGGCCTTTACCGCTCAAATTAACCATGAAACCTGATCTAAAAAGGTTCGTCATACATCTTAAATGAAGACTTACAAGAATATATACCATAAAAAGACCGTTACTTCGAGGCAAGAAAATTTCAGATGGTGCAAAAACTTGCCTAAAATATTTTGACGTGCTTTAGACCAGATGGGACCAAGGGAGTGGAATATTAATTTATAGAACGACGAATTAAAAATAAATCTGCTTGATAATGACTCCAGGCGACATGTACAAGAACCAAAAGGCAACAAATTTTACGTTCGCTACACATTGAAGTGTCTCAAACACGGTGGCGGATGAGTAATATTTTTTGGATGTATTTCTCGTCATACCTTTGTCCGATACATCGCATAACTGACCCAATTCGGTTATAAAAATAAGTTAACAGACATTATGCGAACCATTTACTGCAAAAAAAAAAATGCCCCTGAGTTTCGTCTATCAACAGGACAACGACATAAAACCCACGCCAGGACTGATCAATGCCTGACTTACAGAAAACAAGGTAAACGTTATACAAGTAAGTTGTCGAAGTCGGTCTACGTACTTAAACCCAATTGTAAACTTTTGGGGAGACTAGAAACTTTGTATTTGCGCCAAAATACGTTTCAAAATGCCAAAGAACTGTGGGAATTCTTGCCAAAAACCCAGTATGAGATTCCAGAGGTGATTCGTTTCAAACTTTCTTTTTAGTATGCCAAAAATAATCAACAAAGTATTTAAAAATAAGTGTTAATATACTCGATATCACAAGATTACTACTTTTAAGAAAACAGTGGGAAAATATTAATACTTTTCGAGTTCAGGCTTTGTAGAATTGGTGTTCTTATTATTTTGGCCAGGCCAAAAAGGACCATTTTAGTCAAATTTAAGCGTAGCATTAAAAAAACGTGGTGCCTCTAGCTCTTATAGTCTCTGAGATCTATTTACCAACACGGACAGACGGACATGGCTAAATCGACTCGGCTGGTGATGCTGATCAAGAATATATATACTTTATGGAGTCAGAGATGCCTCCTTCTGCCTGTTACATACATTCTCGGTTGGCACTAACTTATAATTCCCGTGTACCCCATGGGTACAAAAGAAAACAAAAATCGATGTTTTAAAAATCGTGACTGTATATAACCCCTCATTACATTTTATATTGATTCATTACAGACACTTAAAGCATGCATTAATAAACTGTGTCAATTTTACACAGTTATATGCCAAGATTTCCATATTATTGCTGAGCCGCCGCCCTTGCGATGCGATCGTGGCAGGATAGGTGAACGATTTGTCCATTCGGATAGCGCACAAAGGCCGATTGGCTGGGGAAGCGCTTTTTACACTCGGGACATACGCTGAACTCATTCAGCTCGAAGCTTATGTTACGCTGCGCCTCTAGCGCGATCTCTAGCCGATTGGCCTCCGCCTCCAGCAGACCGCACATCATCTGCATCTGGTGCTTGTCGGACAGCTTCTTACGTATCGACTTATCAAGATACGTATCCAACTGCGGCATTGGCAAGTCATCAGGAAGGTGCTGCACAGAAAAGCGGCGATATTTTTTGGAATGAAAATATAAGAATAAGAGCAAGGTACTACCTCAAATATCTCGAAGGGATCAATTTTGGTGGCGTGAGCATTGAGCAAGTCCAAGGCCACCTTTCGATTGACCTGAACAAAATCAGGATGCAAGGCTACGGCCTCGTATGGCGGCTGTGCGGGTGGAACTAGAACACACTTGATGAGCGTGTGGAAAATGTTCTCATCGTCCTTGAAGTTGGCTTCCGCATATGCCGTGGCCTTAGCAACGTCGCCCAGCACTTGTATATAGATGGCTAGCACTTTATCGTGCTTCTTCAACCGACCCAGGATGAGGGCGCGCTCCTCCAGCAGCATATTGGTGGGGAATTCCTCTAGCATTCGATCTGGCGAATAGAAGTTAGATTCCTCCAGCATTTTGTAGAGCTTGGCACGTATCGGTTTCAAGTCGGGCGGCTCTTCCTTCTCACTGGAGGAGCCCTGCTGTGTCAGGAGACGTTGTACACGTTCCCGGTACTGCTTAAGGAGCACGTTGTGCAGCAAAGTGGTGGTGTTGTGCCGCTCGTTGATGAGGTGCTCCAGGTAGGGAATGACTAGTGACTTGTGCTTGCTAATAAGAAAGTCTAAGACCTTGGCTGGTGGCAGAGACTCCTCCTCGTCATCTAAAAGTTCGTTAGTGAAAATACATAGACCCTCCTCGGGATTCTCCTGCAACACCCAGTCTGCAAACTCGAAGATCAGCGGTAAGTGATCGGCGCCGAGCTCCTGCAGATATCGGATTGTTCGCTTGCGTCCTTGCAGCACCGATCCCTCGATGGCCGCCTGCTCTCGAAGCAGTTTTAGGGCATCTTTGTGCTTACCCTTCATTTGGTAGAGAATGATCAGCTCCGAGATCTTGTTGAGCTTCTTCAGTGTCTTCTCCGATTCCTCCAGATGACACTGGTTAAGGCGGAGGAGTGGCGCTACCAGCGAATCGTTCGTCTGCAGGTAACACTTGAGCAACGTGGTATCGATGATCTCCAGCAAAGACTTTGAACTGCTCTTAGCGTCGCGCAGTTTCACCACCTCCCGCTGACGGGCCAAAGCCAGGAACTCGATTAGCGCCAAGTAGGCGTTCTCCAAATCGCCATCCTCCAGCGGGGGAGAACTTGATGGTATCGCCGCGTCTTCAGTGCCAGGCTTTGGCTCGGGCACCAAATTGGAAAACAGTCGGATAACATCGTACGGATCGATGGCAGCCTTTTCGAACTCCTTCATGGCCGACGAAAACTCCTTGTTGGTAAAGAGCTCCTTGGCGTAGAGCATATGAATCTGTCGAATGGTCTGGGCCCTGTCCTCCGCAGGTTCATCTGAGACTTGCTGAAAAGGCAAGTAAAAATTGTTAGAGATTTCTCGGAAATTCCATTTCGGGTCCAGTACTCACTGTCAGTTCGATGGCCAGTTGAAATTTCTTTTGCTGAAGCAGATGCTGACGTTGAGTGGGGATTTCCACCAGGCGGAGACACCACAGCTCCGAGCTGGCGGCGGCAAAAATGGTTCCCTTGTCGGCGTGCACCAGGAAGCGTGTCTTCTGCAGCTCGGGAATGCTTTGGACCAGAGTGTCCTTGCCCACAAGACTGCGCACCTCGATGGCATTGTTGACACGACCCACGGCATAGGGATCATCCCAGACTGTAATTTATAAAAAATTTAATATAAAAATCCATACTTGTACAAAGCCTTTGGATTGCTACCCAAATCCAGCAGGGGACTTGACCACAGTAACGGCGTAAGCGAATTCTTGTTCTCCATGCCACCGGGTCGCACATTCTCAAAGGAATTTACGTTGCCATCCTTGTTATCACTGTACTGGCTGGGATCTACGACCACCAGGTAGCTGTCCTTGGAAATGCCGAGCATATGGTTCCGTATCAGACAGATGCAGGGATCCCTGCTAATGCTCGAGGACGTGAGGAAGAGATCGTGCTTTTTTGGCGTCTTGCCGGATATCTGCACAACAGAAAATGGATAATACTTAATAACCTTTTTAAAGTTCATCACTTACATCATACACCACATATTCGTCTTTGTAGCCCACGCAGACGGCACGTCCTGCCCAGCACAGGGAGCGGGGTACATCGCTCAGCTCAATGCTCAGCTGCAGCGAGTCCAGCTTGTCCTTTTTCCAGAAAAAGAACACCAGACGCCGTCGAATGGCGCAGCACACACGGATAAAGGTGGCCACCTCTCCAGTGGTCGACTTTTGCGAGTCCACGTCCATGGCAAAAAGGGTGCAGCCCTTCGTCTCCTTGGCACTGTGCATGAAGGCGAAGTTGCTCTCGATGCGACTTATGTCGCAAACCTGCACCAGGTTGTCGGTGAGCACAAAGAGAAGGTTCTCCTCGACAATCACCTCCATCTGGTTGATGGGCTTCCGACTAAAGTTCTTGTTAAACATACGCATGTCCACGCCGGCAACCTCGTCTACCGAGTACATGATCAGCTGGCCGCTGCGAGTGCCCAGGATGACATGGTTGCCTTGAATAGGAGCCCGTTAGGTGATTCATTCGTGTATGTTGCGCTAAGCTCAGCCCCACTTACCATATGCCGCAATGGACTCTATCTGGACCCCCTGCTTCAAGATGGAGTGCACATTGTAGGCCTGATGCATCTTAATGCGGGCCGCAGGTGTCGGTGCTCTCCGTAAAAATAATACACAAAAAAAAAGCTTTGGGAAATTTTTCACATTTTTTATCAAGAACTCGATATTTATATCGATATCGATATACATTGGTATTTTTGAGTAATCGGATATAAGGGTGCTGAAATAGAGGTGGAGGAACATCGATGTTCGCGGACATTGTTTTTCAATGTAAAGCTAGTACTCACTAGCGCTAAACCCTTAAGGTACGTACTCACTAGCGCTAAACCTTTAGCTAGCTAAAAGGGTTTCATATTTCTAGTGTGACCGGTTTTATGGTCTTCACCGAAAATCCATACGAAACGGCCAAACGTCCATATTATCAGCTGTTTGTTTTCAATTCAAATTAAACGCGGCCCAATGAACTAATTACTTAAATTGCTTAAATTATGCTTCAGATCCAGCTGCGGAGTGTTGACCCGAGGCATTTTTGTGTGTCTGATCTCTTCCGTCTGCTGCTTCACCTCCTTGTCCAGTTGGCCGCTAGTGGGTCTCTCCGCATTGTAGTCTTAGAACACCTGCGAAGTGTCGCCCTACCTATTGTCATCGTTGGGCACATCCGCGTCCACGACGACTGCTGCCACGAAATTGGCGCTTAAGTCGCCGCGCCATGATCTCTATCCATGAGTTTTCCATGGAACTCGTGCTTATTCGTATCTAAGGCGGCGGCTGCTTGCCCAGTCGTCCCGGGCCATTACCATTCCCGTTGCCACTTCATTTTGGGTTGGCAGCCAACTAAGAAGAGGATCCCAATAGGTGACCACTGGTCATGGACTAGCAGAGAATGGAGATAGCTTGTCCATAATTTTTAAAATTCTGATTTTGGCCCTTTTATATTGCTCCAGCAGTGGCAGTAGCAGCAACTGCAGGGCCAGGAGCAGCTCGTCCTTCGTTTGATTTGCTTATTTCCCTGTGAAATCACATATTTTAAACTTTATTTTGTTTTAATATTTTTTATTTTATGGTCAAGATTACATATAATTGGATCTTCTTTAATTGTATTGTAAATAAATTAATTTTTCCCCGCTGGAAAGTCCCGCCATAGGGTTTTGTTTTCAATTGCCTGTCTCAATTTCGCAAGGGTCGCGGGGAATTATCAGATATTTCCTTCTTCTCGCGCCACCCTTGCGAACACTCAGTCGATTTAAAATATCTAGCGCGATGTTCATTATACCTTTGCAGAGGGTACTATAATTTTGACCAGATGTTTGCAACCCAGTGAAGGAGGCATCTTCGACCCCATAAAGTATATATATTCTTGATCAGCATCACCAGTCGAGTCGATCTAGCCATGTCCGTCTGTCTGTCTGTCCGTCTGTCGGTTTCTATGCGAACTAGTCTCTCAATTTTTGAGCTATCGGAAATTTTCAGCTTAGTCTTATTTCCTTAGAGAGCAGTATATATGTCGGAACGACCGAAATCGGATTACTATATCCTATAGCTGCCATAGGAATGATGGCGAAATTAATGTAAAAAAAATTTTAACTTTTCTGTTTTTCAACGTATTTCTATAAATTTTGAGATATAGCAGTTTTTTATGCTTCTAGAATTACGGTTTTAATTTCATTAGGATCGGACCACTATATCATATAGCTGCCATAGAAGCGATCGGTTGATTTATATGAAAATGTAAAATTCTACATGTAAAATGTACAAAATTCTATATTTTTTCAACATTACTAAAATGGTTCGATTTTCAATGATCCAATTGCAGACTGCAAGGGTATACCAACTTCGGTTTACCGAAGTTAGCTTTATTTCTCGTTTTAGTATATTCTGGTAGTTCTCTTAGCTCATCTGCGTACCGATCTTGCTAAGAGGGGTCGAAAAAGTGTATTTGTCTCTCGCTCGCACTCAGTTGGTTGCTAAATTTTAGCGCTGGTGAGTACGTCGCTTGACCATCAATGGATCGCCGGAGACGGTGCATATAAGTTATCAGAGCAGGTTAGAACACCGTTTCGAATCAACGCATCTGACCTAAATATATTTTCAGTCAGTTAGACGATATTTTCAGCCACCTCCGGGTTGCTAACTGACTGAATTTATCGACAATTTCAATTTTTATGGGACAGCTGTCTCCTGTTTTTTTTCCTTCGATAAATTCAGTCAGTTAGACGTATAGGGAACACCCCAAATAAATCAGATATTATATAAATCAAATCAATTGGAGCTTATTCAATCATTTTACGAATATGCTTATTAAAAAAAAACTGCTGCGTACCTTAATGCCACAAAACATATATTCATTATAAACTATTTCGTTAAAGCTACGAATACATTTATGGTTAAAATAATCTATAAGAACTTTTAAATAAGTTATATATCAGGCTATAAGCTTTTTGCCAATTTTATAAGAAAATGAATACATTTTCAAATATGCTAGATCTAGCCAGAAACAAGCTAAAATTGCAACACTGGCTGGAACTAACATCAACGAAAATCGCTTACGGAATTCCAGTGTGATTAAAGAAAATTAAGGAAATTGTCAAAAGGGGTCACACTGCCTTGTATTTCCAGCTGTGTTTTCTAAACAAACTTTATAAACTGACTTTATGAAGAAAAAAAAAATTCAAAATCATTTCTTGGGCGTATTATTAATGTAATACGCAGCAATGGTGTTAAAGGCAATGCAAATGGCGCCAACGCCATCGCCGCCTATAAAATAATATCCAATAAAATTGCCTTTAAAAACACAATTAAAATGTCTTTTATGTGTTAAATCGCATATAATGCGCACTGCCTTCACGCCTTTTATCAATTCTCATTATTCTCACGGCTGTCTAAGCTTTCCAACCCAGCAGCAATTTCTGCTTTCATCCTTTCCCACCATGTTGATTGCGAAATATATTAAATTGATATATTTCGCTTACTGAATCACAGCTGCTTATTGGTTTGATCTGGCAACCTTTTTACCGTTTGCGGTGCGATATAGCGAGAGGGTGACTATTGACCTCTCCTTTTGAATCACTTTTCGCGTGTCTGAGTACGTAGCTTAAAGCTTAGTACCCGACCAAACGAAAAACCAGAATGATCTTCTTCTGGTTCTTTTGTAACTTTTTTTTATATGGAGTTGTCCGTTCACAGAATTATTTCGTTGAATCGTTCTAGCCTTAAGAAGTTTTCACGGAATTTTTTCGTCGATGTTATTACTAGGCTTGAGAAAAAAGAACAGGCTGCTGGCGGATGTTGGATGGTGCAAAGTGAACACGAATTTCATTTTTCACCATCTTTTTATTGTTCCCCCGAAAATCACTGTAGTGTAAATAGGGCTTTGTTTCCTTCAGTACCAGGTATACAAATTTTACTCTTTCTTCGAAATGTAGAAATGGAACAAGCATTAAAAGTTGAGGCTGCAAGCCTAGTACTCAGTCCGACGAAAAGTGTTCGTAAGCAGTGCGAGAGAGCAAGAGGGTGACTATTGTCCTCTCGTTTTGACTCACTGCTTAAATACACTTTTCGTCTATCTGAGTACGTAGCTTGGAAGTAGAAAAATATCGATGGTTAGTTATAATATCGATAGTTGGAACCCCTTGTAATCAAAAGTGCCAGCTATGTTTTTCATCTCTAATCATTATTATAGACAGCATTGAAAAAAAATAGCTACGAATTTTCCGCCCGTTGAAGTTAAATAAAAACATCGTCATGTCTATGTCTAAGACCACAAACACCTACAATCGACAGAATTGGGAGGACGCCGAATTTCCTATCCTCTGCCAGACTTGTCTTGGTGACAATCCATACGTGAGGATGATAAAGGAGCGATTTGGCAAGGAATGCAAAATCTGCACGCGACCGTTTACCATATTTCGATGGTGCCCAGGTGCCCGAATGCGATTCAAAAAGACTGAGATATGCCAGACGTGTGCGCGCCTAAAGAACGTTTGCCAGACCTGTCTCTTGGATCTTGAGTATGGCCTGCCCATCCAGGTTCGCGACGCGGCTTTGAAGGTGGCAGACAATATGCCACAAAGTGACGTTAACAAGGAGTACTATATACAGAATATTGACGCCCAGCTGCAGGATGGTGATGGCACTGAGGCAGCTGGTGCAGTCGGTCGTTCCCTGGCTGCTAACGAAATGCTTTCCAAGCTGGCACGTACAGCCCCCTACTATAAGCGGAATAGGCCACACATTTGCTCTTTCTGGGTGAAAGGAGAGTGCAAACGCGGCGAGGAGTGTCCTTACCGCCATGACAAACCAAACGAACCCGACGATCCGCTGTGTGAGCAGAATATCAAGGACCGCTACTATGGCCGCAATGACCCAGTGGCCGAGAAGATAATGAAGCGCGCTGCTTCGCTTCCCACTCTAGAGCCACCAGAGGACCGCAATATCACCACACTGTACGTTGGAAATCTTCCCGAGGAGATCACTGAGCCTGAGCTTCGGGACCAATTTTACCAGTTCGGAGAGATTCGTTCTATTGCACTAGTGCCACGCCAGCAATGTGCTTTCATACAGTACACAAAACGAGGCGCCGCAGAGCTGGCCGCTGAGCGCACCTTCAATAAACTAGTGATTCACGGTCGAAAGGTGAGCATCAAGTGGGCTCATTCCCAGGCAAAACAAGGTACAGCGGCAAAGACGGACAGACGCTTTGATGTGACCGGCATTCCTCCAATTAGCGCCAAGCCGAATGACTATTTCAATCTACGCCAGGAGCAAATAAACGTCATGCCAGCCGGAATGAAGCTGCACCAGCTACCATCAAACTTGGTACCGGCATCGGCATACCAAATGTACGGGCAGCCCACCTACGCAGCACCCTATAGCAACTCGAATTCTACATCCACGTCTACCTCAGCTGTGAGTCTAGATTCGATTCCACCGCCACCTGGTCAAATACCCTATCCGAGCCAGGACGCCAGCCGAATGGGAGCTGTGAAGAAATAGAATCGATTCTGGTATACAATGGGCCTACTTTGGGAGAACTATTTTTTATATTTTTCAAACACATCCTAATAAATGTTTTCATATATTTCTATGACGCATACGAGGTTATTCAATGTGGTATTAAAATTATTGTTTATCAATGTGAACGGCCGTCCACGTAGTGACGATGAGCACCGAGAGTGTGCGCAAGGCGATACTATACATACAGTGGCTCGCAGCTTATTTCGTGCAGAGGTACAACCAATCTATAAAGTCGTGTAGCATATAAACTATAGAAGATATCAACAAAATTTAAATGCAGTTTTTTAAAGTAGTATTCTAATATATATAAAAATCATTTATTGTTTTTCAATTCCATTCAATAATGTTTAAATTTACAAAAAACTAAAAATATTGACTTCTTCAATGTCGCAGCTTATTTCGTGCAAGAACTTTGGGTAAATGCATTTCGTGAATTGTGATCCCTGACAAACTTTTCTTTATGGAATCTTTCTGAACACAATATCAGCTTATTTTGTTAGCTATTAACTTTTTTTAAAACACTGGAAAAAAGTTTTGGACATTTTAGAAGAATCAGCCTCTGTTCAACTACTGAACAGCAGGAATTGGTCCTTAAACATTAAAAAAATAAAAAAAAAACTAAGCCGAATATTGAATTAATGCTATAGTTAGGGTTTAATACTATCGAAAATTAAAAAAAGCTAAATTTTTGCTTGATTGGGATCAAAACGTTCCATATAATATTGCTCTTTAAATCTAAAACGACCCCCTCGGCCCAGTTTTTTGACGTTTTGAAGCAAGTTTTGTCTCAAAAGTTAAAGATAACTTGATCTAATATATAATACCTTCGATGAAGACGAGGTATCCAACGCCTAAAACAGCCTTGAAGGCCCAAACCTTGGAATTACCACCAGAATGCTCATCTGTAGCTATTAGGTGCATATGGTGTAGCTCTGTATGCCGATCACGCCAAACATATGGCATTCAAAATATCAAAATATGTTAAAGTTAGTCTCGTTTTTGCAAATACCTTCATTCCAGAAGGATATTGGGTAATTTTCGTGCTCCCTGGCAAATTTAAATTGGCATAGTTCAATTTTTTGTCTTATAAATGGCTTCTTCAAAGTTACTTGGCCATTAAAGATATGTTCTCGCAATATTCGGTAGTCGGTTTTCACGGAACATTTTTTGTCAGTTCATTCTTAATATATACTGTTTGTTTGGTGCCGATACCTTCAGATTATGTGTACTTTTAAAGATAATTCGTGTGTCTTCATGCTCACTGAACAATATCATATGGAGCATTTTGGCCGTTATCAGCCGCGTATTATTTTTATTTTTAATTTTTTTATTTTACTAGGCCCTCAATATACCATTTAATCATATTCCGCTAAGTTGTTTTATTTTGAAAATATTTAAGGACCATTTCCCGCTGTTCAATTGTTAAACAGGGGCTGATTCTTCTTAAACGAACAAAACTTTTTTTCCAGTGTATCAAAAAAAAGTTAATAGTTAACAATATTAGCTGATATTGTGTCCAAAAAGATTCCATAAAAAAAAGTTTGTTAGGGATCACAATTCACGTAATGCATTTTACCCAAAGTTCTTGCACGAAATAAGCTGCGACATTGAAGAAGTCAATATTTTTAGTTTTTTGTAAATTTAAACATTATTGAATGGAATTGAAAAACAATAAATGATTTTTATATATATTAGAATACTTCTTTAAAAAACTGCATTTAAATTTTGTTGATATCTTCTATAGTTTATATGCTACACGTCTTTATAGTTTGGTTGTACCTCTGCACGAAATAAGCTGCGAGCCACTGTATATACACGTAGAATTGAAAATCAGCTTACCGATCGTAAAATGCGATGTACCAATAAAGAGATATCGCTTTAGGAAAAGATTTTCCTACTTGGTTCAGTAGGAATGGGGTGAAAGAGCAAAAGACTTTATTTGGACAGTTGATTGTTTTAGATATCAAAACGCGTCTAACACCTTAATCTTAATCTCACTCTGATACTCCGCTCAAAAGATATTCAATATACCAGATTTGGTCGGCCTTTTCCAATTTAAAACTGTTTCCTGTTTGTCTGTTTGTTTGACGTTTTGAATCCACTCTTTGTGTTGGGCTGATTTTAGAGTGGCTGCGGAAAGCGATGCGATAATATTGAGCGATAACGAGAAAGCAAGGCAAGTCTTTTTACAGGCAATCGCTCAAAAGGTCCCAGTGGGACTTTTTTCTGTAAAAATGTACTACTTTCTTGTGGATCGCTCAGGGGGTAGGTCCTCTGCGTTTATGTCAAGTTCTCATTCGCTTTTATTCATGCATGGCCGGGAAAATGCATATACTCGCACCGTCGCTGCTCTGCTCCATAGGAAATTCTGGTAATTTTCTATTAACGGAGCCCCTTCCAAAAAATTAAAAAAAAAAAACCATATATAGGGGTGCTTCAACGTACATTTGGGTATAAAAATTATGTTGGGGACGCTCTTAGTTTAGTAGTAAAAAGGGCTCTTTCTGAGCATAGTTGGTCCTGGCTGCACTTACATGAAAAGGGAGATTCCTGACTGGGGCATTAAAATTGATTAAGCTTAATAGAAAAGGACTATCAAAATTACCAATAATGGTATCATTCAGGAAGAGCATGCCCGCTGTCGAACGCCTGTCCTCAAGAGTGCAGGTATGTAGTAGGCAACATTGGCTGGAGTAAGAAGGAATTAGTTCAGAAAAATGCAACGGGTGCAAGGCGAACTTTATGAATTTCTTCTGAAGCCTCTCAGTTCTATTAATGTTCACTGCGCTGGAAGGATTCCAAATAAAGGAAGCGAACCCTTGAGCGCATATGTGTCCCTAAATAATACTGTATTCCGCTTGACAAATCCGAACATAGCATACGCCTTAGGAAGGATAAGATTTATTTTATGGTTAAACAGGACTTTGTTATTAAAGAGGACACCAAGATATAAAATTTCGCTTAGCTCAAGGAGTTGGTAATTGTTAATAGAGTGTGTTGATGGAATGGTTAAAATGCATTTACTATAGCGGACAACAAGACACTTATTTTGATTTCGAGGCAAAAACCCGCTCGATCGGCGTCAAAAAATGAATTATGTAATTTTTTGTCATTTCTTGCTCTATTCTTTTATCATTTCTTCTTCGGTAGTTGGCGCCATTATATCGCGCGGCCAAGGCGCGACACCTTAGGGGGGTGTGTTAAAATTCTAACCTTATTGCTAATATCTCCCATGTTTATCATCCCATTTTACTGAAATTTTCAGAAAACGTCCACTCAACCCTATTCATTTATTGTATCTATTAACTTTAAATCGAAAATAACGAGTATAACTTAATTAACGTTTTTTATGATATTAAAGGGCGGAGGGGGGTGGCCAAATTTCAAAACAAACTTGAATGTTGTCACCAAAATTTGGTAACTCTAGCTCTTATATTCTCTGAGATCTGTTGTTTCACACGGACGGACGGACGGACAGACGGATATAGCTAAATCAACTCGACTGGTGACGCTGATCAAGAATATATATACTTTATAGGGTCGTAGATTTCTCCTTCTGCCTGTTACATACATTCTCGGTTGGCACTAACTTATAATACCCTTGTACCTTATGGGTACCGGGTATAAAAAGGAAAGGGCCAAGAGAACTACCTTGAGAAAGTCCGGAAGTGGCTTCATAAGAGTTGGAAACAGCTTCTTTGACTTAAAAATTATAGGTTCGTTTTAACAAATACGATAAGATCCAGTTCAGAAATGAGGAGTGAAAGCTTAGAAAGCTTTGCCTGTAAAGCAGAGTGACAAACCTTGTCAAAAGCCTTGGCATACTGATTTTGCCTGTGTCAACCTGCGAATGGGACTCAAAGGCTTGTCAACAATGTTTAGAGAAAATGGCTAAGTTCGAGGTTGTAGAACGGCCTGGCATGAACCCATGCTGATTAGGGTTAATATAGGTATTTATTTGGAATAATACTTTTTTAGCTACTAACCTCTCGAACAGTTTAGCGATATAGCGGATTTTAGCAAAAGGCCTGTAATTTTAAATCTCCGATTTACATCCGCATTTATGAATCGGAAGGATTTTATCAATTTTCCATCTAGATTTAAATTTAATCTGAGATAAATAAGCGGCTTGGGCCATGTCTCGGCTAGCTCATCGGTTTGGGTCGTGGATTACATCCTAGTCGGACCTTGTAGAACAGGTTGTACAACAGAACGCATCTGGAACGGTTCTATATGCCGCTAATTCTATATAAAAAATTGTCAGAACTATGATATAATACATATTAGATGTATGCAATAACAAGTGTTCTTTTGTTGGTATATTAGAAGCGAAGAAATGAGTTGTAAACTAAATATGTGTAACTTTCGCTTCTCTCAAAACGCATAAATATACGTTATTTTGGAAGTAAATTACCCGAACGCTTCCCACACAGTCGGCTTTTTTTTATAGCTTCGGGTCCGTGCAATCGTCGCTTCTTTTAGATAACGCATAAATATGCGTTCTATCCGAAACCAACATTTATTGTTGTTTTTATTCCCTTTCTCTTTCATATAGGAGCAAACATCGCTTCTTTTAGAACGCATAAATATGCCTTATTTTAGAACCAACATTTATTGTTGTTTTTATTCATAAAAGTGCAAACGTCGCTTCTTTTAGAACGCATAAATATGTCTTATTTTGGAAGCCAACATTTGTTTTTTTTTTCTCTATCACATAAGTGCAATCATCGCTTCTCTTAGAACGCATAAATATGTATTCTATCGGAAACCAACGTTTGTTGTTGTTTGCTGTTCTCGTTTTCTTTCATATCAGTGCGATCGTCGCTTCTCTTAGAACGTAAAAAGATACATTATTTCGGAAACCAGCATTTGAAACGAAAATAAGAGAATAAAAAAGAAAAGAAACTCACAAACAAAAAAGACGAAAAGATAATGAAAAGACACGCGCTTGGGTTTTCCGATTTCTTTTGTTACTAGCTTTCGTTGCATTAAGATGTTTGCTTGACGCAGTTGTGAAATTCATTTTAAAAGGTATGCGTAAAAAAAAATATTATTACATAAGATTATTCTTTTCAGTTTCAGATATCAGGTAAGCCATTGCCCTAATTAAATAAATAATATATTACTTTTATTTCAGATCTGGTATGTATACATAAATATATCAAATATAATATATTTCATCTCAGATTTCGTTTATTTATCGGTCTTTTGTGTTTTGTGTTTTTTCAGGGAACAAGATAAAGTCACAGGGGGCCAGATCTGGGGAATACGGTGGCTGCGGCATCATTAATGTGTTGTTTTTGGCCAAAAAGTCGCGCACAAGCAACGATGTGTGAGCAGGGGCGTTATCGTGGTGCAAAATCCAATTTTTGTTCTTCCACAAATCCGGGCATTACTTGCAGGTAATATTCCTTATTGACCGTTCTACCCTGTGGCAAGAACTCATAATGCACCACGCCCCTGCAATCGAAGAAAACTGTCAGCCAAACTTTCACATTCGACCGAACTTGGCGCTCTTTTTTCGGTCTTGGTTCGTGCGGCAGCTTCCATTGAGATGATTGAGCTTTGGTTTCCACGTCATAACCATAAACCCACGATTCGTCACCAGTTATGAGCCTCTGGAGCAAATTTGGGTCGTCGCGGACAGAGTCCAACATCTCATTAGCAATGTTCATGCGATGCTGTATTTGGTCGGAATTGAGCAATTTTGGTACGAATTTCGCGGCGACCCGTCTCATGCCCATATCATTGATAAAAATCGAATGGCACGAGCCGATCGATAGGTCCTCAGCAACTTCTCTAACGGTGATTCAACGATGGTCCGATTGGTCCATACCATTTTCTCCACTTCATTAATTTTTTCGTCTGTTGTTGAAGTGCTCGGGCGTCCGGCACGTTCTTCGTCGTTCACATCTTCTCGGCCTTCTGAGAACATTTTGTTCCACCGATAAACGTTGCTTCGCTCCAAGGTAGCTTCTCCGTATGCCACAGTCAATATTCGGAATGCATCCGCGCACTTAATTTCGTTTTTCACACAAAACGATACAGGTTCTTTGATCCTTTTCGAAGAAGATCCCAAACACGTGCAAGCAAAGCAGCTGTCAACAATTAAGTGAACATTCAAAATGGCCGAACTTGTCGGCATACATAAGTGAGAGACATGAGTACCAACATAACGCCACAAAAAAATCGAAATTCGAATATACGTAACCCTCGAAAATTCAAAATTCGCGATACTTTTTGAACACACCTCGTATATAATTTAAGTATAATTTTAATTATTGTATTAAAAAACATCATTATTATTTTCAAAATAATAAGAGGATTTCTTTAATAATTTTACTGTACAATTAAATTAACCTTCATATATTACACTAGTTTACAAATTTATATTTTAATACCCGGTACCCATAGGGTACAAGGGTATTATAAGTTTGTGCCAACGGAGAATGTATGTAACAGGCAGAAGGAGGCATCTCCGACCCCATAAAGTATATATATTCTTGATCAGTATCACCAGCCGAGTCGATTTAGCCATGTCCGTCTGTCCGTCTGTCCGTCCGTGTGAAACAACAGATCTCAGAGACTATAAGATCTAGAGTTACCAAATTTGGTGACAACATTGGAATCTGTTGCACGCAGATCAAGTTTGTTTTAAAATTTGGCCACGCCCACTTCCGCCCTCAGAAATCATAAAAAACGTTAAATAAGCTATACTCTTTTTTTTCGGGTAAAAGTTAATAAATAGAAAAAATTAATAAAATAGAGCGGACGTTTCCTGAAAATTGCAGTAAAATCGGATGATAAACATGGGAGATATTAGCAATAAGGTTCGAATTTTAAAACCCCCCCTAAGGCGCTGCTGAGTAGCCGGTAGCCGTCTAGGTCGTGGGTTCGAGCCCCGACCTCACCAAAACTTTTTATTGTTTTTTTTTCTCTGTTTTTTTTGCATTTCTTCCTTTTTCCTTTGTTATTATACCCGGAGAACAACTAGAAAAAAAAAATTTAGAATAAAAATACAAAACAGAAAATATTTTGGTTTTGTGTGGGATTGAGCTCGTACCAATTTTGCAAAATGTAGATGCACTGGCTGCTTAGACAACTGGGCCATTACATATGTTACATATGAAGCGCCATTTTCATACTAAGTATGCTTCGACAACTGTTGACCTAATTTTGGCAGAACTGAAATAAAATTGCCAGAGATTGTCACATCTAATAGCTTCTACATTTTCTTAATGAAAAGATGATTTTTATTGTCATAGAAAAGTGTGTGTGAAAGAGAAAAGAGATCGACTATTGACCAAAAAAAATGCGCCAAACTACAGAAAAGAACGAGCGTGACCAAGAAATGACAAAAAATATCGCTTTCATAACTCAACTTTGCCGAACTGGTATAAAATGTATTAATTGAATAAAGAGCAGACAAAATCTTAAATAAAAATGTAAAAAAATTCTTTGGCATGAGCGGGATTAGAACTCAGAACTTCTTGCATAATAAAACGATGGCCCATCGCTTAGACGCCTCGGCTATGCTCCTCATTGCGCAATAGACAGCGATTGATACTTCTAATAGCCTCCAGACTTTTTCAATCAGAAGGCGATTTGTTTATTGTAACAGAGACGCACAAAACAAGTGTGTGTGAAAGAGAAAAAAGATCGACTGTTGACCAAAAAAATTGCGCAAATTTATTATTAAGTCGGGAGCTAATTCGAGCGGCGATTTAATTTTTAATTAAGGAGTATCTAAACCAACAAACGTCTGGGTACTGGGTATCTCACAGTCGAGCACTCTCGACTGTAGCTTTCTTACTTGTTAATGAGTCGTTTGGTTCTATTAGATGTGTTTAGAGGGAGAATTTTCGTTGATTTTTTTGTAGTGGGGTCGGCTTGGGAAAAAGTCGGTTTTTCCGATCCGGATGACATGGATTCGTCTTCGTCTTGGATAAGTATTGTTCCGAGGGGTAGGTCGAATTCGTTAGGTTTGTAGCTTACAGTTTTTCAGCTTGTTGTTAGATGTGTATGGTTTGCGTTAGTGGGCTGGATTTTGTTGTTGAAGAGTATAGAGAGCCGTCATGATGTCGTTTGTTATAGATGGACCAGACTGACCTGGTGTCAACTTTCTCTAATGTCTTGATTGCGTGGACTTCCTTGTTGGACAAGAAAACGGGGCAATTCCTATTGCGGGCGTGGTGGTTTGTTTCGGGAAGTTTTTTGCTAGTGGCATATTTCTAGCTTTGCGTAGTCTACGTGGGCTGGCAGTCCGCAGTTTCCACAGGTTGCATCGTTTTTGCAAGACTTTGCGGTGGGTCCATAGCCGTTACATTTGTTGCAACGTTGTTGTTGGACTCTCTCGTATCCGATGTGCAAGAATTCTGGTAGGTTAGTTAATTTGAATGTTATTTTAATGAGGCATGTTTCGTTTTGTTCAGTTTTATCGAAGGGTTGACCGGGGATATATTTGTAGATTTTTTCGATAGCTTCTACCTTTTATGATTTCAGATTTTCGAGTATTTCGTTCTCTTCGATTCCTCTTAAATCGTTTGAGTAAATTTCTCCTTTAGTGCAGTTGAGGGTTCGGGGTTCGATAATTTTGATGGGTATACTGATGTAGGGGGTGTTTGTTGGCATGCTAACTAGTTTCATTAGTTATTCAGCTTGTAACTTGTTTTTTGTTTTTATTAGTAGATTACCATCCTTGGTTTTTTTGCAACTGAGAACTTCTCCTTGGATTGCGTGGTCTATGGTTTTTTTGACTATGAAGGGTGAGATTTCAGTCAGGGGCTTGAAATTATCTCCTATGCTAGTTGCTATTAGGTATAATTCGTCGGGAGGGTGCTTGCTCCAGATGTCCTGCGGTTCACACATTTTGGGGTCAACGATCTCTATAAGGTTGCTTAAAGTTGCCAAAATTGTCTGCTGCTCTGCTCGAAATGTAGATAAGAGGTTTTAATCGCTTCGTTTGGTTTGTGCTTGGATGCTGCGTTACATTAACGTTTCGCGGAAGAACACGACCGATTGCTTTGGCTGTCGAAGGTGTCTGGAAACTTTAAAGATTTATTGTGACTAAGCTAAGGGCGTCCCCAACATAATTTTTATACCCAAATGTACGTTGAAGCACCCCCTATCTATGATTTTTTATTTTAATTTTTTGGAAGGGGCTCCGTTAATAGTAAATTACCGTATTATATTATATTTTATTAATTATTATAAATAATATTATATTATATTATAAAATATTATACTATACGAATATAGGTTTAATTCCGAATATCCGCTTACCAAAGAGCCTTTTATGAGCCCTGGCCGAAAAAAGCACAAAATATTGTCCGAAAAGGCTCTTAAACGCGACACTTTTCAGACACATATTTATGATCACTCCTAAAACTGTTTGCTGGGACGTAACTACTCTTAATTTCTCTTAACTTCTGAATGGTACAGTGGTAAGTAACTAAAATGTCCTACAATATTGTCTGTTCAAATAAAACCAGCAAAAAGGTTATTTCTAATGATGTCCCTAATATCGGTTGCTGCCTTGGTGATAATTTTGTGCACGCCAAGTGCAGTGATTGCACAGACCGGGCGGCTGAAATTATTAAAAGCCCAAAACAACTGCGCTACTGCTGTGATTGCTTGTCGCGATGTTAAAAGGGAAATTATGGCTTTTATGCAGCAAACCAAAAATGGTTTCAAAGAGCTACTTGTTAGTTTTCGTAAAACTAATGAGGTGCTCATGGCGCTGGACTCCCAGTTTAATGGCCTAAAGCTATTAGACGAGTCCCCAAAGCGCAAGAAAAGTACGGTTTGCACACCGCATTTGGCAGGAGTCAAAATCAAAATTAGCGACCCCTCAGATCCCCGTCCCGAATGCTCCCCAGGGTGACAGGCCTGGATTACCGGCCGAAATTGGTAAAACATCCAAGCAGTCTGTGTTGCCAAAAGCCCTAATTGCAGTACCACCAACGAGGCAGATATTTGACTCTCGGATTCACCCGTCTCAAACTGCTACTGTTACTGTTACTATAGGTCTTCAAAGTCGGGTTGACGAAGAACGCTCATTGCGCCAAATTACTGCATTATTCATGTCTATTATTTGTAATGAAATAATACAAATTGAAAATATATGTGCCTCAATCATTTCAATTATTGGCTCACTAAAGTTCTGACAGTAGGTTTCATGGCCACTACTGCCATCACAGCCCCATTTATATATTGCTTTGAATTTATGTTGAGACTCTATTCCACTATATTCTGTTTTATGCCCTTGAATAATCCGAGCAACTGTATGGTCAACCAATAACTGTATTGGGACTTCCGCTGAAGTTTCTGAAATTCGGATGTGCTTAGGATAGCATGCCTTTTTGGCATTCAGTAACACATCATAACAAGGAAAAATTTTTGATCCATGCTTTTTTACTGATTTTTGCAGCAACTGATATTCATTTTTTGTTGTCTCCATCAAGATATAGGGCCAACGCATCCTCTGGGGTAAACCTCGTTATATTTTCAACTTTGGTGTTATTTTTTGATACTTTTGGACTACACGAATCTGCTGGGGTAAACATCTTGCCTTAAGCGGCTACTACCAATTCTTCACAGGGGGTTTCATTTATAATGCCAGAGACCTTTTGAACTTGGCGGTCAGCATCTATCGACAACTAAATTGACTTAATTTAACCAATTTCCGTTTTCTTTTTTCAAAATATGTAATGCATCCATTACACTGCTTCCACTTATCTGCAGCGTTGGCCGAAAAGTTATTTAATCTTTAGTCTTGTTCCACTGTTCCATTCTGCTTCATTCTCGAGAATAGTCCAACACGGGGTCTCCCATAAAGCTACGTACTCACCAGCGCTAAATTTTAACCAATGAGTGCGAGCGAGAGCCAAATACACTTGTTCGGCTCCTCTTAGCAAGGTCGGTACGCAGATGAGCTAAGCGAAATACTAGAATATACTAGAATGAACATCGCGCTAGATATCTTAAATCGGCGGAGTCTTCGCAAGGGTGACGCGAAAGGTAGGAAATATCTGATAGTTCCTCGCGACGCGACCCTTGCGAAATGGAGACAGTCAATTGAAACAAAGCCGTATGGCGGGATTATTAGCGGGGAAAATAAATTTATTTACAATACAATTAAAGAAAATCCATTATGTGAGATCGTTACCATAAAATAAATAAAAATAAGAAATATTACAACAAAATGAAGTCTTAAAATATGTGATTTCACAGGGAAATAGCAAATTAAACAAATAAATGTCTGAAATAAAATGCTTAAATGATTTCCAAAGCCCCGGGGCCAGCTCCCAACGCCACCGACGAGGACGAGCTGCTTCTGACACTGAAGCTGCTGCTACTGCCACTGCTGTACCAATAGAAAAGGGCTAAATCACAATTTTAAAAATTATGGACATGCTATCTCCATTCCCTGTTCTTCCATGACCATTGGTCGCCTACTAGGATCCTCTTCGTAGTTGGCTGCCAACCCAAAATTCTGCTGCTTCAGAGCACCCGAGGAGTACAAGAAGGAGAGTGAGAGCTGCCGGCCTCGGGAAGTGGCAACGGGAATGGTAATGGTTTGGGACGACTGTGCAAGCAGCCGCCGCCCTAGATACGCATAAGCACGAGTTCCGTGGCGAACTCATGGAGAGAGAGCTTGGTTGTCAGTCCCAAGGATCCGCGCACGGCGACTTAGGCGCCTAGTTCGTGGCAGCAGTCGTCGTGGACGTCGCAGGTACAACTATAATGCGGAGAGATTCACCAGGGGCCAACTGGACAAGGATGTGGAGCATCGGACGGAAGAGACCAGACACACAAAGATGAGCTTCGTTCAATACTCCGCAGCTGGAGCAGCGCTCCAGCAGTGGGAGTAACAGCCACGGCGGCATCGGGAGTTGGCCGCGGCCTTGGAAATAATAATTTAAGTTAATTTTTCGTTTTGCAATGGCCGTTTGTCCATTTTGTATGGATTTTCGTAGAGCACCAATAAACCTGGTCACACTAGATATATGAAACCCTTTTAGCTAGCTAAGGGTTTAGCGCTGGCGAGTACTAGGCTTAAGGGAGAATGGCCATCCAAAATGCACAGACGGTCCTATACATACTAAAAAATACCAAAAAATATCGATTATTAAGCAATATTTCGTAGGTTCCATCCCTAAATGTTCCTCCCCCTCCCTAATTTCTTATTGATTTTGAAATTATTAATGTTTTTGACAAAGTAGATCCAGTGCAGCATTTCGTTGCCGCCACTGCATAATGCGATTCTCCTTAAGCTGTGGCAAGGAAATATTTCTGATTTGCGGTCGCGGCAGAAAACACCCTATTTTCTTTGATATACAAGATTATAAAGCTCCAAGCATGGATAAGTCCTTGAGTGGAAAATCAAAACTGACAAACTGAGGACGTGACCACTCTAAACACAATATCGTGCATAAGATAAACGCCAATTTGATATAAACTTAATTATAAAATGCAAAAAATTATATAAATTGTCTGATTACAGATATGAGTTGCGAAGGCACAAAAAATGTTGCGTAGACTACAAAGTGGCCTTGAATTTTATGATGCTTTTATGAAGCGGCCTATGAAAAGGATATAAAGGATGATACGGTTGATGAAGATGTTATATTAAATATATTATAATTATTTAATTATTAAGCGCAAAACTTTTCGAAAACGTAATTACTCCCCATTTGCAGCACCTGTGTAGATTAGTAATTTCTCCATGCCAACGTGGATTTGTTAAACGAAGGTCGACGACAACTAACCTTCTGGAGCACACTCTTTTATAATACAGGGCTTTCCACAAAATCATCTATACTGAATTCAGTAAAGCATTTGACTCCGTTAATCATTGCCTTTTTATTAGGAAAGTCGACAAAATGGGTTTTCCTGTCGATCTTCTTAGTTGAAACTCAAGTTATCGAATATTCTCCGGGTGACCTCTGGTGTCCCGCAAGGGAGCCACCTGGGTCCCTTACTTTTTACATTATTTATTAACGACTTGCCCAAAGTTTTGACTAACTCAAGAGTACGCTGACGACGTTTAACTTTGCGTGCAATACAAGGACGGCGCTAGCCAGTCGGATTTACAAACAGATCTTAATAACTTTCAAAAATAGTGCTGAGCTGCTGCTCTTTGTAAGGATCACTCTAGTTGACGATCATGGTATCCTCCTAGATTCTAAACTGGAGTTTATTGATCATATTTCGTGCATTGTGAATAAAGCCAAGGGTGTGCTTGGATTTATTAAACGGTGGTCAAAGGAATTCGATGACCCCTATGTCACGAAGAACTTATACATTTCGTTAGTTCGTCCTATTTTAGAATATGGATCTTGCGTTTGGAGTCAAACGCATTGAGTCAGTTCAAAAGAACTTTTTACTTTCCGCTCTTCGTGGCTTAAACTGCGATGAAAACCTTAGGTTGCCCTCTTATTCTAGTAGACTTCTCTTAATTAACCTACTTCCTAAGCAAACCGTAGAACGATGCTAGGCATTGTTTTTATGTACAACCTGATCCGTGGTGACGTGGAAAGCAGCGATCTATTGGGTCAGTTGAATTTCCACGCACCATGTTTTTAGAGTATTGTGTGCAAATTATAATGATTTGTACAAAATTACCTCATCTGTAGATAGCCTTCCTAAACTAAAAACATTAATCTAAACCCACTTAGTACACATGCAAGATAGCAATCGAGCTGCCCGATAGTAATCTATATTCCTCGCATTCTTTTACCTATACTTTTCTTTCGCGCCTATTAACACCTAACCTTAACAAGCACGTGCTTGGTTTCGAAGGGCGACTTGAGTGTACTAACCGTAGTGCATCAACGTCCAACTATTGAAAAAAAAACAACAAACATCTCTGTTTTTTAACGTATTTTATAAAAAATTTTAGATATAGCGGTTTTTTACGGTTTTAGAATTACGGTTTTAATTTTATTAAGATCGGACAACTGTATCAAATAGCTGCCATAGAAGCAATCGATCGATTTATTTGAAAATGTAACATCTCATGTAAAATGTAAAATGTGTAAGTACATTTTATACAAATGTACAAACTTCGACATTTTTCAATTTTACCAAAATGGATCGATTTTCAATTATCCAATTGCAGACTGTAAGGGTATGCAAACTTCGGCTTACAGAAGTTAGCTTTTTGATTGTTTTTTCTTAGTATTCCTGTGGCCATTTATTTTGAAAAATAAAATATACCTAGCATAAGAAAATTTGAATTTTTCCACATTCATTTATATTCTATTTGATCTGGTGATACCTTGGAATATGGGCAATTACATCTTTAGATGTCGATACAATAGGAACCTAAAATGTACACTTGAGAATTCTAGCGAGAATTACGTGATTTGGGCCTGATTGACGGTTTTTTGGCGATGTATTTTTCGACCTATTATGTATTAACCCAGGAAATATATATAAGCTCATGTTACCTTTTACTTAAAAGACAATATTTAATTCAAAACGTTGAGGCTGTTGCTCTAAAGCCCTAGTTAATCTAAAGTGATGGATTTACTGACCTAAAAGTTAACGAGAATTTGTAGCCAATTTTGGAGCTGGACATTCAAAAGGAATCAATATCTAATACAAATTACAAAAAAGGGAGCTATTTAAGAATTGATTAAAATGGAAAAGATAACTTGTAAAAATTTTATATATATATATATATATATATATATATATATTTTAATACATACTACTTTAAAAAGCTGGATTACATTTTGTTGATATTTTACAGAGGTTATACGCTAGACGGTTTTAAAATTTGATTTTACCTTTGCATCAAATAAACTGTGAGCCACTTGTATATACAAAATTAATGTAGCTTAGAACTGCATGGAATACATTTTTTACAATTTTATGATACACATTCCAAAATAGTTGAATTGATATGGTATGCTGTAGATCTGCATCACCACGTAAGTAAAGGGTTAAATGAAATCTTTTTTTTTTATATGACATGAGCTTTGGTTAAAAAGTTGATAAACCATATTTTACATATTTATTTTGGCGATATTTACATAAAATGTTGGCGTCTTAGGCCTCTTCGCTGCCATCAATGAGGCTGTCGCCGTCCAGGGAATCGTGGCAAATGGATAGATCCGACTCGGACTGGGTCCGACTTATCAAGGGCATGGTGCTAGACAGCGACAGCGAGGGCTTGCTGTCTTCGTTATCCTCCTCCTCTTGCAAGCTCCTCGGCGAAGCTGCACTGCACGCTGAGTGTGCCCCTGAATTGGCTGCACAGCTTGTCACTTGATTACCCAGGATTGCAGTACCGGGTAGCTGCGTCTGCCGGATCAACGCCAGCCGCTGCTGGGTGAGCTCCAGGTGGTGCTTACGCCATTTGATCCTTCGGTTCTGGAACCAAACCTTAACCTGCGCCTCCGTCAACTTGAGCGTGTGCGCCAGATAGAGCCGCTCCGGCCCAACCATATACTGTTGCCGTTCAAACTCCGCTTCTAGGCATTCCAGCTGCTCGGGCGTAAAAATGGTCCGGACACGCTTGTTCTTCAGTGCGCTTTTCTTGTGAGAGTCTGGGAGTTATGGATAACATAGTTAGGTTTGAGGTTTTCAAGTTTTATTATTTTTATTTGAATAATAAATAAAGGTAAAGCTTCTTGCAAACGCGGTTTATTTAAAAAACAAGAAAGGAAGCTAACTTCTGCAAGCCGAAGTTTGTATATCCTTGCAGTAAGCAACTGGATCATTGAAATCATCGAGTCATTTTGGTAAAATTCTAATTTGATAATTTTAAAGCCGTAAAAAACAGTTATGTTTTCAAATTTATAAAAATAAGTTGAAAAACAGAGAAGTTAAACGGACATGGCTAGATCGACTGGTGATTCTGATTATGAAAATATCCAATGTGTGCCATCAGAGGCCGTTTGATGACCAGCATTTAGCGAAAAGCTGTTTACTTTTGTTCTCACAAGCAATATACTTCTGGGTGTCTCATAATCGGCAAACGATTGCAGCGTTCTGTTTTCCGTCATAATATTAAATTTAATTTAAAAATATTTATTTAATATTTGTGATTAGCTGAAGCTAACCACGAGTTGTGCACCAATTCATATAATTTGGATAAAGAATATAGTTGATTTTTTTTCTTACCCGACTTGAGCTTCTCTCGCTGAAAGCTAAGCGAGGCCTGCTGCTGGGCGTGGTGTTGCTGATGGAGCTGCTGCAGGCTCTGCAACGCGGAGGGCGCTGCTCCTACGGCGGCGGCTACGGCAGCAAATCCCGCTTGCTGCGGATGCGTATGCGGGTGCTGTCCGCCATGCAGGTAACGGGCACTTCCGGAACTGCTATCACAATTAAAGTTGTTTATATTCTGGCCATTGTTGATATTGTTCTTGTTGTGGTTGCTACTGTTGCTGCCATTGTTGTTGTTGTTATCGTGGAGTGAGAGATTGATGGCATTGTTGTAGTCCTTCCGTTGGCTCTGCAGACCCAAAATGGCGGCAATTGTGAAGGACTTGCCCACGTCGAGGGAGGAATGCGCCGCTGCCGCCTCGATGAGCTGCGCGTGCGACGTCGCAGTGGCGGCCACCGTCAACTGTTCCCGGTGGTTGATGTTGATGTTGCTAGTGTGGCTATTGTTGCTATTGCTGGTGTTGCTGTGACTGCTGTGACTACTACTGTTGCTCCCAGTCGTCGTTGGTGGGTGTTGATGGTTGTCCTGCTGCTGCTTCTCGAGTTGCTGATGATGATGCTGCTGCTGCTGCAGATGATGCTGTTGCAAATGATGATGTTGCTGATGGTGTTCCGTTTGGTATGAGCTCTGACCCGCCGAGACAGCGGCAGCCGCAGCCGCAGCCGCTGCCAGCGCTGCTGTGGGCAGCGCATGATGCGGTTGACCATGTGCAGGGATTCCTCCACCATTCACTCCCATCCCCCCGCCGCTGGCTTGCGTGTTATGCAATGCCAGGAAGTGCGACAAGGGATTTGCGTGATATTTGGAAGGATTCTGCAGCATGCTTAGATATTTGCCACTGTCTCCAAGTCTGTATTTGTCGCCTCCTCGGTCCGCGTCTTCCTGCAAATGGAAGAAATGCTTGGGTATTAATGGTTGCTTTGACACTGCTCCGTCTCTGACGGCAGTTCGGTGTCAACGACTCCCTGATTAAATCCACACAATTAAGTGAAATGTGATCCCTAAGCTGGGCAGTTAGTTGCTCTTCCATGAAGCTCTCGGTCAGCACAGTGGCCTGAGATGGGACAATGGATCATCAACAGGTTAGGGCATGCCCCCAACCACAAGCGCATTCGCAATTACACATACAAAAATTATTTAAAGGTACTGATGCTTACTTAATTAAACTCTGAAGCTCAATGTCAGACGGCTAACTTTTGTTATTGATGTGAATGTTTTTTCGGAGTAATAAAAATAATTAATAAATGAATATTAAAAATAAAAACTAATAAATACCTAATACAAAGTTAATAAACAAATACTAATCATAATAAATAGTCACTATACATTTATAGTAATTTTAGACATTTAGTTGCAAGTCATTTTTGTTAATTAAATTAACTCAATTAGGGCCGATTTTTCAATGTCAGGTTAACTTTTGTCGTTGAGGTAAATTTTTTTCGGAGTAATGTAGGCCCTTCAAAATCATGTTTTTGTTTATCTGACTGAAAACTCTTGACTAAAGGAAGAGCTATACCTAAAAATTTGTCAGTAAGATGAATGCAAACATGATTTTTGGCGACTAAATTACTTCGAAACGACAATTTACCTCATTGGCGAACGTCAACCTGACATTAAAAATTGGCCCTTAATATTGTTATATGTGACTGGAGCGATAAAGATAAGTCTTGAACTTGTAGCGTAACTGGAGCGATAAAGATAAGTCTTGAACTTGTAGCGTAAGGATAAAATAAAAAGCAAATTTCAAATTTCAATGTAGGCTCCCAAAATCAGGTTTTCGTTTATATGACGACTTCTGACTAGAGGACTTGCTCAAGCTTAAAATGTATCAGTCAGACATGATTCTGGCCAACTAGATTAGTCCGGAAAACATTTTACCTCAATGACAAAACTTAACTTATCATATGTACATACCCTGCAGTACCAGTTGTCATCAACGTTTCATCAACGCCCCGACTTCGGCTTCGGCAGAACCGACGCTCTCGTTCAATCGTGTCAATCCCGACTCTCTCGCTCTCAATTGTCAAAATTTTGTTGATGAATCATCGATAAAATTTTAATGAAACGGTGATGAAATGTTGATGAAATGTTGGTGAAATTGTTGATGAATCATCGATGAAATGTTGATGAAAGGATGATGAATCATTAATGAATTTGTCACTGATGACAGCCTAGGACATGCCCTTGTTAATTTCATCAACAGTTTGTATGGGATTTCATCGATGATTCATCAACAACAACGAAGTTTTTTATATATCTCTAAATTTATTCAAATATGTTCCGTCCGTCCGATGCTTGCAAAAGAAATTAGATAGTGCTGAATTTTCAGCCCGATAGTTAATCAACTGAGAGACTAGTTTGCGTAGAAACCAACAGACAGACAGACGTGATCAACTCTGCTGGAGATGTTGGCGTGGCCAAATTTTGGAACAAACTTGATCTGCGTGCAACAGAGTAGAATGATATCCCCAAATCTGGGGCTTTAGCTCTTATAGTCTCTAAGATCTGTTAACTCATACAGACGGACGCGCAGACAGACAGACGGACATGGCTAAATCGACTCTGCTGGGTATGCTGATCAAGAATATCTGTACTTTATGGGGTCCTTCTGCCTGTTACATACATTTTCGGTTTGCACGATGGTGTAATACCCTTGCACCCTATGAGAACCGGATATAATAACTTAGGGGCTGTCCATATATTACGTATCACTGTGTGACGATGAGCACCGAGACTGTGGTGCGCAAGGAGACTACTACATATATAGAGCCGTAGAATTGAAAATCTGCTACGATAGTCCGATCGGAACCATTTATCTTTTGATCGAAAGGTATTGATTACCTCTTTGAAACTGCATACTAAGATTGGATTGGGAGTGAAAACTCAACATTTTTAATGTTGTTGTGATCTAGCTTCAAATCCGATCCGATACTCCTTTCAAAAGATATTCAATAAACAAGACTTTAACTGTCTTCCGAAATGAGAACGTTTGTCCAGTTGTTTGTCTGTCTGTCGATTTTATTGTTTTAGAGTCCTGGAACCACTTTTATTTTACTAAACAGCTCGAGCTAAACAACTTTTGTTCTCCCACTCTTTGGTTTTCCCGCTAGTTTGGCGGGAAAACAACTAAAAAAGCCAGATTTCATCTATATTTTTGTTTAAATAACTATTAATCATCACAAAATTTGGTATCAGAAATTTTTTTGAGTACAATGTGCCATCGCCACTTTAATCATATCTCGTTAAGAGGTGTTCTTATTTTTGATTTGAAACTAGCTGAATTATTTGTAATTTATTTTTGTTAACGTTACTATTAATCGTCACAAAATTTGATATCAGAAACTTTTGAAGTTGAAGGGGCCATCGTCACTTTAAACTCACCTCGTTAAGAGGTGTTTTTATTTTATGTATATATATACATATATATATACATATATATTACGTAATCACGTTTTTGATGATTCTTCGAAATGAAGCTAAACCCGTAATTTTAAATTCTTTAAAATTTATATATCTCGAATTTAATTAAAATATGTTTACAAATGTCGAAGATATGTATAAGTTTTTCATTTGACTTCGCGATTGTTCCTATGGCACCTTTATCATATAGGTCGTCCGATCTGACCCGTTCCGACTTAATATACCCGGTACCCATAGGGTACAAGGATATTATAAGTTAGTGGCAACCGAGAATGTATGTAACAGGCAGAATGAGAAATCTCCAACCCTATAAAATATATGTATTCTTGATCAGCGTCACCAGTCGAGTCGATCTTGCCATGTCCGTCTGTGGTCCGTGTGAAACAACAGATCTCAGACACTATAAGTGCTAGAGTTACCAAATTTGGTGACAACATTGGAATCTATTGCACGCAGTTTATTTTAAGTTAAGTTTATTTTAAAATTTGGCCACGCCCACTTTCGCCCCCAAAAATCATAAAAAACCATTTAGAAGCTTTAGTCGTAATTTTCGGCTTAAAGTAAATAGATAAAATAAATAAGTTGGCATTAGCGGACGTGTTCTGAAAATTTAAGTAAAATCGGATGATAAACATGGAAGTTATTTAACAATAAAGTTTCTGTGTATGCTTCCCTTCTTCTTGAGAGAGAGAAAGAGACCGAGAGAGAGATGTTGGGAGCGCACGTGCGTGTTGCTTAGCATGTTCTTAGCAACATTTGTCTCTTTTGAGTTTTGCTCAACATGTTTCTAGCAACATTTGTCTTCATTTGTCAACATTTCCTTTTTTCCATGTCCGTGTGCTTTTTAATTTCACCGACAATCTCACAGTCGGTCACCCTCGAACGTAGCTTTCCTTTGTATAGTAATAGGAATTGAAAGAAGACTATCTGTTAAAATTCATGGAGAAACTACTTAGTATGCATAATAACGGACAGGCGAATATACAAACAGACGAACAGAAAATATTGCTAAATCGACCCGCCTGGAGATTCTGATCAAAAATATATACTTTATTGGGTCGGAGATGCTTTCTTCACTGCGTTGCAAACTTCTGGTCAAATTTATAATACCCTCCAAGGGTATAAAACATGTTTTCTCCACTAGTTCTTATGACAATGAATCTGTCTTCCAAGACAAAAGACAAACTTGTTTGTTTTTAAAAACGCAAAAAACTCGTTTTTTCTTAACCCGAGCACCGAATTTAGGTTTTTAAAAAGTAAAAAGTAATATTATTTTTATACCCTTGCAGGGTATTATAATTTAGTCCAGAAGTTTGCAACGCAGTGAAGGAAGCATCATCGACCCCATAAAGTATATATATTCTTGATCCGAATCACCAACCGGGTCGATCTAGGCATGTCCGACTTTCCGTCTGTCCGACTGTCTGTCTGTCCGTTGCTACTCAAACTAGTCCCTCAGTTTTTGAGCTATCGTAATGAAACTTTGCAGATAGTCTTCTTTCTATTGCAGTTAGTATATATGTCGGAACGGAACGGAACTGAAATCGGACAACTATATCTTATAGCTGTCATAGGAATGATCGAAAAATTAATAAAACAAAAATTCGAACTTCTCTGTTTTTCAACTTATTTTTATAAATTTCTAGATGTATCCGTTTTTAAAGGATCTAGTTTTACGGTTTTTATTTCAAAAAGATCGGACAACTATATCATAGAAGCGATCGGTCGATTCAAATGAATATGTAAAATTCTAGATGTAAAATGTGTAGGTAATGTTATAAAATGTACAAACTTTGGTATTTTTTAAAATTTATCGAAATGAATCGACTTTCAATGATCCAAATGCAGACTTCAAGGGTATAGTATATAAACTTCGGCTTACCGAAGTTAGCTTCCTTTCTTGTTTATGGATACAGTCGCTCAATTTTCAATAAATTAAAACCATTTTATTAGATATATATATTCAAATATCAAGAAATGCGGTTTGAATTGTGTAACAATTCATTGTAACTATATTAAAATACTTTGCAAGGGAACAAAAATGATAGATTACTGAGTAAATTTAAGTAATTACATGAACCTACAGCGTTGGAATAAACCGTATTATAAATAAGTCCCAAAGTTACAATGTTAGACCGTTGGAATTTATAGCTTATAGCTGCCATAGGAACGATCGGTCAAAATTAGCCGGTTTTCCTTGTTTTTAAATATGTGGGCTTTAACAACATAATATATGATCCTTTATTTTAATTATAGCAATACATATTAAATTTCATAAATTTATTTTTTAGATGAAACAGACAAGTTTAAATACAAATATTTGAAATAGGTTTAATTAAGCTTTTATACATATTATGTTTCAGTGCTCGCATTCATTTGGCTTAATTGTACGGCCTCTCCCTTTTGCTCGCAGACCCTATGTGCGTTGCAGCGGTCTCTGTCTGCGGCAATGCGATAGCCTAATTGAGACTTTGTCACAGTTTGCTATTTCATTATTGTGGACGTGGTAGTGGCAGCTGCAATTGCAGTTAGTATTTCTCTAGTGGTTGCCCTCCTAGGTGCGTGAAATCCCGACCATCGACTCTCCGAGTCGCCCCATTGTTTGTGCTGCTTACTAAATATGTGAATGTCTTTAGCTGCATTTAAGCAGATTTAACTAAATGGCTGCAGCCGACATCGTGTTCGAGTCAAATAATGGGAATGTGAATTGGGGCTAACAATTGCATTCCCCCCACACACTCCAATGGCTAGGAATTTCCAAACTTAAGCTTTGGTGAAAGGTGACAAATATTTTCAGAATGTCATGATCACTCTGGGGCTTTTGTAATGTTATAAGTTAATACTATTTCATAGTAGTGCCATAATAACAATTCCATATTAATCTTTATTGTTAACGATTAAATAGCATAAATAATGATATAGCATCCTGAATGATTAAAATTAAAATTAAGTGCCTCTCTGACGCGTTTAATCTTCTATGATATTCAATTAAGCAATAAGAACAAATTTCACATTTAAACGACAAATTTACTTTAAAGATTCAGAAATGTTATTATATTGTATTGCATGTCCTCGAACAAAATATTTCCCAGTAGTTTCTTTGTTGATAAATATATATATATATATATATACATTTGTATATAGTAATGCAATGAAATAATAAATAACTAATATTTATACAAATTGCAAATTTTTTGTAAGGCTTTACTAAATAACTTTTTCTTATAGAAATAATATAGTCTATAATAATTTTGCACTGCTCAAATATTTAACCGTTTTTTAGAACAATTAAATGGTATTAAATGAATTCACTTTATTTTTTAAAATTTGTATAACTTTCTCCCCATTTTCGGTGGCACAAACCTTCATTAACAGTCCAATACTTCGGGCATTGAAAACAGTCTCAGCTATGTATTCTTCAAAAGTAATCCAAGAATGTAGTTATTTTACTTTTCGCCAGGCTTAAGCAAATTCTTTCGGGCAAAATTGCCGAGATAAACCGTTAAGTCAGCACTTCCGGCGGCTCGGAAAAAGTATGGCCTACAATTCGGCTGTAATAGAAATCGGAGGGGAAGAAAAATGGTCGCTACCGGCGACGCATGCAAACGCGAACGTGTTGCAAACTAAACTGAACTCAAAAGTTCGTGGCCGTAAAATTTTTACAATATTGGCAGAAGCCGACGCCAACTGCGACGCAAGCGTTGGAAGCGCTGCTTTTGGCTGAGAGTGAATGCGTACATGTATTTGTGTGTATTGTGATTTTTCCCGCCGCTCATCCTTTTGTATTTTTTGTTCTCAACTGGAGAGCAGCGGACCGAGCACAAGGGCAGGCAGACAGGAATACACTTTCATCGTCCACCGAGACCTCATAGTTATCATCATCGGCATTCAGAAGCCACCACCAGGCAGTTACATAAAATGGAATCAGCCAACAAGGCAAGTAACCACCACCCATTGCACCCACCTATCAGAACAGCCTTCCTACCGTCTCCCAACTCACACCCACACCGTGTGTATGAAAAGTTATTGAAATTATGAAATAAATGGATAATTGGCTGGCCGTCATCCCGCGTCGAATATTGGGGGCGGTGCCAACAATATAATGCTGCTAGCTGGATCTATAATTATTTGTGATTAAGTGGAAAGTGTCCTCTTCGGGCAGACATTATTAATGAAGCAATAAGCTTCAAAGGAGATTCATCGGTTGGCAAACAATATAAACGAAAATAGCATAAAAATTCATAAAACCAGGTGAAATAATTAAAATATTGCAACTTAAATTGGAATGATATTTGTATACCCTTGCAGGGTATTATCATTTTAGTCAGAAATGTGCAACGCAGTGAAGGAAGCAAATCCGACCCCATAAAGTATATATATTCTTGATCAGCGTCCCCAGACGAGTCGATCTAGCTAAGTTCGTCTGTCCGTTACTACCCAAACTAGTCTCTCAGTTTTTGAGCTATCTAAATGAAACTTTGCAGATAGTCTTCTTTAGTATCGATCAAAAAACCTCTTAACGAGGTGAGATAAAAGCGACGATGGCACCCTCAATTCTTGATCAGCATCACTTGAGGAGTCGATCTAGTCATGTCCGTTGCTACGCAAACTAGTTGCTACGCAAATAGTCTTCTTCTTGTACATATGTCGGAACGGCCAGAATCAGACCACTATATCTTGTAGTTGCCATAAGAACGGTTGGGCCAAAATGTCATATCTTCGCTGTTTTTGAAGATATTAGGCTCAAATTAAATTTACGAGTATGGTCCTTTAATTATATTATAGCTATTCATTTTAAATTTATCTCACTTTTATCTCACCTCGGTAAGAGGTATTTATGTTTGATATCAGAAGTCTTAAAAATGTTTAAAATGTGTAAATATGTTTAAATGACATAAAAATATTTAAAATTTGCTTGGCGACTTTAAATTTTATTGCGTTTGTGCATATGGCTCTAAATTTATTTTTTAAATGAATATATACACTGAAAACAAAATTAACTAAATTCAAGAAACTCGCCATATTTTTGTCTTCCAGAGAGGCTAACAATAAAAAAAAGGGTACATTTGTTCTTTTATTTAGGACAAGAATATTAATAGTAAGGAAAAACTTTCTAAAATCTAGAAAATTATTGCTTAAAATTAGCGCAAATTGTTCTACGTTTAAAGACGCATTTTCTTAGATTGAGGGCGATTTTCTTAATTTTAGGGCGAATTTCTTGAATTAAAAAAATGCGTATATTTATAATGTGCATACACACGCTTAAGGATAATTTTATAGAAACATATTTGTACAGTTTAATTATTTGTGTGTGTACACACTCTGCCATGGGTAAACTAACTTCTCATATTCGAAATATATCACACACGTTTTATTATTTGATTGTCTTGACAGAACTGCAAAATTTGATTAATTATTTTCATTTACTGCTGAAATTTTATTAAGAGACTATCTGAAAGTCAAATAAACATTAGAAGAACACAACTCTTACCATTTGCCACGACCGCGATTCGAACCCACTACCAACTGGATTGCAGCGGCACGCCTTAGGCCATTAGCCTGCGTACGCGTGACAGGCTCAATAAGCCATTTAAAGAAACTTTGTTGAAAATCGGATTTAATTAACTTTATTTTTTGTTTGAAAGGTTTGAAAAAATTTTAAAAAATATTGAAGGGGTTAAACTAACTAAAAAAAAAAAACAAATTCGCTAAAAAAAACAAGTGGGAAAGTTACAGTAGAGGGTGACCGGCTGTGAGCTACCCGGTACCCAAATCATTGTCGGTGAAACTAAAAAGCACACGGATATGGAAAAAAGAAAATGTTGACAAATGAAGACATATTTTGCTAAAAACATGTTGAGCAACATTGAAAAAAGTCAAATGATGCTAGGAATATGTTGAGCAACACCCAAAAAAGAGAAATTCTGCAGCTGTACGCAGCTGCATTACGAATTAAAACTACGCCCGAAAGCACGCAACACTTTTTTTCGCTACTGCCTTTTTGGCCTGTGACTCCATACAAGGGCCCTCTCAACTTTAGTGTTGAATAACTTCCATGTTTATCATCCGATTTTACTCAAATGTTCAACGTCCGCGAATGCCTATTTATTTAGTTGATCTATTTAATTTAAGCCGAACATTACGACTGTAGCTTATATACAGCTTTTTATGATTTTCAGGGGCGAAAGTGGCGTGGCCAAATTTTAAAACAAAATTGAACTGCATGCAACAGATTCCAATGTTGTCACCAAATTTGGTAACTCTAGCTCTTATAGTCTCTGAGATCTGTTGGCTAAATCTCGGCTGGTGACGCTGATCAAGAATATATATGGATACTTTATAGGGTCGGAGATTTCTCCTTCTGCCTGTTACATACATTCTCTTGTACCTTGTACCCTATGGGTACCGGGTATAAAAATCACGTTGCCCTGATCAGGAGTCGAACCGCCCTCCTCTTCTAGATCGTCAAATGCACAACCCATTAGCGCTCTGAGGTACGGTATTTCTAGATTTTAGAAAACTTTTCTATGTCTTAGAAAATATTTCTAAACTTTCAACATTTTAGAAAAGATTTCTATTATTTAGGGTTATTTACTTTTAATGGTAAGGGTATTAGTTCTTAGGAAATGTACTATATTTCTGAAAAGTTGTGTTTTATGGAAAGCTTTCCTAGATTTCAGAAAATAATTTCTAAGAATAAAGAAGATTTTTCTAAAGCATAGACAATTTTTCTTCTTTCTATGGCGATTTTGGTTTATGGTTATCATTCCTGCAATATGGAAATTTTTATCTTATTTAAAGAAAAATTTCCTTATTTTTAGAAAAATATTTCTTGTATTAGGAAAAATTAATTTTTATGGCGATTTTCTTAAATATAGGGCTAAAATTATTATGAGTGTAGTGCATGTAAAAAGTTAGCTATATGGGATCTTTGCTAATAATTGTAATGAATCATTTCTTGAGAAAGAGAGAGATAGGACTTCGGAGATATGTGATATACGGCTATACGGCCTCGAGTGAGTATTAAAATAATTAAAGCAATTTTTGAAACAGTTTCAAAAACTAAAAAAATAATAATTTGAATTATAAATTTTTAAATATTTTAGTAGCACGTTGTTTTAGCTTTAGTCGTTTAGAAATTATGGACGCGGGAAATGTAGCTTTTTATACCCGGTACCCATAGGGTACAAGGATATTATCAGTTAGTGCCAACCGAGAATGTATGTAACAGGCAGAAGGAGGCATCTCCGACCCTATAAAGTATATATATTCTTGATCAGCACCACCCGCCGAGTCGATTTAGCCCTGTCCGTCTGTCCGTCCGTGTGAAACAACAGATCTCAGAGACTATAAGAGCTAGAGTTACCAAATTTGGTGACAACATTGGAATCTGTTGCACGCAGATCAAGTTTGTTTTAAAATTTGGCCACGCCCACTTCCGCCCTCAAAAATCATAAAAAACCTAAAATAAGCTATACTCGTTATTTTCGGGTTAAAGTTAATTGATAAAATAAATTAACGTTAAATAACGGACGTTTTCTGAAAATTTCAATAAAATCGGATTATAAACATGCGAGATATTAGCAATAAGGTTCGAATTTTAACACATTCCCCTAATGCACTGCTGTTGCTGTTGCAAGCTGTAGCCGACAGGTGGCGCATTCGAGCCTTGGCCGCGCGATATAATGGCGCCAACTGCAGAAGAAATGACAAAAGAATAGAGCAAAAAATGGCAAAAAATAGCATAATTCATTTATTGGCGTCCTTATAAAATGTATCATTCATATTTAAGTATGACATTAAATTGTTTAGGTCTGGAGCTAATTCGAGAGGGGATTTATTTTAAGAAGTATTGAAGTAGAGTATGATAATGTATGTACAATTTTAAATAGCCTTTTAGTGTAAAGCACAAACGTTTAGGTACCGGGTATCTCACAGTCGAGCACTCTCGAATGTAGCTTTCTTACTTTTTTTTTGTGTTACTCAACAATTTACTTTTTTCTATGTCCATGTACTTTTAAATTTCACAAACAATGTGCACCGGGACTGTGGGATGTCGGTCACACTCGACTTTACTTTTTCTACTTGTTATACCCTTGCAGGGCATTATCATTTTGGCCAGAAGTTTGCAATGCAGTGAAGGAAGCATCTCCGACCCCATAAAGTATATATGTATATTCTTGATCAACGTCACCAGCCGAGTCGATTTTGCCATGTCCGTCTGTCCGTCTGTCTGTCTGTCTGTCCGTTGCTACGCAAACTAGTCTCTCAGTTTTTAAGCTGATCTGATTGAAACTTTGCAGATAGACTTCTTTCCATTGCAGTTACTCGTATATGTAGGAACGGCTGGAATCGGACCACTATATCTTATAGCTGCCATAGGAATGATCGGAAAGTTAATGGAAAAAAAATTATAACTTCATTAAGATCAAACTTTATCTTATAGCAATAGAAACTTTCGGTTGAATTATATGAAAATGTAAAATTCTACATGTAAAATGTAAAATGTGCAGATAAATGTTATAAAAATGTACAAAGTTCGATATTTTTCAATTTTCCCAAAATGGATCGACTTTCAATGATCCAATTGCAGACTGCAATTACATGTATATAATATATATGTATAATATAATGTATATATAATATGCTTAATTATATTTTCGAATTCTGAGGCTCCAACTCTATCTACCAGAAATTTGAACGAGCTTGGATCAGTTTTATTTATATTTTTTAAAAATGTCTTATCATGCATATCTCTTGTTTCAAATCCTCTTTCCACCGAAATTGGCACATTAAGTTAGCAGTGCAAACTATCCCTGGCCGCATTGTAACTTCAAACAAACGCAACCCTATTAAGCCAACCCCCATGCCACCTAGTCTTCAATTTAGCGTTTCATAAACTACACGGAATGCCAACGATCATTTGGGCCTGCGGAATTGGCAGATAGCAGAAGTCGAAGAAGAACTCCAATTAGCGGGGGTCAAAGGAAATCAATGCAATAGAACGTGAGCCAACAAGAGAAAGACAAGCGGAAAGCGGAAAGCGAGACCCAAAAAGGAACAAAAGGAATGCTCAATTGTGACTGTGCAGATAAAAAAGTGAACTTTTTAAATACATGTAATTTAATAACCTTAATTAAGTATACTTTAATTATTTGCAACGCCTTCAATTATAAGTATATCCCCGCACACTTATAGTAAATAGTAATTTTTATTGAACTAAAAAATGGTTTTCTAGAAAAAATATACACGTGTATAAAGGTGTTGAATTTGGGCGAGGCAAAGTTCGCCGGGTCCGCTAGTTAATAATATAATATTATAGCATTTCAACCATTGCGTAAATTGCATTTTTGATTAGTTTCATGTTTCGATGACTTTGTAATGATAAAGGAAAAAATATAAAATTACAGTTAAAATACTTTTCTCAGATTTCTCTATTTCACAGGTCGACAAAAAAGAACCCGGAGAGTAAACGCTATTGATTCTGCAAGGGATTTGCCTGTACATTCTTAATTCGAAAATGAAAAGTTTCCATCACGTACCAATTTTAGAAAATCGAGTCAAATGATCTGCTTGATTTTGCACTTTTTAAGGCTTAATAAAACCCAAGCCTTACGTTGCTCAGTGCTGACTTAAAAAAACGTTGATCTATCAACTTGAATATAGAATCACCAATGGGGACCTCTTGTCCATTAGCTAGAACGGTTTTTACATTGTAAAAAATACCATAAACGCACAGTGGGGCCATTTAACTTTTCGTTGCAAAAATCATAACTTTTGAACCAAGTAAGATAATTGAGTAATTTAAATGGCAATTGATAGATAATTGTTCAACCTATTAAAAACGTCACTTAACATGGTGCTACGATTATGATTTTTTATGATTTCTTATGATTTATCAAAGTCAAAATTTGTAAATATCATAGAAAAATCCCGCTTATTTTACAAAGAAAATTTTTGTTATTTTGTTATTGTTTTTAATTAAAAAAAAAGTTTGACAATTAAAAAAAATATAAAAATAAAAAATATAAAAAATGTTTTCTTTATTTTATACCTAATAAGTACATTAATAAATAAAAAAAGAGGGTCCATTACTTGGTTTTCTTGAAATTCGACCTGAAAGTTGCTCAAATTTCCTAAAAATTGTATATTTTGTTGAAAATGAAAAATTGGTCAACTTTGATACGGTATATCTTAAAAAAAAAAATCGTAGGCTATTAACATTTTGTATTTGTAATCTTTGAACAATTACCTATAAGATTTTCGTATTCAAAACATCGAACGTGAACATAAAATTTTTGATTTTTGCAATGCCGTTTGTTCTAGAGGCCCTATAGTGAAACGGTCACCCTCTAAGTTAGTGGCATCCGAGGATGTGTGCAACAGGCAGAAGGAGGCATCTCCGACCCTATAAAGAATATATATATATTCTTGACCAGCATCACCAGCCGAGTCGATTTAGCCATGTCCGTCTGTCCGTTCGTATTAAATTTGGCCACGCAATTGTCGTGGTTTACGGTTTAAAGTAAAATAGATATGAAATAAATTAATTGTTGCAGACGTGCTCTAAAAGAGTCTATATAATCGGATGATACACTTTATTCACCAATTATCAAAAAAAAAATGTTATCCCTTTTTGCTTGCAGCTCCAATTCGTTTTGATCAACATATTCCTAGAAACATTTGTCTTTTTTGAGTGTTGCTTATCATGTTTTTGGCAACATTTGTCAACATTTTCTTTTTTCTCATTTCCGTGTGCATTTAAATTTCACCCACAACGTTTTGGGTACCGGGTATCTCACAGTCGGTCTCATTCGACTGTAGCTTTCCTTCTACTTTTTTCTCTATTATTTTTAATTATTTATGAGTAAATTAAGTTTACGTAGTGATTAACAAGTGTAATAAATAAATAATAAAAAGTAACTAAAAATAAAGAAAGTAAATTATCTAACAGAACAACGAAATTGAAATAATTGAATCGATAAGACCGAGACTTTTAAAATTTATATTAAATAAATGACTTGATAGATCGCTTCAAATTTTGGCAATAAATTTTATGCAATTGTATGTGGTTTCAATTGAATTTAACTTTCGCTAAATAGAACCATGCCGCTTCCCACGTTGTGTGCTCAGTTTCACCCATCATCCATCGTTGTTATGTACCTAGACCGGGTAAGATATTAAGTAAATCCAATCAGCTTTGATAACTTCAAATTTATACTTTTTAAACCGAATATAGAAAATATAGCCAAATTCAGATATCGATTTTTTATACTATAATGCTTACCATTTACAGCTTTGTTTATTATATACGTAAATGACTTCTTCCAGACCTTTGTACCCAACAAAGTACGCGATTTTCGAAGGGAGCATACGAAAAATATCGGAAATGAATTGGTTTGTTTTTTCTGGGTGCACTACTGAAACCTGTTGTTCTTTTTTATTAAAAAACAAGGGGGAAAGCTACAGTTGAGTGTGACCGACTGTAAGATACCCGGTACCCAAAGCATTGTGGGTGAAATTAAATAGCACATGAACATGGAAATGAAGACAATGTTGCTAGAAACATGTTGAGCAACACTCAAACAAGACAAATGTTGCTAGGGACATGTTGATCATCGTTTAATAACTTCCATGTTTATTATCCGATTTTACTCAAATTTTCTGAAAACGTCCACGAATGCATACCAATTTAGCTTATATATTTTCTTTAAGCCAAAAATCAAGACTATTGTTTAAAAAACGTTTTTTATGATTTTCGGGTGCGAAAGTGGGCGTGGCCAATTTTAAAAACAAACTTGATCTGCGTGCAACAGATTCCAATGTTGTCACCAAATTTGGTAACTCTAGCTCTTATAGTCTCTTAGATCTGTTGTTTCACACGGACGGACAGACGGACATGGCTAAATCGATTCTGCTGGTGACGCTGATCAAGAATACATATATTTAATAGGGTCGGAGATTTCTGCTTCTGCCTGTTACATACATTCTCGGGTGGCACTAACTTATAATACCCTTGTACCCTATGGGTACCGGGTATAAAAATAATATAATACTTACTGAAAACTGTAAAGGTATAATCAAAAGACTGAAGCCGAAGACCTAACATTTCTTTGGCATAATAAAATGGAACAGATAAAAATGTGAAATTATAAATTAACGGAACTATAAAAAAGTGAAAATACTTGTTTAATAGGGATTTTCTCAATGTACGCCTTTCCCCTCGCAAAGCCCCTTTTTGCCAACAAAAATCCCACGAGAGACAAATTCAAAAATCAAAGTCAGGAATTTGCAACCGAACAAGAGCGAGAGGGAGAGGTGACGGCGAATAGAGGGGCTTAGAGGCAAGAAGAGGATCCTTTGGGGTGCTTCGGCGTCACGTTTGTCGTTTCAATCATCATTAGTGCTAATGTACCCACAAGAATTGGCCAGCCACTTGCCGCTGACGTCGACTTCGTCGTTCCGTCGCTGTTGACGTCGACGCAGGCGCTTGGAAATGGCCGCCGCAGCAGAGCGAGAGATGGCAAGGTAATGTGAGCGAGCGAGTGAAATGGGGACAGAAAGCAGCCCAGCAAAAAATTTCCTGCCTGCGTGTACATGGTTTTACTTACATATGTACATATGTATCAACATATTTTATTTTTCATTTATTTACCACAATTTTAATATTTTTTTGCATAACGAGTTGCAAACAATAAACACACAACACAGAAGCACCCACAACCCAACACACATACATGCATACATACATTATCATTTTGTGGCGTGGAGTGCGCATGCTCCCAAGTCAGTGGGATGGGACAGATACGGGATGAGAGTGTAGAGAGTTGAAAGGCCCTCTGCGGGCGTCGCCATTGTTGCTGTGCTTGGCTTTTGATAAACTTCGTTGTTGCTCTACGGATGAGAGATAAAATGAGAGGCGATGCTCTCCCCTTCGGCGTAATGATGATGATGTCCCTTCTTGGACTGGGGGGGCGGTTTTCGGGAGAGCGGTAGAGAATGCAAAACCGTTGCCGTAACCATAACATTAATTTATTTTTATTAAATATAAAGCCACCCACAAACATTTTAACGTTGTCAAATAAATAAAACACAAGCAAGCGAGAAAAGAACTTTTTTCATTATGAATTATTACGGCGAAAGAGGAAGGAGGCAGAAAACAGTGCGGGGAGGGAGGAGGAAAGGAGACTCCGCAAACTGCCAAATGAAATTATTGTTGTTCCGGACACAGGGCTGCATTGCGGGTTTCATTACTGTTTCTATGACCATATCTGGGAGAAGCGTCAGATATTTACAGTGGCGGACAAAAACTACCGCTTACCGAATTACTTCCTTGCTAGTTTTTTAAATAACTTATAATCGTCGCAAAATTTAGTAGCTCAAATTTTTGGAGTTGATTGTGCGATTGTCACTTTTATCTTCCATTTTTATCATCAGATTTCACTAAAGTTTTTAGAGGACGTCCGCACAAATGTATTTATAATCGAACAAGCACCTTCCTATGATAAATGTGCTCTAAAAGTATTCAAAATGGGCTGAATAAATTTTTTTACTTTATTTATGTAAAATACACATTAACAACTCTCTAAAACAAAAGAAAGAAAACAAAGTTTTCGATAATAACCCCAAAGTTTTCAAACAAATACAAATGTATGCCTATATTTTGGGCTCTATGTATTAAGTAGTATTTTAATATATATAAACATTGTTTTTTAATTTCATTCAATAGTATTACAATTTACAATAAACTTAATAATTGACTTCTTCTATGTCACAGCATATTTCGTGCAAGAACTTTGGGGCTGTCCATTTATTACGTAATCACGATTTTGATGATTTTTGAAAATCTAAAATCTAAAACGACCCTCTAGACCGAGTTTTGCGACGTTTTGAAGCAAGTTTTTTTTCTCAAAAGTTGAAAATAACATGAGCTAATATATAATCCCTTCGATGAAGACGACGTATCCAAGTCGATGAAGAAGGGATTATATATTATATATAATATAATATATTTACTTCATGGGTACCGGGTATCTTACAGTATGTGTTCGCTCGACTGTAGCTTTACTTACTTGTCTTGTTACTTGTCGTTTTAATATTATTGGAAGTAATGTTAAATAAAAAAGAAATTTTGGTTTTTGTATAATATTTAAATATGAAACAAGACTGCATTATTACTTTTCCCTTACAGTTCACAAAACTGGTTAAAATTTTAGAAAGGTGTCGTGAGTAAGCTTTAGTTCGCCACTGTAGGTACAAGGCGCACGATAGCAGAAAAGGAGGGGCTCTACCAACTTAACCCTGGTGGCCGCATGCTTTGTCTCCCTCACTTCATATCCTGGCAGAGCTTAATTTTATTAGCCTTTTCCAGGACCGCCCTTACACCCCGCCCGCTTAAAATGGCGGCATTTATTTGCCCGTGAGAGCATCATCATGAGGTTCGCCCTTTCCATTTTCTTGGCCACTCGCTCGGCTCAGAACAAAATGGACTCAAAAATGTGAGAGAAGCAAAACATTTGCGGCGTGTTTTTAATAATGTTGTGTATAATGTTGATTTTTCCATAATTTTATTTCCTTTTTTCGCTCCCTCCTTTTGCCCTTGTTTGTGTTCTTTTGATGTATTTTTACAGAATTGTTTTTTTGGTATTTTTGTATTACCATGCAGTAGGAAATTCTGTATATGGGCATTTCCAGGATGGCGAACGGCAAATTCGTACAGCAAACCAAATTTTAGCTTTTAGGCCGATTTTTACATGAAAACAATAAGATATGCTATGAAACCATAGTATTATGAAAATGTTGATTTGGATTTGAAGTTACTTAATAAATAATCACAAAAAAATACGATGATTATGGGCATTTCATGGATTTGAAGTTACTTAATAAATAATCACAAAAAAATACGATGATTATGGACATTTCAGTTTTCTGATTTGGTTGACCTTTTACTGGAATGCCCATATGTACAAAAGGAGCGGTGTTAAATTTTGAAAACCTTTCAAATTGCTGATTCAAAGCCAATTCAAATGCTAATTACAAAATCAAAACTTTTAATGAGCGGCAAATTCGAAATTTTTCGATTGCCCTCAAAAGCTGGCAACAAACGGCGGCAACCAGCAAATCAGGTAAAAGGGCAGCGCCATTTTGGGATTTTAATTAAATCCCGTTATTACGGTGGCTCTTCCGCCGCATTTGCTCCCACTTGGGCCACTTGAGTGTGCATGCAGCTCGCTTTTGGCCATATTCAAAATGAGTTTTTGGTCCTGGTTTGGTCCAGCTTTGGTTTTAGTCAAAACCTGGCACTCAGCGCTGATGGCGAGCCACTCTCAACAAATACTGGTCCCTCGCCAATTGCTTTCGGTGCGCCGAAAATTAATTACAATTTTTTTTTATTTTCATCTCTTTTGCTGCCAAAACTAATAATGCAAAACCTAAACAACGATTTAATGGCGGCTTGTCATTCTTTTAATTGCAAATTTATTTGGTTATACTCGCAGCGATAATAACTATGTTTTTGATTGGAAAGTGTTGGGCAAAAAGTTTGGGGGAATGTTAGATTTTAATTAAAATCTGAGAGCGGCTACCATGGTAATGCTGATAATTTCAAGGGACTTCGGGATTATGAGGGGCTCATGGCATTTTTGGCTGTTTACATCAAATTGAACAAGAAAGAAAGCTACAATCGAGTGACCGACTGTGAGATTTCCGGTGCCAAAAGGCTTGTGATAAAAAAAAAAACTCGTTTTCAGCACTCACTGAACTTAAATGGTCTGGGACGTGCCTCACCCTAAAGCAATATTTCCAAACGATTACTTTTATCTAAAAATAGAAATGAAAGCTAACTTCGCCCTTGCTTATAATAATAAAAAAAAAAAAAAAATTATATACTGTATATATATACTATATACACTAGTATAAAGTCTAAGTCTGATGACGCGATCGTTCCTATGGAAACTAGATAAACTGGTCCGCTTTGGATGAAATTTAAAACCTATTGCTTAAATTAAATTAAATGTTTATATATTTAGTTTTAAGCCAATGTCTTTAAAAACAAACAAAATCGGGTCATTTGGCCAGATCGGTTCTTTTATACAGTACTTAATTGACTGAACCTATGGTAAATGGACGCAGAACCACACATAACTCTATGGAAACCGAACGCCGAACAACCCACCGCAAGGGCACTTCCTTTTCAACCCTATGGAAAATAAACGCCACACCATCTAATAAGTATATGGGTACTTTCATAACTGATAAAGTTTTCAAGAAGATTCTTAAGTCTCACTAATCAAATTTTGATTGTTTTAAAAATATTTACTCAATTTAAGTGAAAATCAAACATGGGTATATCACCACCCCTAGTATGGGTACCCTATGGTACCCATTACCCTTTTCATGGGTAGCTATATCACCACTCCTAGCATGGGGACCTATGTAACTACTCTTTTCATGGGTATACACAAAAAAAACACATAAAATCAACATAGAAAAATAGTTAGAGTACTATGTAAACATTTTGCCTGTATTTTGTTTTTGGTTTTCTGTCCAGTGCGTACACACCAAAGAACAAAAATATGTAAAATAAACCTTAAAAAGTAGTAACATACTATTTTAATTATTTCCACGAATTTTATTTTTGCTTTTCTGCTTAAGTGTGTACACACCAAAAGTTGTTTATGTTAACCTACTATAAAAAATAGTTCAAAATAAAATTTCTTAAGTATTTTGTTGTTTTTCAAAGAGTACTATTAATATAGTACTGGTCCTAACATAGAATGTAATATTACTATTATAAATTGTAATAAAACCATTTGTTGTTTTTCTTTTGACGGAAATAATAGTACAAATACTATTAAAATAGTTGTTGTTAAATTTTTTTTTTTATAATATAGAATTTAGCCATTCTTGTTTTTTTTTTTTTTTTTTTTTTTTGTAATATATACACTCTATGTTTTGAGCCAACCGCGATCTGTACAACAGGATGGCTAAATCTGGAGTTGGAGTGAACTTGGATAAACTGCCCAATTATGTATTTGAGTACTAGACTTTCGTGTTTGGTTTGCCTCCGTAGCCCGGTTGGTTGGGCGGCCGGTGTATGAGTTCCCTGAGACCCCGGTTCGACTCTAGGTCATGGAGTTGGTTCTTAAATGTGTGTATCCATTATTTAATATGATTTCTTTACAGCTTATATGATTAAATAACAAATTGTAACCCTATACAAAAATATCTCTTACTTGGAATTGTATAAGGCTGGAATGACATATTCAATTCCAAGCCTCAATTTGGTGTGCGGCGAATACGTCAAATTCAAGGCACTAATGAAAAATGTACTTTTTTGTTTTATAATGCTTTATTTTGGCTAGTTTTTTTTTTTTTTTTTTAATACAAACAGTAACACTGTTATGCCAAGTCACATAAAAATGGATTTTTGTCGAGACGGGAAGCAATTTGTCTTACTGATGTTATGCAAAATGCACCATTCTCTGCGATGTATCATTGCCAGATTACAAGATAAATCTAATTTTATTTTTGTTTACGTTACTATTAATCGTCACAAAATTTGATATCAGAAACTTTTGAAGTTGAAGGTACCATCGTCACTTTAATCTCACCTCGTTAAGAGGTGTTTTTGTTTGATATCAGAAGATTTTAAAATGACATATGTATGCAGGTCTCCCATTGTTAGCGTTAATTAGTACAGCTCAATACCATGTCCAGAGGTCGTTCCTATATGACTATATTATTAAAAAACAAGTGGGAAAACTACAGTCGAGTGTGACCGACTTTGAGATACCCGGTACCAAAAGCATTGTGCGTAAAATTAAATAGCACATGAACATGGAAAAAAGAAAATGTTGACAAATGAAGACAAATGTTGCTAGAAACATGTTGAGCAACACTCAAAAGAGGCAAATGTTGCTAGGAACATGTTGAGCAACACCCACCAAAGACAAATGTTGCCAGGAACATGCTAAGAAACACGTACCTGCGTCCTCAACATCTCTCTCCCTCTCAAGAAGAATAATAAGCATACACAGAAACTTTATTGTTTAATAACTTCCATGTTTATCATCCGATTTTACTCAAATTTTCAGAACACGTCCGCAAATGCCTACTTATTTAATTTAAGCCTCAAATTATTTTTGGGGCCGTATGTGGGCGTGGCCAAATTTGAAAAAAAACTTGATCTGCGTGCAACAGATGCCAATGTTGTCACCAAATTTGGTAACTCTAGCCCTTATAGTCTCTGAGATTTGTTGTTTCACACGGACAGACGGACATATCTAAATTGACTCGGCTGGTGACGCTGATCAAGAATATATACACTTTATAGGGTCGGAGAATTCTCCTTCTGCCTGTTACATACCTTCTTGGTTACCACTAACTTGTACCCTTGTACCCTATGGGTACCGGGTATAATTATAACACAAAGTTATAGCCCCTGATATTAGCTGAAAGCCGGTTATCGTCACAAAATTTGGTATTAATGTTGGTATTAATAGGTGTTTTTGAGTGATATCAAATGGGGAAAAGTTAACAAAACAATCCATATATGAAGAAGTTAGCTATATGGTATCATTGCTACTAATTTTGATGAATAAGCGAATTTTCGGAGATATGTGTTATACCCCAAAAGGTGAGCAGCAATCTCAAGAGCTATAGGGTCTTAAGGGATTATCAAAATCGTAAAAGCCATTTAAATTTTTTTTTTTAAATATGTAAAGGCAAAGCTATTTTAAGAAGTTATGGGCGCGGGACATCTAGCTTTTTTAGCTGTTTTCCCGCCAAACTAGTGGGAAACCCAAAAAGTGGTAGAACAAAAGGTGCTCGAACTGTTAAATAAAATAAAAGTCGTTCCAGGACTCTAAAACAAACAAATCGACAGACAGACATAGAGACAAACAACAGGACAAACGTTTTCATTTTGGAAAGGCCGTTAAAGTCTTGTTTATTGAATATCTTTCGAACGAGGTATCGGATCGGGATTAAAGCTAGAACTCCTCAGCATTTACAATTTTGAGATTTTTGCTCTACCGGTCCCAACAGCTCCAATTTTCATTTTCGCCTTTCACTTCCATTTCAAAGTTTTAAAGAGGTTTACAATACCTTTCGATCAATATATAAATGGTTTTGATCGGACTATCATAGTAGAAATTCAATTATACGGCTCGGTGCTCATCGTCCCACCGTGGACGACGGTGATGTAGAAATTCTGATCTAAGAAACTTAATTTCCAATTTTTGTATATCTTCGATTTGTCAGCAGTGGCGGTTTAAACTTTAATTTCTTCACTGCACGAAAAAAGCTGCGAGCATGTAGGTATTATTGTTATACATATGTATCTTACTTAGCACTTTTTACTTTATTAAAAGGAAAGTATGACTTTTATTCGATGCTCTCGTAATTCCAAAGATGTTCTCCCTTTTTCCACTCACACCACGCTAAACTCGCGATGCCAGCACACTTACCGCCGTGTGCTGTGATCCGGATCCCCTTATAAATAGATGGAGCATGGAAGTCCGCCCACAAAGACAAGCACAATAGCCGCCAAGGAAGCCAGTAAAAATCATCCCCTTCGGTGGAAAACTCGCGGCGTCTCTTTCTGACGTGCTGCCGGGGATTCTGCTCGCTCATAAAGCGTTGGAAATTATGGAAATTAATTGAAATTCCAAAGATTCCGCTTGCTCTTTTGCCAAAACCAACAAATTACCATCATTATGCGTGTGCCCCCTCTCTCGCTCTCGCTCGCTTTCATTTAACTTCCGTTAAACTTCGCCAAAATCAAAGGATGCCTATTTTCAAGCGCTGCGGTTCACCCACATATTATGTGTGTGTGAGTGTGCATTGCACATGGATTGGTATTTAGTTAAGCTAATTAATTATCACAACCAATGTTAAATTTACACAATGAAAACAAAATACAATATTTGTGCCAGCACTTTTGATTGACTGCCAGCTTACATACTTACATATGTATATATTTGTATGTACATACACACAAAAAAAACTATGTAAAATCAGCTATTTTATTGTTAAAACCGCGCCAACCTAAGAAAAATAGTTACCTTACCCCAAATAGTTATATTACCTCCTAAACTAGTAGATTACACAGGAAAAATAGTTATTTTACTATTTAATAGTAAAACTCCAATATAATTGTATATTGACTATAAAAAATTTCGCATTTACAAGAAGAATATATAGTTTATCCATGTATGAATTTAACATTCCTCTATTAAGATTAAATTTCTTAATTCTTAACATTATTTTATTAATGCTTTTGCTACAGTTAAACAATTCCTTGTGAAATATAATTTTTCATAATCTGTATAGGGTTACAATTTGTTATTTAATCATATAAGCTGTAAAGAAATCATATTAAATGGATACTCACATTTAGGAACCAACTCCACGACCTAGAATCGAACCGAGGTCTCAGAACTCATACACCGGCCGCCCAACCAACCGGGCTACGGAGGCAAACCAAACACGAAAGTCTAGTACTCTAATATATAATTGAGCAGTTTTTTCAAGTTCACTCAAACTCCAGATTTAGCCATTATGTTCTACAGATCGCGGTAGGCTCAGAGCATAGAGCGTACGCTCAAGAAACCATAAGTTTAGCTTTTATACAAAAGAAACATTGTCGACAAGAATGGCTAAATTATTTACTATAAAAACAATTTTAACAAAAGATTTTAATAGTATTTTTAACAACAACAAATGGTTTAATAATAATTTTTAATAGTAATTTTACATTTTATGATAGGACTTTTACTATTTTAATAGTACTCCTTGAAAAACAACAAAATACATGAGAAGAAAGATAAAGATAAATAGTATTTTTTACTATTTTTCATAGTAGGTTAACATAAAACATACTTTTGGTGTGTACACACTTGGGCAGAAAAGCAAAAATAAAATACATAGAAATCATTTAACTAGTATGTTACTATTTTTTTAGGTTGATTTAACTTTTTTTTTCTTGGGTGTGTACGCACTGGACAGAAAACCAACAACAAAATACAGGGAAAATGTTTACATAGTACTCTAACTATTTTTGTATGTTGATTTTACATAGTTTTTTTTTGTGTATTTATTTCACCCCTCCTCCCCAACCTTCCCCACCCCTTCAAACACAACCACCACCTTTTCAGCAACTACAAAAAAATCATATTAAAAATCATTCGCTTGTGAAGATCAAAAGCATTCTTTTTCACCGAAATGCCATGAAGAATGATGTTGCGTGGCTATGGGGAGTGAGATGGGTGGATGGATTTCCGGTAAGTGTGCGGCTCTCTATCTCCGTTGCTCTTCCTGCTTCTGTTTCTTTTCTACCAAAAATGCATGACAAGCACACACACATGCACCTACATAGAGTCTGCCTACCTATACAAAGGGAAGCAGAGAATGAGAGCGAGAAGGGTAGAGGGAGAAGGTATTCAGACGCATTTTTTATACCAGAATGTCATTAAATAATACTAATATTCCTTAATATAAACTTTCTAGTTTCATATAAATATGTAATTTTATATTAAACCGGTCTAATACCCTTTTGACACTACAATAAAAACTTCATTAATTAAAGTTTTCATTAGAAGCTTGACAGCAACCATAGGGTTTTACCTAAGTTCGAGTAAGACGACTATAATACGACCTTCAATAAACAATTAATGCATTAATTGACCAAATCTATAGATATAAAAAGAAAAATTAAAAAAAAGTACGATAACAAATGCCGTCTCTAATGCATTAAATTGTATTTAAAAAGTACATTAATGTCTCATTCGATATAAAGGTATCACAAAATATATTGCTTTTGCTAAATTTGCAGCAACTATACACCACAAAAGCATGAAATATTAGTTAATACAAAAATATGAAATAATTAATATTTAAATATTAATCTTATACTGCGAGGTCAATTGTTATTATTGACCTTTTAAACTGGTGTGACCGTAGTCGCGCTAACAAAAAACTCCAATCAAACAAGCCTCTAATTATTGTGAACTTGTGTACTGTGTCAGTCGTATCAGAAAAAGTACCACATTTTTTTTTAATTATTTAATATTCAATATTTAAAAACAATACAGTTTCATTACAGGTCTTTTCTGAGTGTGAAAGAGAGTCGATGTTTTAATCTTACGTTTATACATATGTTCGCTTATTTATTTATGTTTTCCCATCACCAACAACATGAGGATTTTATTCTTATCCACATATACAGACAAACAAACGCATGTTAGCAAGTGGGCGAGTAACGATGAGACCCATCGTTCCGCCCTTAGTATCATCTACCCTTTACGATGTTGGAGTGTGTTGAGTGTTTATGTGTAATTAAACAAAGTGGCGATCGCACCTTCAACTCCAGAAATTTCTGACATCCAAGTTCGTGTCAAAAAATATTTACATTTTTCTAAAAAATAAAAGAAAAGTCGAAAATATGGGCATTTCCCAGCATCGCGAACACACATTCGTACGCTTTCTGACTATAAAACCCCCCTTAAAAATAATTTGTTTTCTTTGTTTAATATATATATTTTTTATTTTTACGTAAATATATTAGCTCTATGCTTGGTGCAAAAAGTAGCCTCGGTGGATGTCAGCTTTTTATACCCGGTACCCATAGGGTACAAGGGTATTATAAGTTAGTGCCTTAGTATATATATTCTTGATCAGCATCACCAGCCGAGTCGATTTAGCCATGTCCGTCTGTCCGTCCGTGTAAATCAACAGATCTCAGAGACTATAAGAGCTAGAGTTACCAAAATTTGGTGACAACATTGGAACCTGTTGCACGCAGATCAAGTTTGTTTTAAAAATTGTCCACGCCCACTTCCGCCCTCAAAAAAACATACAAAACGTAAAATAAGCTATACTCCTTATGTTTGGGTTAAAGTTAATAGATAAAATAAATTAATGTTAAATAACGGACGTTTTCTGAAAATTTCAGTAAAATCTGATGATAAACATGCGAGATATTAGCAATAAGGTTAGAATTTTAACACATTCCCCTAAGGCACTGCTGTTGCTGTTGCAAGCTGTAGCCGACAGGTGGCGCATTCGAGCCTTGGCCGCGCGATATAATGGCGCCAGCTGCAGAAGAAATGCCAAAATAATAGAGCAAAAAATAACATAATTCATTTTTTTTGCGTCTTTATAAAATGTATCATTCATATTTAAGTATGACATTAAATTGTTTAGGTCGGGAGCTAATTCGAGAGGCGATTTATTTTAAGAAGTATTGAAGTAGAGTATGATAATGTATGTACAATTCTAAATTGCCTTTTAGTGTAAAGCACAAACGTTTAGGTACCGGGTATCTCACAGTCGATCACTCCCGACTGTATGAAGAAAATGATGAAAAACTTGACACAGCGAAGTCGAAACGAATAGTCAAATTAAAAAATTGCGCTTTATAAAATGTATGTATGTAATGTAGCTTCAATTTAAGACCTCCCTTTCCAAATTTAAAAAAGTAAAAGTAATTTTAAGTAAGTGAAAGGCAATCTCGGGAACACACAATCGCGAACACACAATTTTTCCGCAATATTAGCGATGATTTTTTTTTTATTTTTAGCATGATTTTGGTTATATATTTGACTTATTATGATCAAATTGAGCTTCAATAGTGATAAACTAGTATAGTAAAAAAAACAAAATCATAATACATTTATCAAAATGAACCATAAGAGTGGGAAATGTCTTAATTGCACTGCGGACATGCAGAATTGAAAAATCATTATAAAATAAACGACTTGACAGATCGCTGCAATTATTAGCCAATAAATTGTAGGCAACAAATGTGGTTTAAATTTAAAATGTTGTTATCTAGAACAGTTCCATTCGGCGTGCAGACATTTAAAAAGTGATTTTTTATTGCGAACACACATTGCTTTTATCAAAATTTGAATATTTTATTAAATATTATAAGTAAAATAGAAAAGTTGTTCATCAATGTTTAAACTTTCGGTCCAAATTGTACTAATAAGTACATTTGTGCGGACGTCCTCTAAAAATTTGAGTTAAATAGTATAATAAACATAGAAGTTATTAAACAATAAAGTTTTTGTGTATGCTCCTTCTTTTGTTTTGACATCTCCATGTCCCTACCAACATTTGTCTCTTTTGAATGTACCTCAACATGTTTCTAACACCATTTGTCTTTTTTGGGTGTTGCCGAACATGTTTCTACCTACATTTGTCTTTATTTCCACACTTATTTCCCACAGTGCTTTGGGTGCCGGGTATCTCACAGCCGATCACACTCGACTGTAGCTAATTATCAAGCTACATGTGCATACATGAATATATACGCATATAAGGTATCCAACTCAAAATCCCAGGCTCCTTACCCAATTTATAAACAACTTCTAGCTGGGAACTCATCCCACTAAATCCAGAGTTCTTAATTATCTTCCGCACTCCAATAAGAATTCATTATTAAGTTCCAATTGCGCCACGGTCCTTCTACTGTAAACTAAGCCGGGTCTCCCAAAACTGAAGAGTAATCTGTTTAATAGAATCTCACAATCACGCCAATAATTTCATCATCCTATTTTTCCGACTCTCTTGAGTCCAACTCTTAACGAGTCCCTTGTATCTCTTAAACCGAGGTTTGCTTATCAGATAATCGGCCCTTGTCCAGTTAGTCCGTTTTGAGATCCGAAAAGATCAGTTGATTGACAGAGTATTCTGGGCAGTGATAAATAATTATTTCGATGCTAAGATAGTTGTGTAAACTAGTGAATAATAAAAGATATAAAATAAAAATATATTTTTTTATCCAATTCGCTAAGCGGTATATTAATTGGCGCCCAACGTGGGGCGGTGCTGTTTAAAAAATTCCTGAAATAAGATTTAAAACAAAACAGTTTTCGAAAACAAAAAGGGAATTCGCGGCGCTCGAAAACCTAACCGATGACATAATAAAAAGTGTTTGCATCGTGAAAATAGCTAAAAATGGAAATCAATAAATGCAATAACAACCCGTTAATTAGTGATCGTAACAAAAAAACTCACTGCTCCAAAAACTAATACTCTCAATAACAAATATCAAACAAAAATTAAAAATCAAACGGACAAAAAAAAAAGCTGAACAATATAAATACAAATTCGAATACAAATTCTACAGGAAAAGCTGAGGGCAATCCCTCGCTATACACTTACAACCCGTAAGAAGGACGAACCCAAACAGGATCATCAAGTACAAAGAAGACATCCCATATCCAAGGAAACTACGAAGACAATTAGTGAGCTGTTTTATTATAGTTTTATATTCAAAAGAATATAGTGCGAAAAATTAAATAAAAACAAACAAAGTGGAAGATTTAATTAACGATTTTGAAAGAATTCTTACCATGACTCCGATGTTTAATGTAAGCGATTTAATAACACAAATTGTTAATAATGAGTTGAATCCTTTGAAGAATGAGATCGTGAGTTTAAATACACAATTAAATCACAATATAAATAAGGTTGAAGATTATCAGGTAGAAGATGTTGATCCAAACATTAAGTGCGATACCTCTTATGAGATCGGTCCGAAAATATAAAGACGAAGAAGATAGCTATGTCAGTTGGACAGAATCGCCGGAAATAGCTATGGGACAATACAAAAGGGAAAGTGAAAAATTCTTTTCGCCACTCTCTATTCTTCGAAATAAAATTACAGGCATTGCCCATGATGCCCTAACTCATAACCGAACCATATTGAATTTTGATGCCATAATGGCAAGACTAGATAAGTGTAATAAGTCAGGGGAAACTGTCGATTATGGAATTTTATAATTTGGTGAATAAAAAATTAACTCTATTAATTAGCATATGACACATGGGAGGAATAAGCCAATTACATCTGAGCTTAATGAAAAACATAGAAAGACAGCACTAAGAGTGTCTATAAGTGGCCCCAATCCATATTTCAGATGTAATATTTTCTATGAATCCACCAAATTTACTGAATGCAATGGTAATAGTACAAGAACTTGAAAGCAACAGTTTGAGGGCTCAATTTGCGAACAATTTTACAACATCACAGAGCAAGAATAAATGAGTCAAATTTATATGGGCATAAAAACTCAAATAATAAACCCAGGCAAAGTAATTATAATAGGTTTAACCAAACCGATAATCAGAATAGAAATAATTATAATCAGAATAAAAATCATAATTGGAATCAGGACAGACCATATTATCCCCAACATAATATCCAAAATCATTGGAATTCCTATAGAACTCAACAAAAGAAACCTGAACTGATGGATATTGACGAATCCCTAAAGGTTCAAAATTGGCCAAAGTATAACAATAATCAGGGTTATAACAAGAAAAGCAGCACCAATTATAATCAGAATACATGGACTCAGTATTAAAAGCTAGACACACACAGCTCAGCAAAATCAACCACAGAATAAAAGAGTACCATCAGGGACAGTTAACCAACCGGCTAATAAAACAATGCGATTAAATAACATCGAAGAGGACAATTTTTTAGGCCAGAATCCGGAGTAGGATTACCCTACATACAAGGTGAGTTCCAAAGTAAACAGGACTTTTTTAATCTAGCGCCCTCTAGTGGGGCCATCTATATGTCAACTGGTGCGTTATTAATCTACTATCGTTTATCGTTTATTATTGGAAGTGAGGTTATTGCGTTTTAAATGTCAGTATGTTTTTGTCATCGGTGCGAAAATGAGCTTCGAACAAAGAGCATCATTAAATTTTGTTTTAAAATTGGTAAAACTTTTACCGAAACGTTTCAATTGATGAAACAAGTGTATGGCGATGATTGCCTATCCCATAGCAGAGTGCACGAGTGGTTTCAACGTTTTCAAAGTGGTCGTGAGGACATAAATGACGATGAACATGTGGGCCAACCAAAATCCGTGATCACCGAAAATTCCATCGAAACTGTGCGTGAATTCATAAAAAATCAGACGAAATCATCATTGAAATTCATGGAAATAGAATTGAACATCTCCACAACATCGATTTATCGCATTTTGACCGAACATTTGGGCTTACAAAAGGTGTGTGCACGGTTTGTTCCTCACAAATTGACTGACGTCCAAAAATTGCTCAGAATTCAACATTCGAAGGACATCATTAAAGAGGCAAAAAAAGTCCCGAACTTCCTTTACAAGATTGTGACTGGTGACGAAACGTGGTGTTTTCAATATGATCCCGAAACGAAACGCCAGAGTGTTTCGGCCATTTCATTTCCAAAAAATCGCGCCTGTATAAGTCAAAAGTGAAGACAATGCTGATTTGTTTTTATGATTCCAAGGGTATTGTCCACAAAGAATTTGTTCCACCCGGCCAAAACGTTAATGCGGTATTCTACCTTGGAGTTTTGAAGCGTTTAGTGCGCCGTATTCGACGTGTTCGGCCCGAATATCGCGAAGATGGAAGTTGGCGTTTGTTGCACGATAATGCGCCGTCTCATCGATCGACGCTTGTGTCCGACTATTTGACCAAAAATCACATTTTAACCATCAACCACTCCCCGTATTCACCTGATATGGCACCGTGCGACTTCTACCTTTTCGGAAAAATGCATTTGCCGATAAAGGAAAGCATTATGCAGACGTAGAGGCCATTCAAAAGGCTTGCACCGGCATACTGGCGGCCATACCGGGCAACGAGCTAAAACACTCGTTCGACATGCTTTTGGACCGTGCAAAACGCTGTATTAAAGCAGAAGGAGACTATTTTGAATAAAATAAATTGATTTTGCCAAAAAACTATTTGTTCTGTCTTTTTTTTTAAAGTCCTGTTTACTTTGGAACTCACCTTGTATTACGGAATGATAGTAAGCTAAATAAAAAACTAAAAATTTTAATTGATACGGGGGCAACCTCATGCTATATCAGAATGGGGACTTATAAAACTACAAATGAATTTCCTATATATAAGAGTATCTACTGTAATGGTAACACTATTCGATACATTTTATGAAATATATGGGTTAAATTCAGACTTACTAATAGGTTACAACATATTGAAAAAAATCGGAGCTGTAATTGACACTATGATAATAACAGCTCTGTTAACCAACTTTCCCTATCTGAAGGAAAAAACATTCTTCCATTAAAGGAATTTATTATTCGAAAATACTTTGATGAAAAGGTCCAAATCAGAACTGAGTCTGAAGAGGCCAATCAAAGCAATACAAGTTTGGGAAATAAGAATCCCGAACACGCCGACGTTGAATTATCCGTCTTTAACAATAGTTTGGAATACAAAAATTCCGAACACGCCGACGTTGAATTATCCGTCTTTAATAAAAGTTTAGAAAACGAAAATTCCGAACACGCCGACGTTGAATTATAATTATTGGTCTTTAGAACAAGTAAGAAAGCTACAGTCGATTGTGTTCGACTGTGAAAGAAATCAAAGCTTTTTAAATGCAAAACCAGTTTTCTAGGATACATTGTATCCTATAACGTCATCAAGACGGACACGGAAATAATTAACACCATTATTAAATATCCGCCACCAAAAAATATTCGGAACTAAGAAGTTTCCTCAGTTATTATAGAAAATTTGTTCCGAATTATGCCTTTAACGCTAAACCACTAATGAAATATTTAGGTGGACATCATGGCAAAATCTCAAAAAGTATGTCTACTAAAACGTTAATTCAGCTGGATGACCCAGCTATTGAAGCTTTTAACGAGCTAAAAGAAAGTCTCGTTGCTCAAGTAGAACTTAAAATAAAATAAAACATTTACATTAACCACAGACGCTTCAGACGTCGCTACTGGTGCGGTATTATCTCAAGAAGGTAAGCCAATAACATTTATTTCAAAAACCCTGTCTAAAACTGTACAAGTCTATGCAACTAACAAAATTAAACTTTTGACAATAATGTGGGCTCTGAAAAATTTAAGAAATTACCTAAACGGAATGATTGGAATTGAAAATCAAACCGATCATCATCTTTTGCAATCTCTGATAAATCATAGAAATGAAACGCAGGTATTCATTTATACAAAGTTTCACTCCAAAGGTCATATATAAACCAGGTGCAACTAACGTAGTTGGCGACGCATTATCACGAATACAGATTAACAATTTCTCCGATAGAGATCAGTCGGAACCATCCAAGTCCGGTCAATATACTTTTCATTCTGCAGAAAGTAGTTTCGAAAATGTATTTAAAGAAACTAAAAAACCTTTAAACCAGTTTGTGATTCAATTATTAATAACAAAGGCTAGGTTGACAATCCTTGAATCTGTTACCGTATTTAATAATACCAGACATATAATAGAGTATGACACTCCGGAAAATTTGGTTTCAATTCTAAGAGAATATTTATAACCAAATGTCACAGTCGGTATACATTGTACACTTGATGATTTTTATATAATTCAAAACCCTTTAAAAGAAAACTTCGTTAATAAATTCCTCTGCACGAGGACATTCTTTCAAGATGTAGAAAACAATGAAGACAAGGCTATCATAATAAAAGAAACACACAGTAGAGCTCACCGAGGACTAGAAGAAAACTACAAACAAATCTGTTGAAATATTTATTATATATATATATAATGCTCAAGGTCTCACTTTTATAACTTGTATTGACGCCTATTCAAAAATTCTAGTAGTTAAAGAAATCCAAAATAAATTAAATATGGAAAATATAGTAATATAACTCTTTCAACAATTTCCTCAAGCCAAAGTAATACTGACCGATAATGAACCGAGCTTTACTTCTGCTCAATTTAAATCTTTTGCACAAAGAAGCGGTTTAACTTTACATTACGCAGACCCGAGGCACAGTACCTCAAACGGTCAAGTTGAAAGAATTCACAGTGGGAAATTTCTAATGATTTAGACATTATTAAAATTCTTATCTCGCAAATTATACCCAATAGAGCTAAAAGGGGAATCAACGAATTAGGTACACTTTGAAAATGGATATCAGGGACGCCAGATCATGATGATTTCATAACAGTTCGTAATAAAATGAATGATTTAATCCATAATAATAACAATCAATTTGTAATTAATTCAAAATTATTCAAAGAAATAAAAATCCTAACTGAAAATCTTCAAACTGTATTTTCAAACCAAGAATTCCCACTTAGAAAACACCGGCTTTGTTTGCTAACTTACAATCTGATGAATTTAATGGACACAATTACATTAGCAAAAATAAATGTTTTTAACACGAAAATTCTGAACACTGAAGACATCCAAGAAATTTTTAAACACCAACAAAAACCTGTAGTAATTAAAGACATATTAGATATTTCAAAATTTAAATTCGCCATACACCAAGAGTTAATTATAATATATATATAAAATGTCCCATTATTACAAACCGGTGCGAAGTGTATAACGCACGATCCATCTCACACCATGATGCAAAACCCTTAATTAATAATCATGTCGCTAAATGTAAAAATAAGTATTATGTAATCTCTAATTTTAAGTCAGAAATATTTAATAATTATGGCACTTTAAGCTCAGAGAGCACTTGTTTTACTAGACTACTAAATGGAGAAACATTTTTATGTAATAAAATCATAGAATATAATAAAAAAAATTGATGCAATCCAAGAAGGAGCCATTTTTATAAATGGTGATAATACTGTAAGTGATACTCATTTAAATGGGTCATTTTTAATTACTTTTAATAGCACTACTTTAATCAATAATATTTCCTACACTAATGTAGACCATAAAATATTAGAATATATCACGGCTAAACAATATAATAATTTCTTAGTATTCGAATATCTAATGTCAAATGATTCGGAACTTACATTTGATAACATTAACATATTAAACCCTTTAATTCAAATTAAACAAACTCAAATCCCAATAACATTTATATTGATCATATTTACTTTAATATATTTAACTATCCCGATTTTATTAAAATTCAAAAAATATCTAATATGCAAACCACGACAAGCTCATATTGAATCAGAACCGGAAAATAATATATATAGTGACGTATCTGCACTGCGATTTCTCAACGTCCACCAGTTCAAAGAACGAAACCGTTCACAAACAAACAGAATCGCCAATTTCGGCTTTAATTAAAAAACGTTACAGAAGCTTGAGATCCCGCAATGCAAACAAACAAAGAAAATTGATTAAGTCCGAACGTCAACAATGAAGTAATTCCATAAAAACGTGAAAATCCAAAAAGAAGAACGACTCATGTAAATGGCGCAGTCGGTAGGATCTCTTTAAAAAATATCCTTGCAAAAACAACGCAGTCGGGAGCTTACTGATCAATTAAAAGGTTATTCTAAGCTACTAGGATATCCAGATCAGCGCGTGGAATTGCCCACAAGTAAGCTATTTAATCCACTAGCTCGGAAGTGCAACTAAGAGATCCTCAAAAGAACCTAAGTGCAAATTGAAGTCACTGAAAAAATATTGTAATAAATTAAATTTCAATCGACTACTGAATAAATCCAATTCGGTCAGTGATTAAGTTGAGTGGAATTTAATTAAACACAATCAAATGGCCTAACAACCTCCAGCTCAAGGGCAACCACAAATTGGTGTGGCACCCAACCCATTGACTGAGAAAAACTTAAATCAGCTTTTGTCCCAGATCCGGAACATTACAATGTTTGAAGGAGATCTATCTACCCTGGGAACCTTTGTCAGAAGAGTTAACTACCTTTTGTGTCTGTATCCTACAACCGATGATCGACAGACAAGCGTTATATTTGGAGAAATTGGCCAGCTCTTAGAGCAGCCCTAATCGACGAGTTAAAAACGCAAACCCCTGTGGAGGAACTATTAAGGTGATTATACAATACTAATTTTCAAGGTAACCTAAGAAAATTGTGTAATGAGATCGAGCTTAAACAGTTAGTTATAAGCAAATTAGAACTTGAGGGAAATCCAAATGAATTAATATTGTACACAGAAGCAATGTTTAGGACTACAAAAAAACTTAAAACAACGAAAATTACCTGACAGAATTTTTATGACATTAGCAAGAAGCGATTTTTCAACAGTACTTAAACTAAAACAAGCGGCTCAGCAAGAAGGGCTATACGAAGAAAACGAAAATTTAAAACATTATAATATCAATCTTAATAAAATTAAAAAGCAACAACAAACAAATTATACACGTAACCCCTACCCTTACACTAATTTGTACAACACCCAACAATTTAATCCTGGCCCAGCTCTTTCAATTCAACTACACCCCAATCAACCCCAAAGAATGGTGTCACAAAATTATAGGTTCCAATCGAATAACAGAAATAATACTTTTGACCAAAATAGGGGAAGCTACCAAGAGTTTCGAAGAAATTTAATTCAGGGACAGCAAAATAATACAATGAATCAAAGCCAACAGCCAAGTGGACGATCGGGCTCAGTACCCAACCAACCACAAAAGAGAGTCAGAGAAAGTAATAGTACACAAAAACAGTAGTTTGAAAAATCCAACACAAATAAAAGAGGCATTGCTAAAATCAAAAAATTATACTGATGAAATAAATAATGCTGTTCAAAATAAATTAGCAGAGGGAAACTATCGTTTAGAACACTTAAATGAAGAAGAAAAAGTTAAATTATTAAAATTAATTAACCAATATGAATGCATTCAATATCGTGATGGTGAAAATTTGACCTTTACAAATGTTGTTAAGCATGAAATTAAAACTCATCATGAAAATCCAATTTATAAAAAACCGTATGGGTATCCTTTTTCATTTGAAAAAGAAGTTGAGTCTCAAATACAGGATATGTTAAAGCAAGGAATAATTGGCCACAGCTAATCACCTTATTGCAGTCCATTGTAGATAGTACCAAAAAGCAAGATGCTTCAGGTAAACAAAAATTTAGGCTTGTGATAAATTAGTGATAAATTTCCCATTCCCAATATGGACGAAATGCTAGGAAAGCTAGGACGGTGTCAATATTTTACCACCATTGCGTTGGCTAAAGGTTTCCACCAGATCGAAATGGACCAAAATTCCATAAACAAAACAGCGCTTTCCACAAAGTACGGACACTACGAGTACACACGAATGCCATTTGGATTAAAAAATGCACTTGCAGCGATGCATGAACAATGTCCTTCGTGAATTAATAAACAATCATTGCCTTGTATACTTGGACGATATATGTAATGGTTTTCTCTACGTCTCTTGACAAACACCTTACTTCATTAAAAATTGTTTTTGAAAAACTTAAAAACGCTAATCTAAATTTACAACTAGACAAATGTGAATTTTTGAAAAAAGAAACAGAATTTTTGGGATGACATTCAAAGATGATACTTTTATTGCAGCATTCAATAAATTAAAACAACTTATCATAAACGATCCCATACTGATTTGTCCAGATTTTGAAAAAAAGTTTCAATCAACTACTGAGGAGTTCTTTCTCAGGATAACAAACCAATCAGTTACATTAGTAGGACTCTAAATGCACATGAAGAAAACTATAGTACAATTGGAAAAGAATTATTAGCTATAGTATGGGCGACAAAAACCTTAAGACCCTATTTATTCGGAAGAAGATTTGAGATATTAAACTGGCTAAACAATATCAAAAAACCTAATATGAAACTGCAAAGATGGAAGATAAGGTTAGGCGAATATGACTTCGAAATAAAATATTTAGAAGAAAGGCAAAATCACGTACCCGATGCATTGTCAAGAATCAAAATTAACGAAGTATACTATGGCAGTAACAAAGCAATAGCACATAGCGCTGAAGAAGATAATGAAAATGTAATAACAATTACTGAAAAACCACGAAAAACTATTGGACCCAGGAATTGAAAAAATGGTAAGGCTCTTTAAAGAAACCTATTATTATCCCGGCTACCAGAATTTAATTCAGAATTGAATTAATGAGTGTAATGTTTGTAACCAAGCAAAAACCGAACATAGAAAAACATCGCTTTTATTAAAAACAACTCCAGGAACAGAATTTTGTAGGGAAATTTACGTCGCAGATATTTACACGATCAAAAATCAAAATTACCTAACTTTTATTGATTTATACTCAAAATTTGGAAGCGCGATTGAATTAAACGGAAAGGACTGGATGGAAGTTAAAAAAGGACTTTTACGAATATTTAATTCAATGGGAAAACCCAGAACCTTGAAAACAGATAGGGATAGTGCCTTTATGAGTATAGCGCTAAAAAATTGGTTGGGCACAGAAAACGTAAGTATTCAGATAACAACAAGTAAAAATAGAGTATCAGATGTAGAAAGGTTACACAAAACAATTAACGAAAAAATACGTGTAATCGAGACCAGCGACAATACGGAAAATAAACTTATGAAAATGGAAGTAATACTGTATACTTACAATCATAAAATAAAACACAATGCAATAGGTAGAACACCAGCTGATATTTTTATTTATGCAGGTACCCCTGCATATAATAACCAAATTATAAAAGAAGCTAAAATAGAACAACTTAATAAAAAACGACAACATTTATGAGGTAAATACCAAATTTAGAAAGGCTCCCATAATTCACGGGAAATTACACAATCCTTATAAAAAGACAGGAAATATAGAACAAATAGATAATGATCATTTTGAGGAAACTAACAGAGGTCGAAAAATAAAACATTCCAGAGACAAAAGAAAGTTAATAAAAGTAAATATTTGCAAGAGAACCCAGATCAAGACGAAGCGCTTTGACTTTCATCTTTCTGACATCAACGTTACTAATAATGATGCCAATGGGTAACAACCAATTTATAGAAATTAACCCTATAAAATCGTACAATGGCTATTTGTTATTTATGACCGACACAATCAACATCCCAGATAGTTTTCAATACCATTGCCTTACAATTAATACACGTATTACAAAAACGGAAAAAACTTACAAAAACTTGCTATCACAAGCGTTTGGCTTTAAGGAAATAATGCAGATTAAATATTTAACGGAAAAACTACAAAGAGAAATGAATGGGTTACAAATTGTTAGGAGAAACAAAAGAGGATTAGCTAATTTTGTAGGAACAGCTTACAAATATCTTTTTGGAACATTAGATAATAATGATAAAGAAGAATTAGAAGAAAAAATCAATGTAATAGCTCAAAACAGTGTACAGGTAAATGAACTAAATAATATAATCGATACAGTTAACAAAGGCATCGATATAATAAACAAGCATCTCGAATACAACAAAAACGAAAAAAATCTTGAATTTTTGATTTTTAATTTAGAACATTTCGCAGAATATATTGAAGACCTGGAAATGGGAATGCAGTTAGCAAGATTAGGAATATTCAATCCAAAGTTATTAAAACACGACTACTTGACAAACATTATCTCTGAGATACTTCTGAACATAAAAACCTCAACTTGGCTTAGGTCAGATTCAAACGAAATTTTAATTATATCCCACATACCCAGAGAAATAAAGAAACTTCCCGTATACGAAATATTACCTTATCCAGATGAAGATAATAAAATATTACAAGATAACACCCAAAACAAATATTACGTATACAGAAACAGTCTGTATAACAAAGAAACAAGAAAACCTGTTACCAACACATGTCTATTAGGTATTGTTAATCAAACAGATACTAGTTGCAGGTACACGAAAACGCTATTAACTACCCAAATTAATTATGTCGAACCAAATATCATAGTTACATGGAATTTGTCAAAAACTATACTAAATCAAAATTGTATTAAAAATGAAATTGTAATTGAAGGAAACAATATGATCAAAATACACAATTGCTCAATTGCAATTAACGATTTATCCATAAGCAATTATAAACGTCGTGGCCGTAATTATTTTTATTTTTTTAAATCTCCTCGGCTTAAGATTCTAAATACGCGTGAAACCACACTTTAACCATCTACACCAAGGCCCCGTATAATTGAATTAATGAAGCTTTGGTGTCCAGCAGCGGGAAAAAGTTAGGATTACTGCTTGCTTGCAACTGCAAACTGCTTTCGGCTGCCGCCATTTTGAGAACTATAACTGAAACTTAAACAAGAAAAACAGCTAATTTCGGTAAAGCGGAGTTTGTATACCCTTGCAGTCTGCAATTGGATCATTGAAAGTCGATCCATTTTAGTAATGTTAAAAAAATATCGAATTTTGTAAATTGTACATTTTACATTTTTATATAAATCGACCGATCGCTTCTATGACAGTTATATGATATAGTTGGCCGATCTTAATAAAATTAAAAACGTAATTATAAAACCGTAGAAAACCGATATATCTCAAAATTTAAAGAAATACGTTTAAAAAAAGTGAAATTAAAATTTGTTTACATTAATTTCGTCATCATTCCTATGGCAGCTATAGGATATAGTGGTCCGACTTCAGCCGTTCCGACTGCGTGCTAAAGGATTAGGACTATGCTGAAATTTTCAGCTCGATAGCTCAAAAACTGAGAGTCTAGACAGACAGATAGGCGGACAAACAGACGGACATGGCTCGGCTGGTGATGCTGATCAAGAATATATATACTTTACGGAAGATGCCTCCTTCACTGCGTTGCAAATATCATGGCAAAATTATATTACCCTCTGCATGATTCAAAATATTATATCAACAAAAACTAACTAAGTGACGCACTGGTTTATAAATCTGTGTGATCCTGCTGCAGTGCTAGCCATGGCGTGCATACAAATTTCCATAGAACCATCGTTGATAATAAAATACAAACATAAAAGTTAAACAAATAACTTTTTTTTTTAATAGTTTATACTTAAAAATAGGTGCGTAACCTCAAAAATTTAACTAATTTATATAGGGTTTTGGCTTTTTTTCGCTTTCGTTGACCTTTTTACAGCTTAAAGATTATAAGATTGTATAAACAAAGGCTATTTCGTAATAAAATTAGCCTGCTTTGTACTTGCTAAGGACTTTTTTTCGCTGAAATGCGTTGATTTCTGTGTGCTTATGCTTAATTCTGAGATAATTCAGACAAAAGTCAAAACAACCTTAAATTTTTTTTATTTTTCATAAACTTTTGGACGCCATATGGTTAAAGGGGAGTTCCATTCATCAATTTCCAAAAACAAAATTACCAGATTAGGCTTAAAATAAGAAAAATTCAAATAAGTAAGGCTGTGCCAAGACTTTTGTTTCACAAAATACGTTCATTAGGTATTTTGATTAAGTTTAAATAGTTTTAAGAACGTTAAAAAAAGGTATTTAAAAATAGTGTCAATAAATACACAAATGTTTAATTTAACTATATACAAAAAAATTGAATCATTTAAATGCTGCATTTGCAACTGTGGCAACTCTTAAGTTCAGCACTGTATCATGGCAAAATTATAATACCCTTTGCAAAGGTATAATAAATACAAGATGATAAACATGGAAGTTATTAAACAACAAAGTTTCTGTGTATGCATCATCCCTTGTGTTGACAGCACCAATGCCAAATATGGGCCTAGCAACATTTGCCTTTTTGGGTGTTGCTCAACATGTTCCTAGCTACATTTGTCTTTGTTTGCTGTTGCTCAACGTGTTCCTAGCTACATATGCAATATATGTACATTTCTTTTTTCCTTGTATATGTGCTATTTAACTTCACTCACAGTGCTTTGGGTACCGGGTATTTCACAGTCGGTAACACTCGACTGTATCTTTCCTACTTGTTTGTGTATAGCGCCGAGGGCTCGAAAAACGTACCAATGGTACGAGCTCATATAAAGCCTATGCTGTATGCATTTACAAAAACAAATGTTATGATGAATATACGGGCGACAAGCTGGTTTTATTGGCCGATTTTAGGTAAATTATGATCAAAGTTAAGTCAATATTTACCGAAGCCAGGTTCAAGGATCTGCCATAAATCAAATGGTAATTATTATCATCCCAATACCCTTAATAGCCGCATCCGTGAAGCATCTGCACCTGCACCCGAAACCAAACAATCGCATTTTCCACAGTTCCCATTCTCACTGCACGCCGTAATCGCATTTCGGCATTGTCGCAACTTGCGGCGCAAATAAACCACCCCGCCGCTTAGCTTCGGGATACACATCCTGATTCTCCGGCGTAAACCCATCATCATCATCAAGTGGCGCAAATTACAGATCAAACATGCAGTCAGCAGAGGGTGGAATGAAAGCAGTATAGGAGAAGGGTCCTCCTCGTTGTTTTGGGTGACCATTTGTCAAGAAGGTTGACAACAATACGCTGGAAATTAAATAGCGTAATAAAAGGGTGACTTAATTTGTTTTTTTGGTCGAAACGGCGGACTCCGCCACTTGCCGAGTAGGAGGAGATGAGCTGTGAACACGTGTTTGCTTTCCAATAAAATATATTTCTCTATATATTTAAGAAGAGATGCCAGCCTTTTACAAGCTTCCGCCCAGCCGGAATATTAACATTTCTGGCATTGTCAAACCCGCGCCGTCGGCAGTTAAAATCCCAATTACGGACATCTAATAAAGGCAGAACGGGAGTTGGGACTCGAATCCCTGGGACCAGACCGGCCGGAGAGCTTAGATTTAAGTAGCTGATAATGCCTGAGTTGACGCGTGACGACCAATACTCCGGTATTTTATTAACAATTTAAACAATAAAAGTCAGTTTTAATCAACGGACAACAAAGCTTACTTCAAGATACGAATTTAATGAGGGGTGTAAAATAAAAGGTAATTAGTAGATATATCAAGCCAACAATTTGAATCTGATATTGACGTAAAATTAAGTTACTGAAATCCTCGTTTAAAGTCCTTAACTTGAACAAGGGTAATGACTTAAGCCATTTATTGGCAATAACTACGATCGTTCAAGCTTGTCTGCGTAGGGAAAAATACATTATCTAACGCTACAATTCCCAACGGGTTCTAGCATCCCTGACATGGAGTGATGGTTGCCGGCCATCTCTTAAAAAAATGTGTGCTTTTAAAATAGGCCAATTTTTCCAGGTGCCTATTTTAAAACTAATTAAATAATTTGCAATTCTTTTTCTAATAGGAATTAGTTGTCACAAAATTGATATCAGAAAATTCTTGGGTTGAATGTGCGATTGTAACTTTTGTCTTACCTCATTAAGAGTTGTTTTTGTTTGAAACTTGAAAACAATTGTTAATGTTCTTCGAAAATTGTTTGGGTGTTCCCTATACGTCTAAACTCCGAAAAAAAAACATGTGACTTAAAAGTAAGTTTGGAAACTGTAAGAAGACGACTTAGAGATAATAACCTCATTTCAAAAAGTCCAAGAAAAGTGCCCTTACTCACAAAAAAACATGCCGCCAAACGTTTAAAGTTCGCAAGGCAGCACTTGAATTGGCCTTTGGAAAAGTGAAGGAATATTTTGTGGTCGGATGAGTCAAAAATAGTTTTGTTTGGAGGCCGTGCCTCTCGGCAGTTTGTTAGACGACCACCCTTAAGTGCTTTTTCTCCAAAGTATACGCTAAAAACGGTAAAGCATGGCATCAATTATGATTTGGGCAAGTTTTTCATACTATAGAGTTGGGCCAATATATTGGGTCAATTGAGAATTTATGGTGTGACGTAAAAAGAGCAATCTCAGAAATAAAACCAAGCAATAACTTCCAACTTTGGGAAGCTGTACAAAGGACTTGGAGCTCAATTCCTGTAAAGAGATGCCAAAACTTGGTTGATTCCATGCATAAGCGCTGTGCAGCTGTCATAGCAAACAAAGGATATGCAACAAAATACTAAAATATAATATAAATATAGATGAATTATATACACTACATATGTACTTCAACCTATAAACGTTTTTTTTTTGGCTGTGAAAATTTTGAAACGTTTCACTACTATTATTTTGACCGAACAATTTTTTGTAAAAATTCACTTTTTTTTTTTTTTGGAAAATCTTATGAATTATCCTTATTTGTTGTTTATTATAATTAGCTACTATTAGTTAAGTTTCAATGAAAATTAAAGAAAAAATTGTAAAAACATTTCTAGTTTTTTTTTGTGTTACTAAAAAGCCTCTGTGTGCACTACTATTATTTTGACCGCAGCTGTATGTAAATGTAAAATTCTATAAAATTTGATTTATCACTTTCAATATTTCAAATTCATTCATTTGTATGTTCTATCTACAAAGTTCCTTTATTACTTTCAATATTTTAACTTCATTGCAATGCCAGAACGCAAAGGGGCCAATTCGAGTCGTCGAACGGTCAATTCTACAGCCGCGCGAGATAGAAGAGCACAAAGATCAGGCGAACAAATATAAAAAGATAATGAAAATGTGCGTGTGGGAGTCAAGGCAGTTAAGTCAATCACAATCGCCGAGGGCACGAAATGAACTTAATCAACGAAGAGATGCGCGTAGATTCATATTTAATCGACGTGGAAAAATTGACCAACAACGCCAACAAGTTCATCGGGATCATTTCTTCGACCATCATTCCAGTACGTGCCTGATGTTGATGGGGATGTGTTTCTCATCAGGAGAAGTACAACTACCCAAAATTAAAACACCACCTGCACCATTGCGCGGTTTACTTCTCGGTACAGATCCAGATTCTAGCCTGTTCCTGAAGTCAATTCGTACATTCAATTCATGCTTCCAAATTACATCGTTTGAAGCAACAGAAATAGTTAACAATATTGCTGCAAACGGTCAACAATTTAATTCCACGTTCTAAATCCATCCGCCAAAAATTTCTCTAAACAACTGTTTGATATTGGCATTGGGAAAGTTGCTGTACATGAAAATACTGGATGTATAAAATTACAAACGGAATTTTGCACAATCATCGACTCGCAAAATACTCTCATCGCTCGCATATTTCCCGATGTACACACACAATATCAAAATCATAAGTGGTTGACAGAAAGAGCGATTTTGTCTGCAAAAAATGTGGACGTCAATGAATTAAATTTAAAAATACAAAAGTTGTTGCCAGGGGACTTGGTATCATACAAATCTATCGATGCAGTTTGTGATACCAACGAAACTGTAAATTATCCAATTGAGTTTTTAAATGCATTGGATTTGCCAGGCATGCCACAACACAATTTACAATTGAAGGTTGGAGCTCCGATAATAATTCTACTTCGTAACTTGAACCCACCACGGCTATTTAATGGTACACGATTAGTAATTAAGAAATCAATGAAAAATATAATTGAAGCCATCATTTTAAAGGGGAAGTTTTGAGGCGAAAATGTGTTGCTGCCACGAATCCCTATGATTCCTACAGATGGGCGAATTGAATTCAAACGCACTCAATTTCCAATTAGATTGGCATTCGATATGACGATCAATAAGTCACAAGGCCAAACATTATCTGTACACGTATGTGGCTTAGATTTGGAAACACCATGCTTTTCCTACGGACAACAATATGTCGCATGTTCTCGCGTGGGAAAACCATCCAGTTTATTTGTGCTGGCTAAAGACGGACTAACCAAGAATATTGTACACTCCATTGCGCTGAGAGATTAATCTTTCTTTTTTCCAACTTTCATAATAAAGAATAGTTGTAATTTAAAAGATATACTTTAAGTTAATAAAGATTAATTTATTAAGCTAAATTAAGTATACTTTGATAATACTAATACTAATTAATATACTAATACTTCAATTATAAGTACATCCCCGCACACTTATTGTAAATAGTAATTTTTATTGAACTAAAAAATGGTTTTCTAGAAAAAATATATGTATGTATAAAGGTGTTGAATTTGGGCGAGGCAAAGTTCGCCGGGTCCGCTAGTTAATAATATAATATTCTAGCATTTCAACCATTGCGTAAATTGCGTTTTTGATTAGTATAACATGTTTCGATGACTTTGTAATGATTAAGGAAAAAATATAAAATTACAATTAAAATACTTTTCTCAGATTTTTCAATTTCACAGGTCGACCAAAAAGAACCCGAAGAGTAAACGCTATTGATTCTGCAAGGGATTTGCCTGTACATTCTTAATTCGAAAATGAAAAGTTTCCATCACGTACCAATTTTAGAAAATCGAGTCAAATGATCTGCTTGATTTTGCACTTTTTAAGTCTTTATAAAACCCAAGCCTTACGTTGCTCAGTGCTGACTTAAAAAAACGTTGATCTATCAACTTGAATATAGAATCACCAATGGGGGACCTCTTGTCCATTAGCTAGAACGGTTTTTACATTGTAAAAAATACCATAAACCCACAGTGGGGCCATTTAACTTTTCGTTGCAAAAATCATAACTTTTGAACCAAGTAAGATAATTGAGTAATTTAAATGGCAATTGATAGATAATTGTTCAACCTATTAAAAACGTCACTTAACATGGTGTTTTGTTTCACATTTTGAGATTTTTGTTGTGCTTTTTTTATTTTTAATAAAAAAAAAAAAAAGGTTGACAATTAAAAAAAATATAAAAAATAAAGATATGGTTTTTTTTTTTCTTATACCTAATAAGTACATTAATAAATAAAAAAAGATGGTCCATTACCTAGTTTTCTTGAAATTCGACCTCAAATTTCCTAAAAATTTTATGTTTTGTTGAAAATGAAAAATTGGTCAACTTTGACACTGTATATCTTTAAAAAAAAATCGTAGGCTATTAACATTTTGTATTTGTAATCTTTGAACAATTACCTATAAGATTTTCGTATTCAAAACATCGAACGCGAACATCAGCAATTAAAAAAAAAAAAAAAAAAGTTTATCCATTTTTACTCGCAGCTCCAATGCGTTTTGCACAACATATTCATAGAAACATTTGTGTTTTGAGTGTTGCTTATCATGTTTTTGGGAACATTTGTCAACTTTTTTTTACTCATTTCCGTGTGCGTTTTAATTTCACCCACAACGTTTTGGGTACCGGGTATCTCACAGTCGGTCTCATTCGACTGTAGCTTTCCCTTTTTTTTATACCCGGTACCCATAGGGTACAAGGGTATTATAAGTTAGTGCCAACCGAGAATGTATGTAACAGGCGGAAGGAGAAATCTCCGACCCTATAAAGTATATATATTCTTGATCAGCGTCACCAGCCAAGTCGATTTAGCCATGTCCGTCTGTCCGTCCGTGTGAAACAACAAATTTGGTGACAACTTTGGAATTTGTTGCACGCAGATCAAGTTTGTTTTAAAATTTGTCCACGCCCACTTCCGCCCCTGAAAATCATAAAAACGTTATATTAGCTATATGCGTGATTTTCGGCTTAAAATTAATAGATACAATAAATTAATAAAATAGAGACGGACGTTTCCTGAAAACTTCAATAAAATCGGATGATAAACGTGGGAGATATTAGCAATAAGGTTTGAATTTTAACACACCGCCCTAAGGCACTGCTGTTGCAAGCTGTAGCCGACAGGTGGCGCATTCGAGCCTTGGCCGTGCGATATAATGGCGCCAATGTATGTATGTACAATGTATGTATGTACAATTTTATTTTTGCCTTTTAGTGTGAAGCGCAAACGTTTAAGTACCGGGTATTTCACAGTCGAGCACAGTCGACTGTAGCTTTCTTACTTGTTTTTTATTATTTTTAATTTTTTATGAGAAAATTAAGTTTACGTAGTGATAAACCAGTGTAATAAATAAATAATAAAAAGTAACAGAATATACATTTTCTAACAGAACAACGAAATTGAAATAATTGAATCGATAAGACCGAGACTTTTAAAATTTATATTAAATGACTTGACAGATCGCTTCAAATTTTTGGCAATAAATTGTATGCAATTGTATGTGGCTTCAATTAAATTTAACTTTCGCTAAATATAACCATGCCATTCGGCATGGATACATATTAATTGCAACACGCTTCCCGCTTCCCACGTTTTGTACTCAGTTTCACCCATCATCCATCGTTGTTATGTACCTAGAGCGGGTAAGATATTAGGTAAATCCAATCAGCTTTGATAACTTCAAATTTATACTTTTTAAACCGAATATAGAAAATATAGCCAATTTTGCATTAAAAAACAAGTGGGAAAGCTACAGTCGAGTGTGACCGACTGTGAGATACCCGGTACCCAAAGCATTGTGGGTGAAATTAATTATCACATGAACATGGAAATAAAGACAATGTTACTAGAAACATGTTGAGCAACACCCAAACTAGACAAATGTTGCTAGACAAGTGTTGCATGTTGAGCAACACGCACGTGCGCCGTCAACATAGAAGAAGAAGCATACACAGAAATTTTTTCGTTTAATAACTTCCATGTTTATCATCCGATTTTACTCATTTTTTCAGAACACGTCCACGAATGCATACCGATTTAGCTTATCTATTTACTTTAAGCCGAAAATTACGACTATAGCTTATATACCGTTTACTGACAGACAGACCGGCAGACGGACATGGCTTAAGCGACTAGGCTGGTAGCGTCACCAAGAATATACAGTGGCTCACAGCTTATTTCGTGCAGAGGTGCCAGAAAACTTTGAAGACGTGTATCTTCTAAACTATATGAGATATCCAAAAAATTTAAACGCAGTGTGTTAGAGTATTATATTAGTAATAATAAGGACACTTCATTTTTATTTCAACTCGATTAAATAACACTTAAAACTAATAAAAACAGAAAATACTGCCCTGTTCTATGTCACAACTTATTTCGTGCAAATCACAAAATCCTTAAAATTATATAAAAAAACGAAACTTAATATTTAGTGTGGCCTCCCTTTTGCTTAATAACATCCTTCAAGCGGGTTTCCATCTAAGAAACCAACTTTTTAGTAGTTTCTATTGGAATTTTAGCCCATTCTTCCAAGGGAGCTCTTTTTAGGTAATTTTTGTTCGATATTTGTCTCTTACGAATTTCCAGGTCCAAAATTGCCCACAAATTCTCTATTACATTGATGTCAGGTGACTGGGCAGGAGTCTCCACCACGTGCGGGGAGTTCCAGATCAACCAGGTCTTCACAATACCTGATGTATGTTTGGGGTCGTTGTCCTGGTAAAACCGAAACCTCCCCTCTAGTCCCAGTTTTTCGGCGCTTTGGAGCAAATTTTCCTTTAAAACTTGAAGGTACATATGTTTATCCATAGTTCCTTCGATAAACACCAGGTTTCCAACTCCTGAAGCCGCCATGCAGGCCCAAACCATAACACTACCTCCACCATGCTTCACAGTAGGTTTCAGGTGCTTGTTCTGCAGCTCTGTATTCGGTTGCCGCCAAACATATCCCATTCCATCTGAGCCAAAAATGTTGAACTTGGACTCGTCTGCGAAGATAACTTCGTCCCAGAAAGATTTTGGCCGTGTTACGTGTTCCTTGGCAAATTTTAGCCTGCATTGATGGTTCTTCTGGCTGATAAATGGCTTTTTACGAGCAACTCGGCCATTAAAGTTGTTTTCCCGCAAAACACGGCGGACAGTTTCTATGGAACATTTTTTGCCCATTTCGTTCTCAACTTCAACCGTAAGTTTTGGAGCCGATAACTTTGGGTTATCTTTAATTTTTCGGACAATTCGTCTCTCCTCCAGCTGAGTAAATGTCTTATTGGGAGCATTTCGGCCCTTGTCTGCCATTCTCTTTTCCCGGACGAAGCGTTGAATTATGTACTGGACCGTACTGGGGCTTAGATTAAACATTTTAGCAATATTCCGCTGACTTTTACCATTTTTGAAATGTGTGAGGACCCATTCCCTTTGCTCGATCGTTGAACGCGGACTCATATTTCTAATTCAAACAAAACTGGGTTTTTCAGTGTGACCGAACCCACTAATGGCAAAAATAAATTAGCCAATACTATGTTCCACACGATATACCAAAAAAATTTGATCTAAATATCTTAATTTAGAAATTACACTTTTTTAAAGTTGCTGCACGAAATAAGCTGTGACATAGAAAATGGAAGTATTTTTTGTTTTTATTAGTTTTAAGTGTTATTTAATAGACTTGAAATAAAAATGAAGTGTCCTTATTATTACTAATATAATACTCTAACACACTGCGTTTAAATTCTTTGGATATCTCATATAGTTTAGAAGATACACGGCTTCTGCACGAAATAAGCTGTGAGCCACTGTATATGTATACATTATACCGTGGGAGATTTCTCCTTCTGTTTGTTACATGCATTCTCGGTTGGCACTAACTTATAATACCCTTGTACTCTATGGGTACCGGGTATAAAAATATTTAGACAGGAATTTTAAGAACAATGAGAACAATGGCATATTCTACGGTTAAAGGGAATGCTAATCAATAAAATACAAATCTAAATTACAAAAAAAAGATCAGTGAAACCTAATTTATTTTTATCAAGAACAAAATGTGCTCCAGCGGTGCTATTATTTTTTCGCATCTGTACCATTTAAACAATATTCAGCTAAGTAGTTTTATTTTTAAAATAATTAAGCCCCAATTATAATAACCTAATTTCGCTTTGTTTTATCCCACTGAGAAGAAATGAACAGTCTTTAGAAATGCTCATGACATTTACCCAAACCCGAAACTAACCGAAACCGGATCGCTCAAAAATCAAAAATCATCACCCAGTATGCGCTAAACTCGCTGAAGTTGTACCCCAACGAACATACACTAATAAGTTAATCAAACTAATTGCACCACTTGCCACAATCCGTGAAGCAAGGATGAAAATATTTCAGTTAGCAGCTATAAATTCCGCACATGCCCCGCCCCCACCGCAACCCCTTTCTACGACCGAGCTCTAAGTAAGCTGTAATCCATGAAAAGGGTTGAAGCTTCCATTTCCCGTGTTTCTCATTGTCTGGTTTGGCATTCCGGAGAAACTGCTACTGCTGCTGTGACACGAACATTTTAATTTCCACCGCCCCCCAGGAGGTTGCCAGGTTCAGAGCCAGAATCCGTTTCCAGCTTTGGACAAAGTCAGAACTTGTTCAACAAAGTTTTTTAAATTGACCCACGTTTTGTTTCGTCCGCTTTTTAATTAAAAGTGCAATGCGAGTTGGGGGACGTTATGGTTATGACCATTGACCATTGGCCAGTTGAGCTTTGTTAAGCTTCCTAAATTGGCTAAAGAGCTCGGACTCGGACTTTGTGTGGCATTCGCGGTGACTTGGCAACAATCACCGCACGATTGCAAGGAGGGATAGGGCAACAAGGATTGTAGGATGTGTTTGTTCAATACGAGTGGCGACTTTATTCATTAGTAAACTTTTATCCAAGAGAAAAACCTTAAGGAGATAAAATCAAGGAAAAAGGTGTTGTTGGGGACTAAACTGAAACATGTGCATAATTCTATGTAAGCAACTACGGAACTGAACGCAACTGAAAGATTGTGTGCTTACTCCTTACGTAAATGCTTAAACTTAATCTAAATTACCTTTCGATACCTAAGTTTCCCCTTTGCGTTGATTTCCCTAAGAAACAAGAACGTTGCCTTTGTGGAAATGTAATATGTAATATCTTATAATAAAAACGATTATCCATGAAATTAGATATTAATTGCTCATTGCAGCATATAACGAGTTCTTAACTTATAACTAATCAGAGGTGCCACAGACGTCGCTGTGAAATTAAAGTTGATTAATATGGTGTGCTAAGGTACATATGTACATATGTACATAAAGTAAGATAGAATTTAAACCTTTTGAAACCCCTGTAAATATTATTTTTCGAAAACTAACGAGTTATTTGATATTCAAATGTAGCTTAATATTAGTTTATATCTCACATTTAAAATATAGTACAGCTGTTCCTCTTTTTATTCTTAAATGCTACTGCGCGGATTCTGCACCTCGTGGAAGATTCCCTATCCCTCCATAGTAGGCAGTTAGTGCCACCATACGCGTATCCAGAAAATTGTGCTCCACTTCACACTGCTGACCCACTCCACTCAAGGCAACCACCTGGGTCATATTGGAGTTGCGGGGCAGAAAGAACCCAACGCGATCAGAGAGGCGACGGGCTAATTTCATCAGTTCAGTGGCACCCACGGGCAGCAGGCTTTCCTCAATATCGAAGTTTGCCTGCTTTTCGTAGCCAGGCCCACCCCATGGAGGGCTCAAGAAGACCACATTAGGGCGAATCCTCGTACTAACTGCAAAATGCATGAAATCAGCATGGATAAATTCAATCTTATGAGCCACGCCGTAGATGGCAGCATTGTGCTTTGCCATGGCCAACTTGTCTGCGTCAATGTCCACGGCGATGACTCGTCCGCAGGTGTTGGCAAACTGGATGGCGTTGCCACCGCACCCGCAAAAAGCATCCACGATCATATCGCAGGACAGTCGACGAGCCGTCTGTTTGGCAATCTTCTCCGGCGTTACCGAGAACCAACTCTCGCGGTCCAACCTTATTCCCTGGTCAAAGCGGGAGAACAAGGAGAATCGCTTGAGCCAATACTTAACCATATGGCCTTTTGTCTTGCTCTGCATAAACTCCGGCATCCTAGCCTTGGCAGCGTTGTTTTTGTTCTTATTGCGCTTCTGCTTCTTTGAGATGAAGCCACTCTGCACGCCATGGCGCACGAGACTTTTATCGTTTTCCATTATCAGCAGTTCGTCGCTATCGTAACTGCTGGAAGATTCGTATAGTTCCTTTCTCAGCTTGCGCGGCTTTGGATATGCTTGTGTGCCAAAACTTGTCGGCAATCCCAATAACTTTAACTGCTCGTCTTCGTCTAAATCGTAGCAATCGTCTTTTGTAGTTGGCAGATGGCGATCGTATTCTCCATTGGTCTCTGCGTGCCTGGCCTGCTTACTCTTTCTTAACTTGCTGTGCTTCTTAGTAATGTTTAGATAGAACAAGTCTTCCTCAATCTTGTCTATACTTGCCCCGAACGACTTGGCCAGTTCGTTTCGATAGTTATCAAAGGCACAGTTGAATATACGCCAGAATTTGGCACTTAAATCGGTGGCATGCTCCTCCCACAATTCCTGCCAAAATCCTTGCTCCTCCGGTGTTACGACATTAATAAGGTCATTGTACTTGGGGAAACGCTTGTACCACTTCAGTTTAAGGAGTTCGTGTCCCTCGTACTGCCAGAAGTTCTGCCAGGCAGCCTGTAGAATGGTCTCCCAATCACAGGTAGTACAGACGCAATCATCGACGAAGAACTGGCTAAATGTGTAGAACTGCGGATTGGTTCGCGACGTTGTCAGGTAGTGTGTGTTCATGTCTCATCTATCGCCACCAGTCTTCTGATTTCCAACCTGTGCCTCAGTAATTCCCCGGGTGCGTCGATCTTTTGAGCGAACCACACATCGATGGCCGGCTTGTGCGAGTCTTTCAAGTCACTCAGTAGCTTGTGCCGAGCAAGAGAATCATGACGCAGGTTGGCCAACTTCTCGTGAATGCCCCGTGTGGTCAGTGTGGGACTGTTGGGCTGCAAGACATTGCACAGAACCACTTCGCCGCGCAAAATGCAGTAGCTACCGCTACTCACACGCTGTTCAGTTGCCTTGTCGTAGGTGAGGCCCAGCAAGAGCAGAGATAGCGCGCCTTCGGGCAGGGAGCAGTCCCTAAGAATTCGGTATTGTAGTAAATAAAGTAAGTTATTACTTAGAACTCACTCTGGCAAGTTTCGGACACGCACGTTTTCCAGTCGAAAGTGTTCCGCCGCCACACACAGTCGTCCAATTATTGAGCACTGGCCGTAGTGCACGTTCCGGTAGTCCGACTCCAGGGCTAGTTCCTCGACCAGCAAAGTCTTATAGTAATGACAATATTCAGGGTTATTCTGGGCACCGTTTGCGTTCTTCTCGCTCATTAGAAGCTTGCAAAATCCGAATAAATTCGTAGTAAATAAACATGTACTGAAGACAGTGTGACCAATCACCAGATGAAAATTTGGATTTCCCCCTAAAAAATCCAGTCTTCCCCATAAACGTCGGTGAGTTAGCGTCGAAACGGAACGGTGGGAAATGGAACATGGAGGCCGTTTTTATTTTTGAATTATTTGGTAAATAAACCATTAAATCGAACAAACTAATTTTCCTACTTATTAAGAAACGATTTCACTAATGATATATTTTGGGTTTGGGCAGATTTGCCAACCGATTGGAGATATCGAGTCCCCACCTCACAGAGGCAAGGTAAGTCAGGTTTGAGGGCACTTATTCAAGTATTACCCCAAATTTGTTTATTGAAATCCCATTGCCAGTTTTTGAGAAAATCGCTCAACAGTGGCCAAGCCTATGGAACCCTTCCATTCAAAAACAAGCACCCGAAATTCAATGTCATAAAACTTCCCTCTCAGAAGATGAGCCAATATACACGGCTTATAAGCATATTGTGGATCGAATTAAGAATATTTGGTGAAAGTTTCATTAAAAACGAATCGACAGATTTAGAGAAAATCGCATTACAGAGGGGCGTTGAAAATAGCTGTTAGGGGAGGCGCGAGCTCTGGAGCTGGAACCAGTAGCAAGTCAGTGGTTCAATCCGCACTGGAACCACTCTGGTTCCGCATTTAAAATATTGGCGGGAACTAGAAAAACTAATGAATGAATTAATTTAATAAATTAAAGTCTAAAACCTGTCATTGTATGTCATTGGCAATTTGGCAAATGCAAGGAAAATATACCATGCGTTGGGGAACCGATAACTATTTGTCCTTTTCGATGTTTAACAATGACGATACTTTCAAATAATTCTTGCAACTCTCAGAGAGGATGAGCCAACATGCACGGTATCTTAAACAAAGGGGAAAAATGATCATGAATTTCGGGTTAGAGTTTAATCAGATCTTATCGACAGTTTTTGAGAAATTAAAGTTTTTGTCATTTCCGCCACTTGGTTGGCCACGCGGTGGCTGCCCAGACAACATTTTGGTTGGCCACGCGGTGGCTGCTCACACAAAATTTTCGACGCTTACTTTCAAATAATTCTTGCAACTCTTACAGAGGATGAGCCAACATGCACGGTATCTTAAATAGAGGGGAAAAATGATCTTGAATTTCGGTTTAGAGTTTAATCTTATAGTCAGTTTCTTATAGTCAGTTTTTGAGAAATTCAAATTTTTTTCTAATCCGATCAGATTTAAAAAAAAAACACTGGATTTCTATCGATAAGAGCGCCTCACTCGCCATATCAATAAGTCCCCCGCCATAATATAAAATCCAATTGACATTTTAGACAATTGCTAAAAATTTGCACGCCTCATTAATCTATCTGTATAAAATAATATACTCTAAGAGCCAACCTATCTCTTTGAAGCATTCAGATTTCATTCTTGTAGAAGACCAAATAATCTTATTCAAATAAGACACAGATCTCTGCATTCAGAAAGACAGTTTTTTGTACACGCAATTAGGCTTTGGAATCAACTTCCAAGCCCTCTCAAAAATATTATTAGCGCCAAGCAGTTTAGTTTAAAACTTACATTACACCAGTAAAAAATCAACGTAACTAAAAACCTGGTCACTTAGGGTTGTACAGTTAATACGTAACGGGCTTTTCAAATGCAAATGCTTGGCTATGCTTAGAAAAGGGTATATTGATATCGAATGTTGAGCAATAGTTACCTAAAAATGATTTGTTTAACAAATATTAATAAATAAAACCCTTCAAAATACTTAATTCCACTCGTCATCCACACTGCAACATCGAGCAAGTATGAAATGCCATAGGTGACTACCCTGTTGGCTTGCAACCGTGAGAGGAAGAGAAAATTGCGGCTCTATATAAGTTACTCAATGATTCAAAATTAAACTTGAACGGTTTTAAACTCAGTGATAGGTAATCAGAGAAAACATCGAACATCGATGTTTGAAAACTTCGATGTTTCAACATTGGGGAAAACATCGATGTATCGATACATCGCCGATGTTTTTTCCAGCTCTAGACTGGAAGGTAGGGTTGCATGATATTTAAAAAATATCGTATCAATTATATTGTCACTTGTAAAAAATATCAACATGATTTTTTTTAACATCAAGAAAAAATATCGATATATCGAGTATTTATGATATAAAATTTTTATTTTTTATTTTTAGGATCAGAAAGCCTTTAGAAATCTCTTTCTCTCTATCTCATTATTCATATACAATAGAGATTGATCCTAATGACCACATGAATTCATTCAAACAAAACTAACAAAACAAATACTCCATATTATGCTTTTATTACTTAAAGCAATGGAAGATACTGTAAGTTTACGTAAGTTAAAATTAAAGTTATTTCAAATATTGTTTCGCCAGTGACTAAAAATACACGCTGTGTTACGTGCCGATCAGTCATACGGCTGCGTGAGTCGCACACTACACATTTAATTGCCGAAGCCATCCTTTCTGAGGATACCGAGCTACCTGGTATTATCAGATAGCGTAGTGCCAACTTGGACAAATGTGGCATGGTCTGCTGTTGCGAAGTCTAATACTGTATTGGGTCAGCTTCCCAATTACTATTTGGCAAAGAAATATATAAGTGGAACTCGTCCGAACTTTGGGTTTGCTGAATGCTCCGATTGTGAGCCTCAAAAAAACTTTCTTGACCAAAAACAAAATATTGGAAAATATCAAAAAAAATATTGATATATCGATATTACGGCTTAAAAATATCATGATAAAAATATTTATTTTTTCACAAATATATCGATATTTTGATATATTTTTGACAACCCTATTGGAGGGCAAAGTATTTTTAATCGTTATCAATACGGTCACGCTGGCTCTAAGTTCGTAAAAGAAGAAAACGCGGCATTTAGTGGGAATTTTGTAATAAAACTTAAGTTTTCTATTAAAAACGGTCTAAAAGGAAGCAATCATGTCGTTTATGAACCCCGTAGACATGGTCGACGAGGACGCCGCCGACCTGCAGTTCCCCAAAGGTAACAATCAACCTTAACTAACTGCTTCTTAAACTTACAAGTGAATCTGCTAGAAGAACTTGGCTTCAGGTGCGCACGAGAAGCGCTGTCGCCTCCACCACATGGTTACCACATTGAATTGCCTCTTTGCAGTTAAGCATCTAGGTAAACATGTCCAGCGATTTGCGATTGCCCGCCAGGACGCCAAAACTAGGAGTACCACGGTAATCTACAACGTACAGTTGTTGCACAGACAGCTGGAGGAAATGTCGAGGAACGCGATTAGCGTCGTTCCGGCTCCAACTCCCAGCGAATCCGGCCGCTGTGCCACATGCCGCTGCAACCTCTCTGAGCCTTACATAAAGTGCTCCGAGTGCCTGGACACAGTACTGTGCTTGCAGTGCTTCGCGCGTGGCAGGGAGACGTCCGGCCATCGAAATAATCACGCCTACATCATAGTCCGCGACAACATTCAGGTGTTTGCCCAGGAGCCTCACTGGACGGCCCGCGACGAGCGTATACTGCTGCAAACTCTGTGCGTCCAAGGCTACGGCAACTGGGAGGCGGTCTCGGTTGCCCTGGACCAGCGACATGCGCCTTCGGAAGTGCGTCGGCACTACCACGAATGTTACTTTGGCGGAATCTTTGAGCGCCTGCTGAAGCTGCAGCACTCGAGGCACAGCTACCTGCCCGAGCGGATGCCGTATGTCTTCAAAATGCGCAGTTTGGATCCTCCACGCCACGATGACATCGCCTCCATTCAGTTCAAGCTAAATGCCGGGTATCGCTGTGCACGTGGAGATTTCGATACGCCCTATGACGCGTCCGCCGAGAGCCTGCTCTCCATCATTGTGGATCGGCGGGCCTGCGATGATGATCAAGGGGGGGCGGGGCTCGAAGGGGAGCGGGAGGTGGCCGAAGAGTTGCAGCTGGGACTGGTGCGGGCTTATAACAATCGATTAAGGTAGGGAAATTGTAAAGTTAAGGAAAGTCATCATTATTTAAGGAATTTGGTGACCCTTTGAACTAAATTTCGACCATATACCAACAGAGAACGTCAACGTCGTTATAAGATCATGCATCAGCACGGCCTAATCATGCCCAACCGAACGATTAGCTGGATTTCCAAGTATATGCAGACGTTCAGCAGCGATACCAGCTGCATGCGCTTCCTGGCTTTCATGCAGATCTGCCAGCCTGTGGAGTTTGATTTACTGGTAGAGTCCTTGCGCTACTATCGCGAACTGCACACCCGCCTGTTCAGGTTATACGAATTGCGACAGCAGGGCATCAGCACTCTCTACGGAGCAGCGCTCTTTAGGCGCCGTTACAAGCATCGCCAGCAAGCTCAGAGGGATTATGCCCGCCAGAAGCAGCAGATGGGTGCCTTCGACTGGCAAGATTTGGTTCAACACTACGAGAACAATCGGAATGGGGAGCAACTGCCACTTGGCATTAGCTCCAAGCAGTTTGCGTTGAGCTCCCGCCGCAAGGCCAGTCCCATTGAGATTGGAGGTAGTATACAACAACGTATCCTAATCGAAGGCTCTCTAAAAAGTTCCTTCTGCTTCTCCCCACAGATCTTCCCGGATACTCTAAGTTAGACGCTGGCGAGAGAAAACTGTGCAGTGTTGCTCGTTTGGTGCCACAATCCTATCTGGACTATAAGAACCAACTGGTTTCGGAGCAGGCTAAACTCGGCCATTTGCGGCTTGCCGATGCACGGCGTCTGATCAAGATCGATGTGAACAAGACGAGACAGATTTATGATTTCCTGCTGGAAAACGGCCACATAAGCAGACCGCAGTCCTATGGCTAACCCTTAGTTCTTCTACCAAGTTTCACTTGTAAATTATCCACCTCCATTTCCACTACAATTTCCACTAACGAGACCCCCTTCGGTCGCTTGGTGTCCTTTTTCAGAGTTCGAGACTGCCGAGACGCTGCTGATATCTGAGGTACACATGCTGCTCGATCATCGCAAACGACAAAACGAATCCGCTGACGAGGAGCAAGAGTTCTCCGAAGTTTTTATGAAAACCTACGCCTACACGGACAGCTTCCGGAAGTTTAAGAACAAGGAGACCATAATGTCTGTGCGAAGGTAGGTCCTATCTAGGAAAACTTTTTAGTTGGCACATTGAAATAATCTTGACGTATTTTCTTGCAGCTTACTGATGCAAAAGAAGCTGCACAAATTCGAGCTTGCCGCTTTGGGTAATCTGTGCCCCGAGGCCCCGGAGGAAGCCAAGGCGTTGATTCCCTCTCTGGAGGGTCGATTCGAGGACGAGGAGCTGCGCCAAATACTGGATGATATCGGCACAAAACGCAGCTTGCAATATTAAACCAGACAAAAACCTACATATAGCTTAAAAATAATAATAATAATAAATAAAGTTTTGGAAAGCGAATGAAACAATTTGTTTGATTTATGGGTAATTCTCTGATGTCGAATGTGAAATTCGTACGCATTCAAAGTGAAAAAAAACGTGTGCCAAGATTTTTTTTATTTTGACAAAAAGCGAAACTTGTAGCTCTCGGTAAGGACAAGTTTTTGAACAAAGATTGATTTCGGCCAAAATTTCGTTTTCAAGATAATCACAAAAAACTAAGTCATTCGCACGCGACTCAGACAGAAGTCACTTTCTCGAAAGCCTGTGCAAATACTGATTTCAGCCAAACCTTCACGAAGATTTTAATGAAGTTAATTTTAAAATGTTACTTATTAATATTTCTTCATAATGTACTTTCTACGACTCAAAAATAGGTAGTTTTTTTTGTTGTTGTAAGTTTCTACTAACGGAACCCCTTCAAAAAAATTTAAAAAAACCCATAGATAGGGGGTCCTTCAGCGTACATTTGGGTATAAACATTATGTTGGGGACGCTCTTAGTTTAGCCACAATAAATCTTTAAAGTTTTGCCTAATTCCCGGTCGGTACAGCGGTCTGTGAAGCTTAAAATTTTTGTCAAATTGTGCTTAGCGTAAATACTATATACACACTTTAAATACATTTATGCGTGAAATATAAATAAAACAAACATTTTTCAACGTAAAATACGTAGCAATTTCGCTAGGCTAGCACCCCCTATCCATGATTTTTTTTAACTTTTTGGAAGGGGCTCCGTTAATTGAAGATTACTTTTTTAAAATTTATTTTGAATCAATGTCGCACGCTACATAGTAGTTTTTGTAGTTTTAACATTTTTTGTAATTAGACGTGAAAAAGATGTACTTAAATGATCTTTAGAATATGTATAATATCTGTACTTTTTTAATTTTAGTCACAAACTAAAAAAAAGATCTTAAAAAAAGTAATACATAAAAAGGTGAATTTATTTTAAATGAAAAATTATTTTTCTTTCCGTTGCTTTCACTCATATACATTAGAAAACAATTATATTTTAATTGTATATAAACCAATAAAACTGAAAAAAAATATTTTAGTTTTTAACTTGTTGACAAAAGTTTACCTTTCTGGAGAATTGCCCATATCCAATTTTGAGACAATTAATACTATTTGATTAATTAGTGGTCTGCATGAACGTACTACTCTGCTTGTGCAAGATCGATGCTCATACAGACGGACAGACGGACATGGCTAGATCGAGTTCTCTGATGTTGCTGATCAAGAATATGTATACTTAAGGGGCGACATCTAAGTAAATTTTTTTGAATATTAAATAAAAATTTATTTGTTTAAATAATGCTTTAGGACCTTAAAAATATACCAAAAGATGGTAATACATATGTATTATAGCCTTGTTACACTGCTCCGTTATTTCGAAAATAGACCGTCGGTTGTCTAAAACCCTGCTGGTAAAAACCAACTTGTCAACATTCTTTGCCTTCAAGGCAGCTCGTCGGTCAGCATCCAGCCATGCTGAATGTCCTTTCTGATTCTGTTGAACACGCTGGAATGCACAAATACTTAGGCGCACACTCCTTTAAGGAATCCATCTCAGTTGCGTGACTCTGAAAGAACAATTTAATGGCAAATTAGACTTCATCAATAACAGAATCAGATCAAAATAACAAACCTTTCAATATTCTAGTGCACTTATATTTGGCAATGCGTTGGGATTTTCCAAATACTGTCGACACTATTTTATTTACTAGTTTATTTACCTGATAAACGCACAAATAAATCGATCCTTCTGCTTCTTACGCACCACCAACACACACTGATTCTTAAAGTGTTAATATTCATAATTTTAATTAACTTATATTACTTTAAAATAATATTTTTATACCCGGTACCATAGGGTACAAGGGTATTACGGATTAGTGCCAACTTCTGTCCGTCCGTGTGAAGCAACAGATTTCAGAGACTATAAGAGCTAGAGTTACCAAATTTGGTGACAACATTGAAATCTGTTGCACGCAGATCAAGTTTGTTTTAAAATTTGACCACGCCCACTTGCGCCCTCAAAAATCATAAAAAAACGTAAAATAAGCTATACTCTTTTTTTTCGGGTTAAAGTTAATAGATACAAAAAATGAATAAAATAGAGCGGACGCTTCCTGAAAATTTCAGTAAAATCGGATGATAAACATGGGAGATATTAGCAATAAGGTTAGAATTTTAACACACCGTCCTAAGGCACTGCTGTTGCAAGCTGTAGCCGACAGGTGGCGCATTCGAACCTTGGCCGTGCGATATAATGGCGCCAGCTGCAGAAGAAATGACAAAAGAATATAGCAAGAGATTAAAAAAAAATAACAAAATTCATTTTATGTCGCCGATCGAGCGGGTTTTTATGTTTTCCTATAAAATGTATCATTCATATTTAAATATGACATTATGACCGCGTCCGCGACGACTACTGCCACGAAATTGGCGCTTAAGTCGCCGCGCCATGAGTTCTTAACGGAACCCATGCTTATGCGTATCTAGGGCGGCAGCTGCTCGTATGCTCTGAAGCAGCAGCATTTTGGGTTGGCAGCCAACTAAGAAGAGGATCCCAATAGGTGACCACTGGTCATGGATTAGCAGGGAATGGAGATAGCTTGTCCATAATTTTTAAAATTCTGATTTATATTGCTCCAGCAGTGGCAGTAGCAGCAGCGGCAGGGACAGGAGCAGCTCGTCCTCGTCGGCGGCATCGGGAGCTGGCCCCGCGGCTTTGGATATCTTAATTTAAGTAATTTGTTCGTTTGATTTGCTTATTTCCCTGTGAAATCAAATATTTTAAGACTTCATTTTGTTTTCATATTTTTTATTTTTTTTATTTTATGTTAAATTTTGCATATAATTGGATCTTCTTTAATTGTATTGTAAATAAATTAATTTTCCCAGCTGAAAAGTCCCACCATAGGGTTTTGTTTCCAATTGCCTGTCTCAATTTCGCAAGGGCGCGGGGAATTATCAGATATTTCCTTCCTCTCGCGCCACCCTTGCGAAGACTCAGCCGATTTAAAATATCTAGCGCGATGTTCATTCTAGTATATTCTAGTATTTCTCTTAGCTCATCTGCGTACCGACCTTGCTAAGAGGGGCCGAAAAAGTGTATTTGTCTCTCGCCCGCACTCATTTGGTTGATAAATTTTAGCGCTGGTGAGTACGTAGCTTAAAAGTGACCCGACGGTCGATGCATCGATTCCCTAAATCTCCGTACTCAGACACGCCAACAGCGTTTCTAAGCAGTGAGAGAGAGAGAGAGGTCAATAGTCGAGAAACACTTTTCGGCAGCGCTGTACGCAGAAATTGTAAAGGCCGGTACGCAGACAATCAAACAACATACTAGAAAATACCAGGAAGAGACTGTTAGTATTTATAGACCGGGGTGACGAACAGAATAAAAAATTTAATAAAACAGGTCTTTCTCGACTATTGGTTTCTCACTCTCTCTAACTGTTTCTTCACACAATTCAAAAATATAGATCCCGCCAAACACAATAATGTATTCAAAAGACCAGTCCAGGCGTTTAGAAGAGCAGATAAAGTTAAAATAATTAAATTGGTAGCCAATTCAATGATTAGGGATTTGGGCATTAATAAAGGCCTGGAAGGAAATAGGTCCCTCGATGTCATATTTGGTTATGACTTTGATGAGCACTATGAGATGTCACGCTCGATGACTGAGATGAAGGCGTCAGAGGAGTGTCTGGCTGGACAGAACCTTCATTGCCAAGCTGGAAAAGGACATGTTCAGGAATGGACAGAACCGGGCGCAGGAGTACTGCTCCTCCAACTCTAACCAAATGTATGCCAGCAAAGATATGGTGTACAATCAGAGTCTCGCATCCATCAAGATCGAAGTAAATTTGAATTATTTCACCAGTCCAACAATTTGGTGGTAGCAGTAGTAGCTGCGGCAACCACCGCCACCACCCAGATGGTGGTTATTTCCATTTGGTAAGAACAGAATCACCAGCAGCAGCCGGTAGAGCAGCCCTTGTCCTCGTTGTCGATCCAGGAAAGAATGTTGGACAAGTAATAGGGAGAAAAAGAGGCTGTTGTGCATGGTCGTGAGAATCTGGGCGACGGCGTTGGTGGTCATTGGTCATTGTGTCAAATGAGCTATTCCAAAACGAAACTACAAGTCTGTGCGAATTGTCTTTGAAATATAAAATAAATAATTGTAAATATAAAACAGCTGATTTAAGATTGGTATGACCGCATCATTTACCTCCCAAAAATGCCGAAGAGCGTTTTAAGAAGCGGTCACACCGGAAAAAGATTAAATCTTTTTCGGGTTGCGAACTGTTTTAGTGCTACGTACTAGGCTGAAAGCAAAGATTTAGTATAACAGGTCCGGCAAAATAGCCAGATCTGGCTAGAAAATATCGAAGTTGGCAACACAGGGAACAAGTTTGCTGATTGCGTTTGTTTCCTCAAATAAAAAGTAAAGTTAAATTCCAAAAATGAACAACGACATCTCGAGCATGCAGATGGACCAAAAGCTGGCACTGCGGCTGCTCGCCGAAGGCGCCGTCTTGGCCATCGCCGGCGTTCCCGAGGGCACAGAATTCGGCATCGACTTGTGCGCCTATACCATTGGTCCGGACTTTCGTGGCGTCAAAATGATTCCGCCCGGCGTCCACTATGTGTGGTGTGCCTCCCAAGGTCCTCACGGCGATGCAGCTCCCCGGGTAGGCTTCGTTCACTTCTTTCACGTAAACGAGGTCGTGGTGCGCGAATGGGACAACGAACTGGAGGAGCTCCGGCCCCGAAGGATCGCTGAACCGAAGCTGGAGTGCGATCGGATCCGCAAGAATCTACCGCAGCTGGAGCGTGTGCTAGCACCCTACGACTACCGCTACGTGGTGCAGTGGAAGGAGCTCACAGGCAGCGTGACAGAGTCCTGTGTGAAGCGATGTCGGCCCGCCGAAGGTACCATCCGCACCAATATCGAATTGCAGTCATGTCCCGATGCAGAGCGTCCCCGTGGCGGAGCAGGTGGGAGCAAAACCGGCAGGCGGAACGCGGCCGCTGGATTCCTGCTAGACGAGAGCGAGCTCCTGCCCGACTTAAAGCCCGTGGAGGGAACAGCGCCGCGCTTCAGTGATGTGCCCCCACGTGTTCCACAGAATGCCCTACCCGCAGATGTTTCCCGCCACGCCATGGACTGCATAGCAGCGGTGGATGAACTGCTGGCCAGCTTCGACTCCGCCGACGGTCTCATAGAGGAACTGCAGCTGGCCTACGCCTTTTTCCTGGTCGGCAACTCCGTGGAGTCACTCGCCCATTGGCGCAAGCTCCTCGGTTTGCTTGCGCACTCTGAAACGGCGGTGAGCAGGCACAAGCTCACTTTTATGAAGTACAGTGAGGTGTTGGCCCACCAGCTTCCCCACTTGCCCGAGGAGCTGATGGTGCCAGGTCCCCACAATAGCGTTTACAAGGATGTGCGCGAGTTGCTGGTGAATCTACATGCGGGCGGACTAAGCGTGAGTGCCGAACGGCTGACTAAACGGCTGGAAAAGAAGCTGGACTGGCACTTTGAGGGCCTGCTGGACGAGGATCCCGAGGATCAGCCCATAATCATCGAGCTGGAGCCTGAGAGCTAAGATATCCGCACAAAGTCACCTCCTAAACTGTAGCTCATATATATTTATGTAATAATAATTGAGACTGTAACTGAATCTGCCTTTTTTTAACGCAACGAGTGCTGGGTGCGCAGATAAGTCCAGAGATCCCTAGCTGTCCGGATACTGACCATGAACTGGCACAACTTCGTTTCGATTAGGCAAAGAATCAAGAACTTGGCGCGCTTGTCCTTGAGCAGAGACTGCAAAGGGAAACGAGAATGGAGGAAACCATAATTGGAGCAGTAGCGTATTAACTTACATCCTCGTTGTTCTCGGGACCATTCTCCACCACTGACCAGAGTTCCTCGGACTCCAGATATGCCCGTACCGTCATTGACCAGGCCTTGTAGTTGTCCAAACCCTTAAGCTTTTCAATTTGTAGCTGCAGTGCCATCTCGAGCAACGTTTTGCCACTAAACCATAGTTCGACTCTTTGCTTTGCCTCTTCCAGTTTGCTTGTAACCAGATTTTCAAAATATAGATATGTTATAGCTTTTGTATATGGCTTTTCCAATGTGCGCATCAGCTTTTAAAAAGAACAATAGACCACTAGACCCACTTTATGGCGCCTTTTTGCTTTTGGCCAAAGGCAAAGTGTGCAGTCCAAATGGCATTGAGCTTAAGTGGACACTTTTGAACTGTCACAGAAGCGTCGCACAGTGGGGCCATTTAAGTTTCTTCGTTGCAAAATTAATAACTTTTATTAATTTAAAAAGCATATGACAGAGACTTGTTCAGCCTATTAATTTTTTTTTGTTTTAAGGTGCTACCCTTTTTAGATGTTTAGTTACAATTTATCTAAGTCAATATTTATAAATATCATAGAAAAACCACATTTATTTTACAAAGATTTTTTTTTTCACCTTTCGAGATTTTTTTGTGCTTATTTATAATGTTTTTAATTTAAAAAGAAAGTTTGACAAAAAAAATATATATTTTAATTTGTACATTTTTTGTTTTGTTCCAGCAGGCGTACGTATTTTTTAAATAGTTATTTAAATTGTAACTAAAATTAAATTGTAAATTTTACGTAAACTAAACAAAGAAAAGCTAAAAACTCTGTGCTTCTGATGGAAATGCACTGTATACTCCTTAAATATTCTTTCAAACTGATGTAATGACGTCATAGAGATATAGCATTTAAACATACATATATATTTCAATTTTGATAGCTTTTCTGTGCTAGTTTTTATTATATTAATAACATTAGTTTAAAAATTAAAAAAAATATTTATTACTCAGAAATATTTTACTGTATTACCCCGAAATATTTTGCTGAATACCCATATTTTCCTGTATTACCAGAAATATTTTGCTGTATTACCTAGAAATATTTCGCTGTATTACCCAGAAATATTTTGCTGTATTACCCAGCGCTGCTTGAAAAACCATTTCTGGAACCGTGACTTTTTTACGTTTTTTGCTTCGAGGTGTATGTACGCTGCAGAAAGCTGCGCCAAGACTCTATTAAATTCGATTAAGAAATATTCAAAGAACATTTTACAAAAATATGGCAAATATACAAAAATGTAAAATTTTGTTATTTTCCATAAAAGTTGAAAAATAGTGAAAATATGGACAGTTAGTAAATAATTAATTACCTGGAGAAACAAGAAGCAAACAACAAAATGTTTATTCTATTGTATACCTACCCTACAGTACTGGAGGTGTCGATTGGCCTTGCCTGAACTACCTACCGAACTAGTACGTGTGCACAGTACTGCCTTGACTGACCCTATGGTATACGAACGCCGATCCACACTATGGTACACGAACGTCGAACCACCTAGTATATGGGTACTTCCTTGACGGATCCTAAGGTAAACGAACGCCATACCATCTAGTTGATAGGTTAAACTTTGCTAATGTTAATTTATAAAAAAAAAACCCCTCTTTACGAGGTGAGATTAAAGTGACGATGGCACCTTCAACTTCAAAAGTTTCTGATATTAAATAATTATACTAAGTATTGTCACATCTAATAGCTTCTACATTTTCTTAATGAAAAGATGCTTTTTATTGTCATAGAAAAGTGTGTGTGAAAGAGAAAAGAGATCGACTATTGACCAAAAAAATTGCGCCAAACTACAGAAAAGAACGAACGTGACCAAGAAATGACCAAAAATTAAAAAAATCACTTTCATAACTCAACTTTGCCGAACTGGTATAAAATGTATTAATTGAATAAAGAGCTGAAAAAATGAATAAGAATCTTAAATAAAAATGTCAAAAAATTCTTTGGCATGAGCGGGATTAGAACTCAGAACTTCTTGCATAATAAAACGATGGCCCATCGCTTAGACGCCTGGGCTATGCTCCTCATTGCGCAATAGACAGCGATTGATACTTCTAATAGCCTCCAGACTTTTTCAATCAGAAGGCGGTTTGTTTATTGTAACAGAGACGCACAAAACAAGTGTGTGTGAAAGAGAAAAAAGATAGACTCTTGACCAAAAAAATGGCGCAAAACTACAGAAAAGAACGAGCGTGACCAAGAAATGACAAAAAATACCAAAATTGACTTTCATAACCCAACTTTGCCGAACTGGTATAAAATGTATCAAATAAAAACACCTCTTAACGAGGTGAGATTAAAGTGACGATGGCGTCATTCGACGCGTATTTAAAGCTAGATCACAACAACATTAAAATTTTTGGGATTTTTGCTCCACCGGCCCCAATAGCTCCAATTTTCAAAATTTTCAATTTCGCACTTTCACTCCCATTTCTCCTAAGCAAATCCGTTTTTGAAAAATCTTAGTATGCAGTTTCAAAGAGGTTTACAATACCTTTCGATCAAGATATAAACGGTTCTGATCGGACTATCGTAGCAGATTTTCAATTCTACGGCTGTATATAGTAGTCTCCTTGCGCACCACAGTCTCGGTGCTCATCGTCACTACGTGGACTGCCGTCCACAGTGATTAATTGAATTAAAAGCAGAACAAATGAATAAGAATCTAAAATAAAAATGTAAAAAAAATCTTTGTCATGAGCGGGATTAGAACTCAGAACTTCTTGCATAATAAAACGATGGCCCATCGCTTAGACGCCTGGGCTGTGCTCCTCATTGCGCAATAGACAGCGATTGATACCTCTAATAGCCTCCAGACTTTTTCAATCAGAAGGCGGTTTGTTTATTGTAACAGAGACGCACAAAACAAGTGTGTGTGAAAGAGGAAAAAGATCGACTGTTGACCCAAAAAAAGGCGCAAATTTATTATTAAGTCGGGAGCTAATACGAGCGGCGATTTAATTTTTAATTAAGGAGTATCTAAACCAAAAAACGTCTGGGTACTGGGTATCTCACAGTCGAGCACTCTCGACTGTAGCTTTTTTACTTGTTTTTTACATAAATGTATGTATAGTGCATGTAAAAGGTTAGGTACATATATCTTTGCTACTAATTTTAATGAGTAACATCTCGAGACAGCGAATTTTCCCAGATATGTGTTTTATACCAAAAGTGAAGCAATCTCAAGGGTTATATGGCCTCAAGTGACTATCAAAATCGTTAGAGCCATTTTAAAAACAAGTAAGAAAGCTACAGTCGAGAGTGCTTGACTGTGACATACCCGGTACCTAAACGTTTGTGCTTTACATTAAAAGACAATTTAAAATTGTACATACATTATCATACTCTACTTCGATACTTCTTAAAATAAATCGCCTCTCGAATTAGCTCCCGACCTAAACAATTTAATGTCATCCTTAAATATGAATGATACATTTTATAAGGACGGCAAAAAATGAATTATGTTATTTTTTGTAATTTTTTGCTTTATTCTTTTGTCATTTCTTCTGCAGTTGGCGCCATTATATCGCTCGGCCAAGGCTCGATGGCGCCACCTGTCGGCTACAGCTTGCAACAGCAGTGCCTTAGGGGAATGTGTTAAAATTCTAACCTTATTGCTAATATCTCCCATGCTTATCATCCGATTTGACTGAAATTTTCAGAAAACGTCCGTTATTTAACATTAAATTATTTTATCTATTAACTTTAACCCGAAAATAACGAGTATAGCTTATTTTACGTTTTTTATGATTTTTGAGGGCGGAAGTGGGCGTGGCCAAATTTTAAAACAAACTTGATCTGCGTGCCACAGACTCCAATGTTGTCACCAAATTTTGTAAATCTAGCTCCTATAGTCTCTGAGATCTGTTGTTTCACACGGACGGACAGACGGACAGACGGACATGGCTAAATCGACTCGGCTGGTGATGCTGATCAAGAATATATATACTTTATGGGGTCGGAGATGCCTCCTTCTGCCTGTTACATACATTCTCGGTTGGCACTAACTCATAATACCCTTGTATCCTATGGGTACCGGGTATAAAAATTCAAAAACATAAAAAAAAAATATTTAAAATATAATTTGTTAAATATAATATGTTTAGCAACACCCAAAAAAGACCAATGTTTCTAGGAATATGTTGAGCAACACCTAAAACCTAAAGACATCTCTCATCCGACACGGATTAACTATCTGATCTTCCCAGGCAGCGGATATCTTTCTCCATTATATATGATTTATTCATTATTCACAATCTCTGCTCTTCACCCATTACTCATTTCTCTTAATACTACCTTTCTAATTGGAAGATAACCTATTGGTACGATTGTCTTACTAATGCTATATTCGAATCGAGAAGATATATTTTTATTGTCTAACGTAGTGATATAAAAAGCGTGGGGAACGTATGTGGATATTCATGATATAATGACAAATAAGCGGAAAATATTTAATAATCTTATTAAGTGCTGCATAGATGCAACCAAAAGCACATCAATACTTATCGAAACGCGGCGGGAATGTACTGCAACGAGAAAGAAAGCTAACTTCGGTAAACCGAAGTTGGTATACCCTTGCAGTCTGCAATTGAATCATTGAAAATCGAACCATTTTAGTAATGTTGAAAAAATATAGAATTTTGTAAATTTTACATTTTACATTTTTTTACATTCTATATATTATATAGAAGTCCGATTTCGCATGAAAGTTAAAATCTGCTGTTATAATCATACGCAAGGGTATAAAAATAACAATGTAATGTAAATTTATAACATTTATAACATTTATACATAGCTATAAAATTTTACATTTTACATGATTTTACATTTTCATATAAATCGACCGATCGTTTCTATGGCAGCTATATGATATAGTTTTCCGATCTTAATGAAATTAAAATCGTAATTCTAGAACCATAAAAAACTGCTATATCTCAAAATTTATAGAAATACGTTGAAAAACAGAGAAGTTAAATTTTTGTTTACATTAATTTCGCCATCATTCCTATGGCAGCTATAGGATATAGTAGTCCGATTTCGGTCGTTCCGACATATATACTGCGTGCTAAAAAAATAAGACTATGCTGAAAATTTCAGCTCGATAGCTCAAAAACTGAGAGACTAGTTCGCGTAGAAACCGACAGACGGACAGACGGACAGACAGACAGACAGACAGACGGACAGACAGACGGACATGGCTAGATCGACTCGGCTGGTGATGCTGATCAAGAATATATATACTTTATGGGGTCGGAGATGCCTCCTTCACTGCGTTGCAAACATCTGGTCAAAATTATAATACCCTCTGCAAGGGTATAAAAATGCTTATTGTATTCGGAATATGTATCTAGAGCGCGCCGAAGACTTATTACTCCGCTTAGGAAATGTAACGGTAAATTAGTGAGACACCCATACTTCAAGTTTACATATATTAGCTGGTGTTATGGTCTGAGAGATATTACACAATGATAAAAAAAAGGATGGCACTATGACAGTGAGAATCGGATCCCTCCGTTTTTATTTTATGTGGCGTGTTCCGCACTGAAGGGATTATAACCACAGCATTCAAATGTACCCACAAGTGAGTACATAATGCACGTGTCTGGATTAAGCGCCAACCAACCGCCCCGGTTTAGAAGCTATAGAAATATAGCTCGGTACAAATTCGAGTGCACGTTTGTCGGGCGTGCACTCCCCCTTTGTGAGGGGCGAGATCTATCTAACATCTCCACTGATCTAATGGTCACAGCACCAGGTTGTGTAACGCAACTCCACGTCGGGCCAAAAGGCCCTACCCGCGATTTGGGTGTCAACCACAACCACCACCTCAATGAGCAGACTTGGAACACTGCTCAACCCGTGGTACCGAAATTACAGGCTCGGTGGGCCTCACCCCTTTAGCTCCGACAAGCTCGGATAGGGCACCCATACCATATTAGTCGCCTCCTACGACAAGCAATGGTGAACTGTGGTAGTATTCTCAACCGCTAACCACACAGCAAAATGGTTTTAAAAACTAATAACTCATATTATCTCAATAAATTTTTGCGTCTAGTAAATACAGCTTCGGCATATGCATCTAGGAGTTTCATCCGTTCAGGGGTCTCCTTTATTCCCTCAACATTCCAGCCTGTCTGTGTTTGAACAATTCCAAGAGAATCTATATCGCGCAAATCCGAATAGAGTGGACAGACACAAAGTATGTGATTTGCGTCTTCCCACTCCCAATCACATAGACATTGAGATGAGTTCGTAAGTCTCCTCTGGTGAAGAAATGCATTTAACGAACCGTGACCTGTTAGGAGGAATCCAGCTTTTAAGTTAAAGCCAAATTCCTTCCTGTGGTACACATAGTCTCTGGAAAGAAATTACGCGTCACTTCGCCATGTGACGCATTAATCCATCTGAGTTGCCACTCATTTAGTAGACATTCGTCAACCAATGTCAATTTGCATTTCAAATCCATCCCAGACATGTCACGATTATACAGCCAGTCCGATTAATTTAGAGGAATTCCCTTTTTCAACTTGTATTTGGTCGCAACGCGAATCGCATCGAGATCCATTGGAGGGATACCAGCAAGCACTTGTAGTGCCACTGTGGATACTGTCCGGCAAACTGGTAGGCATCCCAAAAGCACAAGTCTTTGTCCTGATAAGAGGCGATCTCTAGACTCAGCTTTCTTTGCCATAGTGTACCAAATCGAGGCACCAAATAATGCACAAGGCACCATGAGTCCAGCATATATGGCACGCCTGGCTCGAGGACTGAAACCCCAGTCAACTCGTAGCACACGCTTTAATGCCGCTGTAACTCCAGCTAGCCGATCTCGTAAAGCAGAGATGTGCGGGTGAAAACTCAGCCGTTCACCAATTGTGATACCGAGGTATCGACATCTATCAACGTATGGTAGGCCACTTTCTCCAAACCGTACTGTTGGGTGTCTTGTAGAGGATAGTTTCCCTTTCAGCAACATAATGGCTGTTTTACTGGTGGAAACACTCACTCCAACTTGTTCTCCCCATTCTTTTACAATGGTCATCATCTGCTCACCTTTCCGCACAAGTTCAGAACGGGAATTCCCCTCAATTAGAAGTAGCAAGTCGTCCGCATATGCACTTAGAGCACAATGTAACTCTAAGCGCTGGAGTAGGATATCCATTAGCAATTTCCATATAAATGGGCCGCTAATAGATCCCTGAGGGCAGCCCCTTGTGATAGGGACTGTGGCCACTCCATGGCTGCTGACAATACTTGCGCTCCGGACAGAGAAAAAGCTTTTCCACAAGCGAATTTCTCGACAGCCAGAGTCGATAAGCCGATCAAGGACTGCATTCCACTCAACGTGATCGAATGCTCCCTTAAAATCAACGAAGATTCCAAGTACGTATTTCGCAGAGGTCTCATTAACTTTATTCATGACATGCCTCCAAGCATCTTCCACGGAGCGTCCTGCAGTAAATCCAAATTGCCATCTACTGCCAGCCGGTAGAATATCCCTTAGTCGATTAACCATAATTCCCTCCAGTACCTTTCCAAATACCGGTAAGAGGCAAATGCCACGATAAGAGGTAGGATTACTCCTGTCCTTATCAGGTCCCTTAATCAATGGTATCACTCTCGGATGTTTCCATTCAGTTGGAAAATATCCTTCCTTAAGGCAGCGGGAGTATAATTTCGTTAGATATTGAGGGATAGCACGCCATACCTCTTTAACGATCCCTCCTCCTATCCATACCGGGAGAGCGTCTGCTCTTTAACCTAGTGATACAGACACCAACTTCTGAGGCTGCAAGATCCAGAGGAGAAACATCTGGAATATTTCTGTTCGAAATCTGTTGCAGCTGGGAAAAAGCTATTAAGAAGTACACTCGCATTGTCATACCATGTTATAATTTGTTGACCATTTGAGCGAAGACATCCAATTTCAGTAACTTTCTTACGACCTCGGCAAATCCGGTGGACGTGACCCCATGGATCATTTCTGTGCTGTCCCACAAAGTCTCTCCAGTTTTGCTCTTTCACTGTCAGGATGCGTTTCTTGTATTGAGCTGATATAAATCTCAAACTCAATGCAAGTTGCACCGCTTCATTGGTACCATTACGATGTGCTCTCTGTAGTCTTCGCCTCAGTCTTCTGACTTCTTGGCGTTTGGTACTTAGTTCAGGAGTCCACCAAATTATTTTCTTCTTGGTACTAGGCGCTCTACGTCCCAGTACCCGATCGCACACATTGTGTACAAGCGAGCGCAGTGTAGATACTTGGCAATCCAGTGATGTTTCCTCCGGATCATCACTAATTTCTGAGGCAAACATGATTTCCTGACCAAAACTCTGCCAATTAGCATTAAAGAGTTTCCATAGCGGCACAGGAGCATGGCTCTCAACTGCAGCGCCAGGGCTAGGTGTCACTTTAACAGTAATAATGTTATGGTCACTTAAATCCCATTGATCTACTTTCCAGTCATAAGATGCCCAATTACTACCAGCTTCATTAGTGAAAGTTACGTCAATATCACTTTTCGCTCTGTGATTATCGAACGTGAACACCTGGCTGGGAGAATTGAGTACCACGGTACGACTTTCTATAACCCATTCAGCTAGCAGCTCACCCTGTTGGCGATTCAGTTGATTCCTAGCGTTGGCTAAAAATTTACTGAACCACATAGGAGATGCTGCATTGGCATCCATGCCAAGAATAACTGGGTTACTGCTGGCTAGTAGTAGTACTGTATCTAGGTATTCCAAATATGGTTCCAGAGTGGCACTATGACAAGGCACTGAAGGCTGAGCTCACTCCCACTAGCATTACGGATAACAATCTTTTAATTACCAACTCACCGCTTTTCTAATCGTGCAGCCGATGAAAGCGCTTCCATGGGTGTACACCTGATGGAAAAGAAATGTACGGACAACCGCAATGTTGTCTTTTCGGCAGCTAAACGCTCTCTCAAACTTCTTGCATTTGGGCCGCCTGTTGCCCTTTACATAACCTCCACTCCGTAGCCAAGATATAGCGTCACTTTGATTTCTTTTCTCACTATTATCTTCTTTTCTCTGCCTCCTTCTTTCTTATGGCCAGGCGGCCATGTTGCCTGGCGCTCGCTGCTTCTCCTTCTCTATTTGCGACTTATTTCGCCACGAAGAATAGTTCCGGTTCCTTCTTGGCTCTCCTGTTCCTGACTTGATCGATCGGGGAGTCCGATGGAGGCCTCCGCCGGGCTTCCAAGAGATTCCTCACACCAAACCGTTTCTGAAGCCCTCCCGTCGCTCCGGCGATCGGGAGTGCCGCTAAAGGCCAGATATATCCACTGAAACTACAACTCCCGTGTGAGCTCCGACTACCAAATACACAAAATGTTCAATCCTCACCCTAACCTCACTTAGGACAACTCACCTAACGCGGCAAAATCGGCCAGCAAGATGAAAATAGGGCCAAAAATAGCAGTGCCACTGCAGCCTTTCAAGCTGCTTTCCAATTTACTTGGTTTTAATCACTTTTCCGTTCTAACTGGCTTTTTCCCTTCGAACTCCGGTATGTCTTTAAACGTCTACTACCGTTGCCGGTCGAAAATGGAAAAAACTTCCACTCCACTGCGGTTTCGTTCACACTTGCTAATTTTCTCTCTCTGAGAATCATAAGGCCTATTGAGCGTTGAGCAACACTATTATAATCGAGATCTAGTTCCTTTGGCCTATTGATAGCTCCCCCCAAGTTGAGAACCTATCGTATTTCTCCTGCCTATGTTACATTTATCATCCGATTTGTATCACATTTTTTTTATCTATCACTGTGGATGGCAGTCCACGTAGTGACGATGAGCACCGAGACTGACTACTATATACAGCCGTAGAATTGAAAATCTGCTACGATAGTCCGATCAGAACCATTTATATCTTAATCGAAAGGTATTGTAAACCTCTTTGAAACTGCATACTAAGATTTTTCAAAAACGGATTAGTTTAGGAGAAATGAGAGTGAAAGTGCAAAATTGAACATTTTGAAAATTGAGCTATTGGGGCCGGTGGAGCAAAAATCCCAAAAAAAATTATGTTGTTGTGATCTAGCTTTAAATACGCGTCGAATGACACCTCGATCATCCTGATCCGATACTCCGTTCAAAAGATATTCAATAAACAAGATTTTAACGGCCTTTCCGAAATGAAAACGTTTGTCCTGTTGTTTGTCTGTCTGTCTGTGTGTCGATTTTTTTGTTTTAGAGTCCTGGAACTACTTTTATTTTATTAAACAGCTCGAGCTGAACATTTTTTGTTCTACGACTTTTTGGGTTTCCCGCTAGTTTGGCGGGAAAACAGCTAAAAAAGCCTGATTTCCCGCGCCCATAACTTCTAAACGACTAAAGCTACAGGATCGTGCTTAATGTCGTTTGAAAGGTATTTTGAAATGATAATAGCTTTGCCTTGACATAATTTATCGAAATATAATATTTAAGAATTTATAATTAAAATTATTTTTTTTTTTTTTAAGTTTTTGAAGTTTTCTTAAAAATGGCTCTAACGATTTTGATAGTCACTCAAGGCCATTTAGCCCTTGAAATTGCTCAACTTTTGGTATATAACACATATCTCGGAAAATTCGCTTTCTCGAGATATTACTCATTAAAATTAGTAGCAAAGATCCCATATACCTAACCTTTTACATGCACTATACATACATTTATGTAAAAACTCATCTAGAGTCATTTAGAGACGTGCACAATGCAATAAAATTTAAAGCCATCAAAAAAAATTTAATATAATTTAAATTTAAAAGAAATCGCTAGAATTTTTTTTTTTTAATTTAATCTAATTTTTGCTTTTTCCACTACTTTGGCGGGAAAACAGGAAATTTCTCGCGCCCATAACTTCTGAACGACTAAAGTTACAGAAACGTGCTATATGTCGTTGGAAAAGTATTTTGATATGATAATTACTTTGCCCTGACAACAATTTTCTAAATATTATAATTAAGAATTTAGAATAAAAATATTTTTTTGTTTTAAGATCAAAAATTTTTTTTTAATAGCTTTTACGATTTTTATAGTCACTTCAGGCCGTATAGACCTTGAAATATTTCGGGGTATAACACATATCTCCGAAAATTCGCTTTCTCATCAAAATTAGTAGCAATGATTCCATAAAGCTAACTTCGTATATGCATTTTTTTTTCGTTAATTTCTCCCATTTGAGTTTCAAACAAAAACTTATAACAACAATGGAAGACCTATGTATGTACATACATATGTCACTTAAAAAACTTCTGATATCAAATAAAAACACCTCTTAACGAGGTGAGATTAAAGTGACGATGGCACATTCAACTCCAAAAATTTCTGATACCAAATTTTGTGACGATTAATAGTTATTTAAACAAAAATATTTAAAAAGTTTTTAATTAGTTTCTAAATCGGCACTTAGCTGAAAAATTAAAAAAAGGCAAAACAGGCAGCGTGCCGATTTTTAAACTAATTAAAAACTTTTTAAATATTTTTGTTTAAATAACTATTAATCGTCACAAAATTTGGTATCAGAAATTTTTGGAGTTGAATGTGCCATCGTCACTTTAATCTCACCTCGTTAAGAGGTGTTTTTATTTGATTTAATTTAAGTCGAAAATAACGACTATAGCTTATATTAAGTTTTTAATGATTTTCGGGGGCGGAAGTGGGCGTGGCCAAATTTTAAAACAAACTTGATCTGCGGGCAACAGATTCAAATGTTGTCACCAAATTTGTTAACTCTAGTCTCTAAAATCTGTTTGCCAACACGGATGGACGGACAGACGGACATGGCTAAATCGACTCGGCTGGTGATGCTGATGAAGAATATATAAGTTAAAAGTTTAAATAATATTTTTATTAAAAAAATATAAACATTATTTATTGAGTGCAATTTTACAACTTATTTTTCTTATGTTAATGATTAATAATGTAACCTATGCGTAGTTGTTTGCTGCTGCCGCTTTTGCCGCTGCTGCTGCCTCTGCTGACGTTTTCTGCTACCATCGTTGAACATCGCTGCTGTCGCTGATGCAGTCGGTCATAATTGGTCGCTGTCGCTGATATTGCTGCTGCCGCGGTGTAGTTGACCATTTCTTATTCTAATTGGTCAATGTAATTCGGCAATAATTGTTGTTGCCAAATGCACTCGCTGTTGGGTTCAATCACCCAGCGTTAAAGCTTTCCCACGATCGTAAGGTGGGAAGTGCAAACTCAGCGCACGTGACTGCAGAACTCTATTGGGAAGCTATTGAACATATTGGGAAGCATTCCGGCCAGTAACCTTATATGTTGGGCAATCGATGCTTATACCTTACTCACGCTCGTAATCTATTTGTTGTTGTTTAGATTTCTGCGCGTGTGGCGATACTCTTACTTTGGTTGAGCATTTAGCATTCTGGGTGTTAACTTATATACTTTATGGGGTTGGAGATGCCTCCTTCTGCCTGTTACACATATTCTCTGTTGGCACTAACGTACCGGGTATAAAACGTAGAGACTGGCAGGAGGAACAAACATATCATGGAAACATAACAGCAATGATAAGTAACGCTTCTTTAAGATTATTGGTAATGGACTCGCGTTCTTTGCCTCCCTCTTATCCATAGGTCTCCTATATGCCTTCTCTTCAGCCTTCGTCTGGTCATCGGGCTACTGAAGCCGCTAGGTGGTTGGTGTGAACGGCCTGAAGCCGTTCGGTGTAACGACTTGAATGACGATTTATCTGCTTCCCTACTGTGGGAGTGTGGAGGTCGTTTGCGATGTCGACATTCCTCGCATACCAGGGCGCATTTGTGATCGTGCGCAGCGTTCGGTTTTGGATCCTTTGCACTCTCTTAATGTTGGTAATGTTGCAGTAGGTCATTGAGGGGACTACGTGTACTATTGCTCTGTAAAGCAACACTTTGTTATAGAGGCTCAGCTTGCTAGTTGACTTCAGCATCCCATTTAGCTTCCTAAGCTTTCCACGGCATGTTGCTGCTATTTTGTTGGTATGCTGCCTACACGTGAGCCGCTTGTCCAGGATCAATCTCAGGTACTGCGACTTGGGAGATTGGGGGATAAGCATGTGCTGCAATTTAACTCTTGGAAGAATTTGGTGCCTCAGTGAAAAATTGCAGTGTTGGGACTTATTTCCATTTACGGATATGTTCCATCTGTTCGTCCACTCGCTATATATGTAGGTCAAAAGAGTTTTGTGTTTTTCTGGAAGCTGTATCATCAGCATACGGTGCCAAGAGGGTACCCGGTTCTGTGGGATTTGGCAGGTCAGAGGTGTAAAGGGTGTAACGCACGGGACACAAAACACAACCTTATGGCACTCCAGCTCGAATGCGTCTGTTAGTTGACCTTTCTCCTCTTTCTTCGACCATGAATTTACGATCTAGCAGATAGGACTTTAAGAGGAGATATTGCCCATTTGGCAAAAGGGTCTATAGCTTAAAAAGCAAACCATCATGCCACACTGGTGATCTGGAATAGCATCCTGAACGCTTCTTACTGCCATCATTCTACTAAGAAATATTCTCTCGAATATTTTAGAGAATGTGGGCTGCAAGCTTATTGGTCTGTAAGACGCAACAAGGTTATCCGATTTGCCTGGCTTCGGTATCATCGATTTCACAGCTCGCTTCCATTGTGTCGGGAAGTGGTGAATACGTAACAAGGAGTTGAACAAGAGCACAAGAAATAGTATGCCCTTTTTTTCAGTGCCTTGGCCATTACAAAACCAAATAAAATAATTGATTAGGAATTTTGTGAAGATTAGAACCTCTTCAGTACACGCAGACCACTTTGCTACATAGATCTATCCATACCCTACAGTACCTGTCATCAACGTTTCATCAACGATTCATCAAAAGAACTTCGATTTTGTTGATGAATCATCGATGGAATTCCATACGAACTGTTGATGAAATTAACATGGACATGTCCTAGGCTGTCATCAGTGACAAATTAATCAATGATTCGTCATCCCTTCATCAACATTTCATCGATGATTCATCAACAAATTCATCAACCTTTCATCAACATTTCATCGACATTTCATCAACATTTCATCAAGATTTCATCGATGATTCATCAACATAATTTTTGAAGAGAGAAGTTTAGCGAAAGAGAATTGAGGGCGAGAGAGTCGGCTTCGGCCGAACCGACGCTTTGATGACAACGGCCTATTGATGACAACTGGTACTGCAGGGTAGGAATAGCTCTTTCGGCGATCGTCATGCAAAATAGAGTTACATTTTCACAGGAAAAAAGCGATATAAAATTGAAATGAATTTGTTAAAACCATAAGATTTTACCTTTCTAAATATTTTTATAAAAATAAAAACTGTATAACTTTTATAAACATTTTTTTAAATTATTTTAATAAATCTAAAAATACATGTTTATTTGCAATTGTTGGACATGTTAAACTACTTTTGGTAATTTTCTATTAACCGGGCCCCTTCCAAAAAATTAAAAAAAAAAAAAACATAGATAGGGGGTGCTTCAACATACATTTGGGTATAAAAATTATGTTGGGGACGCTCTTAGTTTAGTCATAATCAATCTTTAAAGTTTGACCTAATTCCCGGTCGGTACTGTGGTCTGTGAAGCTTAAAATTGTTGTCAAATTGCTTAGCGTAAATACTATATATGTCGAAACTTTGCACACTTTGAATACATTTATGCGTGAAATATAAATAAAACAAAAAGTTGACAAAGTAAAATACGTAGTAATTAACAACTTTTCAATATTAAGACGTACATTTGAGTATAAAAATTATAAGAAGGAGAATTTTATAGTAAAGGACATACAGTTTGATGAGTATTGCTGTGATCATTAGGTCAGAGAGAACGTAAAGCAGTGCCGTAGGCGAAATTTTTTTTTGAAAAAATAAATCGCGCGCGCGATGGTTTCGACGGATCTCTATTGGAGAAATTGTTAATCTGTATTCGTGATAATGCGTCGCCAACTACGTTAGTTGCACCTGGTTTATTTATGACCTTTGGACTGAAACTTTTTATAAATGAATACCAGCGTTTCATTTCTATATTTGGGTTTTTATCAGAGATTGCAAAAGATGATGATCGGTTTGAATTTCAATTCCAATCATTCCGTTTAGGTAATTTCTTAAATTTTTTAGAGCCCACATTATTGGCAAAAGTTCTTTTTTGTTAGTTGCATAGACTTGTTCGGTTTTAGACAGGGTTTTTGAAATAAATGTTATTGGTTTACCTTCCTAAAATAATATAGCACCAATAGCGACGTCTGAAGCATCTGTGGTTAATGCAATTTTTTTATTTTAATCTGGATGAACCAGTTCTACTTGAGCAACGAGACTTTCTTTTAGCTCGTTAAAAGCTTCAATAGCTGGGTCATCCAGCTTAATTAACGATTTAGTAGACATACTTTTTGAGATTTTGCCATGATGTCCACCTAAATATTTCATTAGTGATTAAGCGTTAAAGGCATAATTCGGAACAAATTTTCTAATAACCGGTAAGGCCGAGGAAACTTCTTAGTTCCCGAATATTTCTTGGAGGCGGATATTTAATAAAGGTGTCAATTTTTTCCGGGTCCGCCTTGATGACGTTATAGGATACAATGTATCCTAGAAAGCTGGTTTCGCGTTTAAAAAACTTTGATTTCTCCAAAGATATGCCATGTTTATATGGACGACATAATAATTTTCTCTAATACAATTGAGCAACATTATGTCGATGTAACAAAAATAATTAAGATATTATTAGAGCTAATATGAAGGCTCTAATAATATCTTAATTATTTTTGTTACATCGACATAATGTTGCTCAATTGTATTAGAGAAAATTATTATGTCGTCCATATAAACTTGGCATGTTTTACCTACTTCGTCCCTTAGAATGTCGTCCTTTGCTGTTTGGAAAATTCTTGGTGCATTGGTTAATCCAAATGGCATCCTTATTAATACTTCCTTAACTTACTTAATACTTCCCGTTATTTATTGAGAAAGATGTCTTTCCCACATCTGATTCTTTCATTACAATCTGATGAACCCTGATTCTAAGTCTATGGTTGGAAAATATCTAGCCTTTCCCAAATTAGCTAGAATTTCAGATTGCATCTTTAGACTCAGTTCTGATTTGGACCTTTTCATCAAAGTATTTTTGAATAATAGATTCCTTTAATGGAAGAATGTTTTTTTTTTCAGATAAGGAAAGTTGGTTAACAGAGCTGTTATGATCATAGTGTCAATTACAGCTCCGATTATTTTTAATAGGTTGTAATAGGTAGTAAGTCTGAATTTAACCCATCTATTTCATAAAATGTGTAACGCGTATCGAATAGCGTTACCATGTGATAATATTTAATTATTTAATATCCATTGACGGTAGATACTCTTATATATAGGAAGTTCATTTTTATTTTTATAAATCCCCGTTCTGATATAGCATGAGGTTGCCACCGTGTCCATTACAATTTTGAGATTTTTATTTAGCTTACTATCATTCCGTATTATGTAGGGTAATTCTACTCCGGATTCTGGCCTAAAAAATTGTCCTCTTCGATGTTATTTAGTCGCATTGTTTTATTAGCCGGTTGGTTAACTGTCCCTGTTGGTACTCTTTTATTCTGTGGTTGATTTTGCTGAGTTGTGTGTGTCTCTAGCTTTTTATACTGAGTCCATTTATTCTGATTTTAATTTGTGCTGCTGTTATTGTTATAACCCTGATTATTGTTATACTTTGGCCAATTCTGAACCTGTAGGAATTCGTCAATATCCATCAGTTCAGGTTTCTTTTGTTGAGTTCTATAGGAATTCCATTGATGTTTGGTATTATGTTGGGGATAATATGGTCTGTCTTGATTCCAATTATGATTTTTATTCTGATTATAATTAGTTCTATTTTGATAATCGGGTTGGTTAAACCTCACGTTGTTAGTATTCCTTTGATTATTATTATAGTTATTTTGCCTGGCTCTACTGTTTGAGTTTTGATGCCCATATAAGTTTGACTCATAAGTCTTGCGCTGTGATGTTGTAAAATTGTTCGCGAGTTGAGCCCTCAAATTGTTGCTTTCAAGTTCTTGCACTGTTACTATTGCGTTCGGTAAGTCTGGTGGATTCATAGAAAATATTACGTCTGAAATATGGCCGTTGAGGCTAGTTATGAACACTCTGTCTTTCTATGTTTTTCGTTAAGTTTAGATGTAATTGGCTTATTCCTCCCATGAGCCATAATGGATTTGGTAATTAATAGAGAGGCATCATTGTCAATGCATGTAATTTTATTTCGAAGACTAGATAGTGGCGAAAAGAATTTTACACTTCCCCTTTTGTAGTGTCCCATAGCTATTTCTGCCCATTCTGTTCAACTGACATAGATATCTTCTTCACTTTTATATTCTCGGACCCATCTCATAAGAGGTATCGCACTTAATGTTTGAATCAACATATTCTATCTGATAATCTTCAACCTTCTTTATATTGTGATTTAATTGTGGCTTTAAACTCACGATCTCATTCTTTAATGGATTCAACTCATTATTAACAATTTTACATTAAACATCGGATTATTAGTCTGGCTGCTAAAAGCCACTGTAGGTAATGATGGAGTCATGGTGAGAATTCTTTCAAAATCGTTAATTAAATCTTCCACCTTGTTTGTTTTTATTTAATTTTTCGCACTATATTTTTTTGAATATAAAACTATAATAAAACAGGTCACTAATTGTCTTCTTAGTTTCCTTGGATATGGGATGTCTTTGTGCTTGATGATCCTGTTTGGGGTCCTCCTTCTTACTGGTTGTAAGCGTATAGCGAGGGATTGCCCTCAGCTCTTCCTTCTTGTTGAATTTGGTTTTGATTTTGTATTTCAATTTGTATTTGAATTTGTATTTATATTGTTCAGATTTTATTTGTCCGTTTGATTTTTAATTTTTTTTTTATATTTGTTTATGAGAGTAATAGTTTTTAGAGCAGTGAGTTTTTTTTGTTACGATCACTAATTAATGGGTTGTTGCAAACAAAGGGGGATTATTGCATTTGTTGATTTCCTCCTTTAGCTATTTTCACGATGCAAACACTTTCTATTATGTCATCGGTTAGGTTTTTGAGCGGCGCGAATTCCGTTTTTGTTTTCTAAAACTGTTTTGTTTTAAAACTTATTTCAGGAATTTTTTAAATAGCACCGCCCCACGTTGGGTTTTATATCTTTTATTATTCACTAGTTTACACAACTATCTTAGCATCAAACTAATTATTTATCACTGCTAACAATACTCTGTCAATCAACTAATCTTTTCGGATCCCAAAACGGACTGACTCGCCAAGGGCCGATTATTTGATAAGCAAACCTCGCTTTAAGAGAATCTAGGGACTCGTTAAGAGTTGGAAAATAGAAGGGCTCAAGAGAGTCGGATAAAATAGGATGATGAAATTATCGGCTTGATTGTGGTCGCTGGGTGGCGACCGGATGCTAATGTTTACATTTGGGAGGCTTAGTTTACAGTAGAAGAACCGCGGCGCAATTGGAACTTAAAAGTGAATTCTTATTGGAGAGGGGAACATAATTGGCAACTCTGGATTTAGTGGAAAAGCTGAGTAATAAGTTCCCAGCTAGAAGTTGTAACTGGCTTAAAACGTAGTGGGTGGTTCCCCGGACAATTAACCAGTATGGACGGACAAAAGGAGAAAACCGGGGCTGGGATGTCACCACCGGCGGGCACCGGGGGGGGCAATCCACTCTGCGTGTCGCCACACCTCTGTTATGACGGGAGCAGGTCATAGCAGTTGCAACACGCACGGACCTGGAGAGCGTCCAGATAACACAAGAAGAGAAGGACAGGCTTCTCCGCTCGCCGAAACCAGGCACCAGCTCCCTGCACAGAGACGGGCCGAAGCGTTCAAGCGAGGGGATGAAGGCGAAGGCGTAGTATAAGGCTGCCCTTAAGATTCAAAGCCGGCTTCAGGACAAGCCCACCCTTTCCAGTGAGAAGGAAAAGCTGGCCTGGACTGAGCAAAGAATTGAGGAAAGCCGGCTGCACTTCACCAAGCTACCTCAAATGGCCTCGATGGGTGGATTCGCCAACAAGGTGGGGGAGATGCTCGCCAACAAAAGGCAACGCTCCGCCGAGAGTGCAGCCAAGGACGCTCCGGTGAGCAAGCGGCAACGCGGGCCCTCCACCAAAGGCAAAGAAGTCAACGAAAACGAAGGTTAGTGAGGTGACCAAACGACATCTGATCGTGGCACTCATTGACCGGAGTGACGAGAACGGCAAGGTGACCGAGGCGCGGTGGAAGAAGGTGCACGCGCGGATCGTGGAATCGCTGTTTGCACAGATGGAGGAGGACCCCAAGGCTCCCATGCCCACATTTAATGGTGCCGGTTGGCTGAATGTGGTCAAAATCCTGAAGTGCATGGACGACCCTACTCGGAAGTGTCTGACGCAAGCGGTCGGCCAGTTGGAAGCTTTGTGGAAGGGAGTTAATCCCATCCATTCCAAAGGCGAAGGTACTCTTCCCCATCGCAATCCAGGGGGACCGTGCGTTGAAGCTGCTACAGCGGCAGAACCTGGACACCCCGACGGCAGACTGGAGGATCCTCCACATTGGGAACCCATTACCCATTGCCCATTAGGGGGGCCAATGCGTGATCCTTCAGATCAGTAAGAAGGCCGAGGATGTGCTGTACCCACGGTACGGAAATGGGATGGCGTGGGGAATTCCTGCGCCTCAAAAAGCGCCACCCCGCAGACAAGGACGCACACACCCTGCAGGCAGGCGAGGTGGAGAAGGACTTAGGTCTGGATACCATTGTAGACGCCGCCCAGGATTTAACGCTCAAAGGCTCGGATGAGGAGGAGGACGGTGACCTAACAATTATAGTTAACCCGAAAGGAGGTGAGCAGAGTGCCCATGGCATTACTGCAGCTCAACCTCCATAAGAGCAAAGTCGCATCGACGGAACTCCTGATTGCCATGGAGCAAGGGTCCGTCGACACAGCCTTGGTCCAGGAGCCATGGATTGCCTCGGGCAATTCTGTGGCCGGACCAAAGTCCTCAAACTACAACTTACTCTCCACACCACCGGTAAGCAGGAATAGAACCGCCGTACTCGAGCGGAAGGGCATCCACGCTAACCTTATGTCTCATTACAGCTCTGACGACCTGACTGTGGAGAAGCTAGAGAGCGAGGAGAAGCGCATTTTGGTAGCTTCCTGCTATATGGCACACGACAGGACAGCTCCACTGGAGGAACTCAGGAGTCTATTATAATCTGGCCCGAAAGACCAGCAGCTGCTCATGGGTGCAGACGCCAACGCAGATCATAGCGTGTGGGGGAGCTCCGACATCAACGACAGAGGTGAGTCACTCTTAGAATTTATACTTTCAACCAACTTATCTATAGCAAATGTGGGGGAGAAGCATACATACGTAGGCCACACATCATTAAATGTACTAGACATAACATTCTTCACAGGACAAAGTACTATGCTATCGGGATAGAGAGTCCTCGAAAGACCATCCTTCTCAGACCACAAGTACATCCAATTCATATACGAAATCGAACATTCGCCAAAGCTGACAGTCTATAGAAACCCCCAGAATACAAACTGGGAAAAGTTTTAAAAGACTATCAGGACAAGGCTCGCCACACTCCCGGGCGTAGTAAAATGCGCGGAAGACATAGAAACGTCCCTAGAGACCCTTTCCAAGGAATTACTGCATGCATACCATGCATCATGCCCAGTATCGAGAATTAAAAAGAGGACCAAGCCACCCTGGTGGAACAAGGACATATCGAAATAAAGAAATAACCTTAGGGAATTCTTCAGAATTGCCAAGCAGGCGAAAGATGATGTCATCGACGAAGAATACAACACCCTACTCAGAGACTACAATAAACAACTACGCAGCAAAGCAACCTACCGTACAGATTCAGCTTAAACGCGACGACGGACAGTGGACTGAGGGCAGCGAGGAGGCCCTAACAGCACTAATGCAAGCACACTTCCCAGGATGCACGGAGGTCTCCGATGTCAATGAGCACCAGGTCCTAGCAACTGGGATTGAAAACCCCCCCAACTGATCTAATATCATCTAGAAGAATCCACTGGGCTATAGACTCCTTTGCGGGTATAAAAGCACCAGGACTAGACGGAATATTTCCAGCCATGCCACAGGTGGCCAAAGATGAGATCACTAGGGATGTCTAGGGGACTAGGAAAAAAAATTATTATTATCGCGATATTTTTAGGGCAAAAAAGGCGATATTGATATTTTTTTAATATTTCCGATTTTTTATTTATTGCGGAGAACTGGACATGGTCGCTTTAAGCGTACAGGAATCTTTTCTAGATCTGCACAACAGGGTCCTGTTGTGAACTCCATAGACTCTCCATAGAACTCCGAGGCTCTGTAGTCCAGAGTTCCGAAAGTAAGGAAATGCAGCTTTTCTTTAGTATGGCATTTTGTAGTTGGGAGACAAATCCTTTGGATTTCTGGATCTCACAAAAATCAAATATGCCCATGCTAGCGAAGGTTGCATTAAGTTGCTTGATCACGCCTGGTAGTTCGGTTTCATCGGAACGGATGGCCATAAATTGTGTGTTGTTAGTGACTCCCGTAGTCGTATGACAGATCAGCATGTAACCGAACGAGTTTTTCTAAAATCATTAAAAACTGATTTGTTTTCGAATTAATAATTAAAAGCAATAAGTACAAATGTATTTCATGAATTAATAATTAATCAGTATCATTATATTAAATAAATTTTAACAAAATGGGCTGTGCCCTATTCCATATCCTTAATAATTTTGTTATTATTTTTTATATCAAAAACGTAAATAAGAGTTGCTTAAGAGTGGGGATTTTTTTTTTTTTTTTTAAGTTCACATTTTAAATAAAAAATATTCTATTGTGTCTCAAATGGCTCTTATTTGCAGCTCATGGTTGATGAAATCAAATATTATAACGATTTTTTTGAATATACATATTCTTAGGCCTATAAAAGACCCAAATTTACAGCAACAGGAAACCTTTATTCAAATTTAGCTGAACATTAAAAAATATCAAATATACTCGATATATCGATATTTTTTATGATATTTTTTAATATCAGCAAATATCATCAATACGATATTTTTTCAAAATCCAACAACCCTAGAGATCACCCCATGGCTCTCGGCAACATACACAGCTTGTCTAAGCACGGGCTATATCCCTGTTCAATGGAGGACCTCTCGGATTGTTTTCCTGCCAAAAGCAGGAAAGTGCAGCCACATGAGCCCCAAAAATTACAGACTGATAAACCTCACATCATTTTTACTAAAAACACTCGAAAAGCTGCTGGACCTACACATCAGAAATGATGTAGGGAGACTAATGTCGACCAACCAGCATGCCTACGCCAAAGGGAAATCAGTAGAAACGGCACTGTATTCGTTAGTAGCCACTATAGAGAGAGCCCTACATAATAAGGAATATGCTCTCGGAGTGTTTGTGGATATATCCGGAGCATTTAACAATGTCAAAACAAGCAATAATGGAACGTCTAGAAGCGACCAGCACGTATCCTGCCATCAACCTCTGGATAAGGAACCTTCTAAGTTGTGAGCGGCTACAATCTGATTCCATTCCATTGTGAAGGGGCCGCACAGAGGCACACCACAAGGTGGATTTCTGTCGTCCCTCCTATGGAATATGGTGGTGGACGACCTAATCAACAGACTCGAAGGGAAAGTATGCCGACGACATAAGCATAATTATTACGGGAGTCTGTCCATCGACTCTCAGCTCTATCATGGGCTCAACACTCAGAGAGATATGTTAGTGGGCGGAGGAGGTAGGACTCAGTATCAAAGCGGACAAGTCGGACCTCATTCTGTTTACTAAGAGATTTAAGGTACCGCTATGGATTCCCCCGAAAATCGAGCCAACTAGGCTGACCGCGAAAACACAAGTCAAATACCTCGGCATAGTACTAGACAGCAAGCTGGCATGAATACCCAATGTTATAGAGAAAGTGAAAAAGGCCACCATAGCGCTATACGCATCCAAGAAGATACTATACTTAGCAGAACATGGGGTCTGTTACCTGGTTTATTGCATTGCTGTTGCTGTCTTAGTTTACAACAAACTTATGGAGACAACTCAGCGGCAGGCACTGCTCTGTATATTAGAGGCGCTGAAAGCGCTCGAAACCATACTCGGAATCGACCTCCTAGACATCCACGCGCTACTAACTGCAGCAAAGGCAGCACAACGCCTATTTGCAGCAGAACTCATGTCGCTACAAGTATTCGGGCACAGTTCAATTGGTCGAGACATGGTCAGTCTATCTGACTACATGATATCCGGAACTTACCCGGAAGTCAAAACAACAACATTCATGGGACCGGACGACTGGAAAAAAAAGGTCAGGACCATACTCAACACCTCAACATATACACAACGGCTCCAAGTTGCAGCATATTCCAGGCGGAAGTCCTCGCCATCAGGCATAGACCGCCCATATGAGGTGGTCAACCTATTCGTAGACAGTCAAGCGGCAATCAGATCAATGCAGGCGTCAGCGGTCTGTTCCAAAAATGAACTGGCAGGCAGGGAGCCACTAGATATCCTTAGCACGATAAGTTCAGTCCGGATCTACTGGGTTCAAAGCGACCAGGGACTCGATGGTAATGAGGCGGCGGACTGGCGAACGATAGAATGGAGAACGTGCCACTCTCCTCAAGAAAGCTTTAAAGAGAGTTAGGGAGACAGACTGACTTGCGAATCAAAACCAGGTGTAGGAACTCCACAACCTACAAAATCTCGAAGATCATGTGCAAAGAACGCAATGAAAAATTCGGCCAATACAGCAGTTATAAGATATAGGGTTCGCATTTGGATGAAATTTTAAATGTATAATTTAAATAAAAAACCAATAACTAATTTTTAATCCGATACCTTTAAAAAAACGAAAATCGGCTAATTTGACCTGATCGTTCCTACGGCGCTATAAGATATAGTGGTCCGATTTAGATAATATTTAAAATAGATGGCTATAATTAAATTAAACGTATATTTATTTAATTTGAATCCAATATCTTAAAAAACAACGAAAATCGGCTAATTTGACCCAGTTTTTCCAATGGCACCAATAGTATATAGGATATCTGGCCCGTTCCGATATATATACTAACTGCAATAGAATTAAGACTATTCTGAAAGTTTCTGCCCGATAGCTAATCAAGTGGGAAAACTACAGTCGAGTGTAACCGACAGTGAGATACCCGGTACCCAAAGCATTGTGGGTAAAATGAAATAGCCCATGAACATGGGAAAGAGAAAATGTTGACAGATAAGGACGAATACGGCCAGAAAGGTGTGTTGCTAGGAACATGTTGAGCTACACGCATTGGAAGATAGAAACATACTCAAAAACTTTATTGTTTAATAATTTCCATGTTTATCATTCGATTTTACTTTACGTCTATCTCATATAACTTTTTTATGATTTTCGGGGGCAGAAGTGGGCGTGACGAAATTTTAAAAGATACTTGATCTGCGTGCAACGGATTAAAATGCTGTCCACAAATTTGGTGCCCTAGCTCTTATAGTTTCTGAGATCTGTTGTTTCACACGGACAGACGGACATGGCTTAATCGACTCGGCTAGTGACGCTGATCAAGTATATATATTCTTAAAGATTCGGAGATTTCTCCTTCTGCCTGTTAAATAGATTATCGGTTGCCACTAACTTATAATACCCGAGTATAAAAACTGAGAGACTAGGTCACGTAAAAACCGACAGACAGACGGACAGAAATGGCTAGATCGACTCGTCTGGTGATGCTGATCAAGAATATATGTATATTCTTTATGGGGTTCGAGATGCTTCCTTCACTGCGTTGCAAACTTCTGGTCAAAATTATATAACTCAGCAAGGGTTGAAATTTGCAGTGTAGTCTTATTTCTGTGGGACGCACTCGGTACAGACGTAATCGGACCACTATATCTTATAGCTGCCATAAAGCGAAATTAATGAAAAAATTTAATTTCTGTTTTTCAACGTATTTCTATAAAAATCGAGATAAAGCTGATTTTTATGGTTTCATTAATACTGTTTTATTTTTCACTAAGATCGGACAACTATATCATATAGCTGCCATAGAAGCGATCGGTTGATTTATATGAAAATGTACATTTAAAATGTAAAATGTGTGGGTAAATGTTATATAAATTATCAAACTTCGATATTTTTCAATTTTACCAAAATGGATCGAGTTTCAATGACCAGACTGCAGGGTATACAAGGGTATACAAACGTCGCACTGTGGCTCGTTTTCTCAAAACACGTTGCAAAATTAATAACTTTTGATCTATTGAAGGTATCTACTTAATTTTTTTTGTATAATAATTTACAGATCTCCAAAAAATGTTAAGTAGTACTTTTTTTTAGGTTACGCCCACCGAAAGAGGCGGAATTTATTCGGCAAACTAAAACTTTTGATTTTTTACTATAAAAATACATTTTTCATAGGAATCAATGAACTTAAAAATTCAAAATTATTAAACATATTTTTTTTATACTCATTCTATAAATAAAAAAAAAATTGCAAAAAAAAAATTGTAAAAAATATTTATTTTTTTTGCACCGGAGTTGACTTGAAGCTATAATTTTTGCTGCCTTGCCGTTTTCCATACTGGCCGACTACAAAGTGCCAGTTTGGTAGCATGGTTTGATATGAACAATTATCAAAATCTCGAAATGCGCACAATTGTAGCAATGGTTTTTTTTTTGGTTTGTTAGTTGAATATCTCCACTAATTTTTAGTATTATCTAGAGCTCGGCGAAATCTGGCATTTTTTTTTTATTTTCCACTAAAAATTGAAAATATGAAAAAAAAAGAGAGAGAGAAAAGAAAAGACTTAAAGCAAAAAATAATTCCATTTTTTTTTTTAATTCGGGTTTAAAATTGGTTCCTTAAAGCAGAAAAATATTTTTTTTCTTTGAGCTTAACTACTTTTTTAGAAAAATTATTTTAAATCTGTCGATTTAGCGAGTTTTTCTACCTTTTTGTAAATACAGAAAAATTGTCAAACTTTGAGCAGCGATAATAAATACTTAAAAAATTTTGTAAATTCTAAAATTTTGGTTTTGAATTGCTTGATCAATTCCTAATTGAATGGTATCAAAAGATTTGCTAAATTCAACAACGCGAAATCCGACTTTTGCAACGAGTTTTCGGAAAACGAGCCACCGTGCGTCGGCTTACGGAAGTTAGTTTTCTTTCTTGTTTTTGTATGCCTTAAACGCGTACGATCATACGTTCGCGACCCGTGGAAATGCTCATACATATGTATATTAATAGACAGCCAATGTTGGTGGAATTAAGCCGATTCCGCTCTATTTCATAACTTTCGCGCTGATAGTTCTCGCGTGTTTCTGAAACCCGCTCCCTCCTTTTTCTCCTCACCCGAAAATCAATTAATAAAATCCAATGTCAAATTGTTTTTTTTTTCTTTTATTTGAAATGAATACGAATGTCAGTTTTTTAGCTGCTGGTTTTTCTTGTATTGCTGTTGTTGCTCCGTTCAAGAATGTAAGAATGTTGCGTGGTTGTCGTTGCTGCGGCTGATTTATGCTAAATTAACTTCCTGCACGGGCTTTTCTGCGCCTGTGAATTCTATCTGGTCTGTCACTTTATTAGCGCGCCTCTTTTTTAAAGGGAAAGAGGAGCACAAGGCTGCAAAAAAAAACTCGTGCGAAAATCGTCCCTACAGCTTTTCTCATTCGCTAACACGCTAAAAGAAATATGTTCTGTTTTTAGGGGATTTCGTTTGGTTCTTAGTCTCGACTTTTAGCTAAATTAAATGATATTTCTCGTCTGTGTTGTCCTCAGTTTTAGGTCGCTATTCATTGGGAGAGGATTTTTTGTTTTAAATGCAGAATGGAGGAGTTCGGAAATTCGGGGATTTTCTGGTTGGAAAAAATCGAAATCTCTACAAATTACATAAGTGGTAGGCATAGAAAATATACAAGTATATATGAATACAATATATGTATATGTACCGTGATTTTTTTTTCTTGTTTTTTTCCTTATTGTTTTTCTTTTTTTAGCAACTACAAATACTTTTCTATTATTATAAATATGTGTTTTTTTATGCGCAAGGTAAAGAGATGATGTGAAAAATTGTTGCGATTGCGAATAGAAAACAAACCAAATAGCGAATAACGAAAGACTATAGAGAAATCAAAAAAAATTACCGTTCGATTTGCGATTTAACCATGCAAAAAGATAGTGAGTGTGCGACGAGAGCAAGGAAACGTTTAGAGAAATCAAACGGTTCTCGTATGCGTGTTTGTGTCTGCCTGTGTTGGCTTTGGTGAGTGAGTGTGTCTGCGTGTGTGTCAGTGTTTGAACAATACACTTACATACATACAAATTTATGCTTAAGAATTCGTTTTGAATTGTCTCTTAACTAACATTCCGTTATCTCATTTAATATAGTTTTGTTTTGCTTTATTTCGGTCTTCATTCTGTTTGCTCATTTCGTTTTCTGGTTTACTCGTTTACTCATTTTTATTTGTATTTAAATTTAAATTAATTGCTGTATTTTTCCTTACATTTTCGACTTTGTTTTTGTTACTTTTACGTTTGCGCTTATTAATTTTGTTTGTTTAGTTTCCTCATTCTCATTCTTTATTATTGGCTTAAAATTAAAGTTGTATTTTAAGTGTTGCTGTTGTTGTTGTGACTTTCTGTAATTAGTTTAAAAATGAATGCAGGCCAACTGGATGAAAATTTGCATTCGCTTTTTTACTCGTGATTGTTTTTAAATTTTCTCTCTTTTTGTGTACTTCTTTTGTGGTTGAAATAAAGTTGATGTTTTTTTTTTTTTTGCTTCTCATAATTAAATATAATATTTATTTAAATATAATATAATGCTTGGTTTCTCGAATGCAAAATTTGTTAAATGTAGTAGAGTTGCTGTCGCTGTTGTATTTTATTTATTTTTTTTCTGGCTTACGAAGACAAGGGAGACAATGGAACAGACGGACGACTACTTATTTTCTCGTGATCCTTCTTCTGTCGCAGCAACCGCCACGCCCACCAAAAGGCCACCCCAATTTTCGAAACATTTAGTTTTTGTAGTTTGTTTTTCTTTTTCTGTGTGAGTTTTTGTGCTGTTTCGTTTTCCACGCTTGTTTATTGTTAAATGTTGTTGAATAATTGTAGCCGCTGGTTATTGGCTCCTGCTTGTTGTTGTTTGATGATCCTGCCGCGACTGCTGCTATTGTTGTCTTGCGTTGATTGCGGATGATGATGCCGTGCTGGTTCCAGTTTTCTTGTTTCTGTTGTTTTGCTGTCGTGTTGTTGTTGTATGCATATATATTATATGGTATTATATTTACTTTAGAAGGTATATAATGTGTTTTTTTTTTAATGGAAGGGCGGGGGGTTACTTAAATTACGACACATCCTGATCCTCAACATCCTGAATTTCTGCTTTGGGCTCTCCATCACCTGCGTTGGGGTCTACTTCTTAGTATAATATATAATAATTTAGAACTTAATAGGTTAGGACGGTGGTATATATAACTTACCTTCTGCCTGCATATCAGACGTCCATAATGTGAGATTATCCCGCAACAGCTGCATGATGAGTGTCGAGTCTTTGTAGCTCTCTTCGCTTAGTGTATCCAACTCGGCAATGGCATCGTCGAAAGCGGCTTTCGCCAATCGGCAAGCGCGATCCGGCGAATTGAGGATCTCATAGTAGAACACCTGTACGAGAGAAATTTAAGCAATGTTAAGCAATCAGCCAACAAAAGCGCAGTTAATCCTAAGCAAGCCCCACTTACCGAAAAGTTCAATGCCAAGCCCAAGCGGATGGGGTGTGTTGGTGGCAGATCGTTCATGGCAATATCACTGGCCGCCTTGTAGGCAATCAGCGAATTCTCCGCCGCATCCTTGCGATCCGAACCGGTGGCAAACTCGGCCAGATAGCGATGATAGTCGCCCTTCATCTTATAGTAGAATACTTTGCTTTCGCCAGATGTGGCGCATGGAATGAGGTGCTTCTCCAGCACATTCAATATATCCGAGCAGATGTCGCGCAGCTCCTTCTCCACCTGGCCTCGATAAGTTTTGATCATTTCCAGTTTCTCCTCGGCCCCTTTATTCTCCTCCTTCTGTTCGATCGAGGTAATGATGCGCCAAGATGCGCGTCGTGCTCCAATCACATTCTTGTAGGCCACCGACAGCAGGTTGCGCTCTTCAACGGTCAGCTCCACATCCATTGAGGCGACCTTCTTCATAGCCTCCACCATTTCTGCGGAAAGCAAACAAAAAATTGAACGGAAATGGTTAGTTTAAGGGGGTTTTTTTTTTCTTTGCATTTTCTTAAAGTACATATATTTGCCCGTTGTGAAAAATTTTTTTTATTAAGATTCGATAAATATTTTTGAGCAGTTTGTGAAACTTTAAACTCGTTTTTTCAAAACTATGTTTTTCAAGTCGGTGAACACGATTTCTCAAAAACCGCTGAACCGATTTTGCTCTAATTTTCACACAAGCTCAACAACTACTTTTTGCTGTCCTTGATCGAAGATAAATAAAACTAAAATTATAATTTTAATCAATAATTAAACAGTTTTTTTTTGTTTCAAAAAGGAACATTTTTTTTTAGAAACTGACATTTTGTCAAAAAGTTAAATTTTGTTAATTCCTTCGATCAAAGTCTAGATTCTTTCATACACTAACGGAATCTATTTCACTTGTTGATTTCTGATGATTCTATCAATTGGTATCGTGTTTTATTTTTACAAATAAATTATTTTTTGGCTAACTTTAAAAGATGTGAAAAATTATAGCAAAACATTAACTCCAATAAATAAATACTTATCTTTCAAAAAATCCCAAAAAAAAAACTGATTTAAATTTTTTTTTTGCCTTTTTTTTTCAGGAATGCCCAACCTTTTAAGAATATTAAGCCCAAATTTGACATCGTTTGGAGCAAAAATAACGAAGTAATGGGTAGTTGAACGGAGGTCATTCTATGTTCGAATGAACATCTTCAAAGTCAGTGTACACGATTACTAAAAATCTACATGACCAATCGTCTTGCACACAGCTTTTGCAACTAATTCTCCAGGTATTACCGTCGGGGTTTTTTCAATTTTTTTTATTATGTTTTTTATTTAACAATTAAACTTTTAAAAATGAAGAAAAGAAAATCTCCACGGTGATACCTCCGGACAATTATCCTTTAAAAATGCGTATTCTGGTTCTCAAATCGGACGATTCTGTGGATCGTTAGAATGTACACCGCAAGTCAACTTTTTTGGAGGGGCCACGGGAGATTCCCTATAATTCCTATATCTGCATATATTTTTCAATGAAGCATTTTTAGAAAAATTGTCTAAATGCTACGTTATTATATGTCATTTAAATTAATAATCTAGCTCAGGCCGTTTCGCCACAACAAATTTTTGAAATTTCCCGTTTTGCACCGATATTCAAGCAGATATTTTTATGAAATCGAAACTGAAATACAGTATTTTTAATAACAAATGGAATGTAGTACCATTTATAACTAAGCTCCAAACGCCAACATGTTGGTTATTTCTATTATATTTTTCATGACTGTATAAACAATTGGCAGGCATACATTAAAAAATAATCATGCAATAACTAAACAAAGTGACCGATGCCTATGTACTTATTATTTTGGCCAGCGAAACAGTTACATGATTCATGCGTGCGCTGTTATTGTTGTTTGCATTGACAGATTGCACAGTAATAATAGACGCTTCTACATTACAAACGGATAAGCATTTTGCAACACTGTTAACCCCAAGGCTGTGTCATGTAAGGGTGTAAATTGTGAAATCTGGGTATAGGCGTGATCCCTATAAACGCAGCACTAAAAATGTTCAGCACATGTAGCTTACGACTAGGTAAATCCATGACCAATTATAAGACATGCGCGTATGTCGAGTCACCAAATATACAGAAAATTAAACGTGGATCCAAAAATATTGAATATGTCAAGTTACAGGCGAAGCGTACCACTAATACTTTATGGGGCTGAAGATGCCTTCTTCACTGCGTCATAATTATAATCTCCTCTGCAAGGGTATAAAAAAAACAAATCTTAACCAAAACCGACACCTCTTAGAGTCGGTTTCTACCATCCCTGTCATAGTGCCAGTCAGCTCTCTGTTGGGGAAAAATATATAAATGTAAGCAAATCGGTTTTCTGCCCTTCTGAAATGTATCTGAACACGAAAGAATAACATAGTGCTGTTAACTATCGTGCACTGCTGTACAGAAGTAGTCGACACGGCCCTACTAAAAAAATGTAGGCATTAAAATTAAGGAGAATATTTAAAGCATAATGCCAACATTAAAACGAACTAAATAATTTGTTATTTATTGGTTTTAAATAACTATGTATTAATAGTCACAAAATTTGCTATATTATGATAATTGGTATTTTGTTTAATTATACTAAATAAGAATAAAAAAACATTTTTGATAGAGAACAACAAAATTTAAAATGTACACATACGATTGCGAACACGCTGACCTTAGATTAAAATCAATATTAAATAAACGATTTTACAAATCACTCCAATTTTCTACCAATAAATTGTAGGCAACCAATGTGGTTTCAATAAGCCATAAAGGAGGACACCAATTTACCGTCAATCAAACTTCCCGCGTTCTTTTCATTTTTTTTTTTTTCCGCAAAATTAGGTTATTTATTGAAATAACTGTAAAAAACTGTAATACTGAACAAAGTATTATAAATTTTAATTTATTTAAATTTTATCCTTAACGTTTACATTTTCTATGCCGGTGGACCATCCGTGGAAAATTGCCATAAACCGATATTACACCACAAGTCATAGTGATAACGATTGTTCCAAATTGCAAACTTCGATTTCAAAAGTTAGGCTTCCTTTCTTGTTTAGGTTAATATAAGGAAAATCTCTTTCCAGTTGTGCCCAAGCAATTCATATATGTTAGTGTTGATTTAGTGTGTGTAAAAATTTAACGCATGGTTAGATATATTTTTATAACACCTAAGATTAAAGAAATAGCTATTTAACGCTAAGAAAGGCTAGATTTAGCTTCAATTTTAAAATGGTGCGTATATGATCGGTCTTTGGCAGAGAAACTCCAGACTATCAAGTCGGGGCCGCGGGTACCACTGTTCTATACACAGCTTACAGGCGTCAATATAAGAAAAAGATCCTTTTTTGTATATGTAGGTGGCAACCCTGGCAGGAACCGTGAAACGCACCCAAAACTGCCCACACCCAAAAACAAACGAAAGAAAACCCACACATGAGCTACAATAAAAGATTAGGACGGAAGAGGGACTAAAAAGACAATGGATGTGGCAGGAGTTGCACACAACCTTCTCTTATTCTCTCCCTGCCCTATTACTACTATCACTACCGCTTATGATTGTGTGTATAGGTGTGTCTTCCGTTTGTATGTGTGACATAAGGGCGCAGCAGCTGAAAAAAAATGCGCACATACCGTTACATCAAAAAAATAATTTGTAATTAGACAAAGGGAAAACAACAACAGAGCATGATGGATTAATTACAGCAACAATTTGAATAAAAAAAAAAACAAGCAACAAACAAATCACACCTATCCCCTTCCCCCTAATTCTCATTGCTCATCTACCAACTTTATGCATGTTCTTTTTTTCGCATATTGACGACATTGACGGGAACGAACATCAACGGAAAAAGCAGCGCGCGACCTCGAAAAAAATGTAGATAGAACGCGGCGAGTGAGAGGGAGAAAGAGATTTTGAGTTGAGCGGAGCGGAGCTGTGCGGGCAGCACCTGAGAAAGCACACTTAAAGGCTGACGTTAATGTGTATATAAAACGGAGGGGCTCTGACAGGGGCAAGGCAAGTTCAGATTGGGGCGCAGACATAGCCGGCTGGCGGCATTAGCCTGCCAGTGTGTTCGTGTGCTCTCCGCCGACCATACTGGTATAGGTGCTCCAGCATTGAGCCCCGCCGCAAAAGCCCAAGTGCGACAAGGCCAACGCCAAGTGCTCCATGCATGCATACACAAACACACACTCACAGAGGCAAGGGCAGGCAGGCGAAAATAAGAAGACAAACATGTGATACAGACACGAATATCCCAGAACTCGTCTGTGTGCGAGCAGTGGCTGCCAATAGTTGATTGACTTCTTCGCGGCTAGAAGTGCCACAACAACAAAACCAACACCGCCCGTTAATGTTGTCAGTTTTGCAGGCAATTATCCACAGTACTGTTGCCATTACAGGAGCGTACGGCAAAAAGTATTCATTGTTTGTTAACTTTTTCAGGGCACTGTGCCGCTGATTCGCCATCACTCTAGTTATCTCGTTTTAACACATGCAGCGGCAATCTGAAATTGTTAAGCGCGCCTTTTTTTTTTTTTTTTTTCAAACGTCGAATTTGCTACAAACCGTTGATAGCTCCCCCTTCCAGTTCTTTCCGTTTTGCATTTTCCGGCAGTCTTTTTTAATTAATTAATTAATTTAATATATACGCAGCAACAATTAAAGCTCCCGGCGAACACTCATCCAGACACACACACACACACACACACACAAACATATATATATATATATATATATACATGCGCGTGAGCATGAGTAATGCGAGAGCAGCAGAAAAAAATATATTCTTTTTTCGCACTATCAAACAGAGTTGCCAACGATTTACAAAATCGTTTGTGGAGAAAGATGTTAAAACTAGCCGCAACTAATTTGTATAAATAACGAATTACAGAAAAGCATAAGAGAGAGGAAAGAGAGAGCAGGCGGCCGGCGACAACTCCGCAACACAATCGATTCATTCATCGATTTTTCGCAGCAACGCCGCCGCTGCTGCGCATGAAAAGCACATTTCGTCGGACAAAAATGAACGATTTGTAAGAAGGGGGAAAGGGTCAGAGAGAGAGAGAGACCCTACATTCCAACCCCCATTGATTTTGGGTGTGGAGCAGCAGAGCAGCACATATATAAATAAAGTTAATCCAAAAACTATGCCCATTCCTTCTAGAAAGTTACGCCTTGACAACTAATAGTGGAAGTGCTATATCTACAAACAGCCCTTAGCAACGATGAAGGAAAAGCAAAATGTTGGCCGCGCAGCCCTCGCTTGCAACGCTAAATACACAAAATTTCGACTTACTCCTGCCCCTTGGCGGATAATAGTATTAAAGAAAAATGAACTATTTGGCCCACCGTGCTGTAAATTATAATACGCAATTTGGCTTCTTTCTCCTTTTTGCGAAAACCACGCGAATTTTTGCCGGTAAAAATCAGGTTTTACATTTTTCTCCCCTCCGTCACCGTCATAGTCTGTCTTCTGCCTTTCGCACTGCTTCTTCATCGCTCTCCTCCTCACGTTGTTCGTTTTCGCAGAAATACTACTCATCGGCAGCGACGCTTATACTTCTATCGCTGCACCTACACAAGCAAATATTGAAAATTTCCATATTTTCCACCAGCGACTATCCGTCGGGCCATCAATTGGCGAATTTTTGACGCAAAAGCATGTCGCTGGGGCAATTTTTTCAGCGACCACGCGACGACGCAACGGATCTGAGCCCCTCCCCAAACGTTGGCGCTCCTCTGGCGAGAAAATTTTCCCTACTCGATTTTCAACCATTTTTTTTTTGTCTACTCACCATCGTACCGCTCGGCCTGTTCGGCCAACTTTGCCTTGTATACATTATTCTCGCGCTCAGTCATTGTGTTGTTGAAGCCTTTTCGGTAAATTAATCCACAGAAAAAATTATTTAAATGCTCCCGGTACGTGCGGCGTCGATTTTGCTTGCTGCTTGCTGCCTTTTGCCTTTGATTCGTCGCCTTCTTTTTTCTCTACTTCTCCTTGATTCGTCGCCAGTGTGCCCGCGCCGAAAATGTAAAGAGTACCTAAAAAATACATTTTCAGGTTTAAGAAAAAGGTGGAGAACTTTGATAAAAGCGAGGCAAGGACTTCGTTGATTACAAAGCGTGATTAAACATCGTGATCACAAGCGTAATCTTTTGGCATTAGGGAAAATAGAAGTAGCAAAAAAGCCTATATCCGCCAAATTAGCGTCGGTAAGTTACCGTCGAAATGGAACACAATGCTGGCTGCAAATTGGAGGTGGAGAAACATCGATGTTTGCGGACATCGATGTTTTTTGATCACATCACTAAAAATAATTTTAACTTAGAGCACATTTTTTCTATATTTTGAAAACATCGATGTTTTTTGATGCTTAAAAAATCATCGAAGTTATTCGATGAAACGTCGATGTTTTCATGAATATAGAAAAAAAGTGCTGTAAGGCCCCGTTTCCACTACAGATGCTTTTTCCAATTCCGCTTTTTGTCCAAAAAGTGACTATTTCCCTGTGTATAAGGTATAGGAATCTAGTAGTGACAAAAAAAGGAGAAAAAATAGCTTTTTCGTGGTTCGATAGTATCGATTATTTCACCCTTTTTTATCTATCGATGTGTGATTTTGCCAAACTACCATCACTAGCCAGCTCTTTTTTTGAACAGATGAAATTGTTTGCCCGCTTATGGAAAATATTTGGAAAAAATTCATGACTTTCTTTATGTTGGTAAACTAATTAGCATTTAATATGTACACATTTCGTTTAGCCATCTATTGAATGAACTGGCTATTACACTTCAGAACGATCATAGCTGGCATCTACTCTGTAGATGCTGCCTGGCGCCTCCTCCTACGTTACGAGCGTCAGTGCGTTGGCGCTCGTCCTTGTCTCTTCCTAGACGCCCCCTTTCTCTCCAACTTCTTGTAAGACTCCACTTGGGCTTGGCAATAGCCTTCTGCAGCTTGAAAAGTGGACAGCTTCAGATAGCCGAGCCCTGTGGACAGAAGGCGTCGGTGCGCAGGGATCCTCTCACATCTCCCAATATGCCTCATCGTCATGTTCTAACGAAACCGGCGGCGGAGACTGCACAGGAGCCGGGTCGGTGGCGGATACTCGAAGTTTCCCTTCTCCGCCAGGGGGCAGCACCTCCTCCACTTACTCCTCCTTGGGCAGAGCAAGGTGATGTGAGTTCGTGATCATAAGAGACTTGCATAAGAAGGGTTGATGCGTCTGCCTTCGAGTTGGTAGAATCCGCGTCTCCAGGCTAAAAGATTCCAGTGAACTTCAGTGGTTCCTGCAAGTCTTATGTCTCCAGTCGAACGGCTGGCTGGCGCAAGAACAAAATCTTTATTGCTACTTAGCCGCATATAGAAAATACAGTCTAGGTCTTTAATTTTTAATCTTAGTTAACATTGTTTTGAATTTTGAGTTAAATTTAATTTTCCGCCAAATCAAAACCAAAACAATCACCTATTCTGCTTTTCGTGATTATCGTGCGATAGTTGGAAAAGCAACGTAGTGGAAAACCACCCCTAGGGCATTTCTCCACTACGTTGCTTTTTCCAACTATCGCACGAGAATCGCGAAAAGCGGAAAAGGTGTTTCTACTAGGAAAAAGCGCTTTTTATTACTGACTTGAAGGGAAACAGTTGTTTTTATACCCATGCAGAGGGTATTATAATTTTGACCAGATGTTTGCAAAGCAGTGATGGAGGCATCTCCGACCCCATAAAGTATATATATATTCTTGATCAGCATCACCAGCCGAGTCGATCTAGCCATGTCCGTCTGTCTGTCTGTTCGTCTGTCCGACTGTCGGTTTCTACGCGAACTAGTCTCTCAGTTTTTGAGCTATTGAGCTGAAATTTTCAGCATAGTCTTATTTCTTTAGCACGCAGTATATATGTTGGACTACTATATCCTAAAGCTGCCATAGGAATTATGGCGAAATTAATGTAAAAAAAATGTTAACTTCTCTGTTTTTCAACGTATTTCTAAAAATTTTGAGATATATCAGTTTTTTATGGTTCTAGAATTACGGTTTTAATTTCATTAAGATCGGACCACTATATCATTTAGCTGCCATAGAAGCCATCGGTCGATTTATATGAAAATGTAAAATTCTACATGTAAAATGTAAGATTTACAAAATTCGATGTTTTTTCAACATTACTAAAGAGGTTCGATTTTCAATGATCCAATTGCAGACTGCAAGGGTATACAAACTTCGGTTTACCGAAGTTAGCTTTCTTTCTCGTTTGTTTTGGTTTTTATTTGGCGAAAAATTAAATTTAATTCAAAATGTAAAACAATGTTAGCTAAGATTAAAAATTAAAGAGCTAGATTTTATTTTCTATTTGCGGCTAAGTAACAATAAAGATTTCACGTGGTTCCGCCAGCCAGCCGCTTGACAGGAGCCCTAAGACTTGCAGGGACCTCTGGAATCTTTTAGCCTGCAGACGCGGATTCTACCAACTCGGAGGCGGACTCATCAACCCTTCTCTTCTTATACAAATCTCTTATGATCACGAACTAACATCACCTTGCTCTGCCCAAGGAGGAGTAAGTGGAGGAGGTGCTGCCCCCTGGCGGAGAAGGGAAACTTCGAGTAACCGCCACCGACCCGGCTCCTGTGCAGTCTCCGCCGCCGGTTTCGTTAGAACATGACGATGAGGCATATTGGGAGAAGTGAGAGGATCCCTGCGCACCGCCGCCGACGCCTTCTGTCCACAGGGCTCGGCTATCTGAAGCTGTCCACTTTTCAAGCTGCAGAAGGCTATTGCCAAGCCCAAGTGGAGTCTTACAAGAAATTGGAGAGAAAGGGGGCGTCTAGGAAGAGACAAGGACGAGCGCCAACGCACTGACGCTCGTAATGTAGGAGGAGGCACCAGGCAGCATCTACAGAGTAGATGCCAGCTATGATCGTTCTGAAGTGTAATAGCCAGTTCATTCAAAAGATCGCTAGACGAAATGTGTATATATTAAATGCTAATTAGTTTAACAACATAGAGAAAGTCATGCATGTTTTCCATATTTTTTCCGTAAAGCCTAGTGCGCTGTCTGCGTACTTACAAGTAAGACCCTTAAGCTACGTACTCACCAGCGCTAAAATTTTGCAACCAAATGAGTGCGAGCTAAGAGAAATACTAGAATATACTAGAATGAACATCGCGCTAGATATTTTAAATCGGCTGAGTCTTCGCAAGGGTGGCGCGAGAGGAAGGAAATATCTGATAATTCCCCGCGCCCTTGCGAAATTGAGACAGGCAATTGGAAACAAAACCCTATGGCGGTACTTTTCAGCTGGGAAAAATTAATTTATTTACAATACAATTAAAGAAGATCCAATTATATGCAAAATTTACCATAAAATAAAAAAAATAAAAAATTTGAAAACAAATGAAGTCTTAAAATATTTGATTTCACAGGGAAATAAGCAAATCAAATGAACAAATTACTTAAATTAAGATATCCAAAGCCGCGAGCCCAGCTCCCGATGCCGCCGACGAGGACGAGCAGCTCCTGGCCCTGCAGCTGCTGCTACTGCAACTGCTGGAGCTATATAAAAGCGCCAAAATCAGAATTTTAAAAATTATGGACAAGCTATCTCCATTCCCTGCTAGTCCATGACCAGTGGTCACCTATTGGGATCCTCTTCTTAGTTGGCTGCCAACCCAAAATGCTGCTGCTTCAGAGCATACGAGGAGTACAAGGAGAATGAGAGCTGCCCGTCCTCGGGAAGTGGCAACGGGAATGGTAATGGCACGGTTCCGTGAAGAACTCATGGATAGAGATCATGGCGCGGCGACTTAAGCGTCAATTTCGTGGCAGATCTGATGCATAATTTAAGTAATTTGTTCGTTTGCCCGCGTTTAATTTGAATTGAAAACAAACACAGCTGACAGTATGGCCGTTTGGCCGTTTGGTATGGAGTTTCGGTGAACACCATAAAACCGGTCACACTAGATAAAATGAAACCCTTTTAGCTAGCTAAGGGTTTAGCGCTGGTGAGTACGTACCTTTATACACAGGAAAAAAGTCACTTTTTGGCCAAAAAGCGGAATTGGAAAAATCAACTATAGTGGAAACGGGGCCTAAGGGTGGTTTGAAGCAGTAACTGCCCTATTGATGTCAGATTACAGATTTTCGATAAAATTAGGGTCAAGCGACTGTTAAGGGCGCTTCAAAACTAACACAGAGCCGTTCCTTTGGTTTTGTCCTGGTTATTTTTTTTTTGGGGTTAAGGTCCTGTTTAAAGACCCTTACAAGTGGGATTACATATTCTGCAAAGGTTAGCACTATTATCAAAATTTTCGCGCACACTTGCTAATCTGGAATGGGTTTGTACCTACTTCATAGTAGAACGAGAAAGAAAGCTAACTTCGGTAAACCGAAGTTGGTATACCCTTGCAGTCTGCAATTGGATCATTGAAAATCGAACCATTTTAGTAATGTTGAAAAAACATCGAATTTTGTAAATTTTACATTTTCATGTATAATTTTACATTTTCACCTAAATCGACCGATCGCTTCTATGGCAGCTATATGATATAGTCGTCCGATCTTAATGAAATTAAAACCGTAATTCTAGAACAAAAAAAAACTGCTTTATCTCAAAATTTATAGAAATACGTTTAAAAACAGAGAAGTTAAAATTTTTTTTACATTAATTTCGACATCATTCCTATGGCAGCTATAGGATATAGTAGTCCGATTTCGGCCGTTCCGACATATATACTGCGTGCTAAAGAAATAAGACTAAGCTGAAAATTTCAACTCGATAGCTCAAAAACTGAGAGACTAGTTCGCGTAGAAACTGACAGACGGATAGACAGACAGACGGACATGGCTAGATCGACTCGGCTGGTGATGCTGATCAAGAATATATATACTTTATGGGGTCGGAGATGCCTCCTTCACTGCGTTGCAAACATCTGGTCAAAATTATAATACCCTCTGCAAGGGTATAACAAGAAAGGAAGCTTACTTCGGTAAGCTGAAGTTTGTATACCCTTGCAGTCTGCAATTGGATCGTTACAAATCTATCCATTTTGGTCAAATTGAAAAAATAACGAAGTTATTTCATTTGTATAACATTTACCTACACATTTTACATTTTCGTATAAATCAACCGATCGCTTCTATGGCAGCTATATGATATAGTTGTCCGATCTTAATGAAATTAAAACCGCAATTCTAAAACCGTAAAAAACAGCTATGTACATCTCGAAATTTATAAAATTACGTTAAGGAACGGATAACTTATCATTTTTATACCCTTGTAGGGTATTATGATTTTGGCCAGAAGTTTGTAACGCAGTGAAGGAAGCATCTCCGACACCATAAAGTATATAAATTCTTGATCAGTATCACCAGCCGAGCCGAGTTTGCTATGCAAACTAGTCTCTCAGTTAGATAAGATATTATATATAAAATTATAAAGAACCTTGCATGTTTTTATTTTCGTTTAATTTCAAAATAATAACCTAGAAAAAAAACATTAATAAGGAAAACTTTAACTAGCGCCACAGACAACAAATTTAAAAAAAAAAAAAAAATCGCGCGCGCGATACTTTAAGTACTCCTCTTCCATAGCACCCTTCTCCTTTCCTATTTTGTTATATTATAACTTTAGGATCCCGACGACTTAAAATTGGATATATAATATTATTTAGCAACATTGTCCCTTGGATACAGAAATTAACCAAAGTATTTATGTACATATATTATCATATTATGCACAGCTGATTTTTGATTTTGACATTAAACGAAAATAAGGACATGGAAGGTCCTTTATAATTTTATATATAATATAATCTTAATATTGATATAAAAAAAAATTGAATTAAAAAGTAGTTAATTGGTACGTATTTTACGTTGTAAAATTTTTGTTTTTTGGGGAATGCTAATCAATAAACTACAAATCTAAATTAAAAACAAAATGTGCTCCAGCGGTGCTATTATTTTTTTTCGCAACTGTACATGTGCCTCGCCCTTGCAGAGTTTTATGGCCTGTCTTAAAATTTCACACTTTTTACTAATATCTCCCACGTTTATCATCGAATTATACTTAAAATTTCAGAAAGCGCCCGCCTAAAACTCCTTATTTCATATAATTTTTTCGTTAACCGAAATTCAAGAGGTTATAGCTTATTTAACGCTTTTTATAATTTGCGAAGGCGGAAGTGGCCCAAATTCGAAAATACACTCAAAACAAAACTAACCCTAATTTCAAGAAATTCGCCCTATTTTTGTCTTCCAGAAAGGCTAACCATAAATAGTAGGGTACAATTTTTCTTATATTTAGGACAAGAAGCCCTAAAAGTAAAGAACAGCTTTCTAAAATCTAGAAAATAATTTCTTAAAAGTAGATTAAATTATTCTAAATGCAGTGCTTTTCCCTTTTTTCTCAGTGTACATCTTTAAATGCAACAATTAATTGCCAAAAATGTACGAAAACTTAGCGCTTAAAAAAAAAATGTTTGCCAAAAATACAGGTTTTTTCCATCCTTGTCCCTCCGCAAGGGACAACTAAGCCCATAAGCCTTTAAAAATATTTTTCAAGTTATTTGATTTTAAAATAAGCAAAATGTAGCTTTAAATAAGCTAATATGGCAACACTGTATGGGACAGCTGTTTTCCAATCGATTTTTTCATTCGTTATATTTAGTCATTCAGCGTACAGGGAACACCCCAAATAAGTCCCCTAATCGACCAGCTGTTCGCTTTCCTCAGTCGACAAGACGGCTGTCAAATAAACGTCAAAACAGTCGCGACTCCAAGCGAAATAGTGGAAGAAAATTGAAATGAGGCGTGAAAAGCTGTAAAAGCGGAAACATAAACAAAGATAGCAGCGACAAACCAAGTTGCATATGCACAAAAGGAGGTTCGTGTAGCAATGGGCGACAAAGAAGAGCCCACCACACCCGCGCCCTCGCCTACGGAAGAGGGGCTGGCCGACATTGCGGCCGCTGGAGCGATCAGCGGGGTAAGCGGTGGCGGCAACGGTGACCCACTCCTCAACAACACAAACGTGAAGATTGTGATTATTGGAGCCGGCATGGCCGGTCTATCCGCCGCGAATCACCTGCTTCAGAACGGTTGCGACGATTTTCTCATCTTAGAGGCACGAGGTCGATTGGGCGGACGGATTGTGTCCATACCGCTCACCAACAATCAGAAGGTACGAAAAGACGTTATGTAAGCCTCATAACAAACTATTAGGACGACGGCCGGGCAATGCGGGCAAGAGCTCGTATCTCGAAAGAAAAACGGAGGGCGTGCTGTAACATTTTCTTCGCCTGCGCCTTTACCGTTGATATATAGATTTGTTCAAGCACTGCGCAGTCGGTCAGCTGTTGCCGCCTTTCATTTAGGCCTATTTTTATTTTCAATATTTTGCCTTACGGTCCTTGTTTAGCCAATTTTTAAAGGTTAGTTGTGTGCAATTTAAAAGACATTAAAATTGCATACATTTTCATATTAAAATTTAAATATTTTGCATTCATTATATGTAGTTATGTTTTTATTTTATTTATTTGTAAACTATGTATTCTTCTTTGTTTCGGCACCACTTTTATACCCTAGCAGATGGTAATAATTTTGTCATGGTATTTTCAACACAGTGAGAAGGCATTTTCGACCCTGTAAATTATATACTAAGTCATGGAAATAATAATAGAAACAACCAACATGTTGGCGTTTGGAGCTTAATTTTAAATTGTTCGTGGAACTTAGACGTAGGAATGGTACTACATTCCATTTGTTATTAAAAATACTGTATTTCAGTTTTGATTTCATAAAAATATCTGCTTGGATATCAACGCTATAGCAGATAAAAAAACTTGCCATGGAAAAATAATAAAAACTCGCTACATTTGTATCCAAAAACTCGAGTAAATTTATGAAAATGCATATGTAGTTTATTTAGATTCCTTTTGACAAAATAAGTCTTTAATCATACATTCTAATGACATAAGTCCTTTAATTTTTTTAAATTATTTGGTATACCATAATTCAGTGTTTTAGAGAAAAATTAAAAAAAAAAAATATAAAAACTATTGTTAACACTATTGAAAATAATAAGTTAATTAAAATCAATAGTTGCTTTGGTAATTTTCTATTAACGGAGCCCCTTCCAAATAATTTAAAAAATAAAACATAGATAGGGGGTGCTTCAACGTATATTTGGGTATACAAATTATGTTGGGGACGCTCTTAGTTTAGTCACAGTCCATCTTTAAAGTTTAGCCTAATTCCCATACAAAATGCGTAGCATTTCGGAAAATTTGTCAAAAGTGGTTCTAATAAGTGAATCTAGGGCTATAATTTTGCAAATTCAATACAGCTTAACGAACTTTAGCTAATTTTGCACATCAGAACAACTTTTGACCATTTTATCTAAAAATTGAATGAGGTCAAAGCGAAATTTCACATTCGTCACTTTACCTAGTCCTTATTTTTAAAATGCGCCTACAGATCTTCTTTTTTATATAAGTTTCTTAATATATCAGTCGTAAGCGTCAATCTGAACCTTTTTTTCATATATTATAATAAACGGATATAAGTTTATTGAGAAATTAGTGTTGAGGATGATCAAATTTTCAACATGATTTCAAACAAACAATTTATTTTTTAATTCTTGTTCTAAAGAATTATAACAAATAACTACATATTTATAAATATACTCATTATTTGCAACATTCTAACCCCTAGTTTTTATTTATTTTTTAAATTATTTTTAATTTTTTTCTAAAACACTCAAATTACAAGCAGCCAAGTCAATTACAAAATTTAAAAAAAAAAAAAGGTTAAGGGATATATATCATTAAATTGTATAATAAACGACTTGTTATGTGCTAAACTATATAAATAAAAAATATTTAAAAAGATTTTCATACATTTTTGGCACAATTTGGACAAAAATGTAGCGTGTTTCTATTTTTTGTTTCTATCGGCTGTAGCATCTTACCATATATTTTTATGAAATCAAAGCTGAAATACCGAATTTTAAATAATACCATTCCAACGTATAAGTTCCACGAACAATTTAAAATTAAGCTCAAAACGCCAACATGTTGGTTGTTTCTATTATTTTTTCCATGACTGTATATTCTTGATCAGCGTCACCAGGCAAGTTGATCTAGCCATGCCCGTCTGCAAGGGTTTACAAACTTCGACTTACCAAAATAAGCTTCCTTCCTTGTTTGTTATAGATTACGTAAACTTATTGGCCATTGCGAGGATAAGATAGGGCTTTCTGAATTAAGCTAATGATGATTTATATGGTGCTATGCCCTCAAACACTCGGGATCTTGCCGCTCACGATCACGTAGTCTTTTTCATTTAACCTAACAATCTATACAAAGATCTTAAATAATTACATATGAAATAAGACGAAAGAGTGCCTTGTACAATCAGCATTGTTTTATTGTTCATACATTTATATTTAAGAAAATGTTAATATATTTTTATTATTTTAGTCAAAAGTTTTCACTGCAGTTTAACAGACGTTTTCGAACCTATAAAGTATATATCTTCTTGATCGTTATCAACAGATGAGTCTGCCTGTCCGTCTTTCTGTTTTTAAGAAAACTAGTTTTTTAGTATTAGAGCTTACTGAATACAGCTTTGCAGATCGTATATAAGTCGTAACGGCCAGATCGGACGAGTTTATCATATATCTCCAAGGAATTATCGGGATTGTAGAGAAAAAAAACAACGTTTTTGTTTTTCTACAGATTTGCATCTACTCTGAGATTTAGTCATTTCTTATGATTCCACAATTACGGGTTTAATTTTATAAAATTCCGATGACAATATCATATACATAACTGCCAATAGAACAATCGGAAAATGAAAAGGACAATCTGCATAATTTCCTTATACATTTTTATTAAGAGCACAAAAAGTCAAATTAAATTTCTCCATTATTAATCTCACAAGATTCACAACATCTCACGTCACTAAAAAAATCATTACTGTAGGTAACTTCTTATGTGTTTTTCCGACAAAATTCGCGGATATTTTTAAAGAATATATAATAATTTAATTTCTACACTCCGTTTTGTTTCACAGATAGAACTGGGTGCCAATTGGATTCATGGCGTCTTGGGTAATCCCATCTTTGAGTTGGCCGTGCAGCATGGTCTAGTCAGCGTTGTTAATGTTCCCAAGCCTCACAAAGTGGTTGCCACAACAGAGGATGGGCAGCAGGTGCCGTTCAGTGTGCTGCAGGAAATCTACGAGGCGTACGTCTGTTTCTTGAGGCGCTGCGACGAGTACTTCCTCTGCCAGTACAGCCCTCCGCCGGACATTCACAGCGTGGGCGAGCACATCAACTACGAGATAGAGATCTTTCTGAGCGCCGTGCAGGATGCCAAAGAGAAGCGCCTGAAGCAGTCCATCTTCAACTGCCTACTTAAGCGCGAGACTTGCATTACCGGCTGCAACAACATGGACGAGGTGGATCTTCTCGAGCTGGGTGAGACATATCGGAGATTTCAAATAACATATTCTAATTTAAACAATTTTGACCTTCGCAGGCAGTTACACCGAGCTCCAGGGAGGCAACATAGTGCTGCCCTCCGGGTATAGCTCCATTCTGCGACCGTTGGGCGCCCAGATACCCAAGCAGTCGATCGTGACAAAATGTCCGGTGAAGAAGATATACTGGAAACGGAAAAAGACCTTTACCGGGCTGGAGACGGTCGACGAGCACTCGGAGGACGAGCACTCGGACGACTCGGAGAGGACAGTGACCGAAGTTCCAACGGGCGGACTTCGGGGCGAGTCCGTGGAGTCCAACTCCAGCAGCAATTGTGATTACCCAGCTGGCAACGTGCGTGTAGACTGCGAGGACGGTCGGGTGTTTCACGCCGCCCACGTGATATGCACCATTCCGTTGGGCGTGCTGAAGTCCACACACCGCACTCTCTTTGATCCGGAGCTGCCGCACTACAAGCAGGAGTCCATTGAGAATCTCATGTTCGGCACCGTGGACAAAATATTTCTAGAGTACGAGCGGCCGTTCCTCAGTGCCGATATATCCGAAATCATGTTGTTGTGGGACGACGACAAGCGCGACATGAACAGCAGCGAGGAGGAGCTGGCTAGCGAAGCCTATCTCAGTAAGAACTGGTTCAAGAAGATCTACTCGTTTGCCAAGATGACAGATACGCTGCTCTTGGGCTGGGTCTCGGGAAGGGAGGCGGAGTACATGGAGACCCTCTCTCACGAGGTGGTGGCGGAAAAGTGCACGGAGATCCTCCGAAATTTTCTACAAGATCCCTACGTTCCTAAGCCAAAGCGATGTGTGTGGTAAGAGATGAACTGAATATAGCCAATGGCAATTATAATTATTAATACTGAAAGTTTCTGATTTTTATTAAAAACTGTTTCTTTAATTCGAAATTCTAGCACTAGTTGGAAGTCGCAGGACTTTACGGGCGGAGCGTACACCTCGATACCTGTGGGAGCCACCCAGGAGGACATTGAGAATCTGGCTCAGCCTCTGTATGCCACACCTCAGGCCATGAAGGTAATTCAGCCTAAATCATTGTGTCCAATGTGCCCAATGCTTAATAAAATCAATTTGTTTCTGCCATAGCCCGCCATTGTGTTTGCCGGAGAGCACACGCATTCCAGTTTCTACTCTACCGTACACGGCGCTTATCTGAGCGGACGAACTGCGGCGCAGCATTTACTGGCCAGCGACGAACCCGACGAGATCGTCATGGAATCGGACGGCAGCGATTTGAGCGCGTGGATACAGGGCATCGCCCTGGACTGAGCCTAAGCTAATCAACGACCATTCATCGACTTTGTATTATAATTTATTTTCGTTTACTTTTACACGTTTTGAACGCTTTGAGGCTTGTGATATTTAATTTTTTTCAAGTGTAATATATTTTTATTTACCAGAAACAAATTTTTGTAAATTCGTTGTGAGCATTTGTTTTTTATGTTGTGAATGACATTACTTTGAAACTTATTTGGAACCTTCGCTGCTTGTACAATACAATACTAAAAATAAATTCTACTATATAGCTGAGCTGAGCTGGACACTGTGCTGCCAACTCTAAAAATCCGTGCACTCGCAGCTCCTTAAGTGAACTCGGAAGAAGATGAAATGTGTGCACAAAGCATAATGTTGTTAAGAATTAATTACCGAATAGCAAGAAATAAGTACATAAATATTTAATATGCCTATTTTTATAAATTCGTATTTAATGTAGAAAACGTTGCATCAAGTCGGAGCTAAGTGCAATGGACGGTAATCGAGTGCAACAATTGTAAATTAGAAACTAAATATTGTTAATGTTGACTATTTTGCTAACTAATTTCTGTATTAGTTACATTTTGGAGTCTGGCAACGGCAACAGAGGCAAAAATTGATATTGACAAGTCTGTTCTATGTATTTATTTATTTTATTTGTGAGAAATATAACGACTTGTGCGCATAACATCAATAAAAGAACACGCTAATGTATTAAAAATAAATTGTCTGTTAACACTCCATTTCCGATTTACCTAGATTTGCTCCACATATGCCTTAAAGTGGAAACAAGTAATGCTTTTAGATAAGTGTCACTTCTGAAATCAATAAAAAATATAATTTTCTTATTTCTTTATTTCGGAACTTCTTGGATTTTATGCTGCTTGTTAAAAATTTTCGTATACTAAATAGCCGTGGAAATAAAAGGGAAAGGCCCAAAATACCAAAGGCCAGCGAGGGTAAGATAAAAACAAAACAGGTATGTATGAAAGAGATAAAAAAAAATCCTTCGAGCCGGATTTGAACCAGCGACCTATGGATTTCTATTCCTAATCTTTCAACTACAGTCCACCGCTCTACCAACTGAGCTATCGAAGGTCTTGTTGGTGCTTGCCAGTTGCTAGTTTTATTCGCGAGGGAGAGGGGAGAGAAGAGAGAGGGTAGTGGAAAAAATATGTTCCGAATTATTCGGTTTTTAAAGTGTAGAATATTATTTCTTGTCTAAGGAGTGCATATGTATGTATGTATGTATGTATGTACATAGATAAATATGCGTTATCCAAGCCCGCGTTAGGGGATCAATGTTGTATGCAATTAATTATAAATTGTGTTAGAAATACAGAAAAATCGACTTATGTACATACAGCTTTGGCAAAAAATATATATACATAAATACGCCCCATTCGTTATCAAAAGTGAAATAATATAAATTAGAAATATTTAAATTAAGAATGAGAAAATCAAACATTTTAGACGGCAACAAAAAAAAGCCAATTGATTATTTTGGACATAAAAAAATGGACGTGGCACTTTAGGGGGCGGACTAATATGAAAAAACAGTTTTTTTTAAGATACAGACCCCAATTAAAATATAAAAAAATAATCGAAACTTTTAACTATTTTGTAACTATTTTTGTATTTTTATACCCTTGCAGAGGGTATTATAATTTTTCCATGATATTTGCAAAGCAGTGAAGGAGGCATCTCCGACCCCATAAAGTATATATACTCTTGATCAGCATCACCGGCCGAGTCGATCTAGCCATGTCCGTCTGTCTGCCGGTTTCTACGCGAACTAGTCTCTCAGTTTTTGAGCTATCGAGCATAGTCTTATTTCTTTAGCACGCAGTATATATGTCGGAACGGCCGAAATCGGACTACTATATCCTATAGCTGCCTTGGAATGATGGCAAAATTAATGTAAAAAAAATGTTAGCTTCTCTATTTTGAAACGTATTTCCATAAATTTTGAGATATAGCAGTTTTTTATGGTTCTAGAATTACGGTTTTCACTTTTTTAAGATCTGACAACTATATAAAACTATATAAAATTCGATATTTTTTCAACATTACTAAAATGGTTCGACTTTCAATGATCCAATTGCAGACTCCAAGGGTAACTTCGGTTTAGCGAAGTTAGCTTTCTTTCTCGTTTGTTATAATTTTTGATAACTTAAAAATATTTTTTTTTTTACTTTTGGATACCTTTTTTTTTTAATGTTAGAGTTTGGTTATATGCTCATATGCTTTTAGATGTATCTTCGATGTTATAAGCTTAACAGCTAAAAGTATGGCTTTATATTAAAGATAATTGATTATAAAAACAAAAAAAACGTGGGTTTATATTTTGAAGATTTTTTTTTTAAAATGGTATCAATTTAAACTTCAAAGAAAAATTGTACTACACTTTTTTTTGCCAGGCTTGTCCGACTCCGAATTCGAGTCACAACTCTCGTCACTGTATTCATCTTGTGATAAAAGTTGATTCACATTTTCTGGAAGCTCTAAGTGCCGAGTTTTTGGTGGTGGTCGTAAAACTAGTAATAAATGGATCGGATGATATTAGTAACCTGTGCATAAGATCAGTATTTTTGTGTGCGCGCGAAGTTTTCCTAGTATAATGTTCACAAAAACTTCGCACTTCGTAATTTCTTGCCTGGGCTTCCTCTGAGAAATTGCTAATTATAGTCCCCGTTGACGCGGGAGCATTTGATAATTCATTCATCAATTTAGCTGCATCGTTTTTTCCTTCCGCCCGCAATGCCCGTTCTACGGCTGCTAGCAATTGATCATCATCCAGCGTTGACAACAAGTCTTGGCTTTTCCTTTGTTGTGTTTTAAGACAACACTCAGAAAATGCTTTTTGTGCCCGCCCTCTTTTACTTGAGGTGGAAGCAATGACATCAATGTGATAATTTTCGGCATTTAATGTGACCTGAAGCCAACTTGCTTTATAAGTAAGTAAATAAAAATAAAAATATTTTTTTGTTTTGTTTTGTGTCTGTTTTTGTAACAGTTGAAAATTTATAATAGTGCTGCTTAAAGTTAATCGATTTCAAAAATAGTTCAACTAAAAGTTCCCCTAGATTGGCAAAATCTTACACTGTGCAGCGTCTCGGCATTGAATCCTCCAAAGTTTCACCTTTCCCTTGGTATACTGCTCGATGATTCATTGACGATAGCCTAGAGCTCCTTCTTATTAAGTCTGATGACCCAGCAGGCCAATCCAATGCATGGAGAGATCTGCCTTTAAGCCATTTATGAGCTTTTTTGCTGATATGTTTTGGGTCATTATTCTGTTGGATTACTAATAATAATAACATTAGGTCTTCCGTTTTCTAAAAGTTCGCAGTGTACGTGGTAATCTATTTTACCTGTCATTCAATTTATTTGGCCAACTCCGTGATAGGAGAAGCATGCCAAAACCATGACACTCTACCGTGTTTAATGGACTTGCAGGTGAAACTAGAACGGTCTTTTGAATTTTGGGATCGCCGTAAAATTCAGTGAGATCGGACTGAAAAATATTTCTTCATTTTTCTTAAAGCCAATTCAGGTGTCTTTTTGGCAAACTGAATTTCCTTTTCTCGATCTAAGAACACTAAATTTATTATCCTTTAAGGGGATAGATGCACTTAGGAGCGTAAAAATATTTATATTTTCAAAAATTTGTTTTTTATAGTAATTAAGTCTATTTTACAAAATAAATACAGAGAAAAACACAGTTTTCAGAAAAACGCGTTAAAAGTTTCGCAAAAGTTCTACACCTCACAGTGCGACTTTCTAATTTTGTCTGTAACTTTCAAAATATTTCTCGAATCTTAATAACATTTTTTTTACAACAGGCAACTATATGTACTTGAAGAAAATGCAAAAAAAAATATCGATTTTTCAAAAATTTTAAGTGCATCTACCCCGCTTAATGTCTAGCAATTATAATCGATGCCAATATGTTCAGCGCCTATTTTTGATAAGTAGCCTGCTTAAAAAGGGTGCTCTTACGAACCAGTCGGTTTACCAGCAATTCGACATTTTTTGGTTAGGAACTTACTTTAATGCACTATTAATTATATTATTTTAGAAACCAACAAATTTCGCCACCTGAGCACTGGTGTTGCCTTCCATAATAAGCTTTTAGATGATATTTCTTTTCTCATCACTGCAACGATTTCCGCGACTCATAATAAACATTTTTTGCGATCTGACTAATAGAAACTAAGTTAATGCAATGTTTTTTATTTCAACAAAAAACCAAAAACATCAAAAAGCTTCAAAAAGTAGAACTTACATTACCACTATTTCGTTTGCCGCTCTGTTTTACAACTTAGCAAATCGAGCTGAAATTCATTTATATCAATGTACAATATAAAATTCAACGCAATTACAAAAAAAATAAAAAATTTACTGTATTATAGAATTTAATATAAAGCAGTCCTATTTTTTTAACGGAAACATTTTTTTTATATAAAAGGTATATTTCAGATAATAATATAAATAATTATAAACAAATAATGGTCATGTATTTAGTTTTAATCCAAAATATGTAACAACAACGAAAATCGGCTAATTTGGCCCAATCCTACCTATGGCAGCTGTAAAATTTGGTGGTCCGATTTGGGTGAAATTTAAGATGTATGGCTATAATTAAGTTGAAGGAAAATCATAATCTCCTATCTTAAAAAATAAAGAAAATCTGATCATTTGTACCGATTGTTCCTATGGAAGCTATTTGATACAGTAGTCTGATCTGGCCCGTTCCGTCTTATATACTAATATACTAATGGAAATAAAAGGAAGTTTCTTTCAGATAGCTATAAAACTGAGACTAGTTTGCGTAGAAAGAGTATACATACATTCTTTATGAGGTCGTTCAACACTTCTGACTAAAATTATAATACCCTGCAAGGGTATAATAATTAAGAAGAAAGTTTTACGCCTTTTAAAAAATTTAATTTCCACTTAAAATAATATACAGAAAACAAAAAAAAAGTTAGAAAAAATCCTTCGAGCCGGATTTGAACCAGCGACCTATGGATTTCTAATCTTTATCTTTCAACTACAGTCCACCGCTCTACCAACTGAGCTATCGAAGGTCTTGTGAGTTGGATGGCCATTGTCAGTTTCGTTCGCAAGCGACACCAGACACAAGGGATTTTGCACAAACAAAGAGTCTATTTTCAAAAGAGAAACGAATATCTTTAGTGCTCGTATTTTTGGTGCTCTTAAAGTTTTATATTTCGCTCCAGCGCAGTCGAGAAAAGTATAATAGTGTAGGGTTGTCGAAGATACACAAAATATTGTAAAATTGTATATTGGTTTATATTATTTCAGCAAATATTATTATTTTTGTGATTTGATTTACCTTATTTTAATTTGTCTTAATTTTAAAACTTAATTTTTTTTTTTAATAATTTAAAAAAAAACCTTACGAAACACAATTTTTTATGCGGCAAATATCAAATTCTAGTTTCCCCTTATAAAATTTTAGTATCGATGATAATGTGAATTTTTTTTTTAGTATCTGACAACTCTAACTCCAGAGCTTTTTATTCCAGCAGCGAGCACGGATGGTAATCAAGATTGAGCTTCTACAGCGTAAAAGGGACCGAGGCAGCCGCGCCGAGAGCAATTCGTTCCCAGAAGCCGGCTGCAGCGGTCTGTTGTTGATATCAATTCCATCTACTCCGCCGCCACGAATCTCTTGTCTATCGTTTGCAAGCATATTGGCGTCACCCTTTGGCTAACGAACCCGAGACTCCTAAGTGTCGTATTACCACCGAACCCAAAGACTTACGTAAGGTCAGCAATACAAACCCGCAAGATGTCGTACCACAAGCCCGAAGCTAAGACTGTGCAGGATCTGAAGGATCTAGCCCAGAAGCTGCGAATCCACTCCATCAACTCCACCCAGGCTTCAAAATCGGGGTAAGATGCAACGAACTACATATTTATGTATAAGCAGGCGTACAAATTCTAGTGTGTGTGTCTGAGTCTGTGGGAGCAACAAATGCGAAAGTTGTGCACCTTGCACTTGTTGCTGCAAAGGTGACCCCTCCAATTCAGGAGTGGAATCACAAGTACTTATTTAAAGTTGCCCTTGAATGTCTTAATTTCTTTGCCACCTAAATAAAATAATTTAAAATCAGTGCCTAATTTAAAACATAAAAATATGTTTATTTAAATGTTTTCTAATCAGCCCCCTTTTCCTCCGGCACTTAATTTTTTGGCCAAGCCACGTGTTTTTCAGTGGCTTTGCGAATTTTTTGACTTGTATGTGTGTGTGCGTTGATAAGCCAAATTCACCTTAATTATAAAAGTTTATATATTTTTGACCTTAGACAACCTTGGAAGCTATTTCTCTAACTGACTTCTAATTTCGTTTTGTTTTGTGAGTGACTTTCGAAAAGCCGACGCCGCCATACATACACATAAACACACATTATTTCGTTTTCTGTACATATGTATGTACATATGTACACACATAGGCAGCTCAAATTTAAGTGTTGGAAAGCACAGCTTGTGATGGGAATGTAGGGATGAGACTATTAATGGAATGATCCCCTACATTGCAGATTTACGACTATATGGCTTCTAATGTAATTATAGTTGAGCCCGTATTATTAAACTTGGTTAATACTTCATATAAAAGAGAGAGGACAGTGATAAGGGAAATATTTGTATCGCTCCATTAGTTATTCCATTGTTTTTTTTAAATGGAGATAAGGTATATTTGGTCTAAATGTGACCTCTGCCGGCGAGATAAGCGGGGCTTGGTTAACGATATGAATGATTAGACGCCATTAGAGGTGACCAGTTCGACTGAGTGTTCCCTGCATGATAATCTGAAATCACGGGAAATTGATAAAAATAAAGCGAGTCGTTTGGGTCACTGCTCACACTGAGGATCACCTTCAATAGTTCTTGGTTTAGGAACGCTCTTGTGCTTAATTAAGGGAAACAAATTAATAACCTTAATTCAGCAGAGAAACAATATTTGAACTTTTTGATAATGAATCTTTATCTCAAATTTGGATCATATTGCTGGTGTTGGGAAATAAACTCTTCCACGAATTGATTTTTTTCCCTGGGAGAATAAGTTTTCGTCTAGCTGCAGGCTCACTAGAATTATGTCAATATTTAATATTTTTCCCTAAATTTTTACTCACCTTGTTAGCCACATTTCCAGCTCTTTTTGTAGCCCAAATTCCCGCATGCTAATTACAACGCTGAATACTATCAATAACAGGCGACTAAAATAAAAATTTTACATAATTAAAAAATGTTAAGAATTCATAGTAGGAAATAAAATATTTATTATTGAAAAAATTATAAAAACTGAAATGATAGAATGGAAACCATTTTCGAGTGTGACCATGGACTTAATTTTTTCGACGGGGATATTTGTACTGCCTTTTACTTTCTAACACTTCTGTCACAACAAAAGTCCACGAAACTTCGGATCTAACTTAGTTTGTTGTCGCTTTGTCTTTGTCGAATCTTGTTTTGTCATATTCTGCTGCTTTCCATATTCTTTTAGCTTCTGCTCTCTGTTTACTTAAGTCAACCTTACTTTTCTCGTCACAAATTGGCAAGAAACCCAATGGCCGTGAGCCTATGCCTATTAATACTCTCCGACATGTTTTTTAAATATTTTTAATACCGTTTTGCATATATTTATATATGAACAATAACGTATCTTAATTTCAGTATAATACGCTTACTCGCTAGTACGTTTAAAATTTGGCCAATTTCAATTTCTTCGGCGTATTTAAATTTTTTTTTTTTTTTTAGCTGTTAAAAAATGTTTCAAAAGCATGTGTATGCAGAGAATTGCTTTTATGACAAGACGCATTTTCTTCACAATTTTAAAAGTTGTTATTTTTTATCAGGACTCATTAATCATAGCTCGTGTGTCGTGTCTTATCGTGCCGATATGTTTTGAAGGACACGCACGCCCATGGACTCGAACTCATTTTTAAACACGATCACGGTAAAACACGGCCTCCATCCTTGAGCTGGGAAAAAATCGATTCTCAGTCCATCGATTTTTTTTCGATATTTTAGAACAAAAATCGATTAAATCGAATAAAAAACTATTATTTTTTTTTTTTTTTTTATAGAGATGATATAAAGAGCAAACCAAAAATACATTTCGATAATATAAATAAAGAAAAGTTATAAGTTTGTAAAACATAAATATTGAAAGAATTCAAGAACATAAAAAAAAAATGATTTCATTTTCAAAAGCCTTAGATAATTCAAAAGATGATCACGATACATCGATTCTACCAAAATAGAATCGATGTTTGAACAAAAAAAAAGAATCGATAGTATCGATATTGGAATCGATTTTATCCCAGCTCTAGTTCATTAATTGAGGTTATGTTTCGGCCGTTGTTGAATCGAGAAAATGTACACACAAAGGCAGTGTTTGCCCTGGTAGTAGTGAACCGCCATTGCTCTCAATCGAATTGTATGTTGAAGTATAAGAATACACGTTTGTGTATAAGATAAGGTTTATTTATTTATATGTATGTATGTATGTTTATGTCTGGTAGTAAGACGAGCCCCCCTTACGCTTTGTAGTTGGGTATTGATCTTGCGGTTCGAGTTTTGCCAGATCTGCAGACGATGCAATGTGTAGGAATCTGATCGTAGTTGCAGTCTTGGCGTTTGGCTTTTAGATTAAGGCCAAAAGTTAAAGATCTTACTGGTATTATTGAATTTATTTTGGTTTAATTTGAATTTAAAATTAAAAACTCATTAAAAAGCTCTGAATTGAGCATCTTACAAAATCCATAACTAAAGAAAATAAAATGTTAGGTAAATTTAAAGTTAAAACCCTATTGTTTTTACTTTAAAAATTTTTAGAGCTTTTACACAGTCTTTCCCTTTTCTTTTAAATTTGGCCTTCATTGAGAAGGTCGCCTTTTTTTTTGTGAATGTAAATGTTCATACATATATGTATGTACATATTCATACATACATATATTAATTTGCCTTCACCTAGAAATAAAACTACACGATATTCTTAATGTTCTTATCTCCATTTTCTCGCAACAGCCACCCCACATCATGCGCCTCGCTGGCCGAGATCATGTCCGTGTTGTTCTTCCAGCAGCTGCGTTTGAACGTAAAGCACCCACGCGATCCTTCCAGCGATCGCTTTATCCTGTCCAAGGGCCACGCCGCTCCCATTCTGTATGCTGCCTGGGCCGAGGCCGGTCTCTTCCCCATTGAAGATCTGAACAACCTGCGCAAGATCGACAGCGATCTGGAGGGTCACCCGACCCCGCGTCTGAACTTTATCGATGTGGGCACTGGGTCCTTGGGACAGGGTGTGGCGGTCGGCGCTGGAATGGCCTATGTAGGCAAGAACTACGACAAGGCTGACTACCGCACCTACGTTGTCGTTGGCGATGGGGAGTCTGCCGAGGGCTCCGTGTGGGAGTCTCTGCACTTTGCAGGCCACTACAAACTGGACAACCTGTGCGTGATCTTCGACGTGAACCGTCTCGGTCAGTCGGAGCCCACTTCCCTGCAGCACAAGCTGGATGTCTACAGGGATCGCCTTGAGGCCTTCGGTTTTAATGCCGTGGTCGTCGATGGACACGACGTCGAGGAGCTGTGCAAGGCCCTCCACTGCGCAGCGATCACCAAGAGCAAACCCACCGCCATCATTGCCAAGACTTTCAAGGGCAAGGACTTCCCCAACATCGAGGATGCGGACAACTGGCACGGCAAGCCGCTGGGCGACAAAGCCGCCCAAGTGATCAAGCATTTGGAGGGCCAGATCGTCAACAAGGACGTCAAATTGACGCCCAAGCCGGTGGGCAAGTCTGGTGCTGCTCCGGAGGTAGATATCTCCAATGTAAAGCTGAGCTCGCCGCCTTCCTACAAACTGGGTGACTCGATAGCCACAAGGTTGGCCTACGGCACTGCTTTGGCCAAGATCGGCAAGAATAACGACCGTGTGATTGCTCTGGATGGCGACACTAAAAACTCTACGTTCTCCGACAAATTGAAGAACATCTTTCCGGAGCGCTACATTGAGTGCTTTATTGCCGAGCAGAATCTAGTTGGCGTTGCCGTTGGGGCCGCCTGCCGTCGCCGCACCGTGGCCTTTGTCTCCACCTTTGCCACCTTTTTCACTCGTGCCTTTGACCAGATCCGTATGGGCGCCATCTCGCAGACGAATGTGAACTTTGTGGGCTCCCATTGCGGCTGCAGCATCGGCGAGGATGGTCCCTCCCAGATGGGACTCGAGGACATTGCTATGTTCCGTACGATCCCGGGAAGCACTATATTCTATCCCTCGGACGCCGTGAGCACAGAGCGTGCCGTGGAGTTGGCCGCCAACACTAAGGGTGTGTGCTTTATCCGCACCTCACGTCCCAACACTGCCGTGCTCTACGAAAACGATGAGCCCTTCACCATCGGCCGCGGCAAGGTAGTGCGTCAGAAGAGCTCCGACGAGGTTCTCCTTATAGGAGCCGGCATCACGCTGTACGAGTGTCTGGCTGCCGCCGACCAGCTGGATAAGAACTGCATAACCGTCCGCGTGATCGATCCCTTCACCGTCAAACCCCTGGATGCGGACCTGATTTTGGAGCACGGAAAGCAGTGCGGAGGACGCGTTGTCGTCGTGGAGGATCACTACCAGTAAGTGCTTGCCTAATGCATCTTCAACCGACGGATACTGTTACTCAAATTGCTTTTCCTCCTTTACAGGCAAGGTGGTCTGGGTGAGGCTGTGCTAAGTGCTCTGGCCGGCGAGCGGAACTTTGTGGTTAAGCATCTGTACGTGCCCACCGTGCCGCGCTCGGGTCCCCCGTCTGTTCTCATCGACATGTTCGGCATCTCTGCCCGCCACATCGTCAATGCTGTCAACGAGCTGATCAAGGAATAAGGAGAAAAAAATGGCTAATACCATTTACTGCACAGGAAAATCCCAGCTTACTCTCACCCTTACCATTCCCCTCTAAGATTGCTGATAAATCAAAATCTAATTATAATATCGGTATAATAAATTTCCTTTGATACGACTATTTAAACAGAAGCCCTAAAATTGATTATAAATGTAAACTTAATCATTTCTATATTAATCACACCACGTAGTGACGATGAGCACAGAGAGTGTGAGCAAGGCGACTACTATACATATACACGGAGAATTCAAAATCAGCTTACGATTGTCCGATCGTAAAAAGCGATTAATCGTCACAAAATTTGGTATCATAGGGTACAAGGGTATTATATTTTCGTGCAAACCGAGAATGTATGTAACAGGCAGGAGGAGGCATCTCCGACCCCATAAAAAATCTATATTCTTGATCGCATCACCAGCCGAGTCGATTTAGCCAAGTCCATCTGTCCGTCCGTTTGAAACAACAGATTTCAAAAACTATAAGAGCTAGAGTTATCAAATTTGGTGACAACATTGGAATCTGTTGCACGCAGATCAAGTTTGTTTTAAAATTGGGCCACGCCCACTTCCGCCCCCAAATATAATGAAAACGTGTAACTAAGCTATTGCCGTTATTTTCAGTCGAAAGTAAATAGATACATATACTTATATAAAATTATTACATTTGTGCGGACGTCTTTTAAAAATTTGAGTAAAGTCGAATGATAAAAAACGTTTTTTTTGTATTATTGTTTACTGTTACTGTAGTGTAGTAACTTGTACAATAGTGTAGGGAGGTGTTCAATGCACACTTTGAAGGGTTTACAGATATGTTCTACCGACAGGCCCAGTTTTCAAATTTCTTGAAGTATAACTGGAGCCTGTCGTATTTTACGTTTCAAAATTTTTGTTTTATTTATATTTCACTCATAAATGTATTCAAAGTGTGCCAAGTGTCGACATACATATATAGTATTTACGCAAAGCACAATTTGACAACAATTTTAAGCTTTACAGACCGCTGTACCGATCGGGAATTAGGCGAAACTTTAAAGATTGATTGTGACTAAACTAAAAGCGTCCCCAACATAATTTGTATACCCAAATGTACGTTGAAGCACCCCCTATATATGGTTTTTTTTGTAGCATTTTGGAAGGGTCTCCGTTAATAGAAAATTACCATCTATTTTTCAACGGATTTCTGGAGTTGTAGGCCAGTTTGATACTTTGGGCGATCAACTTTATAAAAAAACACGTTTTTATTTTCCAACGGATTTTTTTCGAGTTTTTAGGATGCAAGCAGCATGTTAACATTTGAGTTAACGGATTGAAGTTTCCACTTTTTTTAAGTCTATCGAGCTATAGCGCACAAAGTACTTATCCAATATACAGCTATTGCCAACTAATTAGAAATATGACTATGGTGGTGGGCTTTTTATCGATAAGAAGCCAAAAACCAGAGTTAGTGGGTCAGTATTATGTATAATATTTTCTAGAAACATTAATCTTCAGTAAATAGTAAGGATCTAATCAATATCCTGCGGTGTTCCGTAAAAAAATAGTTTTATTAAAAAATTCATAAAATAGCAGTGCCAGCTAATTAGAAAGATATCAGAGTTGTTTCCAATTTTTTTGTTTTTTAAATTATTTTTGGGATACTTTTATTTATTTTACCATTTATGATTGGTATTATCCAATTTTTGTTGCAAGATAATTACCAAAATCTGATAGGAGTAAGCCAAAAATGCTTGCTACACATGAATATATTTGGAATATTCAAATGTATTTAAAAAAATCAATTCTGTAGGGTTTGAGCTCGATCGAAGGGAGTACTGGACGAACTCATTACGTACATGCGACAGAAATCGCCCAACTACTATGATTCACATGCCGTATGGGTGTATTTTTTGCTGAGATTACCCAAAAACTTTCAGAAAACTATATTTTTTATTGGACCGAGCTGGGTAATTATAAATTCGTCGATATATATTCGAATTTTGTATTTAGTAACTTAGCAGCCGACAAATAATATTGCGACCTTAAATAATGGTTTTATTCCCTCAATTTAAGTTATGGATTCTTCAAGTACTCCCTTCGATCGAGCGCAAACCCTACAGGAAGAGGTTCTAATCTTCACAAAATGCCTAATCAATTATTTTAATTGGTTTTGTAATGGCCAAGGCACTGAAAAAAAGGGCATACTATTTCTTGTGCTCTTGTTCAACTCCTTGTTACGTATTCACCACTTCCCGACACAATGGAAGTGAGCTGTGATATCGATGATACCGAAGCCAGGCAAATCGGAGAACCTTGTGGCGTCTTACAGACCAATAAGCTTGCAGCCCATATTCTCTAAAATATTCGAGAGAATATTTCTTAGTAGAATGATGGCAGTAAGAAGCGTTCAGGATGCTATTCCAGATCACCAGTGTGGCATGATGGTTTGCTTTTTAAGCTATAGACCCTTTTGCCAAATGGGCAATATCTCCTCTTAAAGTCCTATCTGCTAGATCGTAAATTCATGGTCGAAGAAAGAGGAGAAAGGTCAACTAACAGACGCATTCGAGCTGGAGTGCCATAAGGTTGTGTTTTGTGTCCCGTGCGTTACACCCTTTACACCTCTGACCTGCCAAATCCCACAGAACCGGGTACCCTCTTGGCAACGTATGCTGATGATACAGCTTCCAGAAAAACACAAAACTCTTTTGACCTACATATATAGCGAGTGGACGAACAGATGGAACATATCCGTAAATGGAAATAAGTCCCAACACTGCAATTTTTCACTGAGGCACCAAATTCTTCCAAGAGTTAAATTGCAGCACACGCTTATCCCCCAATCTCCCAAGTCGCAGTACCTGAGATTGATCCTGGACAAGCGGCTCACGTGTAGGCAGCATACCAACAAAATAGCAGCAACATGCCGTGGAAAGCTTAGGAAGCTTAATGGGATGCTGAAGTCAACTAGCAAGCTGAGCCTCTATAACAAAGTGTTGCTTTACAGAGCAATAGTAGTCCCCTCAATGACCTACTGCAACATTACCAACATTAAGAGAGTGCAAAGGATCCAAAACCGAACGCTGCGCACGATCACAAATGCGCCCTGGTATGCGAGGAATGTCGACATCGCAAACGACCTCCACACTCCCACAGTGGGGAAGCAGATAAATCGTCATTCAAGTCGTTACACCGAACAACTTCAGGCCGTTCACACCAACCACCTAGCGGCTTCAGTAGCCCGATGACCAGACGAAGGCTGAAGAGAAGGCATCTAGGAGACCTATGGATAAGAGGGAGGCAAAGAACGCGAGTCCATTACCAATAATCTTAAAGAAGCGTTACTTATCATTGCTGTTATGTTTCCATGCTATGTTTGTTCCTCCTGCCAGTCTCTACGTTTTATACCCGGTACGTTAGTGCCAACAGAGAATATGTGTAACAGGCAGAAGGAGGCATCTCCAACCCCATAAAGTATATAAGTTAACACCCAGAATGCTAAATGCTCAACCAAAGTAAGAGTATCGCCACACGCGCAGAAATCTAAACAACAACAGATAGATTACGAGCGTGAGTAAGGCATAAGCATCGATTGCCCAACATATAAGGTTACTGGCCGGAATGCTTCCCAATATGTTCAATAGCTTCCCAATAGAGTTCAGCAGTCACGTGCGCTGAGTTTGCACTTCCCACCTTACGATCGTGGAAAAGCTTTAACGCTGGGTGATTGAACCCAACAGCGAGTGCATTTGGAAACAACAATTATTGCCGAATTACATTGACCAATTAGAATAAGAAATGGTCAACTACACCGCGGCAGCAGCAATATCAGCGACAGCGACCAATTATGACCGACTGCATCAGCGACAGCAGCGATGTTCAACGATGGTAGCAGAAAACGTCAGCAGAGGCAGCAGCAGCGGCAAAAGCGGCAGCAGCAAACAACTACGCATAGGTTACATTATTAATCATTAACATAAGAAAAATAAGTTGTAAAATTGCACTCAATAAATAAAGTTTATATTTTTTTAATAAAAATATTATTTAAACTTTTAACTTATATATTCTTCATCAGCATCACCAGCCGAGTCGATTTAGCCATGTCCGTCTGTCCGTCCGTCCGTGTTGGCAAACAGATTTTAGAGACTAGAGTTAACAAATTTGGTGACAACATTTGAATCTCTTGCCCGCAGATCAAGTTTGTTTTTATGCCCATAGGGTACAAGGGTATTATGGGTTAGTGCCACCCTCTGTCCGTCCGTGTGAAACAACAGATCTCAGAGACTATAAGAGCTAGAGTTACCAAATTTGGTGACAACATTGGAATCTGTTGCACGCAGATCAAGTTTAAAAGTTTAAAATTTCTCCACGCCCACTTCCGCCCTCAAAAATCATAAAAAACGTAAAATAAGCTATACTCGTTATTTTCGGGTTAATGTTAATATATACAAAAAATGAATAAAATAGAGCGGACGCTTCCTGAAAATTTCAGTAAAATCGGATGATAAACATGGGAGATATTAGCAATAACGTTAGAATTTTAACACACCGCCCTAAGACGCTGCTGTTGCAAGCTGTAGCCGACAGGTGGCGCATTCGAGCCTTGGCCGTGCGATATAATGGCGCCAGCTGCAGAAAAAAATGACAAAAGTATATAGCAAGAAATGACAAAAAATAACATAATTCATTTTTTGACGCCGATCGAGCGGGTTTTTATGTTTTCCTATAAAATGTATCATTCATATTTAAGTACGACATTAAATTGTTAAGGTGGGGAGCTAATTCGAGAGGCGATTTATTTTAAGAAGTATCGAAGTAGACTATTATAATGTATATTATTATTATAATGTTTATTATTATATGTTTATGTTTATTATTATAATGTGTGAAGCGCAAACGTTTAGGTACAGGGTATCTCACAGTCGAGCACAGTCGACTGTAGCTTTCTTACTTGTTAAATTAGGCCACGCCCACTTCCGCCTCCGAAAATCATAAAAAACGTAATATAAGCTATAGTCGTTATTTTCGAGTTAAATTAAATCGATAAAAAAAGTGATACAAATCGTATGATAAATGTAACATAGGCAGGTGGAAGTTCTTTCCATTTTCGACCGGCAACGGTAGCAGACGTTTAAAGATATACCGGAGTTATAACATATCCCGTTCGAAGGGAAAAAGCCAGTTAGAACGGAAAAGTGATTAAAACCAAGTGAATTGGAAAGCAGTTTGAGGGGCTGCATGTCAGTGGCACGGCTATTTTTGGCCCTATTTTCATCTTGCTGGCCGATTTTGCCGCGTTAGGTGAGTTGTCCAAAGTGAGGTTAGGGTGAGGATTGAACATTTTGTGTATTCGGTAGTCGGAGCTCACACGGGAGTTGTAGTTTCAGTGGATATATCTGGCCTTTAGCGGCACTCCCGATCGCCGGAGCGACGGGAGGGCGTCAGAAACGGTTTGGTGCTCCAGCGAGTGAGTAGCATCGGAGGAATCTCTTGGAAGCCCGGCGGAGGCCTCCATCGGACTTCCGAGGAGGGATCGATCAGGTCAGGAACAGGGGAGCCAGGAATGAACCGGAACTATTCTTCGTGGCGAAATAAGCGTAAATAGAGAAGGAGAAGTAGCGAGCGCCAGGCAACATGGCCGCCTGGCCAAAAGAACGAAGGAGGCAGAGAAAAGAAGAGAATAGTGGGAAGAGAAATCAAAGTGACGCTATATCTTGGCTACGGAGTGGAGGTTATGTAAAGGGAAAGAGGCGGCCCAAATGCGAGAAGTTTTAGAGAGCGTTTAGCTGCGTATATCTTCGAAACAGACAACATTGCGGTTGTCCGTACATTTCTTTTCCATCAGGTGTACATCCATGGAAGCGCTTTCATCGGCTGCACGATTAGAAAAGCGGTGAGTTGGTAATTAAAAGAATGTTATCCGTAATGCTAGTGGGAGTGAGCTCAGCCTTTAGTGCCTTGTCAAGCCTCTTCCGAAGCCTATTCAAGCCTATTTCCGAATGTCATGCGCGCTCTAGATACATATTCCGAATACAATAAGCATTTTTGCAGTACATTCCCGCCGCGTTTTTATAAGTACGTGTATTGATGTACTTTTGGATGCATCTATGCAGCACTTAATAAGATTATTGAATATTTTACGCTTATTTGTCATTATATCATGAATACGTGTATCCACATACGTTCCCCACGCTATTTATATCACTACGTTAGACAATAAAAATATTCCTTCTCGATTCGAATATAGCATTAGTAAGACAATCGTACCAATAGGTTATCTTCCAATTAGATAGGTAGTATTAAGAGAAATGAGTAATGAGTAGACATCGGATTTTGCATATTTGCATATTTTAAACGGATTAAGATAGATCAATTCTGATTGCACCAAAGTTCGTTTCATTAAAAAGAGAGTTGAAAACGTCGTGCATATTTACAAATTTGGTGCATATTTGCATAAAATGCATATGCATAGCATATGCTAAATGTATGTAAAATATGCAAGACATATGCAAAATATGCAAAGTATATAAAAAATATGCAAAATATGCAATGTATATACAAAATATGAAAAATATATGCAAAATATGAAAAAAAAAAAAAAAAAATATTAACCCAAATGAAGGATAATATAAAGGCGATTTAGAAGTTGTTCATTTTTGATATATATTTAAATTAATTAAGATAATTTGTGTTGCAATAAATAACCATAATTTTTTCTAAATTGGAGATTAGAAGGCGTTGGCGTTTATCTCCGAAAACCATTTTGTACGCAGAAAAACTGCGTTCGACGTCGCAGGATGTAGTTGGAGCAAATTTATACTTTATAAGATTTTCATTTGTAACTGGTTCGATGCCAGAAGTATTCGTAACATTGAGATTTATAATATTATTAATTTTTTTAATAATCTCATAATCGGGATTTCGTCCCAATATTTCATTCCATTTTTTGCTTAAGTCCTTTCCTATGTCTCCAGGTACATTTTGTATAATGTTTTCCGCTTCCTTTAACAAATTCATAGACGTTTCCAGGGCCAGACCCTGGGTTTCCAAGGATGTTATAATTTCGGCTATTCTTCCCAATTTTGATTTTATAAATATAAAGTCACGATGAAGCTCGGGATTTTTGATTAGCTCTTTTGCCTGCATAATAGATGCAGCATCTTCCGGGTTAAGTGTGTCGAGAACCTAAAATAAAAAATTGTTTCTTTACCAAATTGACCACTATGTTATATTTATATTTTTATTTTTTAATTAACGTTGTCTTACCTCTGCTATTCCCTCCATGTTATCCGCATAAAATGATGCCGCATTCATCCATGTACCCCATCGGGTTATAATCGGTTCTGGTGGCAACTCTTTATTCATAATTTGTTTATAGCGATGTACTCTGATCGGAGCTTTTACAAAGATTTTTTTAACGCATGATATAAATGAGTTTGCCACGGGAAACAATGATCTAACTTTTTCACAAATTAAATGTAACCCATGTGCGAAACAAGTAACATGTAACATGTTCGGATAGAAAATCTTCAAATTTTTGCCAGCTTTGATCATATATGCAGCGGCATCCGTTAAGAGCAATAACACTTTTAGCTCGTTTCCTTGAGGCCACAATAATCGAATGCTGTCATTAACAAATCTAGCAATAGTTGCATTATTAACGGCGTCCAACTGTTTGCACGATAATAAAAACGAGCTTGTAGAAAGATTATCAGTCAATGCTCCTATAATTAAATTTGCCACATATCGTCCTTGTTTATCAGTTGTTTCATCTACCGAAATCCAAACGCATTCGTCTTCGATGCTGTCGCGAATTTTTTGAATTGAATATTGGTTTGCCTTATCCAAATAATTTTTTCTTATAGAACTTTCATCTGGTATTTGTTGTCCAGAGTATTTTCTTAAAAAATTATTAAATGTTGGATTGTTAAGTACATTCCATGGTATGTTCGCCGCAACCAACGCTTCACATAAATCCATATTGAATTGATTTTTCGAAGTGTGCGCAGTTTCGTCATTGAGGTTTTTAGATGCTTTTGACCTTCGATGAAGGGCAGTAGCAATATGCTGTTGCAATTGAAATTTTTTATCGCATGTTATCTAGAAAACTTAAACCATTAAAACGATTTTATCAAACAAATATTTAAAAATTGTTTTGCATTAGCATAAATACTAAAATTTTACCTTTTTTTCACAAGTTATACAGATAATATTGGCTCCTTCAATTTTAAAGCACTTTTCAGGAATACTTTCCAACCATTTTCCAAGAAAATTTTTCTTATGGTTGGGTATCTTAGCCATTTTAGATTTTTGGGTTTGACGAATTTTCCCAATTTTTTTTTTTCACAATCACAAACAACGTTTTGGTCCACTTTGCTTGACAACTAAAACTGCAAAGGCACATATGTTTATGGCCGATTCGTCGTTGTTAAACTGTAAAAGCATAGACACCTTCGATGATTTTAAAGATCTACTAATTAAAGATTAAATTCCCTTGCATATATTTTGCATATTTTGCATATGTTTTGCATATTTTGCATATATTTTGCATATTTTGCATATATTTTGCATATTTTGCATATACCCTGCATATTTTGCATTTACATTTACATTTATTTTATTTTGGTACGTGATTTTTGCTGCTTAAATCTAATCTAAATCTACTGTTTATATACAATTTGTATTTAGAGGTGAATGTGTGTTATGTACAGATGTGTTAGTTTGTGTGTTTAGGGGCAGCAGCCCTAAGATAGTTTAGTTAGGGGAGGGTTATGTTGACTGGTTATTGGAGGGTGCGGGACGGCAGTTGCCCGAATGTTGTTCGTTTTAATCTTCTTATTGTTGATTTGGTAGCTCTCCTTGCAAGGCGGTTGGGGTGAGCTTTAAGGCGGGTTTTGTGGGCCCTTGCCAGCCGATTTATTGTGTCACCGACCATTTCAATTTCAAGATCCTTGTGTATATCTGTGTTTCTGATGTACCATTCAGCTTGAGAGATGTGTCTCAGGAACTTAGCCTGGAAAGCTCTGACCTTGTTGAGATGTGTTTTGGCCGCCACTCCATAAATGGCCAGCCCATAATGCCAAATTGGCGCCAGTATAGCAGTGTAGATCTTTTTCTTATTTACCAGGCTGAGCTTCGATTTCGCTTTGGTTAGCCAGTGGAGTCTGCGAGCAGCTGCCTCTAGTTTTGAGCGCGTTTTCTTCAAGTGGGACGCAAACGTGAGCCTCCTGTCAAAAGTGACCCCCAAATAGGTATGCTCCCTAAACTGAGGGATCAACTGGCCATGCAGAAATACACCAGGCGAGGAGTCTTTTCTGTTAGCGAAGGTGACTATAGCACATTTTTCGGGATTGATCGAGATGTTCCACCTGCATGCCCAGTTCTCGTACCTTTTCAGCAGCAACTGCAGATCATCGGTGGCCTCATAGATGCAGCTAGACCTGGCCAGAACTGCAGTGTCATCTGCATAGGTAGCTATACATATTTCACTCTGCGCATGACCAGCTTCAAGGGGGGCATCATGAGCAAAGAGGTTGTACAGAATTGGGCCTAGAACACTCCCCTGAGGCACGCCTGCTGCAATAGGTCTGGCTGAGGAGGAGATCCCGTCCTGGACTACCCGAAAGGATCTTTCTCGGAGGAAGCTGGCAATTATCTCCAATAGTTGCGGGTGAAGGATCCTTTTAAGTTTATATAGCAGTCCAGGGTGCCACACTCGATCAAATGCCTGTTGGATGTCTAAGAACGCTGCAACTGTGTACTCTTTCAGCTGGAGGCCATCCAGGATGAATTTACCGACTCTATATTTTGCATATATTATGCATATTTTTGACATATTCTTTTGCATATCTTTTGCATATATTTTGTATATTTTTGATATGCATTTAAATTTGTTGTATTTGAACGATAAAACGTCTTTATACAAAGTTTGGTATTAATCTGAGGACCTATATGAAAATATGCAAAATCCGAAGTCTAGTAATGAGTGAGAGCAGAGATTGTGAATAATGAATAAATCATTTATAATGGAGTAAGAGATCCGCTGCCTGGGAAGATCAGATAGTGAATCCGTGTCGAATGAGAGATGTACGGCCTATACATGTCTTTAGGTTTTAGGTGTTGCTCAACATGTTCCTAGAAACATTGGTCTTTTTTGGGTGTTGCTCAACATATTATATTTAAGAAATTATATTTAAAATTAATATTTTTTTATGTTTTTGAATTTTTTGTTTTAAATGGCTCTAACGATTTTGATAGTCACTTGAGGCCATATAACCCTTAAGATTGCTTCACTTTTGGTATATAACACATATCTGGGAAAATTCGCTTTCTCGAGATGTTACTTATTAAAATTAGTAGCAAAGATTTATGTACCTAACCTTTTACATGCACTATACATACATTTATGTAAAATATCATGTAGAGTCGTATAGAGACGTGCACAATGCAATAAAATTTAAAACCATCGAAGGAAATCTAATATAATTTAAATATAAAAGAAATCGTTTTAAATTTTTTTTTGTAATTTAATCTAATTGTTGCGTTTTTCACTACTTTGGCGGGAAAAAAGGAAATTTCTCGCGCCCATAACTTCTGAACGACTAAAGTTACAGAAACGTGCTATATGTTGTTGGAAAAGTATTTTGATATGATAATTACTTTGCCCTGACAAAATTTTTCTAAATATTAAATTTAAGAATTTAGAATTAAAATTTTATAGTCACTCCAGGCAGTATAGCCCTTGAGATATTTCGGGGTACAACACATATCTCCGAAAATTCGCTTTCTCATCAAGATTAGTAGCAATGATCCCATGTAACTACATTTCTTATACGTTTTTTTTTTTTTAATTTTTCCCATTTGAGTTTTAAACAAAAACTTATAACAACAATGGGCAACAAAAATCTTTAAAAAGTTTTTAATTAGTTTCTAAATCGGCACTTAGCTGAAAAATTTAAACAAGCAAAATTGGCAGCGTGTCGATATTGAAACTAATTAAAAACTAATTAATTTTCTATTAAACACCTTCCAAAAAATTATAAAAAAACCATAGATAGGGTGTGCTTCAACGTACATTTGGGTATATTTATGCGTGAAATATAAATAAAACAACAATTTGACAACGTTCCGCATGTACGTACTGCGTGTTTAGTTAAAAAAAAAAATGTATTAGGATTACTTAAAGTTAAAAATTAAAAAGCTTCACAGACCAATGCACTATAGGCTGGATGACTACTTTTTGTGGCCAAAATTAAAAACTTCAAAGCAAAACGAAATATTTGGGTTCGGTTTTTTATTTTGGGTTTTTAATAAGCTCTGGAACATATATCTTGAGAAAAAAGGCGTGGCGCCGCCTTTTTTAATTAAATTTTTTTTTCAGTGTAGATATACTTTTTTTTAAATTTTAAGTAGTATTTGTAAGTAATACAATATGTAAAAATGGGCATTGTCCTAATTTTATTTCATATAAAATAACAGTTTGAATCTTTTTTTTCGTGTTTCGGCCTCCTTTTCTCCAATATAAGTATCTGGATGATCCGTCCTTCCTATAATATGATCTTAGTTTACAAGGACTTTGTAATCCGTCGTTAAAAAATGCAATTTCTTTAAAATTTATGTCGTCTCTGTGTTTTATAAGTGAAATATATCGATTTTTTCCTAATACTAGGTTGCATCTAAAAAGTTAAATTTTAGAGTAAGTGCGCAAAAGTGCACTTTAAGATTACATTCATCTGAACAAGAATTAAATTACCTACAACACAGTATAAATATTAAGGTGAAACTAGGTGAAACTCTCTTTATATCTCTGGTTAAACATGAGTTTTTGATATTAACTAATACAGCAAAAAAGGCTGTTAAAAACACTCAATTACAGGGATAAACAGAAGCAATCCAACAGTTAAAAATCATTAACACATAGTAAAAACCATTCTCTTTCGTTGCCATTATAAATTGTTTAATAAAATCTTAGTTTAGTGCCTTTTTTATTAACTTTAAACAGATTGTTTTTTTTCGAAAACAAGCTCACGTGCGCACGACACTCCAACAGCTGTTTTTAACAACCGATAGCTTAACAGAGCGTGCCTCTGTTAAAACTTATGTTACGTAACATTGAAGACTGATGTTTTACTAACACAATGGCATCATAAAATCTTAATATAACGGACTTTCGAAAAATGGGTTTTTGGCCACAAAAAGTAGTCATCCAGCCTATAGTGCAATGTACCGCGACGATCACACAGACAGGTACTTGAATTTTGTGTATTCTTCATTTGTCAGTGTTCAAAAAGGTGAACATGCATAATTGTCCGCACCCAAAGAACCGCTGGAAATCACAGGCAGATAAAGGGCTCAAGTAGTCTAATTATATACACGCCGCCTATCAGTAAGAACTAATGTGAGAAGAATACACACACTAATATATAAGATTTATAAAGTATACAAATGCGCTAGCATCTGCGCTTTTGTCAACATATACACGTATACATATGTACATGTAATCAAGTGTAACAGCACGCACATATATACCGATCTAAGAATACACAAGATCCTCTTGTGAACCCCTGGAAAGTCTAAGAATGTCCAAAAACTATCTAGCATAGATAACCCCTAGCTGGGATTATACATAAGGAATCTGTAACTAGTATATAAGTGAAAACCGCTATAAAAAGGCGTGAGCGCCAAATAAAGAATCAGTTCCTAACGAAATGCTGATGTGTTTTGACTAGGGACTCGGCGGTTAGCGGTATAAGTTGCCAGTCAAACGGAGCGGTACGAGCTGCACCTAAGACAAGCGATGTACGCTGCTAACAGTCAGTGTGCGTGTTTGCTACACATTTTGTATCGGAATTACGCTAAACTTTAAAGATGCACTTAACTGAAAAATTTAAAAAGGCAAAATAGGCAGCGTGCCGATTTTGAAACTAATTAAAAACTTTTTAAATATTTTTGTTTAAATAACTATTAATCGTCACAAAATTTGGTATCAGAAATTTTTTGGGTTGAATGTGCCATCGTCACTTTAATCTCACCTCGTTAAGAGGTGTTTTTATTTGATATCAGATGTTTTTTAAATGACATATGTATGTACATACATACATAGGTCTCCCATTGTTGTTATAAGTTTTTGTTTGAAACTCAAATGGGAAAAATTATCAAAAAAAAATGCATATACGAAATTAGCTATATTGGATCATTGCTACTAATTTTGATGAGAAAGCGAATTTTCGGAGATATGTGTTATACCCCGAAATATCTTAAGGTCTATACGGTCTGAAGTGACTATAAAAATCGTAAAATAAATCGCTTTACATAGTATTGCTTTATGCACGTCTCTATATGACTCTACATGAGTTTTTACATAAATGTATGTATAGTGCATGTAAAAGGTTAGGTATATGGGATCTTTGCTACTAATTTTAATGAGTAATATTTCGAGAAAGCGAATTTTCCTAGATATGTGTTATATACCAAAAGTTGAGCAATTTCAAGGGCTATATGACCTTGAGTGACTATCAAAATCGTTAGAGCCGTTTTTAAAAAAACTTAAAAAACTGAAAAAAATAATAATAATTTGATTAGAAATTCTTAAATATTATATTTAGATAAATTATGTCAAGGCAAAGCTATTATCATTTCAAAATACCTTTCAAACGACATAAAGCACGATTCTGTAGCTTTAGTCGTTTAGAAGTTATGGGCGCGGGAAATCAGGCTTTTTTAGCGGTTTTCCCGCCAAACTAGCGGGAAACCCAAAAAGTCGTAGAACAAAAAATGTTCAGCTCTAAAACAAAAAAATCGACAGACAGACAAACAGACAGACAGACACACAGACAAACAACAGGACAAACGTTTTCATTTCGGAAAGGCCGTTAAAATCTTGTTTATTGAATATCTTTTGAACGGAGTATCGGATCAGGATGATCGAGGTGTCATTCGACGCGTATTTAAAGCTAGATTACAACAACATTAAAAATTTTGGGATTTTTGCTCCACCGGCCCCAATAGCTCCAATTTTCAAAATTTTCAATTTCGCACTTTCACTCCCATTTTTCCTAAACTAATCCGTTTTTGAAAAATCTTAGTATGCAGTTTCAAAGAGGTTTACAATACCTTTCGATCAAGATATAAACGGTTCTGATCGGACTATCGTAGCAGATTTTCAATTCTACTGCTGTATATAGTAGTCTCCTTGCTCACCACAGTCTCGGTGTTCATCGTCACTACGTGGACTGCCGTCCACAGTGATTTGCACCGCGGAATACATTTTTTAAACTTTTTTCTAACTTGGTGTAACCAGATTTAACTCTACTCGATAGGCTTAATCGATATTTAAGTGAGATCTAGTACTTTTTAAGATTTTGGCCCTGTTGATGATATGGCCATACTGTAGCGACATTTAAGTTTCGCGGTTTAACTATTGAAGTGTTTCTAAGCAGTACTGCCAGGTTAGCCATTTAGTGGCTATTTCTGGACACTTTTAAAAATATTTGCCACGTTCTTTTTTCAAATTTGCTACTCTTTTTTAAATGGAAAACCCTTTTAACCTTTTTTGACCCTTTTTAATTCATTTTTGATAAGATATGAAACAAAGTTCCTTTTTAATACATGGATATATCGGTCGAAAACGACATTTTATTGATTTAGCCATTTTTCTGCCCATTTTCAGGAAATTTTTAGCCACTTTTGCCTCTGATTGTCCCAGAATCGGGCAGGGCTGCATAATTAAAACAGTAGTAAACTCAGTGATGAGTAATCAGAGAAAACATCGAACATCGATGTTTGTATCGATACATCGCCTATGTTTTTTTCAGCTCCAGCGCTTGGCATGTTCCCGCTTTTCATCCGGCACTTCTGATTTTTCGGTGAGCGCGTGCAGATCTAAATAAAAAAAACTAAGCACTAATACTGAAAACAAGTGAAGTGGATAACAGGAAAGGAGGCTGTTTTCTCTTAATCGTCTTGATTTTTCGGTGAGCGAGAACTGTGTGCGTGCAGATCTAAATAAAAAAAACTAAAAAGTAATACTAAAAACAAGTAAGAAAGCTACAGTCGACTGTGCTCGACTGTGAGATACCCGGTACCTAAACGTTTGCGCTTCACACTAAAAGGCAATTTAAAAATGTACATACACTACATTGTACATACATATGTACATTGGCACCATTATATCGCACGGCCAAGGCTCGAATGCGCCACCTGTCGGCTACAGCTTGCAACAGCAGTGCCTTAGGGCGGTGTGTTAAAATTCTAACCTTATTGTTAATATCTCCCATGTTTATCATCCGATTTTACTGAAATTTTCAGGAAACGTCCGCTCTATTTTATTCATTTTTTGTATTTATTAACTTTTACCCGAAAAAAAACGAGTATAGCTTATTTAACGTTTTTTATGATTTTTGAGGGCGGAAGTGGGCGTGGCCAAATTTTAAAACAAACTTGATCTGCGTGCAACAGATTCCAATGTTGTCACCAAATTTGGTAACTCTAGCTCTTATAGTCTCTGAGATCTGTTGTTTCACACGGACGGACAGACGGACAGACGGACATGGCTAAATCGACTCGGCTGGTGATACTGATCAAGAATATATATACTTTATGGGGTCGGAGATGCCTCCTTCTGCCTGTTACATACATTCTCGGTTGGCACAAACTTATAATACCCTTGTACCCTATGGGTACCGGGTATAACAAGTGAAGTGGATAACCGGAAAGGAGGAGAAAACAACATTTTTGTTTTTTGTCCAAGGAAGGTAAGTCTTTGGCAAGACTTTATAACCAGCGAAAATCATGGCGGACGCCGGTCACTCGGCGTCAGCCAATATGAGAAATAAAATGAACAAACACACATGTGCCGCCACTGTTCCCGCGCTTTTTTTAGTATCCAAAAAAACAACTGTGTTGTACATACAGTGGCTCACAGCCTATTTCAACCAGACCCAACCTAAAACTTTAAAAGCCTATACAAGATGAACCAAAAGGATAATCAAAATATTTTAAACGCACAATGATTCTCTTATGTTTAAACTTCATATTTATCAAATAAAAACACCTCTTAACGAGGTTAGATTAAAGTGACGATGGCACACTCAACACAAAAAATTTCTGATATCAAATTTTGTGACGATTAATAGTTATTTAAACAAAAATATTTAAAAAGTTTTTAATTAGTTTCAAAATCGGCACTTAGCTGAAAAATTTAAAAAGGCAAAATAGGCAGCGTGCCGATTTTGAAACTAATTAAAAACTTTTTAAATATTTTTGTTTAAATAACTATTAATCGTCACAAAATTTGATATCAGAAATTTTTTGTGTTGAGTGTGCCATCGTCACTTTAATCTAACCTCGTTAAGAGGTGTTTTTATTTGATATCAGAAGTTTTTTAAATGACTTATGTATGTACATACATAGGTCTTCCATTGTTTTTATAAGTTTTTGTTTGAAACTCAAATGGGAAAAATTAACAAACAAAATTCATATAAGAAGATAGCTATATGGGAGCATTGCTACTAATTTTGATGAGAAAGCAAATTTTCGGAGATATGTGTTGTACCCCGAAATATCTCAAGGGATATACGGCCGGAAGTTACTATAAAAATCGTGAAAGCTATTTTAAAAAAATTTTTAATCTAAAAAAAAATAATTTTTATTTTAAATTCTTAATTATAATATTTAGAAAATTTTTGTCAGGGCAAAGTAATTATCATATGAAAATACTTTTCCAACGACATATAGCACGTTTCTGTAACTTTAGTCGTTCAGAAGTTATGGGCGCGAGAAATTTCCTGTTTTCCCGCCAAAGTAGTGGAAAGAGCAAAAATTAGATTAAATTAAAAAAAAAAAAATCAAACGATTTCTTTTAAATTTAAATGATATTAAATTTTTGTTGATGGCTTTAAATTTTATTGCATTGTGCACGTCTCTAAATGACTCTACATGAGTTTTTACATAAATGTATGTATAGTGCATGTAAAAGATTAGGTATATGGGATCTTTGCTACTAATTTTAATGAGTAATATCTCGAGAAAGCGAATTTTCCCAGATATGTGTTATATACCAAAAGTTGAGCCATCTCAAGGGCTATCTGGCCTTGAGTGAATATCAAAATCGTTAGAGCCATTTTTAAGAAAACTTCAAAAACTAAAAAAAAAAAAATTACTTTTAATTATAAATTCTTTAATATTATATTTAGATAAATAATGTCAAGGCAAAGCTATTATCATTTCAAAATACCTTTCAAATTCAAATTTCAAATACATTTCAAACGATATATAGCACGTTTCTGTAGCTTTAGTCGTTTAGCAGTTATGGGCGCGGAAAATCTAGCTTTTTTAGCGGTTTTCCCGCCAAACTAGCGGGAAATCGAAAAAGTTGTAGAACAAAAAATGTTCAGCTCGAGCTGTTTAACAAAATAAAAGTAGTTCCAGGACTTTAAAACAAAAAAATCGACACACAGACAGACAAACAGACAAACAGACAGACAAACAACAGGACAAACGTTTTCATTTCGGAAAGGCCGTTGAAATCTTGTTTATTGAATATCTTTTGAACGGAGTATCGGATCAGGATGATCGAGGTGTCATTCGACGCGTATTTAAAGCTAGATCACAACAACATTAAATTTTTTGGGATTTTTGCTCCACCGGCCCCAATGGCTCCAATTTTCAAAATTTTCAATTTTCAATCTTAGTATGCAGTTTCAAAGAGGTTTACAATACCTTTCGATTAAGATATAAATGGTTCTGATCGGACTATCGTAGCAGATTTTCAATTCTACGGCTGTATATAGTAGTCTCCTTGCGCACCACAGTCTCGGTGCTCATCGTCACTACGTGGACTGCCGTCCACAGTGATTCATTTCATGTATTTTTAATTAATTTCTAAATATTTATTTTATAATTTATAACGAAAAAACACCGAAAAACAAGGTCACAGCCTATTTCAACCAAATAGTTTGCAGCTGTCCAATGCACCGTTAGTTATACAAATGGCGGCTCATTTTTTTCTGTGTTTGGTCAGTCTATTCGAAGTTGGTTCAAACTTATTCTGGTAATATTTTGAGAGTTTAGTGCGCCAAAAATTCATTTAGCGAAATGGGACCTCGTACAACAATTGAGCAACGAGAATTCGTTATAAGACATTTTAAGGATGGAAATTCGCGCAGGAAAATTGCTGAAATGGTTGCTCTAAGTGATTCCACTGTCCAGAGCATAATACACAGATTTGTCCATGAGAATAGGATGCACGACAAGATAAGAAAGGCACCGAACAAAATTTTCAACTCTACTGACGAGCGCTATATCATCCGGAAAATTCGGGAAAATCCTAAAATTTCGGCACGGAAAATTGCCAATGACGTAGAGGCCAAGTCGGGCAAGTCTTGCCACCCGGAAACAATTCGGCGTGTGCTCCGGGAGCATGACTTCAATGGTAGAATAGCTCGAAAGAAGCCATTTATTAGCGCAAAGAACATCAAGAGCCGGTTAACTTTTGCAAAAAAACACTTGGAAAAGGATTTTTCCTTCTGGAACACCGTTATATTTGCGGACGAGTCAAAATTCAATATTTTTGGCTCGGATGGTGCTTCCTACGTGTGGCGAGGACGAAGATCAGATAGTGAATCCGTGTCGGCTGAGAGATGTACGGCCTATACATGTCTTTAGGTTTTAGGTGTTGCTCAACATGTTCCTAGACACATTGGTCTTTTTTGGGTGTTGCTCAACATATTATATTTAAGAAATTATATTTAAAATTAATATTTTTTTATGTTTTTGAATTTTTTGTTTTAAATGGCTCTAACGATTTTGATAGTCACTTGAGGCCATATAACCCTTGAGATTGCTTCACTTTTGGTATATAACACATATCTGGGAAAATTCGCTTTCTCGAGATGTTACTTATTAAAATTAGTAGCAAAGATTTATGTACCTAACCTTTTACATGCACTATACATACATTTATGTAAAATATCATGTAGAGTCGTATAGAGACGTGCACAATGCAATAAAATTTAAAACCATCGAAGGAAATCTAATATAATTTAAATATAAAAGAAATCGTTTAAATTTTTTTTGTAATTTAATCTAATTGTTGCGTTTTTCACTACTTTGGCGGGAAAAAAGGAAATTTCTCGCGCCCATAACTTCTGAACGACTAAAGTTACAGAAACGTGCTATATGTTGTTGGAAAAGTATTTTGATATGATAATTACTTTGCCCTGACAAAATTTTTCTAAATATTAAATTTAAGAATTTAGAATTAAAATTTTATAGTCACTCCAGGCAGTATAGCCCTTGAGATATTTCGGGGTACAACACATATCTCCGAAAATTCGCTTTCTCATCAAAATTAGTAGCAATGATCCCATGTAACTACATTTATTATACGTTTTTTTTTTAATTTTTCCCATTTGAGTTTTAAACAAAAACTTATAACAACAATCGGCAACAAAAATCTTTAAAAAGTTTTTAATTAGTTTCTAAATCGGCACTTAGCTGAAAAATTTAAACAAGCAAAATTGGCAGCGTGCCGATATTGAAACTAATTAAAAACTTGGTAATTTTCTATTAAGCACCTTCCAAAAAATTAAAAAAAAAAAACATATATCGGGTGTGCTTCAACGTACATTTGGGTATATTTATGCGTGAAATATAAATAAAACAACAATTTGACAACGTTCCGCATGTACGTACCGCGTGTTTAGTTTAAAAAAAAATTTTATTGGGATTACTTAAAGTTAAAAATTAAAAAGCTTCACAGACCACTGTACCGCGACGATCACACAGACAGGCACTTGAATTTTGTGTATTCTTCATTTGTCAGTGTGCGTGTTTGCTACACAGATGGATTATGACTAAACTAAGAGCGTCCCCAACTTTTATAATAAATGTGTATAAACTACATGTACAGTTTGTCAACTAATTCTTTGCAAAATGAAAATTGTCCTACAATTTTTTTTTTGGTTCCAATTTTATTAACAAAAACAAGAGTTATTTAAATTTTTCTTTTATAATATGGTTAGGGTAAGTGTTAGCTATGAATATAACAAAAAAAACTAAATATTTCATCTTAAAACATAACAAAAAACAACAAAAACAAAAATACTGACATTTTCCAGCTGTCAATTAATTGTTTGCAAAATTCAATCACATTGTGGTTTTATAATGATAACTTAAAAACTATATTAGTTAGCGGGTTAATATTTGGTATGGTGTCCTTTAGCATCCAGTATTGCACGCAAACGATGCGACATTGACTGTATAAGCTTATTTATGTCGTAATATTCAGGGATTTTCTTCCATTCTTCTTGAATAGCTTTGATTAATGCGGTTTTATTGGTTGGACTCCGTTTAGCCACTTTCTTTTTTAGCAAAGCCCACAAATTCTCTATAGGGTTTAAATCAGGGCTCTGGGCAGGAGTGTCAATAACTTTGCGGCAATTATAGAGCAGCCAGGTCCTGCACAGCAACGATTTGTGTTTGGGATCGTTGTCCTGGTACAGCTTATATTGAAGTTTCTCTGGGGTTTGAGGGTCAAAAAAGCCGAAATTCGTCGTCCAAATAAAACTCCTTCGTCATAATATCATTAAAAATGCGTAGCTCTCCAACTCCTCTGGACGAAATACATCCCCAAACCATTACAGACAGCTTGCCAAATTTTACAGTTGGTATAATATTCTTCTGCTGTAGGGCTGTATTTGGCTTTCTCCAAACTTTGTTGGGTCCATCATGATAGTACAACATTATTTTCGTCTCATCACAAAAAATTACATCATTCCAGGACTCCTCGGGACGGTTAACGTTGGCGATAGAAAAGTTAAGACGCCTTTCGATGTTAATTACAGAAAGCATAGGTTTCTTCCTGGCTACATGTGATGAGTACTTGTGAATATTGAGAACTTTTCTTACAGTCTCATGACTCACTGTTTTACCGAGATCATTTTTTAGGTCCGATGCCAACTGCCTGAGGGTTGTTTGCGGATTATTGTCTATCTTTTTTAAAATTTTAGAATGATCACGCCTGGTAAGCTTTGGTGGTCTGCCTCCAGAATTGTTCAGGTGAAGCCTATTTTCCTTGTTAGCACGTTCAATTATATTGTAAACTGTTCTTAATTTAATATTAAACATTTCTGATAGTTCCTTGGCAGATTTACCCTTATAATGGTTGTAGTAAACCAATTGGATTACGTTTTCATCAACTCTTTTTCCAGGCATTCTTAATATAGCGGATTCTGATCAAAAACGAACTTGTCCAAACCAAAATTCTTGTGAAAACAAAAGCCAATAGCACACCGAAGCCACACGTGTTTTTTTTTCTCGGATTTGATTTACCGTTTCTATTTTATATGTATCTCTTGAACTGGTGTTTGTATTTTGCAAAGAATTATTTGACAGCTGATTATCTGCGGGTTTTTTGTTTTTGTTGTTTTTTGTTAAGTTTTTTTGTGGAAATATGATTTTTTTTTTTGATATTAATAACTTATATTGTATATTTCAATATTCGAAAAGAAAAAATGGAATAAATGCAGTATTTGTTAATACATTGTGGGTTTAAAAAAAATGTCTTTGAAATTTTTCATTTTGCAAAGAATTAGTTGACAACTGTATATAATTCTACATGTATATATATGTATGTTCAGCGACCACTTTGGGGACACCAAAATTTTGGGGTTTCCGTTATAAAACTGAATTAAAGAGGACCCAAAAAGGATCCACAATAAATTTTGGAGCTCTTCAAGCTTTCCCACGTTATTTATTTACATTTGTGTATGTAGCGTTTATTTCAGGACCACGAAATATATATTGAATTTTGGGGACTTTGTTCTCAAAATAAACTTTTTATTAAATATATAAATGGGGCACTTTTTATATAGGTATAGAATGCTTATTTCTGGGACAAAAGTACAAGGTTGCCACCTGGTTGAACATATTGCTTATCACAACGTACACTATGAGGACACTCTTGTCAGAATCCTTGCATTGAGAAATTTTTTGGCAAACACATTTAAAAATGGTGATTCGAAGCGGATTCGAGTGTATGACATCCACCGAGGTTTTCAAATAAAGGGTTTAAACATGTAACGCCGTGTAATTTTTGAAATTTTTTAACTTTTTATTTTTGAGCGAAAATGAAAAAAATACACTAACATTTCATTATACCCTTGCAGAGGGTATTATAATTTTGACCAGATGTTTGCAACGCAGTGAAGGAGGCATCTCCGACCCCATAAAGTATATATATTCTTGATCAGCATCACCAGTCGAGTCGATCTAGCCATGTCCGTCTGTCTGTCCGTCTGTCTGTCCGTCTGTCTGTCCGTCTGTCTGTCCGTCTGTCGGTTTCTACGCGAACTAGTCTCTCAGTTTTTGAGCTATCGGGCTGAAATTTCCAGCATAGTCTTATTTCTTTAGCACGCAGTATATATGTCGGAATGACCGAAATCGGACTACTATATCCTATAGCTGCCATAGGAATGATGGCGAAATTAATGTAAAAAAAAATTTAACTTCTCTGTTTTTCAACGTATTTCTATAAATTTTCAGACATAGCAGTTTTTTATGGTTCTAGAATTACGGTTTTAATTTCATTAAGATCGGACCACTATATCATATAGCTGCCATAGAAGCGATCGGTCAATTTATATGAAAATGTAAAATTCTACATGTAAAATGTAAAATTTACAAAATTCTATATTTTTTCAACATTACTAAAATGGTTCGATTTTCAATGATCCAATTGCAGACTGCAAGGGTATACCAACTTCGGTTTACCGAAGTTAGCTTTCTTTCTCGTTTTTAAGTTTTTAAATCATAAAAAAAAAAATAACATTCATGAATAACATTCTTAATAACAGAACTTAATGTTTCTATTTAATAATATTTCTTATTAGGAGAAGGTCCCGTTTTGTTTTTTTTTATTTTTTTTTTTTTTGGCGAAAATGAAAAAAAATACACTGTAACATTGATTACCTCGATGCATTTCTTTAGCGAAGGTAATTTTGAAATTTGAGCTGGTTCGCCAAACTCGATGGTCAAGGCGTTCATTTCTTCAGCAGTCCAGCGCTTTCGTTGAATTTTTCCAAAAGAAGATCCTAAAAAAAGGGTTTATTAGAAAATGTTATTAATTTTATTCAGAAGCTATAAATAATATTTAATAATTTAAGCGATTGTAATCTTAGAAGGTTTTAGTTCAAATATTAATAACATTGCAATACATACTCTTTTTTTCGTTGTTTTTAAAACTTTGAAGAAACTCATCATCGGATCCACTTTCAGATTTGTTGTCCGAATAGTTTGACCCGGAGTCTTCGAAATCATCTACAAAATATATACAACTATATTGATAGTGCTTACAAAAAACACAATACAAAATAATTATTTTTTAAATCAATTTTTACATAGATTATATTTAAAGTAAATAATTAATTTTTTATACTCGAACATGCTGGTCAATGAATCAAATTTTTTTTGTTTGCACTGATCGACAAAAATCGAACTTTTTTCGACCCGGCGAATAAACGCTATTGACTCAGAAAGATCTTTACCTGTACATTGCTAGTCCGAAACTGAAAACTTTCCATCACGTACAAATTTTGAGGAAATCGCGGTCAAAGTATCAAACGCTGCTTGAATTGGCACTTTTCTTGGCTTAATAACTCCCAGACCTTACGTAGCCCAGAGCTGATATTAGGCTTAAAAAAAGCTCTGGCCTTTTTACTTCAATATTAAACAAAACGTCTAATGGGGGACCTCTGGTTCTTTAGTTACAACGCATTTTACAAACTTAGTTTTACCGATATTTTTGCTATGTTGGAGCCCTGGTATTTAAAAAAAAACTTGTGTGTCTCGGCTAAAGGTTGAAAACATCGATGTAAAATAAATATAGTGAGCGTCAAATTTTAGGATAACTGAAGCTTGAGTAGATTTTTAATGTTACATAACATTTTTTTAAATTGATTAAATAGAGCTGGAACAAAGATGTAAAAAACTTCGTTCATGTAACGATTTTACATCGAAGTTTCCAACCTAAATCCGAGACACACAAGTTTATTTTTAAACACCAGGGCTCCAACATAGCAAAAATATTGGTAAAAACTAAGTTTGTAAAATGCGTTGTAACTAAAGAACCAGAGGTCCCCCATTAGACGTTTGGTTTAATATTGAAGTAGAAAGGCTAGAGCTTCTTTTAAGCCTAATATCAGCTCTGGGCTACGTAAGGTCTGGGAGTTATTAAGCCTAGAAAAGTGCCAATACAAGCAGTGTTTGATACTTTAACCGCGATTTCCTCAAAATTGGTACGTGATGGAAAGTTTTCAGTTTCGGACTAGCAATGTACAGGTAAAGATCTTTCAGAATCAGAATCAGAATCGCCGGATTTTTTTTGTCGACCAGTGTTATCACCGTTAAACAGAAATTATGATCATAAATGTTAACCAAATTTCATAAATATGTAAGCCACTGGCCCCCATTAACATTACTCACTATTTGTTAACGGAACAGGAATGGATTCATCCTCTGGATCGTCATTTCCTAAAGCTGCCATTAGCATTTTTGACACCTCTGTAATTTCTGCTACTGATACAGGTATGCGGTATATGCTCTTATGTATATCCTTGTGGTGTCCCATAAAGTTTGCAAGTCTGTCTATTTGCATATCTTCTACATTTAACAGAGAGGTATACGTAGCTAAATGTTTTCTGAGCATAGTACCTCTTAAAGCCATTGGACACCTACCTCCACACCTTTCCGCAAACATTTTTAAAATTGGACACGCCCTTACATAAGGTTTTGCTAAGGGCTTACAATGGGCAACGCTGAATATATAGATGTTTGTTTCTTTTACGCCAGCCTTTTTTCTATACTTTAATATAGTATCTATACAAAATTTATCAAAAGGCGTAAGAAGCACTGGAACCGTCCTATTCAGCTTTCCGCGAATTTTTAGTCTTGTATATTTATTGGCAATCTCCTGTGATTCCTTTGATAGGGATACGAAATTTTCACGGTCCATATTTTCCTCAATGGCGTGGCCAGTGTTATAATTCTCAATTGTGAGTCGTTCAATTTCACCAGCTCGTCGTCGATTAAAAATTTGCAGGGCGATAAGTGTACTTTGAATCAAAGAGTTCCAGGCATTTAAATCAAATTTATCTTTTAATCCGTGAAGAGCTTTTTCTGATTTGTTTTTGAGTTGTTTCTGACATAATCAAAAAGCTTTTTAATATCTTCCTTACATGGAAGAATGGTTCGTGCTGAACGTTTGATTTTTGACTGATCCTCACAAGCTTTTTTGTTTATAAAAATCGGAATTTCAGTTTCCCATAAAACTAAAAAATCTTTTATTGATTTTTTTTTATCGTCATTCTGTGTTTTTATGCTTTGTGCCATTAGTCTGTAGGCGCATTTTTTTATTAACGCGGTGAGGGTTAGTCGCTACCGAAGGCGTTTTAAAAAATTGAGTGGTTGGATCCCATTTGGCAACGGAACGAATGCAGCATACAAGAACGTCAAAATGTTTCGGTGCAATGGCGTCTTTGAGCTCTCGAATGTCTTCAGAACTTTTTTTTAATTCCATAACCAATCTGCTAAGCAACCTTATATTCGCTCGAATCATGTCATATTGAATTTCATTGTGGCGGAAGCATTGTTAATTTGCATATAATATAAGCTCATCGTAAAGTAGGTTTCGTGAAATTTCGTCATCATTTAACACCGGCAATACTTTTTCCCGTAAAACATCGACAGCAGAGTGATGGACAAATTCTGTTTTGGCACGACCATTCCTAAGTAAATCACGAGTTCCTTTTTTGTGACTAATACCAGGGCAGTTTTTTACATGGCTGCGCAAAGTGTTCTTTGGAAAGAACCCACAACAAAATTTGCAGCAAACAAAATCAGCAGCCTGGTTTTTTGAGTTTTTTTGTCTCTGCCGAGGAACAATCAAAATGCCTTTATTGAACTGTTTATCTGTGTTAAACATGAAGTCGCCTTTCTTTCTGATTTCATCAATTAATTGCTTCCTCAATTTGTCATTTTTTGGAAGACAATTAAATTTCTTCACTTCGCCCTCATTCTTATGAACGAGTTACAAATGGCGTGCAAATTTTGTTTGCAGTTTTTGACAGAACATACAAAAATGTTTTTTCGATTTTTCTATCAATTTTGTGGTTGGAATAATCAAGTCTCTTACGTCATATAAAGGAACATCAGGCTTATAAGAAAAATTTTGAGATGCCGCGGTATTATTTAAAGAGAGATTTGTGGAACTTAGTATATAGGTTGGATCTGTGAAATCTAATTAAAAATTTAATTTTATTAATTTAAAAGGTGCCAAACAAATATTTATGTATAGGGGTTGTCACATAAATTTGTTCCAGCCAAATATGGGTTTTACTTATATTAGTGTATTTTATTTGGAAAAAATATTTTTTTGACATCCCCGTTCGATTTTTAAATTTCTTCAAAGAATATTATTTTTATATAATTTAATAAAAAGGGGACAAACAGGAGTTCAAAAAATCTAAAACAGAAGCAAAGCTGTTTTTAAGATTTAGAGGATTTTAATATAAATTAGTATGAATTTAAGCTTGACATTTTCTACAATCTATTAAGGACATGTACTATTAGAAAAATGTAGACTAGTTATACGAGTATTAGCATATGTACATAAAAATATAATTGACAAATATAACTTTACGTACTTGCAGAATTTTCTATACTTGAAGATTCTGGGTTTTCACGAAGAGTGGATTCCCCATCTGGTTCTGCAAAAAGAATAAATTTAATATAAGTTTTTAAATTAACAATTTAATAAAATGTTTACAACAAAAAACTATTTTTTTGAGTTCCGCCTCAAAACTGATATTTTATACTAAGTTGAATTCGGTAAATGCTCTGGTTTTCGAATAACTTTGTGTAATATATTTTCAAAGAAATATATTTATAGCAGGGAATCAAACCGAATCTTTTTTCGGTTCCGGTACTAGTCCCATACCGAATCTGCTTATTCGGTAAACGGTTAATTTTTTGGTATTGATGTTTTGGTTCCGGTTCTGGTACCGGTACGCACCGGTACAGTTAAAAAAAATTTCAATGAATACTTTGAAATGATTTATGTGAGTTTTATTTGGAAAAAAAAGCTTGAATGTAAGATCATTCGATTTTTTGATAAAAACCATAAAAAATAAGATTTTAATTAGATTTTTAACTTTTTTATTTCAAAGAATAAATAGGGTTATAAGCTTCTTAAAAAAAAACGCGTAGAATGGCGCCAAAAAAATTCCAGATTTACAACTTCTGTAGACAAAGAGTGTTTCTGCTACAGCGACATTTTCTTACATAAGCAGTACATGTGCTAAAAAGGAACGGGAAGAAATCGATTTAGCGGAAAGTAGGAGCTGATACATACATATGGGTATTTTTTTATTCAGGATTTTTAACGAGTTTAGTAAATGAGTACCAAAACCGTACCGGTACCAGCAATACGGTAATCGGTCCGAAATTGAATTTGTATTTTGGTCTCGGTACTGGTTCCGGTTCTCTATTAGGAATCGGTTTATTTCGGTTATCCGTTCCGGTTCTGGTTTTATTCCCTGATTTATAGTCTTGTTGTAAGGCGTATATACTTACTTTCACAGTGTACGACATTCCCATCTGTGGCTTCTGGTTCATCAAAAACGGTTAAATTTAAATCTGGATCTGCAAAAAAGAAAATTAATATATTAAAACAGTTACCAAATGTATTAGCAAAAAACCATCAAGTTTATAATATACCAAAAGACAGCTTATATTAAAACAAATCTATATATATTATTTGAATGTTGTTGCATTTTTAGGGTTATATCTCGGAAAAAATTTTGTTTTTATTTATAAGCTTGTACAATAAAAAAAAAAAAATATAACCTTCCGATTACATATGATCGGATCATAATTAAATGGGATTAAGGATACCAAAATTTCAATTTGGTTTCTGTTTTTGTAAAAGCTAGTTTTTGTTTTTGATTCGGTGCCTTGTTAAATTCTAAACTCAAACAAAACTAGTAGTTACAAAAAAAAAAAGAGTTACAATTTGCAACGAAACTATTTACAGTCTCTGTGTAAGGCGTATATAATATACTTACTTTCACAGTGTTCGATATTTCCAACTGGTTCTGGTTTTGGTTCATCAAAAACGTTTGAGTTTGAATCTGGATCTGTATCCAAAGCGGTTGAATTCAAAATTGGATCTGCAAAAACAAAAATTAAGATATCAGAACAGTTACTAAATGTATTGGCCATAAAACCTCAAACTCGTAATATATTTGCACAGGAGAGGTTATATTAAAATAATGTATGTTTAATACTTACTTCCACTGAGTTCTATATTCCCAACTGTAGCATTTGGTTCATATTTAACGGTAGAGTTTGAATTTTGACCTGCAAATAGGAAGTGGTATAAATTAGTAGAGTTATATTATATTAAAAACTAGATAAACCGAAAAAATGTTATATAGAGTGCTAACTTCGGCAATGAACTAATCAGCTATTAGTAGGTAATGTTGGTATTTAAACAACTAATGTATAAAATACTTACTTTTACAGAGCTTGGAATATGGGCCTAGGCCTTTTGCGTTCTTAGCAGTGGATTCTGTTTTTTTTTTTTTTTTTTACTTTGCTGTTATTTATTGAATCTTCTCCATTTAGAGACTAACAATAAGTGTGTCAAATCTTATATTAATAACCTAACTAACAGTCATATGACTGGCACAGAGTTGTATGGCCCTGACAATTATTGCTGGGTTGGAAGGTCGTTTCGTTGTAGGCGGGTTCTGCTGGAAGCCCGAGTCAAGCCTCTTGCCAGATGATTAGGGTGCACAGTAAGTTTTTTATTATAGGTCGCCTTTTGCTTGTCTATTTCATCTTTTACTGCAAGAATGCCGAGATCCCTATGGATGTTTTGGTTGCGAATATACCATGGTGCCCCAGTGATAGTTCTCAGGATTTTTGATTGCCATATGTCCAGATAGGCTTTAGCGTGGAGTTGTAGAGCAGGACCTTGTAGTCCAGACGCAGTGGCGATCGGGCGTTTAAAATCCAGTGGAGGCTGCTAGCTTTTAGTTTTAGATGTAGTTTCTTGCATTCGATGTGTCTTCGCCAGGTTAGTCATCTGTCGAGGTGGACGCCGAGATACGTTACTTCGTTGAATTGGGGAATCTGCGTACTATTCAAGGATACTGGGGAGCATGTTTGCCTGTTAAGAGTAAAAGTTATGTGTTTACATTTTTGTTCGTTTATTTTAATACGCCAGTCAGATAGCCAGATTCTGAATTTAGATGCGAAATTTAAAATATTAGTTTTAACTCATTTAAATTTCAAATTTGATATGGATAGAAACATATGATCTCCCTACTTTTTAACATTTTTAAGTTTCTATAAAGTTTAACATGTTAATTAATTATATGACGCAACTTTTTTAATTTAATACAAACTTTTAATTTTGAAAATATGAATGTTATGCATTTATTAAAGGCATATACATACATAAGATCTTTTGGTTAATTTTGAACTAATGTATGAAAATTTAATAAAAACAGACCAAATTTGAACAAAACAAAATCTTTTTTGCTGCCAATTTTGGAGTTTGAGAACATAACCCCTTATTTTGTACTGAATCCATGTTTCGCTTAACACGATTTCGCTTGACACGAGGATTTCTAGGAACGTAACCCACGTGTTAAGCGAGGGCCAAGTGTATTCGGTTTTATGAACACTTACAAAAAAAATCATACCGATCGGACCGTTAAAATGTCAAATATAATAACCTTTGGCTGTGTGAAAAACAATCTTGAAGCTTTGGACGCATTTTGGCGCGACAGTTCCAGGGAAATTTTATATTCCATGGATATTTTATATGTCCATAACTTTTTTTTTTGATTAGCCCTTCGATTAAATAATTTGTAGTTCTATATCCTTCTCTTGAACATCTTAGAATTTTCGCATAGATTATTTTTTAGCCATGTTTTTTAAATACTGTCTTAATTCCGATCACTTTATTCCATTTAACTGCACAATTATTTTGAGAACCTTGCTTAGGACATATAAAATAAATATAGACTGGACTTTATATTACTTACCTGCAGCCACTTTAACTTTTTGCTTAATATTCTTCACGCGCACACGCAATAACTTTTTGGGACTCATTTTGAAGATTAGGCGGTTAACAAGAGAATGCAGGACCGATATGTGCATATATAAGTATGTACATTGTAGTTTCCGGTCCGAGAAACTTTCGATAATTTGTTTCTGTATATACAATAATATCCCATTAACACTAATACTACTTTCAGTAAGGGTATTTTTTCACTACGCTGCTTTTTCCAACTATCGCACAAGAATCACGAAAAGAGGAAAAGGTGTTTCTACTAGGAAAAAGCCCTTTTTAGTACTCTGCTGTTTTTATACCCAGTACCCGTAGGGTACAAGGGTATTATAACTTAGTGAAAACCGAAAATGTATGTAACAGGCAGAAGGAGGCATCTCCGACCCTATAATGTATATATATTCTTGATCAGCGTCACCAGCCGAGTCGATTTAGCTATGTCCGTCTGTCTGTCCGTCCGTCTGTCTGTATGAACAAACAGATCTCAGAGACTATAAGAGCTAGAGCTACCAAATTTGGTGACAACATTCAAATCTGTTGCAAGCAGATCAAGTTTGTTTTAAAAATTGGCCACGCCCACTTCCGCCCGCGAAAATCGTAAAAAAAGTTAAATTAGCTATATTCTTGATTTTCGGGTTAAAGTTAATATAAATAATAAATCAATAGACTTGTGCGGAAGTGTTCTGAAAATTTGAGTACAATCGGATGAAAACATGGGAGATATTAGCAAAAATATGCAAACCGACAGGTGGCGTTCGAGCCTTGGCCGCGCTCGAAATTTTGTTTTATGTTGTTCCAAGCTGTAGCCGACAGGTGGCGTGTTTGAGCCTTGGCCGCGCTCGACATATAGTTTTATTGAAATTTTTTGTTTTGTTATTTTACCCAGAGAAAAACTAAAAAAGTTATTAAAAAAAATATATATTAATAAAATAAAATAAATTAAATAAATACTTACATAAATAAAAATAATAAAATAAATAATTTTAAAAGCTCAAACGTTTGGGTACCGGGTATCTCACAGTCGAGCGCACTCGACTGTAGCTTTCTCACTTGTTTGTTTTGATTTTTGTAATTTTTTTCTACATAAAACATGTAAATTAAACAAAAACAGATTTTCTTTAACATCGAGATTTTGGATACGAAGGCCAATGTAGAGCGTGGTCCAGTTCGTCAAGTGTTGCTACTGAATTTGCCTATGAAGAGCAGATATGGGAAGAGGCCGATATAGGGAGCGAACAACAGATGACTCCATAAAGTACATCAGTGGGTATCTCATTAAGCGACTTAGACTATACTTAGATAGCAAAAATAAAGAAAATTTACAGACATGGTATCAGCGGGTGTGCTGACGAAGCCACCAAAAGAATTTGTGGCAAAAATAAATTCATATTGTATTAATAATTATACAAACCTAGAGTGCTTTCCCTCTCTAGCATGTCTCTCTGAGAGCGGATAGAGAGAGCTGAAAATTTAAGGTCCTTGTCAAAGCTGATGAGACTACCTTATAATAATTGTATCATGCATTATACACAGGAAAAAAGTCGCTTTTTGCCCAAAAAGCGGAATTGGAAAAAGCGACTGTAGTGTAAATGGGGCCTAAAATTTGCAACATCGAACAAGTTGTTGGCACCGTGTTAACTATTATTACGCCGGATAGTACAATAATAGTATTTCTTTGTTAGAAACACAGTTGCAGTTACAGAAACGCCGTCTGTCTGAACAATGTGTTAGTTTGAATTTACGTATGTACATTAGGGCGGACTTTTTTGCCGATTGGTACCTTTAATTAAAGCATGAAGGAAAATTATACGTGTCGTATAAATAATTTTTAGTCAAACTTTGTGACCGTTGCGCACCCCCTAAGTGTTTAAAAATTTGTTTTTGTTTTTGCACAAATTTATTGGACACAGAAAGCTATCATCTAATATTCTGAGCTCATATGACCTTAAAAAAGTCCACCCTAATATCATTCATACATACATACATATGTGTGTATGTATGTATGTAAGCATTACCAACAAACAATATGACTACGTTTTAATTGTACAATAATAGATTATCGATACATTTATTATAAAAATGTATTTATGGTATTTGCTTGTTAAAAACATTGATTTTTCAGAACTGCCGTTCCTCTACCCTTGCAGTTTTTGCAATATGTATGTACATATGTATGTATGTATGAATGGGAGGAATGTGGGAAACCGAGATTATTATTACATACAATTTTTTAAATATAGGTACAACGTAAATATAGCTTAAGTTAAGTATTTTCATTTTCATCGACATGGGGAAAAAGTATCATATTAACATAAATTTAAACTTTCCACATTTATAGTCATTGCATTACACGCACTTTTACCATAAGTCCCCATAATCAATTATAAATATATATTAAAAATAAATAAATATTAAAAACTATTATTTATTATAGGTTATTGAATCTTTGCAGCTAAAAGTGCTCTTTTTATAACAGTAAATAAATTTAACAAAATAATACGTACTTCACTGCGTATACTAAAATATCCCCGAAATAGACGCTATATGCCAGAAAATTTTGAGGACTGTCTCTAAAATCAGCAAATGTCCTTTAAACGATCGATATACATAAAAAATGTCCCCAACGTCAACGTTGTGTATATACATACATGCAGCAAGTAGGTCTTCTTGCTCACTTTTATTGGATACTAATAGAGTTCTTGTTTTCGCATCGTTTAACAGACTTTCAACAATTTCTAAATGATAAAAAGGTAAATTATAAGTTTTTAACCTTTGCCATTAAAAAAAAAAAAATTTTTTTTTTTCAAATTTTGTAAATGCTATGTTTTGTATACTATCAATACATAAGTAAACACATTAATCAGGAATTAACAAAAAAACCTTTTTTTATTAAATATTATTGTTGTATTGTCAATTAAAATAAAAAAAAACCCTTTGTTGGAAATTGGTAGTATATAACAAAACCCAAAAATTGTAAAAAAATAATTTTTTTTTTTTGAAAAGGGAGCAAAACTTCGCCGTTGCCATTAAAGATTACTTCATATAATTTAATTATTTGTGAAGTCCCCAAACAAGACCAATGTCCAATGTACGGTATGCATATATACAGCACAGAGATGCCACCTTTCAGAAAAAAATTATATACAATTTTTTAAATATAGCTTTAACTTAAGTATTTTCAACATGTTTTCATCCAAATGGGGATAGAATATCATTTTATCATAAATTTAAACTTTCCACATTTATAGTCATTGCATTACACGCACTTTTATCATAAGTCCCCATAATCAATGATAAATATATATTAAAAAACGAAAATATATTAAAAACTATTATTTAAAATGAGTATATATAACAACAGGTTATTGAATCTTTGCAGCAAAAAGTGCTCTTTTTATAATAGTAAATAAATTGATCAAAATAATTCGTCCTTCACTGCGTATATTAAAATGTCCCCGAAATAGACGCTATATGCCAGAAAATTTTGAGGACTTTCCCTAAAATCAGCAAAAGTCCTTTAAATGATCGATATACATAAAAAATGTCCCCAACGTCAACGTTGTGCATATATATAATTCTACATGAACTTACCTTGTTTAAAAACAGAGTATCGAATACCAAATAATATGGACGCCGCCAATTCGCAATATATTTTGTGAAACTAATTTCACCCACAGGTGTTTCATCGATGCAATTTGTTATTATTAAAAAAAATGTATCAATGTGCACTTGGATAATAAATCCTTCACCTTTTTAACAATTTGCACCGCGGAACACATTTTTTGAACTTTTTTCTAACTTGGTGTAACCAGATTTAACTCTACTCGATAGGCTTAATCGATATGTAAGTGAGATCTAGTACTTTTTAAGATTTTGGCCCTGTTGATGATATGGCCATACTGTAGCGACATTTAAGTTTCGCGGTTTAACTATTGAAGTGTTTCTAAGCAGTGCTGCCAGGTTAGCCATTTAGTGGCTAATCCTGGACACTTTTAAAAATATTTGCCACGTTCTTTTTTTCAAATTTGCTACTCTTTTTTTTAAATGGAAAACCCTTTTAACCTTTTTTGACCCTTTTTAATTCATGTTTGATAAGATATGAAACAAAGTTCCTTTTTAATACATGGATATATCGGTCGAAAACGACATTTTATTGATTTAGTCATTTTTTAAAGCATTTTTTAAAACAAATCTATAAATGTTTTTTACATTGATATTACATATCTTTCCCTTTTTTCTTTTTGAAAATTAAAAAATTTAACTTAAACAGTAGTAAACTCAGCGATGCGTAATCAGAGAAAACATCGAACATCGATGTTTGTATCGATACATCGCCTATGTTTTTTTCAGCTCTAGCGCTTGGCATGTTCCCGCTTTTCATCCGGCACTTCCAGGGACTGTAACGGTTATAATTAAAAAAGCAAAAAATTACAAAATAAAAGTTATTTCTTAATTTTTACGAAAAAATTGATTTTTAATAATTAAAATTAATTTTAATAATAAAAAATTAGTAATAATTATCAAATATCAATTTTTTTCGTAAAAATTAAGAAATAACTTTTATTTTCAGTTTTTATTATATAAATTGAAAAATAAAAATTATTCGATAACTTTTATTTTAAAAATTGAAAATAAAGATTGAATCTATATATCTTTTGATCCGGACAAGCATATATATATATATAACAGGATAACAGGAAAGGAGGCTGTTTTCTCTTAATCGTCTTGATTTTTCGGTGAGCGAAAACTGTGTGCGTGCAGATCTAAATAAAAAAAACTAAAAAGTAATACTAAAACAAGTGAAGTGGATAACCGGAAAGGAGGAGAAAAACAACATTTTTGTTTTTTGTCCAAGGATAGAAGGAAAGTCTTTGGCAAGACTTTATAACCAGCGAAAATCATGGCGGACGCCGGTCACTCGGCGTCAGCCAATATGAAAAATAAAACGAGAAAGAAAGCTAACTTCGGTAAACCGAAGTTGGTATACCCTTGCAGTCTGCAATTGGATCATTGAAAATCGAACCATTTTAGTAATGTTGAAAAAATATAGAATTTTTTGATATAGTGGTCCGATCTTAATGAAATTAAAACCGTAATTCAAGAAGCATTAAAATCTGCTATATCTCAAAATTTATAAAAATACGTTGAAAAACAGAGAAGTTAAAATTTTTTTTACATTAATTTCGCCATCATTCCTATGGCAGCTATAGGATATAGTAATCCGATTTCGGTCGTTCCGACATATATACTGCGTGCTAAAGAAATAAGACTATGCTGAAAATTTCAGCCCGATAGCTCAAAAACTGAGAGACTAGTTCGCGTAGAAACCGACAGACGGACAGACAGACAGACGGACATGGCTAGATCGACTCGGCTGGTGATGCTGATCAGGAATATATATACTTTATGGGGTCGGAGATGCCTCCTTCACTGCGTTGCAAAAATCTGGTCAAAATTATAATACCCTCTGCAAGAGTATAATGAACAAACACACATGTGCCGCCACTGTTCCCGCGCTTTTTTTAGTATCAAAAAAAACAACTGTGTTGTACATATGTACAGTCATGAACTTAATTATTGGCACAGTTGGCATGTCTGACTTTCACACAGATTTTCTCCACTAAAAATTGTGATTTTTACATCAAACAAATTTTAGTCATATACATTGTTTAATTTACATCCAAACTAACTTTATTTCACTTCCGTATCTCTTTTCATTAATTAAAAAAAAATAAAAATGTAAAAAAAAACAGCCGATTTTTCCTGAACAAAATTATTGGCACACTTGGGTTATACTAAACTATTTTGGTAAAATTTAATCGATTTTGCTATTTTTTTCTTTAAAATCCCCGTTATTTCTATTTTTGGAATGGCATGGCGATACATTTTCAAAGAAAAAAACATCCTAGTACCCTTTTTCTTAGCAAAAATAGCTATATTTCGCGAAAATGGGCGGTAAACAGAAGGAAACCACCGTATCTCAGTGGAAAATTGATTTGTATCCGCAATTTCAGAGCAAATCATATGCTGAGATTGAAGAAATGATAGATAGAAGCCCCTTTACCATTTGGAGCATTGTACAGCGTTTTAAAGGAGTCTTATTCTAGGAGAGTGCTTATTGTTCCAGGTTGATCCAATGCTTTGACCTACCTGGAATACACCAAGATCATTAGAAAGGTAAAAGTGAACCCGAATATCTCCTCAACATAGATCCTAGTTGAGGTTAAAAACAAATTTTGCCAGGATATTCATCCCATAACGGCTCGGAGGGCACTGTATTAAGCTAACTACAAATACTGAATTTCTAGAAAAAAACACCTATTTCAAAAGTCAACCAAAAGACAATCAAGCAAAACAATATTTAGGTAAGCCAAAGGATTTGGAGAAGCTGACATTGTCCCAAAATTCCTTTGGCTTACCTAAATATTGTTTTGCTTAGACTAAACGCGTCTGTTGGTTGACTTTTGAAATAGGTGTTTTTTTCTAGAAATTCAGAAATTCAGTTGAATATCCTAGCAAAATTTGTTTTAAACCTCAACTAGGATCTATGTTGAGGAGATATTCGGGTTCACTTTTACCTTTCTAATGATCTTGGTGTATTCCAGGTGGGTCAAAGCATTGGATCAACCTGGAACAATAAGCACTCTCCTAGAATAAGACTCCTTTAAAACGCTGTACAATGCTCCAAATGGTAAAGGGGCTTCTATCTATCATTTCTTCAATCTCAGCATATGATTTGCTCTGAAATTGCGGATACAAATCAATTTTCCACTGAGATACGGTGGTTTCCTTCTGTTTACCGCCCATTTTCGCGAAATATAGCTATTTTTGCTAAGAAAAAGGGTACTAGGATGTTTTTTCTTTGAAAATGTATCGCCATGCCATTCCAAAAATAGAAATAACGGGGATTTTAAAGAAAAAAATAGCAAAATCGATTAAATTTTACCAAAATAGTTTAGTATAACCCAAGTGTGCCAATAATTTTGTTCAGGAAAAATCCGCTGTTTTTTTACATTTTTATTTTTTTTTAATTAATGAAAAGAGATACGGAAGTGAAATAAAGTTAGTTTGGATGTAAATTAAACAATGTATATGACTAAAATTTGTTTGATGTAAAAATCACAATTTTTAGTGGAGAAAATCTGTGTGAAAGTCAGACATGCCAACTGTGCCAATAATTAAGTTCATGACTGTATGTGTTCCCAGTCGGACCTTGTAGAACGGGTTGTTCAACAGAATACCTCTGCAACGGTTCTATATGCCGCCAATTCTAGCTCAAAAATGGCTAGAACTATGATATAATGCATATTAGATGTATGCAATAACAAGTGTTCTTTTGTTGGTATATTAGAAGCGAAGAAATGAGTTATAAAATAAATATTATGTGCAACTGTCGCTTCTCTAAGAACTCATAAATATACGTTATTTTGGAAGTAAATTACCCGAGCGCTTCCCGAACAGTCGGCTTTTTTTTTTATAGCTTCGGGTCCGTGCAATCGTAGCTTCTCTTAAAACGCATAAATATACATTCTATCGGAAACCAGCATTTATTGTTGTTTTTTATTCTCTGCCTCTTTCATATAAGTGCAATCGTCGCTTCTCTTAGAACGCATAAATATGTATTCTATCGGAAACCAACGTTTGTTGTTGTTTGCTGTTCTATTTTTCTTTCATATCACTGCGATCGTCGCTTCTCTTAGAACGTAAAAAGATGCATTATTTCGGAAACAACCATTTGAAACGAAAATAAGAGAATAAAAAAGGAAAGAAACGCACAAACAAGTAAGAAGAAAAGAGAATGAAAAAACATGCGCTTTTGTTTTTCGTTTTCTTTGTTACTTGCTTCAGTTGTATTAAGAAATTCGCTTGACGGAGTTGTGAAATTCCTTATAATAAGTATGCAAGGTAAGCTAAACATCTATTATTACATAAGTTAATTCATTCCAGTTTCAGATATATTAACAAAATAAGGTAAGCAATTGCCCTACTAAAATAAATAATATATTACTTTTATTTCAGGTCTGGTATGCATACGTAAATATATAAAATATAATATTTATCATTTCAGATTTCATTTATTTATAGGTCATAATATTATAACATTTTTATTTCAGATAATATTTGCGATTTACGGTGAGTGTTTATAATATTACTTTCCCATTTATTATTTTTATAAAGTTATTTAATTATTGCATTAAAAACATTATTATTATTTTCAATATAATTGCTGGATTTCTTCACTAATCACATATAAGATTTTACTGTACGAATAAATTAACCTATATATATTATGTGTACACTTCAAATTGAATAAAATAAATATTTTTAAATATATTTTTATTCCTGTTTTAATGGTTATTAATGCATTCTCACCGAACGGTTTTTTATGTATGCTACAGATGTGTTCTTAATTTATTCCTTCATAACAGTTCTATAACTGTTATCAATGGGTTATTTTGAAGCGGTATTTTGCATGAAAGATACATTGCTACAGAACCGTTATTGATGTATGTTGAGATGGGTTATATAACGCTTCTTTTAGAAACTAAAGTTGGAAATGAAACCCGAAGATTGCCGAAGTGTAATATACGTTATTTATATGTTGCGAAAGAACTGTTGCAGCATACAAAAAAAAGAACAGTTGTTTCCGTGTTTCACCCCATATTAATCTGAAAGGAAGACCGCACGTATAGAGAATACATTCTTTACTCGCAGAGAACGCATAGAACTGTGCTTGTTGGAAGCAACCAGGTCAGACTGGGTAAGTGCGAGCCTCGCAATAATTCATAAGTGTCTGGCGCACCATGCATCAATATAGGTTAGGTTAGGGCGGCGGCTGACACAAGGTCAGCCCACTTAGGCCATCACTGGCCCATTGTGATACCGCAATGGATCTTTTTATACCCTCTTACCACAAAGTTAGAAAGAGTCCCAGCCCGTTTCTCTTATGAAATCTGCTATTTTCTTCGGGGGGACAGCTGCTAATTCAGCTAGATTGTGGAGAAAATATTCTCCTATATACCTATTTCGTTCCCCTCAATATTCTAGTGCCCCGGCACCCAGACTAGGGAGATAACGAACTGCTGTGCCATCTCTTGAAGAGATTTGCGGCAGTTGTTCACTATCGTCGAGTTTGAGGATAGCGCGCGAAGTGATTTTATTGCTGCCTGACTGTCTGAGTAAATGTTTATTACTCCGTTTATAAGGCTAGAGTGGCGTAGGCAACTAAGAGCCTCGCTTATGGCGAGAATCTCTGCCTGAAAAACGCTGCAGTGGTCCGGAAGACGGAAATGTATTTTAATACTGAGTTGTTCGTAGAAGACTCCTCCTCCAACTCGATTTTCGAGTTTGGAGCCGTCTGTGAAGAAATTTATGCAGTCATTTTGTCCAAAGGGACTTGCCGCCCAGGCCTCCCTGGAGGGAAAGACTGTTTTGAACGTTGTAGAAGTGTGTTCTACAGGTATGCAATAATCTGTTAATTGCTTGCTTGCGCCTATTGATAGGATGGATGAGTGTCCATATTGATGGACTGTCCAGCAGTTTGCGTCTCTCAGACGTCGTGCTGTGATAGTGGCGGTTTCTTTTGCCACTAGTAGAATTGGGGATATGCTAGTAATAGCGTTGAGCGCTTCACTAGAGGTTGTTCTAAGAGCTCCTGTCATGCATAGTTGAGCTACTCTCTGCACCTTGATGAGCGCCCTGAGTTTAGAACTATACAGCAGCGCTGGCCACCAAATGGATACCCCATACAGGAGGATGGGTCTCACTATGGCGCTGTATAACCAGCTAAATACAGACGGGGACATCCCCCATTTGAGGCCTACCGCCTTTTTACAAGTGAAGAGTGCAATGTTGGCTTTTCGCACTCTATCCGATATAGTGAGATTCCAGTTCAGTTTCTTGTCTAGTACAAGCCCCAAGTATTTTGCACTGTCGTTAAACTCTAGAACGGAACCATTTAATTTTGGGGCAGATAGCTTTGGGATCTTAGTCTTCCTGGAGAAGAGAATAAGGTCGGTTTTACTTGGGTTTACGTTTAACCCACTTTCAGATGCCCATCTTGACAGTTTTCTTAATTTAACTGTCATAATGTCACATAGGCTTTGCGGAAATTTTCCCCGCAGCATAACAACCACATCATCCGCATAAGCAACAATCTTGCACCCGCCATCTTCTATGTCGCCTAGCAGCGTGTTTACTGCTAGGTTCCATAGAAGCGGAGAGAGTACCCCCCCTTGAGGAGTACCTCTGCTGACGTGCCTGCACAGAGTAGATGCTCCAAGTGAAGAGGTCACTTTTCTGCTCAGGAGCAGCTGCGTGACTAATCTCACCAACTGAGCATCTACTCCAAAGCTCAGCATTGCATTGGTTATTGCCCTTGAGTCGATGTTATTGAAAGCTCCTTCTATGTCCAAGAAGGCGGCTAGGGTATACTCCTTGTTTTGCAGGGATTTTTCTATACTGGATATGGCAGAGTGAAGTGCTGTTTCTGTCGATTTGCCTTTACGGTATGCGTGCTGAGATTCAGATAGCGGAGAGGGATTGATTGATGTTCTCAGGTGTAGCCCTATCAATCTTTCCAAGGTTTTTAGAAGGAAGGAGGACAGGCTTATTGGCCTGAGATCCTTCGGTGTTGTGTGTGAGGCTTTGCCGGCCTTGGGTATAAAAACTACTTTGGACGTTAGCCAGGAATCGGGGATTTGGCCTAACGCCATGATGTTTGTGAAGATGGCTTTTTGCCAAGGGACAGCGAGATCTTCCCCTTGCTGCAACTGTGCCGGGAATATCCCATCAGGGCCTGGAGATTTATAGGGAGCGAAGCTGTTTATAGCCCATTTGATGTTGGATTCAATCATAATGCTATCCAATGATCTAACCGGGTGGTATGGTTGTGGGTCGCTTGTTTGGGGACCTAAGGTGTTTCCTGGAAAATGCGTGTCTAGTAGTAGCATCAGTGTTTCTTCGCTAGAAGAAGTCCACGAGTCGTCCTGTTTTTTGAGATAGCCCAGATTAGAGGACGACTTTGAGAGTACTTTTCGTAATCTTGCAGCTTCCGAAGAGGATTCAATTCCCGAACAGAATTTTCTCCAATCCTCTCTTTTTGCCTGCCTTATGAGCTTTATTAATTGAGCTAGACTGTGTTTATATTCAGAACAATGTTGTTCACAACTTAGTCTTTTTGCTCTGTTGAAGAGTTTCCTGCATACCCCCCTCAGCTTGTCTATTTCTTGATTCCACCAGGGTGGTCTCCATTTGCCTCTCGGCTTGCTGATTGGACAGGATGCTTTATATGCACTGTTGCAGGCTTCAGTGAAGACTGTCGTGAGAAAAGTGAGATGTTCCTCAGATGGAGGAATCTGCTCTGGTGGAGCTGGAAGGGCTTTAGCCAATCTATTTTTAAAAGCTGGCCAGTTGGTTCTACGGGGGTTTGAGAACGTTACTGGGTCAGGGTTGGGAGCACACAATATTGTGTCAATATATTTGTGATCCGAGAGGAGTGTTCTTTAGAAACGCTCCACCCTATAAGCTGGTCTTACATGCAGTTAGAAATAAGGGTTAGGTCTATGACCTCCTCCCTGTCCTTTATTACAAAAGTGGGGTCGTTTCCCCTATTGCAGATAAGTAGGTTAGTGGAGAGAAGGTATTCAAAAAGTAACTCACCCCTCTCATTGGTGTTGGTGCTGCCCCACATCTCGTGGTGGGCATTTGCGTCGCATCCGATCAATAGGCCAGTGCCACGATCTTCGCAATCCTTTACGAGTTCCCTCAGTTTACGACCCGGTACCGGGTCCATTAAGTCGTACGCTAAGTATGCTGACACTACACATAGCGACCTGTCTTGGAGCTCCAGACTTATCGATGTAGTGTCGGCATCGCTGTAATTATAAAGCATAAATGCACTGAGGTGCCTTTTAGCTAAAATGCAAGTACGGGTTTTACCTTATCCTTGAGCTGCGAGAAGATTATATTTTGGGGTGCTGAGTCCACAAATCCTGTTGGATACAACCCAGGGTTCCTGGATCAGCACCAGATCGGCTTCGTCTCTCGCTAGACGAAGCATTAGGGCAGCGGAAGCTGCTTTACAATGGTGGAGGTTTATCTGCACGACCGCTAGAGACATCGAGCAGATTTGCCTCTATCACCGTCACGTCAGCGTCCAGGTCATCTTCGGGGTCCTCACTCATGGAGTCGGTACCACCATAACCCAGCTTGCTGAAGCCCCGCAGAAAGGATGCGTCGGATATCACCGACTCGCAGTCCGTGTCCTCTTTGCCTGGCTCCTCCATCTCGGTTGCCAGCACCTCTTCAACACCAGGCTCGCTCCTTTGTTTGGTGTCCGACTGATACACCCGGATACGCACCGAGCTAAAACCGAAGTTTAGCTCTCCGTGCATAGCTTCAATGGGTGCGGTTGAGTCCTTATTTAGGATTAGCAACACCTGACGCAATGGGCCCTGCGTCTCTTCCACCTTTGCCACCTTCCAGTCGGAGGACGGCAGGCTAGGGTTGCATCTCTGCAGCATGGAAAGGATCTTCTCCGGCTCCTTAAAGGAGGACGGGATCCATATAACGGCTCTTGGCCTACTCGGAATGTCCTTCCAGTCAACAGCGACCAGCTTGGCACCCGGGTAGACCTCACCCAGTCTAGAAACGGCTGCTTTCAGTAGCTCTGCCGACCTAGACCCTTCACACGCCATCACCTTGACGTTACCCTGATACCACCCTGCATCTTTGAAGATTGGTGGGGGTCCAGGGTCCGCTTCCAGCACCTCGAAGCAGTGTACAGCCAGTGCTGCCTCAACCCACTTCCACTAGTTCCTCGGAATTCTACCTTCCGTGTCGCCTTGGTCCAGGACTCCTAGAAGGATCTTGTCCTTGGCCATTTCCGCGAAGCTTTTGTTCGCCGCTACTGGCATGTGCGTGCGAATCTACTTCGGGGCATTTTGAGCCGCACTTTCCTGGGAGCGTTGCCGTTTAGGATTTTTAGGGTCCTCCTTCGGTCTCTCCAGAACGAAATTGGGCAACACCGACTTAGCCCAATCCAGTTTTTTGAGCCACTTCGCTGAGGGGGTGGTAATATTGCTCTTTGCCTGTCTTTTAAGGATGGCCGCGGTGGACTTCCTCTCCTCGTACCTGTCCATCTTGGCCTTGCTTGCGGTAGACCTTCCCTTCACCCCTGCACCTGACTGAGCTGCAGCTGCGCTTGTAGTAGCACCTTGCTGGTCGCTCGGTCACCATCTTGCCTCTGACCAGGGGGCGAGTTAGCCCAGTTGGCTGCTGTTTCGCCGGGGTGGAGTTGACCTTAGCTCCAGTGAGCTCTGTCATTTCTCCAGTAGCAGTGACTGCCGTTGGGTTGACTGTGGGTGCGGTCACCTCTGTCTTTGGGTTAGGACCCTCGGTCCTCGCCGGATTTATGGGAGTTCCGGTCTCCTTTTTGTTTGTATTTTTAGCTTGGTCCATATTTGTTCCCACGAGTGGCGGAGAAAGGGTGGTCCACCTCTCGCAGAGATCCGCAATGCGGGAGGTAAGGCTGGCTAATCCGGAGGGCGCCAGGTATCCGGATGCTCCGTTTGCGACTGGGCTAGTTTTAAAAAGGGCCCCCAGCCAGGCTGATCATCGGCACGGGTCGCATGACACCTTGATCCAGCCCTTCACCTTAGCCATGATAAGAGATCGCAGCGGCCTGTGGCATGGCTATGGAAAAAGGTCCGCCCCAATCTACGAATCCCAGATCTTAGCTGGTACCGTCCCTAGGGACACTGGAGCACCATTTCCAGTTGGCACCCTCGTGGAGGGTTCAGCTATAGGATTTTTGCCAACCATGCATCAATATAGATCAGGTAGTTTTTTTGAACAAGCGTGTGAGCGCATGCCGGCGCGTTAGCGTCGCAAGAAGGATGGGTGAAAAGAACAACACAAAAAAAAGGCAAAAATTGTATTGAGTGTGTTGCGTATTAGGGTTTCTTTTTGGCAAGCATTCGCTTGAGTTGTTCTTTTTACTACCTGCTGCTCCAAATGCGTCGCTAAATAAAACAAATTATTTCTATTGATCTTACATTTTATTTAACATACAGTGGCTCACAGCTTATTTCGTGCAGGGGTACAACCAATCTTTAAAGTTGTGTAGCACATAACCTATATGAAATATCGACACAATTTTAATGCAGTTTTATTAAGAAGTATTCTAATATATATAAAAATTTTTTTATTGTTTTTTTACTTTGAATCAATAGTATTTAAATCACTGTGGACGTCAGTCCACGTAGTGAAGAGAATTTAGAATAAAAATAATTTTTTTTTTAGGATTAAAATTTTTTTTTAATAGCTTTTACGATTTTTAGTCACTTCAGGCCGTATAGACCTTGAAATATTTCGGGGTATAACACATATCTCCGAAAATTCGCTTTCTCATCAAAATTAGTAGCAATGATTCCATAAAGCTAACTTCGTATATGCATTTTTTTTGTTAATTTTTCCCATTTGAGTTTCAAACAAAAACTTATAACAACAATGGAAGACCTATGTATGTACATACATACATATGTCACTTAAAAAACTTCTGATATCAAATAAAAACACCTCTTAACGAGGTGAGATTAAAGTGACGATGGCACATTCAACTCCAACAATTTCTGATACCAAATTTTGTGACGATTAATAGTTATTTAAACAAAAATATTTAAAAAGTTTTTAATTAGTTTCAAAATCGGCACTTAGCTGAAAAATTAAAAAAGGCAAAACAGGCAGCGTGCCTATTAATCGTCACAAAATTTGGTATCAGAAATTTTTGGAGTTGAATGTGCCATCGTCACTTTAATCTCACCTCGTTAAGAGGTGTTTTTATTTGATTTACAATAAACTTAATATATTGACTTCTTCAATGTCACAGCTTATTTCGTGCAAGAACTTTAGGTAAATGTATTTCGTGAGTTGTCATCCCAGAAAAACTTTTTCTTATAAAATCTTCTTGAACACAATATTAGCTATTTTTTTAACATTTAACTTTTTTTAGACACACTGCATAAAAGTTATATTTCATTTTAGAGGAATCAGCCCCTGTTTAACAATTGAACAGCGGTAATTGGTCCTAAAATATTTTAAAAATAAAAACACTAGGCGGAATATTAAATTAATGCTATATTTAAAGTTTAATAAAATTACAAAAAAAACAAAAAAAAAATTGTGCCTATTTGGGATCAAAACGCTCCACATAATATTGCTCCTAATATCTAAAACGACCCTCTAGGCCGAGTTTTGCAACGTTTTTAAGCAATTTTTTTCTCAAAAGTTAAAGATAACATGAGCTAATATATAATCCCTTCGATGAAGACGAGGTATCCAACACCTAATACCTACTTGAAGGCCCAAACCCTGGAGTTGCAAAATGGTGTAGCTCTGTATGTCGATCACGTCAAATATATGGCATTCAAAATATCAAAATATGTTAAAGTTAGTCTCGTTTTTGCAAATACCTTCATTTAAGAAGGATATTGGGCAAATTTTCGTGCTCCCTGGCAAATTTAAGTTGGCACAGTTGAATTTTCAGCCTTATAAATGGCTTCTTCAAAGTTACTTGGCCATTAAGTTATGTTCTCGCAATATTCGGTTGTCGGTTTTCGCGAAACATTTTTTGCCAGTTCATTCACAATATATACTGCTTGTTTGATGCCGATATCATCGAATTAAGTGTACTTCTTCATGCCCACTGAAAATTATTATATGGAGCATTTTGGCCCCTATCAGCCGCCAATTATTTTTATTTTTAGTTTTTTATATTATTAGGCCTTTAATTTACCATTTAATCAATATTCCTCTTAGTTGTTTTATGCTTAAAACGTTTAAGGGCCGATTCCCGTTGTTCAATAGTTGAGCAGGGGCTGATTATTCTGAAATTAACAAAACTTTTCTTTCAGTGTATCAAAAAAAAATATTTAATGTTTAAAAAATTAACTGATATTGTGTTCAAAAAGATTCCATAAGAAAAAGTTTGTCTGGGATCAAAATTCACGAAATACATTCTTGCACGAAATAAGCTGTGACATTGAAGAAGTCAATTTTTTAACCTTTTTGTAAATTTTTTTATATGAGTGTAATATTTCTTGTAGCTCATACGATTCTTCAAATGATTTTTCTAGAACATTTGAAAGTAAGTGGCTGCTGCAATTCAATCGTATATTCTGCGTCAATGATTTATTCTTATTTGATCCCCTATCTGTGATGAATTTAATATTGGCAATGTCCTCAACATCAAATTGTGCAAAAATAGCTTTTAGTTTCTTAAGTATATTTTCACATGTCGATTTTTGGAAGTCCATCGATTTCAAGCCCAGAATAATGTCATCAAATTTTATGTCTTTTAAATAATGCAGAGTGACACCTAAAATGTTTCTGTTCACGTACTGATCTGTCCACATATCAAGCGTTGCCGATACTCCTCCATTCTTTGGAGATCATTGTCCGCTTTTCTTCCGCATCTTTTTCCGCATTTCGGCTTAATGTCGTTGCGTCCGGCAGTAGGTCATCAACATCGACGTTCGCCCCATAAGCAGCACCATTTGTATAAAGGATTTCGCCAGATTGCGAAATCCATTCCCGCTCACTGCGGAAAACGGGCGACAATCGCTGCATTTCTCAATAGCTATTTTTTTGTCAGAGCTAGAAACTTTTTTTTGCTTCCATGGGTTGTCTTAAAGACATACAACATTTGTGTCTTGACAAATTTGAAGTTTGGTTGACAACAAATTTCAGCACTTTTCTCCATGTATTGCAAAAAAACATCAAGGACAGTTTGGTCTTCTTGTATGATATTACATAATATTGTCCAAATAACACTTTTGCCCTTGTGAGTTGGAGCTACGGTGTAATCGCCACGTTCTATTTTACTTTTAATTATAAGGTTGTCAAAAAAGTCTTGCGGTATTTTTATTGAATTTTCAATTGTTCATAAAATTGATTATAATAATGCGATTTAAGTCAAATATGCGCCGTTTTGTTCGATGACGAGTTCCCAACGAGATGCCAACTTCATAATGCTCCTCTTATAGAAGCTCGCTTCCCTATTGGCAAAAAACTCGGAGAGCCAATTTTCACAGGAATCTCTTGTGGCCAACTTTCGACTACCAAGCTCGTTCGCCATGGACAGAAATAGGTGGTAATCACTTGGTGCGAGATCCGGACTATACGGTGGATGCAAAAGAACCTCCCATCCGAGCTCCCGGAGCTTCTGGCGCGTCACCAAAGATGTGTGTGGCCTGGCGTTGTCCTGATGGAAGACAATTCGGCCTATGTTGATCAAAGATGGCCTCTTCTGCATGAGTGCTGCATTCAAGCGGTCAAGTTGTTGGCAGTACAGGTCCGAATTGAGCGTTTGGCAATAGGGGAGCAACTCATAGTGGATGATTCCCTGCCAATCCCACCAAACACACAGAAGAACCTTCCTGGCCGTCAATCCAGGCTTGGCCACCGTCTGGGCAGCTTCACCGCTTTTCGACCACGACCGTTTGCGCTTCACATTGTCGTAAGTGACCCACTTTTCATCGCCAGTCACCATCCGCTTCAAAAACGGGTCGATTTTGTTGCGATTTAGAAGCGATTCGCATGCATCCATACGGTCAAAAATGTTTTTTAGCGTCAAGTCGTGTGGCACCCATACATCGAGCTTCTTTTGGAATCCAAGGCTTCTTCAAATGGTTTATAACGGTTTGATGACTCATGCCCAGCTCTTGGCCGATGCTACGGCTGCTACTTTCGATCAATTCAGCGATTTTATCGCAATTTTCGCGACAGGCCTTCCGGACCGTGGCGCATCTTCGACCACCTCTGCACCAGAACGAAAACGGTGAAACCATCGTTGTGCGGTGGAAATGGAAACTGTATCGGGTCCAAAAACTGCACAAATTTTATTGGCACCATGAGATGCATTTTTGCCTTTATTGCCGTATTTTCTCTTTATTTTGCTCCATGTTTGAGACGCTAAAAACGAACGACTAAAAACAAACAATAATAAATCAAACACGTGTTAGCGCGTGAAAACAGCTTTCCAAAAAGCTCTTGCGTGAACCGTTGCGACGAATAATACTAGAACTGCGCGCTTGCAAAGACACCCAGCGGAAATACCGCAAGACAACCTTTTTGACAACCTTATATTTCCGCCGTCATTATGATTGTCTCCGCAACAAGTTCAAAGATGCACTGAACTTGAACGCAAAGAACAGATCATGCAAAAGCAGCATGGTGTTTAAGCAAACCTTTCTTTCTTTCTAAGCAGTACATCAAAATGGATCGGGATTCACAAAAAAGGTGTGCAAAACGGTTTTGTGCCCAGAATGCTCCTTCAAAGGAAAGTCTGCGCAAAGTGTGCTGTGCCATCGCAATAGGATCCACAAGTCCACCATAAGTGGAGTGCTAGAATGCACGCAGTGTTCCTACAAGACAACGAACGCAAGGTCACTGCTCAATCACAGATCCGCCGTCCATCCAAAACAGCAGGAGCAGCAACAACAACAGCAGCAGCTGCATGACGTCGAGGATGACGACGCGGAAGCTGACAACGCGGAAGCTGAGATGGCAGAGGCAGACAACGCATCTAACAACGCGGAGGATACCTTGGCAGACAACGCGGAGGATACCTTGGCAGACAACGTGGAGGATACCTTAGCAGACAACGCGGATGCTGAGATGGCAGAGGCAGACAACGCGGAGGATACCTTGGCAGACAACGCGGACGCTGACATGGCAGAGGCAGACAACGCATCTGACAACGCGGAGGATACCTCTACCAGCGACTCGGAGGATGACAATAGCCCAAGTACGAGCGGAGATGCACCACGCCGTCTCAATAGACAGTGCACAAAATGTGGCTATCGTCTTTTAAATTTGACCAAAAAGCACACATGCGGGAATGAAAAGTTTAAGTGCCCAACTATTCAATGCCCTTTTATGGGCACTAATTCAATGTCGTTAAGATCACATATACAAATGAACTATATGAAAGAGAGTAAGTATTTTCTCATTTTTATGTATATAACATATATATCATATCATATTTCTTATTGTTTCAGCATTCCATAGCTATAAAAAAGTCCAAATGAAATTTCGTGTTGCCCCATTGCATAAAACAGAAGGTAAACATTTCGATCACTTTTTATTATTTTATATGATTCTTTATTTATATTTCTTTCATATTTTATAGAATTTGAAAATTGGGAGGATGTTTTCGGTCCTTCCAAGTAACCGCGCGGCACGGTCTCCGGCAAGGCGATGGGGAGATCGTTTCCACCCTGAACAACGTACTTTAGCGCCGGCAACGGTCCATAAATCGGCCACAGCAACGGTGAGTTAAATAACTAAAATAATAAGGACTTTTATAATATATTTCCTCTACTACAGATCCACATCAACATCTTGGATATCAATGACAATGCTCCTGTCTTCACGCGAGATGTCTACAACTCCACGGTGGCCCTGCTCCAAGTCCAAGCCATCGAACAGGATGAGGGAGCTTGTACTCAACGTAAATGCCGTACTCTGCGGCCAACTTGATGTTCGGGAAGCGACTCTGCAGGAAGTGCGTCACCTCCGCGACCAAGCAGGGTCCCTCTTGGTGCAGATCAAGAAGTAGGCCGCTCCCGAGTCCGCTATCTGGGTGTGAAAATCTGGGCAGCATTGGTGGGTTTTAACTGCTCTGCCAATTAATTAAGCTTATATGTAACATCTCTATTTTTAGACTCCTATTCGGATAAGGAACTGCGGAAGGCAGAGGAGACCATACTGCATCACTTTAACTATTGTACCATGTACAAGCTGACGGAAAAGCACTTGGCTATAATAATATATTCTGGACATGTTCGGGTTCGCCGCACGCCTTCTCCAGGTACGGACGCGACAGGTGTTCGTAGACGGGCGGAACGCCCTGCTTCCGCTGCGAGACGTAGCGTTCGCGCAGATACTTCCACCGCTTCTTGCACGTGTCCACTGCCAAGCACAGAGGGAACATTAATTTAGATTCTCAAGTCTGGCCAGAGACGCGACTCCTCCTCTGGCGCAGGTTAGCTTTTGTTTATTTCAATTTTCATGCTAATACTAATGCTAATTCTCTGATGCTTTGTTTGCAGATCTTGTGCGTGACATCACCACCGTGACGAAGACTTATAACTGCAACGATGCCGCCAAGTGGTTCGCCCAGGTCCTGCAATACAATGTGCCCAGGGGCAAGAAGAACCGTGGCATTCTCACCGTTCTCACCTACAAGAATCTGGTGCCGGCCCAGGAGCTCACGCCGGAGAACGTAAAGCTGGCCCAGTATCTGGGCTGGTGCGTGGAAATGGTGGGCATCTTGTACCCTCTCTTAAGCCACTACTAACCCCCTGACCTCAGCTCCAGAGCTTCTTCATCATCTCCGACGATGTGATGGACAACAGCACCACCAGACGCGGCCAGCCCTGCTGGCACAAGGTCGAGAACGTGGGCCTGACTGCCATTAATGATGCTTTGATGATCGAGAACGCCATGTATGCCATACTGAAGATGCACTTCAGCCACCTGGACTGCTATATGGCCCTGATGGAGCTCTTCCACGAAATCACCTACATCACCACCTGCGGCCAGTCGCTGGATCAGCTCAACTCGAACCGAAGCGTGTCCGATTTCACCATGGAAAACTACAAGGCGATTGTGGAGAACTAGACTGCCTACTACTCCTTCTACCTGCCATTCGCCATCGCTCTACACTTGGCTGGGTAAGTTGCAATACTTGGATTTCCTCTCCCTTTATAAAGCTAATCCCAAGTCCTATTGCTTAGCTACAAGGACGCTGAGGCCTTCCGGCAGTCAAAGACCATACTTCTTCCAGGTGCAGGACGACTTTCTCGACTGTTTTGGCAATCCGGAAGTGACGGGCAAGATTGGCACCGACATTCAGGACAACAAGTGCTCTTGGCTGGCCGTGGTGGCCATGCAGCGGGCCAATGTCGAGCAGAAACAGATCATGATCGATTGCTACGGCAAAGAGGGTAATTTTGCCTTAGATAACTATGTTTTTAATTCCTAAACTAACTTGATTCTGATAAATAGACCCCGTCAAGGTAGACAGAGTCAAGGAGCTGTACAAGGAGCTCGGACTGCCATCGACATATGCCACATTCGAGGAGGAATCCTACAACATGATCAAAACCCACATACAACAGACCTCGCGTGGGGTGCCACACGCGCTTTGTTCTAAGCTGAATCGTCTGTGAAATCAAAAGGAGCAAAGGCCTTTCGGAAGTCATCTATATAGGCCACTTCCTCCTCTTTTTCGAGCAAGCACTCCTTCCAGTTTACCTTCTCGTCGCAGTTTAGCAGATTTTCCGAGGAGAAGACGTCCCTGGAAAGGGAAAAGTTTCCCAACGCACCTGGCAAAATGTATGAGAAAATGTTTCATCTGACGCGTTATAAGCGTGCTGTCGTCGGGCAACTCGGCGAGGAAATATGGCCCCATTTCTGGCAGCATTTTCACCGAATCCAATGCCGGCAGCGTCTCAAATTCCAGATTGAATTCCTCCGCCTTGTCCTTGAATCTTCTCCCTTCTCCCTTCTTTGACCCTCACTCCTACAGGAAGCGGTAAGTCATCATTATCTTTTTAAGGGAAACTGAAGTAACATTGGGAATGCCTGAATATCAGGGTTAATGACGTGCTGCTGGAGTATCAAAGGGCCATAGTAAAGGAGCAACTTAATGGACCCGACGTGGAGCAGTGGAGCTTCTCCGGCGCCTTTCTCTATTCGCTGACGGTGATCACGACCATTGGTTACGGGAACATCACACCCCACTCGGAGTGGGGCAAGCTGGTGACCATTCTTTACTCGATCATCGGAATGCCTCTGTTCCTGCTATACCTCTCCAACATTGGCGGCGTGCTGGCCAAGTCCTTCAAGTGGATATACTCCAAGGTGTGCCTGTGCCGCATCTGTCCCGGTGTGGCCAAGCGAAGGATTATCCGGGAGAGGCGAAAAATGCGCCAGCTGGCCAGGGCAGTGAGTGGAAAAGTGGCTTTAAGTTGGGCTTGGATATCATATCAGTTTCCTTAACTATTTTTGCAGCTACAAATGCACGACATGGAGAATGCCAGGGGAAGCAGCAGCTACTCCAGCAGTAGCAGCACCACCACGTCCAATAGCAGCAGTAGTGACTATACCAGGAGTTCCCAGCACAGTTCCAGTCTGGTGGATATTCCGTTTAGTTCTCCGACAAGCTGAAGAACATCTTTCCGGAGCGCTACATTGAGTGCTTTATTGCCGAGCAGAATCTAGTTGGCGTTGCCGTTGGGGCCGCCTGCCGTCGCCGCACCGTGGCCTTTGTCTCCACCTTTGCCACCTTTTTCACTCGTGCCTTTGACCAGATCCGTATGGGCGCCATCTCGCAGACGAATGTGAACTTTGTGGGCTCCCATTGTGGCTGCAGCATCGGCGAGGATGGTCCCTCCCAGATGGGACTCGAGGACATTGCTATGTTCCGTACGATCCCGGGAAGCACTATATTCTATCCCTCGGACGCCGTGAGCACAGAGCGTGCCGTGGAGTTGGCCGCCAACACTAAGGGTGTGTGCTTTATCCGCACCTCACGTCCCAACACTGCCGTGCTCTACGAAAACGATGAGCCCTTCACCATCGGCCGCGGCAAGGTAGTGCGTCAGAAGAGCTCCGACGAGGTTCTCCTTATAGGAGCCGGCATCACGCTGTACGAGTGTCTGGCTGCCGCCGACCAGCTGGATAAGAACTGCATAACGGTCCGCGTGATCGATCCCTTCACCGTCAAACCCCTGGATGCGGATCTGATTTTGGAGCACGGAAAGCAGTGCGGAGGACGCGTTGTCGTCGTGGAGGATCACTACCAGTAAGTGCTTGCCTAATGCATCTTCAACCGACGGATACTGTTACTCAAATTGCTTTTCCTCCTTTACAGGCAAGGTGGTCTGGGTGAGGCTGTGCTAAGTGCTCTGGCCGGCGAGCGGAACTTTGTGGTTAAGCATCTGTACGTGCCCACCGTGCCGCGCTCGGGTCCCCCGTCTGTTCTCATCGACATGTTCGGCATCTCTGCCCGCCACATCGTCAATGCTTTCAACGAGCTGATCAAGGAATAAGGAGAAAAAAATGGCTAATACCATATACTGCACAGGAAAATCCCAGCTTACTCTCACCCTTACCATTCCCCTCTAAGATTGCTGATAAATCAAAATCTAATTATAATATCGGTATAATAAATTTCATTTGATACGACTATTTAAACAGAATCCCTAAAATTGATTATAAATGTCAACTTAATCATTTCTATATTAATCACACCACGTAGCGACTACTATACATATACACGGAGAATTCAAAATCAGCTTACGATTGTCCGATCGTAAAAAGCGATTAATCGTCACAAAATTTGGTATCATAGGGTACAAGGGTATTATATCTTCGTGCAAACCGAGAATGTATGTAACAGGCAGGAGGAGGCATCTCCGACCCCATAAAAAATCTATATCCTTGATCGCACACCAGCCGAGTCGATTTAGCCAAGTCCGTCTGTCCGTCCGTGTGAAACAACAGATTTCAAAAACTATAAGAGCTAGAGTTATCAAATTTGGTGACAACATTGGAATCTGTTGCACGCAGATCAAGTTTGTTTTAAAATTGGGCCACGTCCACTTCCGCCCCCAAATATAATGAAAACGTGTAACTAAGCTATTGCCGTTATTTTCAGTCGAAAGTAAATAGATACATATACTTATATAAAATTATTACATTTGTGCGGACGTCTTTTAAAAATTTGAGTAAAATCGAATGATAAAAAACGTTTTTTTTGTATTATTGTTTACTGTTACTTAGTGTAGTAACTTGTACAATAGTGTAGGGAGGTGTTCAATGCACACTTTGAAGGGTTTACAGATATGTTCTACCGACAGGCCCAGTTTTCAAATTTCTTGAAGTATAACTGGAGCCTGTCGTATTTTACGTTTCAAAATTTTTGTTTTATTTATATTTCACTCATAAATGTATTCAAAGTGTGCCAAGTGTCGACATACATATATAGTATTTACGCAAAGCACAATTTGACAACAATTTTAAGCTTTACAGACCACTGTACCGATCGGGAATTAGGCGAAACTTTAAAGATTGATTGTGACTAAACTAAAAGCGTCCCCAACATAATTTTTATACCCAAATGTACGTTGAAGCACCCCCTATATATGGTTTTTTTTTTTAATTTTTTGGAAGGGGCTCCGTTAATAGAAAATTACCATCTATTTTTCAACGGATTTCTGGAGTTGTAGGCCAGTTTGATACTTTGGGCGATCAACTTTATAAAAAAACACGTTTTAATTTTCCAACGGATTTTTATCGAGTTTTTAGGATGCAAGCAGCATGTTAACATTTAAGTTAACGGATTGAAATTTCCACTTTTTTTTAGTTTATCGAGCTATAGCGCACAAAGTTCTTATCCAATATACAGCTATTGCCAACTAATTAGAAAGATGACTATGGTGGTGGGCTTTTTATCACTGTGGACGGCAGTCCACGTAGTGACGATGAGCACCGAGACTGTGGTGCGCAAGGAGACTACTATATACAGCCGTAGAATTGAAAATCTGCTACGATAGTCCGATCAGAACCATTTATATCTTAATCGAAAGGTATTGTAAACCTCTTTGAAACTGCATACTAAGATTTTTCAAAAACGGATTAGTTTGGCAGAAATTAGAGTGAAAGTGCGAAATTGAAAATTTTGAAAATTGGAGCCATTGGGGCCGGTGGAGCAAAAATCCCAACATTTTTAATGTTGTTGTGATCTATCTTTAAATACGCGTCGAATGACACCTCGATCATCCTGATCCGATACTCCGTTCAAAAGATATTCAATAAACAAGATTTCAACGGCCTTTCCGAAATGAAAACGTTTGTCCTGTTGTTTGTCTGTCTGTTTGTTTGTCTGTCTGTGTGTCGATTTTTTTGTTTTAAAGTCCTGGAACTACTTTTATTTTGTTAAACAGCTCGAGCTGAACATTTTTTGTTCTACAACTTTTTCGATTTCCCGCTAGTTTGGCGGGAAAACCGCTAAAAAAGCTAGATTTTCCGCGCCCATAACTTCTAAACGACTAAAGCTACAGAAACGTGCTATATGTCGTTTGAAAGATATTTTGAAATGATAATAGCTTTGCCTTGACATTATTTATCTAAATATAATATTAAAGAATTTATAATTAAAAGTATTTTTTTTTTTTAAGTTTTTGAAGTTTTCTTAAAAATGGCTCTAACGATTTTGATATTCACTCAAGGCCAGATAGCCCTTGAGATGGCTCAACTTTTGGTATATAACACATATCTGGGATATAACACATATCTCGAGATATTACTCATTAAAATTAGTAGCAAAGATCCCATATAGACTAAAGTTACAGAAACGTGCTATATGTCGTTGGAAAAGTATTTTGATATGATAATTACTTTGCCCTGACAAAAATTTTCTAAATATTATAATTAAGAATTTAGAATAAAAATTATTTTTTTTTAGATTAAAATTTTTTTTTAAATAGCTTTTACGATTTTTATAGTAACTTCCGGCCGTATATCCCTTGAGATATTTCGGGGTACAACACATATCTCCGAAAATTTGCTTTCTCATCAAAATTAGTAGCAATGCTCCCATATAGCTAACTTCTTATATGAATTTTGTTTGTTAATTTTTCCCATTTGAGTTTCAAACAAAAACTTATTAAAAACAATGGAAGACCTATGTATGTACATACATAAGTCATTTTAAAAACTTCTGATATCAAATAAAAACACCTCTTAACGAGGTTAGATTAAAGTGACGATGGCACACTCAACACAAAAAATTTCGGATATCAAATTTTGTGACGATTAATAGTTATTTAAACAAAAATATTTAACAAGTTTTTAATTAGTTTCAAAATCGGCACTTAGCTGAAAAATTTAAAAAGGCAAAATAGGCAGCGTGCCGATTTTGAAACTAATTAAAAACTTTTTAAATATTCCTTCGATCGAGCGCAAACCCTACAGGATTAATTTTTTTAAATACATTTGAATATTCCAAAGCCGAATTATAATAAATTTGTATTTTAATATAAATATAAATTTTTTTAGAATTATTTTTCAACGTAGGGAGTTTTCTTGCAGGTACGGGGTGGGAACAGTTTTGCAAGTGAACTTTTTTTAAACGAGTTGCAACGCTTATTTTCTTTGTTCAGTTATAGTTTTCATTAAAATACATAATATTAAAACAATTTGCTTAGGTCTAAGGCATAAAAATATGTAATTTGAGCATTTTATACCTTCTAATAGAATTCATATGTAGCAAGCATTTTTGACTTACTCCTATCAATTTTTGGTAATTATCTTGCAACAAAAATTGGATAATACCAATCATAAAAGGTAAAATAAATAAAAGTATCCCAACTTTGTTGCTAAATAATTTAAAAACCAAAAAATTTGGAAATAACTCGGATATCTTTCTAATTAGCTGGCACTGCTATTTTATGAATTTTTCATTAATATTTTTTTTTTACGGAACACCGCAGGATATTGATTAGATCCTTATTATTTACTGAAGATTAATGTTTCTAGAATATATTAGGCATAATACTGGCCTACTAACTCTGGTTTTTGGCTTCTTATCGATACAAAGCCCACCACCATAGTCATCTTTCTAATTAGTTGGCAATAGCTGTACATAAAGTGTTTTAAAATCGAAAGGTTAGTTTATTACCTGTAAAATAAAACATTCGACGGCTGAATTGGTTGACTACAACTCGAGCTATGAAATAATAAACGTAAAATGAGCAGATTTTTTGTGTGTAAAACTTTAAAAAATCTTAAAAAAAACGTATTTATTGAAACGTTTTTTTTTTTAAATTTATTCAGCTAAAAAGAGCAAGATCGTCACCACATTTTTTCAGTTTGTATGGTTTTAGCTACACAATCGATAAACAACTTAAATTTTGACAAAAAAAATGCGACATTTCCTGAAAAAATAAGGATGTTTGCACATGCGATACTTTCTGTTTTGATGGCGTCGGCCGCAAAATGTGAGACATACGATAATAAAATAAACAAATAATTTTTTATTTATCATCAAAAACGTGTCTACGTAATAAATGAGCACTAATTCGAGCTTTCACAGCCTATCCTATCACCAGCTAGATCAATGAATATCAAAGTACTTTTGTATGACATACGATAATTTCGCGGATGCAGAAAAGTTACATATGTTATGTATCATAAAATTGAAACTTAATTTCCATAGGTAATATTGCGTTTTCAGCTATAATATTTTGCAGGATGGTGAGTCGTACCTCTTAGAACAATTTTGCATTAAAAACCCATTTTCGTAAAAAGTCGACTTACGATACTTTCGCAAATCTGCGTCGATATGTTGAGAGCACTCGTGCGTCTTGCTCAACTTGTCCCTAGCAACATTTGTCTTTTTTGGGTGTTGCTCAACATGTTCCTAGAAACATTAGTCTTTTTTGGGTGTTGCTCAACATGTTTCTAGAAACATTTGTCTTCATTTGTCACTATTTTGTTTTTGTTCACATGCTATTTAATTTTACCCACGATGCTTTGGGTAACAGGTGTCTCACATTCGGTCACACTCGACTGTAGATTTCAAACTTGTTTGTTTTTCAACTCCGCCATTTTGTTAATTTTTTGAATTTCTTCGTTTCAGCTACTTATTCGTCCGGAATCACGCCAGCAGTTGGGGTACTTTTATCGCACCACCGGAAACTGCGTATAATACCGTTATTTTTCAATATTTTTGTGAAAAAATCTTAAAATATAGCTGTCATAAAAGGTTCAAAGCATTCTCTCAAGTACTTTATTTTTAAAACACTTCCGAAAATTGCATATTTTTGCATGTTACATTCTTTTTGAATATATGCCTGCCAATTGTTTAAATATTGAAAAGTTACAGTATGGCGAATCATTTAAATAAAAAATTAGAGGGGTTAACTGCGTTTTTTTCATGCTATGCTTAAATTTGTGGTGAATGGTCGTTTTTGGCCTGGCCAAAATCACTGTGGACGGCAGTCCACGTAGTGACGATGAGCACCGAGACTGTGGTGCGCAAGGAGACTACTATATACAGCCGTAGAATTGAAAATCTGCTACGATAGTCCGATCAGAACCATTTATATCTTAATCGAAAGGTATTGTAAACCTCTTTGAAACTGCATACTAAGATTTTTCAAAAACGGATTAGTTTGGGAGAAATTAGAGTGAAAGTGCGAAATTGAAAATTTTGAAAATTGGAGCCATTGGGGCCGGTGGAGCAAAAATCCCAACATTTTTAATGTTGTTGTGATCTATCTTTAAATACGCGTCGAATGACACCTCGATCATCCTGATCCGATACTCCGTTCAAAAGATATTCAATAAACAAGATTTCAACGGCCTTTCCGAAATGAAAACGTTTGTCCTGTTGTTTGTCTGTCTGTCTGTGTGTGTGTCGATTTTTTTGTTTTAAAGTCCTGGAACTACTTTTATTTTGTTAAACAGCTCGAGCTGAACATTTTTTGTTCTACAACTTTTTCGATTTCCCGCTAGTTTGGCGGGAAAACCGCTAAAAAGCTAGATTTTCCGCGCCCATAACTTCTAAACGACTAAAGCTACAGAAACGTGCTATATGTCGTTTGAAAGATATTTTGAAATGATAATAGCTTTGCCTTGACATTATTTATCTAAATATAATATTAAAGAATTTATAATTAAAAGTAATTTTTTTTTTAAGTTTTTGAAGTTTTCTTAAAAATGGCTCTAACGATTTTGATATTCACTCAAGGCCAGATAGCCCTTGAGATGGCTCAACTTTTGGTATATAACACATATCTGGGAAAATTCGCTTTCTCGAGATATTACTCATTAAAATTAGTAGCAAAGATCCCATATACCTAACCTTTTACATGCACTATACATACATTTATGTAAAAACTCATGTAGAGTCATTTAGAGACGTGCACAATGCAATAAAATTTAAAGCCATCAACAAAAATTTAATATCATTTAAATTTAAAAGAAATCGTTTGAATTTTTTTTTTTTTAATTTAATCTAATTTTTGCTTTTTCCACAACTTTGGCGGGAAAACAGGAAATTTCTCGCGCCCATAACTTCTGAACGACTAAAGTTACAGAAACGTGCTATATGTCGTTGGAAAAGTATTTTGATATGATAATTACTTTGCCCTGACAAAAATTTTCTAAATATTATAATTAAGAATTTAGAATAAAAATTATTTTTTTAGATTAAAATTTTTTTTAAATAGCTTTCACGATTTTTATAGTAACTTCCGGCCGTATATCCCTTGAGATATTTCGGGGTACAACACATATCTCCGAAAATTTGCTTTCTCATCAAAATTAGTAGCAATGCTCCCATATAGCTAACTTCTTATATGAATTTTGTTTGTTAAAATTTCCCATTTGAGTTTCAAACAAAAACTTATAAAAACAATGGAAGACCTATGTATGTACATACATAAGTCATTTAAAAAACTTCTGATATCAAATAAAAACACCTCTTAACGAGGTTAGATTAAAGTGACGATGGCACACTCAACACAAAAAATTTCTGATATCAAATTTTGTGACGATTAATAGTTATTTAAACAAAAATATTTAAAAAGTTTTTAATTAGTTTCAAAATCGGCACTTAGCTGAAAAATTTAAAAAGGCAAAATAGGCAGCGTGCCGAAATTGAAACTAATTAAAAACTTTTTAAATATTTTTGTTTAAATAACTATTAATCGTCACAAAATTTGATATCAGAAATTTTTTGTGTTGAGTGTGCCATCGTCACTTTAATCTAACCTCGTTAAGAGGTGTTTTTATTTGATAATAAGTACACCAATTCTACAAAGCCTAAAACTCGTAACGTACTAAAATTTTCCCTCTGTTTTCTTAATAGTAGTAATCGTATGATAGTATTAAGTATATTAACACTTATTTTGAAATAATTTGTTGATTCTTTTTGGCATACTAAAACTAAGTTTGTGACGAGTTACCTCTGGAATCTCATACCCGGCTTTTTGCAAGAATTCCTACAATACTTGGGCATTTTGAAACGTATTTAGGCACAAATACAAAGTTTCTAGTCTCCCCATAAGTTTACAATTGGGTTTAAGTCCGTAGACCGACTTCGACAACTTATAACGTTACCTTGTTTTCTCAGGCATTGATACTGGCGTGTGTTTTATGTCGTTGTCCTGTTGAAAGAGGAATCTCAAGGACATTTTTTTGGCAGTAAACGGTTCGCATAATGTCTGTTAACTTATTTTTATAACCGAATCGTGTCATAATCCCAGTTATGCGATGTATCGGACGGCATGACGAGATATATAGCCCCAAAATATTACTCATCTGCCACCGTGCTTGAGGCACTTCTATGTGTAGCGGACGTCAAATTTTTTGCCTTTTGGGCTTTTTCCCTTTTTGAACATGTCGTTTGGAGTCATTATCAAACAGATTTATATTTATTTCGGAGTTCCATAAAATAATATTTTACTCTCTCGACCCATCTGGTCTAGAGCACCCCAAAATATTTTCCACAATATTTTTGCGCCATCTGAATTTATATTTTCTTGAAGTAACGGACTTTTTAGGGTATATATTCTGGTAAGTCTACATTTTAAGATGTAGGACGAACCTTTTTAGATTAGGTTTCTTGTCTAATTTGAGCGGTAGGGCCTTGAGAGACATGGAAGGTTTAATTTTTGATATATTGACGATGCAGTTGTTCGATGTTTCTGAAAATATCTTCTTTGGTTCTTGTTTTTCCAGTAAGCACTTTTTATTGTAAGGTATTCTGAATACAAATACATCAAGGGTTTGAGGGTTTTCATCATTTCCCGAAGGCTTTTTCTTTTTTTGAAGATATAAAGCATATTGGTCATCTTCAACACTTCAATTTTGATTTGGTCCATCTAAAGAGTTTTTTTTCACTTGTCCATTGTTAAATATGTAAGAAGTTATAAAAAAACAATATATTTTGAGCCTACTTGTCGATTAAATACTTCAAAATTGTAAAATAACACCGGTGTACTTATTATTTTGGCCAGGCCAATAACGTCCATTCAGCACAAATTTAAGCATAGCATTAAAAAAACGCTGTAACCCCCTCTAATTTTTTATTTAAATGATTCGCCATACTGTAACTTTTCAATATATAAACAATTGGCAGGCATATATTCAAAATGAATCTAGCAATAACCAAACAAAGTGGCACCATGCCTATGTACTTATTATTTTGTCCAGTAGTGTATGTGAAAGCAAAACGTGAAGCTTTTTTGCCATTCACATGTCTATTCCTTATGGGCGCTAAAAGTATGTACCACCAATGAGCTTCAGCTTCGTATCTGTTAAGACAGTTGCCATAAACACTGACCCATTTTCTGTTTATATGACTGCCATTCGCCACTATTCTTTAGAAAAAGAACCGCGAGTGTTATGCAGATAATTTGATAAGCTTTTCGGTGGGTGTCACTTTTACATAAAATCAATAAGCTAACAAATATAAATCATATAAGAAAACAGCGCTAATTTTTGATTCTGATCTAGCCTTGCTGTATACTCTACAGTGTAGAAATAAAACGCCAGGAAATATGTATGTTTATAAATTATAAGTCTTACAAATTGTAATTGTGGATTCAGTTTGCTTACAATAGCGAAGCAGCTAACTCACAAAAAATACCGAATATTTTTTGACGCACTTTTTTCTAAAAACGCCCTTTACAATTCGTCGTGGTCGTTTTGATCTTTGTCCTGCTTAGATTCATCCTTCTCATCATCATCATCGTCTTCGTCCTCATCGTCCTTGTCAGATGATTTTTTCGCCTCCTCCTCGTCCTTCTTGCGTTGCACCTCATCCTGAGCCTCCTTCATCTTCTTCTCGCCGGCCTGAGTGGTCTTAACATCAGCCGCGACCTTTGCCGCTAGCTCAACGTCGTCGGTGATCAGGACATTGTCGAAGATAGTGCCGGACTTGACCTGCCACAGGTCAAAGCCCAGAGTGCAAATCTCCTTGCGCAGGTACAGCTTGTCGTCGGGCACATACTCGGGGTTGGCGATCTCGGGATGCTCCCAGGCGCCCTTGTAGTTGGGGTTATCCAGCTGCTTCGGCTGCCACTCGCCCTTGTACTCAGGATTGTCAATCATGGGTGGCTCCCACTCGCCGTCCATCTCATCGTCCCAATCCTCGGGCTTGGTGGCATCAGGATCGGGAATGTGCTCGGGCTTCTCCCAATCTTCTGGCTTTTTGTCATCGGGATCGGCAATGGTGGCCTGTAAAATGTGATAAACATTTCATTAAAATAAATTGTAGCAGTGCACCTAGGAATCTTAGGAGAGTTTTAGAAAGAAGAAGAGCTTAGCCACGTATGGAAATATTCAATTTGTGTTGAATCTAGATTTCTATATAAATATTAAAGAATTGAGAAAGGTGTCGTTAAAGATATTGGTATTGGTGGAACTCGGCTTCCAGATAAACTGGTTTTTGTAGTTGTATCAAAGTTCAAATTTGGTGAAGCCGGCAAAAAGTACTATAACCTCAACCTTGTTGCAAGCTTAACTTGATAAAACGCAGTAAAAATGCTCACCTTATCGTCCCAGTCCTCGGGCTTCTTGGCATTGGGGTCCTTTATCTTCTTGGGGGCGAGGAAGTCCCAGTCGTCCTCCAAATTGCCTGACTCCACCTTTTCGTTGTCGATGAGCACCTCGTAAGTGTTGTCCGGACGCACAATTAGCGTGTAGAAATGGGTGTACACGTCATCTTTGCAGCGGATGTCTTTGCTGATCAAGTGGTTCTTGCCTTTGTAGCTGAATATGACGTGGACCTTCTTGGTGCCAGGCCCGCAGATGTCGGGGCCGAACATGATCTCGTATGGCGACTCGCCGTGCATGTCTGTTTGGTCCAGAGAGCAGTCGAAGAGTTTCACATAGCCACCGCCGCAGTCGATGTTCTGCTCATGCTTCACGGAGAACTGCACTACGAGAGGTTTGTCCTCGTTTGAGAAGCCCTCGAACTTGCGGGACACGGCGTAGAAGCGGGCATCTTGCGAGGTCTGGATGCCTATTGAAGAAATGGTAAAGGTTATTCGCACGAAATGTACACGTAGTAGTTTCTTATCTACACATCTCAGCATGTACATATGCATGTAGATATCGAAAATGTGCCGTAAAATAGGACAAGCAAACCACACATACCCTTATCGGCTTCCGCATCGTTGTAGAAGGTGCCAGGGGTGAGGACAAATTTTCCGAACTCCTTGCCAGGATGTTTGCTCTGGATCCACGCGTCGTCCCAGTTTGCTATAGGAAAAAAAAAACTTGGTAAGCCACATGCCGACAGGGAAACACCCAAAAATTGGGTTTACGTACCATTGTCGAAGTTCTCCTCCAGGTATACGTCTGCATTAATAAAGCCGACTGTCGCCAGCAATAAAATAGCACTTGAGCACCGCATGATGCGAACGATTCCACTTACTTTTCTGGATTGGTGGATCTAACCAACTTTGCAAGCTGCTTGACTCGGGTTAAAAGTAAAATGCTAAATACCGGCAAAGAAGGTGCTGTTTATTTATTGCATTTGATTCACGTGTGTCGGAGCGAGATGTCTAATTTGACGCCTTGCTTTGCTGGAACGTTTTCATTGGCTGGATGTGGACCAATCGAGTGCGGCAACGTATTTTTTCGGTCCGTTCAGGGGTGATTTCGATACACTATCGCTGGCTGCCCTGGTGAATCGATAGTTTTAACTGGAGTTAGTGTGGCAACATCCAGGATTTCGGCATAATTCGTGCGACCGTATTTGCGCGCCAACACTTGACTCTAGGCAATTATTTATATTTTTTTATATTAGTTTTCCCTGTACGGCTCAATGACTAAATGACTAAAAATATAGCCAGCTGGAAACAGATGCTTCTATAGAAACTCAACTTTTTGAAAGTTTAAATTTTAAACTTTAATGGCTGGTACTAACATCGACGAATTACGGAATTCCGTGAGCGAAATTGTGATATATTTCGTACGGTAAAGGCTGGTACTAACATAAACGAAAAAATCCGTAAGGGAAAAACTTCATAAAAAAGAAACGAAAAGAGCAAAATGAAGAATTTCGTAGTATTTCCTTTAGTTGGATACCAGTGTTGCCAACTTTTCCTTGAAAAAACTAAACTGTTTTTGACGGGAAAAACGATAAAAAAAAAGACAAATTGTTTTTGAAAAAAACATCAAAAAAGCCAGTTTTCCAACGAGTTTATTTATTCCATTTATGTAGACGAGAAGGGAAATTACATATGTATGTATATAATTTCATCGATGCTTGCAGCTCTGCCTTTCTTAATACGATTTTTACGTATACGTAATATATGTATACGTATTTTATAAGCTAAAGCCTAGTACGCAGACAGTAAAACAGTTCGCAACCCGAAAAAGATTTAATCTTTTTCCAGTGTGACCGCTTCCTAAAACGCTCTTCGGCATTTTTGGTAGGTAAATTATGTGGTCATACCAACCTTAAATCAGCTGGTTTATATTTACAATTATTTATTTTATATTTGAAAGACACTTTGGACAGATTTGCTGTTTCGTTTTGGAATAGCTCATTTGCGCACAATGACCACCAACGCCGTCGCCCAGATTCTCTCGATCATGCACAACCGCCTCTTTTTCTCCCTATTACTTGTCCAACATTCTTTCCTGGATCGACGACCAGGACAAGGGCTGCTCTACCGGCTGCTGCTGGTGATTCTGTTCTTACCAAATGGAAATAACCACCATCTGGGTGGTGGCGGTGGTTGCCACAGCTACTCCTGCTGCCACTAAATTGTTGGACTGGTGAAATAATTCAAAGTTACTTCGTTCTTATGGATGCGAGACTCTGATTGTACACCATATCCTTGCTGGCATACAATTGGTTAGAGTTGGTACAGCCCCTCGCCCGGTTCTGTCCATTCCTGAACAAGTATTTTCCAGCTTGGCAATGAAGGTTCTGTCCAGCCAGACACTCCTCTGACGCCTTCATCTCAGTCATCGAGCGTGACATCTCATAGTGCTCATCAAAGTCATAACCAAATATGACATCGAGGGACCTATTTCCTTCCAGGCCTTTATTAATGCAAATGTTTAATATTGCCCAAATCCCTTATCATTGAATTGACCTCTACCAATTTCATTATTATAACTTTATCTGCTCTTCTAAACGCCTGGACTGGGCTTTTGAATACATTATTGTGTTTGGCGGGATCTATATTTTTGAATTGTGTGAAGAAACAGTTAGAGAGAGTGAGAGACCAATAGTCGAGAAATTCCTGTTTTATTAAATTTTGTATTCTGTTCGACACCCCGGTCTAGAAATACTAAGTGTCTCTTCCTGGTATTTTATAAATATTTATAGCCTTCCCCTACATGTTGCTCATTAAATATGTGCAATTGATATATTTCGCTTACGGAATCACAGATTTTTATTGGTGCGATCTGCTAACCGTTTCACCCGTTTCGCCCACGGAATTCCGTTCATCTTAGTACCCAACCAAACGAAATACCACAAAATTCTTCTTCTTGCTCTTTTCGTTCTTCTTTTTTATATGAAGTTTTCCGCTAATGAATTTTTTTCGTTGATCCTATTACTAACCTTTATTTGGGATTCGGTGAACTCACTTTCATTATTATCATCATTATTTTTAAATTCTTGGGAAGATTTAAATTGCTTTTATATGCGCAGTTTTAGTTAATTTTATATAGTATATAGTATATAGTATATAGTATATAGTATATAGTATATAGTATATAGTATATAGTATATAGTATATAGTATATAGTATATAGTATTCCATTACCTACAATGTATGTCTTTTGTTTCTTAGCATGCTTCCTAGAGCTTTTGAAGATATCTCTTTCTTGTTGGCGCCAAGTTTCGAGCTTAAACTTAGGACATTTAAAGCTATTAGTATTTTTACGCGTTAGCTTTTAAGGTATTTTTTAAGACCTAGCTTGGTTGGAGATATGGTATGTTTGATTGAAGCCCACGTGTGTCGATTCGAGGCGCCGCACTAATCAAATGGATTCCTTTACTAACGGATGGTTCAGCGAACTCCAGGCCGAGCTATGGCCTGGACAGTCCTTTTCGCTCAAGGTGAAGGAGATAATCCACAAAGAAAAGTCCAAGTTCCAGGATATCCAAATAGTCGAAACGTAAGTTTGTGAAAGCAAATAATCAAGTACTTGTATACACATTTATGGATTTGTTTACATCTGAAACACCAAAAGTGCAGGCAAGTGTGTATGATTATGCTTAGATAAGATGACCAATATCCGGCCCTTTACTGCTAAGATCTATTGAATTAGTTATAACTTAAAGCTCATTTTTTATTTTTTTAATTTTTTTTTATATTAGATGCTTTTACAAACCAATGTTTTAATTAGAGAATATATGGACAATTCTCTAATGTCGATTGCTTCATTCCTACTTTATTTTACTATATACATATGTTATAATGTAGTTTGTATGACTTAAAAATATTGAGTAGTTTTATTTTTGTTTATTTAATTTTAATCATACTTTTTTATGTCGTTGATGTACTTAACCGATTTTTAATTTCCACTACATTTAATTTTTTTTTATTTTCAACATTTACAATCTAAAAACACATTTTCAAAAACGTACAACTAAAATGGACTTATTCATTTAAAAAGTGAATTGGTTTTTCTTGTCGATGTTTTCACTCATCTACATTAACAAAGAAATTAATTACATTATATTTTTACATTTTAACATAGACAATTAAAAAAAACACGTTTTCTGTTGCATTATTTTTTTTTGGTTGAGGTTGATCTTTCTGGTAAATAACCGATAACACACTGATAAACAATATACTATTCATATGTTTTCGGGTTAAAACTTTTCCAGCATGAATAGAAAATATAATTTCGACCCTTTCCGTTTTATATATTTTTGACCAGCGCACCAACAGCCTTATCGGCGGTGTCATCTAAGGTCAAAAGCAAAAGAAAAACTGATAGCGAGTGAAGCTTGTTTCTATACGAATTGCGTATTCTCTATTCTTTTATTTTTTTTAGAGAATCCTACGGCCGGTGCTTGATTTTGGATGGCATTATACAATGCACGGCCAGGGACGAATTCTCATACCAGGAGATGATATCCTTTCTGCCACTCTGCGCCCATCCCCGCCCGAAGAAGGTGCTGATCGTGGGTGGCGGCGATGGCGGTGTGGCACGCGAGGTGGTGAAGCATCCGCTGGTTGAGGAAGTGCATCAGGTGGAAATCGACGATCGCGTTGTAGAGCTCTCGAAAAAATATTTACCCGCGATGGCGTGCGGATTTGAAAGCGAGAAGATGAGGCTGACAATCGGCGACGGCTTTGATTATATGAAGAAGCACAAGAACGAATTCGATGTCATCATCACGGATAGTTCGGATCCGATCGGACCGGCGGTGAGTCTGTTTCAAGAGAGCTACTACGAGTTGATGAAGCACGCCCTGAGAGACGATGGAATTGTCTGCTCCCAAGGCGGCAGTTTCTGGCTGGACCTGGACTACATCAAAAAGACAATGTCGGGCTGCAAGGAGCACTTTGCGCAAGTAGCGTATGCGGTCACCTCCGTTCCATCGTATCCATGCGGCCATATCGGCTTCGTTATGGGTTCCCTGAACAAAAATCAAGACTTTGTTAATCCTAAACTAGAGAAGCAGCAGATAGATGCCATAGACTTGAAGTACTATTCATCCGAGGTTCATTCGGCTGCCTTTGCGCTGCCGCGCTGGGTGCAGAAACACTTTTACGATTGACGAAAACTGTAAAGATATTTGTATGGATCTTTGTGGCGAAACAATAAATATGACAATAAGCAAAACGTCTTTACTTCACTGCTTTTGCCCAAAAAGTGTAACTGATTTTACCTCTATTACCTACCCGCTATTTAGCAAAGCCTTCTTAGGTTTAAGTTGCTTTCCGGTGGACATCGAATCGATATTATCGACATACTGTTACATCTCAAGAATGGATGCACGGCTGAAGAAACCATTGAATTTTAGTTACGGTTGAAAATAGAACAAATCGTAATGTATTTATTACGTAATGGTATATACAGTTGGCTCTATATTCATGTTCTGTATTTGTAAGGTTGTAAGGTTGCTGGTAATCGTAATGAGACTTATCGCAATAGCTTTACACGATCGAATGTTACTCTTTATATCGCATACATGTATTGCAAAACTTTAAAAGGAAGCATTTCTTATTTTACGTAATAACTTAAATCTGTTGTTTATTTAACTAAAAACTGATATTCAATTTGCGTAACTTAGTTGCAAAATTATACATTCATTCAGTGGTAAATATTTTTATTATAGTTAGGATTAGGAAACGCAATTGATACATAATTACAAAATTATATGTAAAATATGTACATTCACTCTATATACTTGTTTTGTTTGTTACTTTCTCGTCTATATTCTAATGTTAAATATCATTGTTTTATGTTGTATAGATTTTGGTGTCTAAATGTGCGTGTTTGTGTGTAATAAATATCATGTATGTGCATTGTGTTGTGGTAGCTAAGCTCCGATTTTCAAAAGAGGTAATATACATTTCGACGCAAATTAAGTAATATTTCATTAGTAAAAAGTGATTGGGAAGGGCGAACATAAAATTATAAATGTACATGGTCTTTTCTGACTTGGTAATGTTATAATCATTATTAGTCTCAGTTCGAGCAAAGAATCTCGACTGTATTGGCCAGTGAAATGTGGTTTTCCTATAAGTAAAGTGTGAAAAAGAAAATTAATTACGCTTCCTTGAAAACCGGCTGTATGGCTGCCTATAATTTGCATATGCGACCGTCTTAAATAGGATTGTGGTTCTCTCAAATTTGCGCCAACATTTCGTTTTTGCGCGTTTGTGTTTCGTACATATTATTGTGTATATTGTGTAATTAAATAAAGTGAGTGTTCTTTTTCTTCTTGAATTGCCAACACATAACAAATCTATATGAATGTCATTCATTCATCTTTCATTTATGTTTTTTTACGTTAAGGAGAGGTACTAATTTGTTAACAACTTCTATGTAAGACAAGTCCAGTGCTTGCAACTTGGTGTTCCATTTAAAGTGCCAGATTATTTCGACGACCATTGACCTTATTGACTAAATTGCAGATTTTTAAGGCTGGTCCTAGCTTCAGGCCCATGTACTTCATCATCATCTCTGAATTTAGTAGTAATAAAGCTTTACCATCGATTTCCTGCCAAGAATTCAAATCTATTAATCGATCTCGCCGTTTCTCGAAGATATTATGGTTACTTACATGCTTCCTGAAGAGATCACCGTGCACTGCGAGCGAGTTGTCGTTGCTCTCGATGTACTGGATCACTTCTTCGATGGACCAGTCGATGGGTTGCGCCCGCAGATGCGAGTTCGCCGATGCCGATGCCGACGTGGGAGTGCTCAAGGGTGAGGTAATCGCTGTATAGCTTGTGGAAGCAGCTGCAGCTGCAGCCGCCCCAGCCGGCGCGGTAGCCGCCTTGGCCGCCGTGACTCCACCTGCAGCCAGTGCGGTGGATGAGGCTGACTGGCAGCCCGTAAATGGCGTGGACACAGAGGTTGGCAATGAGGCGCTGGACGAGAGCGTCGTCGGACTCTTGTAGTAGCTATTGTTCGAGGACGTCACGTTGACCTGCTCCGGATGTACTTCGGCCACCAAGGGAGCCAGGTATTTGCCAATCGAGCTGGCATTGGCTGTTCCTCCTGCCAGACTAGAGCTGGAAGTTGAGCTGGTGCTGGTGCAATGGCTAGTGGCAAGCGCTGGAGTCTGGCTCGTGTCTACATTTCCATTGGCCACAATGCTATTGGCATTTCCGTGGTGTTGGAAGCGCACTTTTCGGAGGGCCTGCGTCGTAGAGGACGATTGGACAGCTGCTATTCCATTTGGTTCGGTCTTTATGACCACCTTTGCGCTGGCCTTGTTGACACTATTCGTATTGTTGTTGTTGTTGTTGTAACCATGACTGTTTTGATGGTTTGCTGCCACCTCCTTGCCATTGTTTGACGACGTTTTAGGTTTAGTCTCCTCAGGCGACTTAATGCCAGCCTCCACCTTGACGATCGTCTTTTCTGAGGGCGGAGTCGTTGCCGAATTGGACTGACGATTTCGCTTATCGGCGAGCACTGGAGAAGAGGGCGGGGTTGCCGATTGGGTCAGCTGGCGTTTGCGGCTGTTGGCGCACTTCTTGCACTCCTCCGTCTCGTGGACGAGGGAGATGAGATTCGCACATGCACGGCATGTAGTGCACAACGTTTCGATGAACTGGGCCAGGCTCTCGTCATCTTTCATGCGTAGAGGCGATGGTATTTTAACCTTTAAGGCGCGAATAGAAGTGTTTTATAAGAAAGCTATTTAACGGTAAAATTCTGTGAACTCACTGTAAAATTCTTTCCCGCTGCGGTCACAATGTGAACGTCTCCTTCCAAGGCAAAAAGCAGCTTGGATAGCTGCTGCGTGTCCGTGCTGGCAGCCAAAACCTCCTGGAGGCAGAGCTTTGCCAGAGTTTGGTAAGTCGGCCCCGTTACCATGCACGGTAGTTTCGAGTTGTTGATAAACGGACCGCCCTTGCAGTTCGGATGGAAGTGGGCGGTGGCCGGCGAGGCGGGCACCATGGCCTCGGACTCGGCTACCAAGGTGTAGCGTGGACGGGGGCATCGCTGCTTGCTGTTGTTGGATTCCATGCGCGACTTGTGTCCTGGCGGTTGCATTGGGTGGCAACTACGGGCACACCAACCGGCTGGGAAAATGTCTCGCGATCGGTAGTTGCACCAGTAGTCAAAGGCGCCCCGCCACCCGTCGAAGGTCACGTGGATCTGGTCGTCCTTGATCGCATCCACGGTGGCACAGCAGATGAGCTGAGGATTCTTCTTGTCTACCGCCTCCAATTTCTGGCCCACTTTGAACAGGTTCTCCTCTGGCGACAGCGGCTCTGGCTGAAATATCTCTTCCGGCGCCACCATGGCATTGTTTAAAATTTTGCACAGGTAGCCGGGCCAACTGGAGGCATTCATGCGGAATCCCAGCGGTGGCTGCAGCATGCCACCGTTCTTCTCGCAGTGGCCAATGGCATGTATTTCCGTGGAGTCCACCAGTCGCCAGAAGTCGTTTTGTGAGTCACTTCCGTCTAAACGCAGCCGCAGTCGGGAGCCCAGCACACCAACCACAGTGGCGATGCAGGTGGAAGTGACGTTGCGCGGATCCAGGGCCTCAAGCTTCATGCCGATCTTGAAGTCATTGTTGGGAGGATTTTGAGCCTGTTTGAAACATTCTGCAGGAGCAGCTTCGCTACCCGTTTCCTATGATGGCGCAAAAGAGCATTATAAGTTAAAAATGAACATAGATATAGAAATAGTTGCTAGCTGACTGACCTCCAGGTAGGCATCCCAGTCGAAGACGTGAAAGCTCTCGTATTGGAACGGACCTGTGGGCGCGGGCGCTCCGCTTGCCAGCAACTTACGCTCGTTCTCCGGCAGACCCTTGCCGGTTGCCGAGCCGCCGCTGTGCCTAGTGGAGGAGTTCTTCTTCTGGTGCTTGTTCATACACATGATCGAGCAGAACTCTTTGTTGGGTGCCCCGTCGCGTATGACGTTGTCGCACTGCGTGCACGCACCCTTGCTGTAAGCCTTGCGGAACTCGGCGATGCATGTCTCCGAGCAGAACTCCTTCTTGCCGGTCTGCGTGGGTAGGACGTACTGCAGTGGCAGCTTGCCCTCGCCGCACCAGGTGCATGTGGCCCGCTTGGCTGGACGACCACGCTGCCGTATCGCGGACGCGGGTGAGGTGGCGGTGGCCGAGGACGAAGCTGAAGGTGGAGCATTCGATCCAGCCGAGGCGGAGTTGCTGCCACTGCTGTCGCGTCCGCCTGACATGGCTACCCTGGGTGCGCTTGGCTGTCCTAGTTGATGCACTTGCTGATTCCCGCCGCCGGCAAGACCGTTAACATCTCAGGCTTTTGACCCTGATTCCGTATATTTCGATTTTAGCGTCGCACTCGAACTCATGTAATGCCAATGGCATGGCGGCCTCTTCAAATCACTGTTGTGCGCCTACGGCAAATCACATTATCCGGACCGCATGCAAGACGGGAGAGGATCTACCAGGAATTTGCGGCGTTCTTGAGGTCACGTAATAATACTTTGTTGCAAAATCGCATCACAGCCCAAAGAAACACACACCGTGCAGATGATTGTCCCGGGCTTAACAATAACGACGGTTTTTATTAAAAGCAATGTTATCTCTTTAATATTCGGCTTATCGATCTTAGTTGCGGTGCCTAAGGTCGGTTTAACTAGAAATTGTAATCTTTCACGAACTTTTAACTTTATTTTTCGCAAATTTTTTTCTCAATACTGTACTTGTATATGTAGTATATCGATACTATATTGGATATCGAATAATATATCGATGTTATATTCGATTATTTGCAGTACCGCTCCGCCATATTTGTTTTTTTAGTGATGGCTGAAAAGAGGTGTCAAACTACCGGTGGCACTATCGATAGTATCAATGGTTTGAATTCAGCCATCGGTAGTTTGAAAACAATTAAAATATAAGTCTCAAGATACCAAAACAAAAAAATTATTCGGACTATTTTTATTATTTTTAAATTGTTACTGTATTAAATATTTTATCTAAAAATCTTTATCAAATTAAACAGGGACACCCTCAACCATTTTGAGTATTTTATTAGATGAATACCCTTTTTTTTTTACAAAATTGTTTCGGTCGGTACTATCGCGATAGTACCGGTAATTTAAAAAAAAAAAAACTTGAGACTATCGATGGTGACAATACCGGTAGTTTGACATCACTATGGCTGAACACCGAAACGGCTATATCGATACTTGATTCGATAGTATTTCATGTGATATTGATAACTTAGATTAAAAATCAAATAAAAATACCTCTTAACGAGGTGAGATTAAAGTGACGATAGCACCTTCAACTTCAAAAGTTTCTGATATCAAATTTTGTGACGATTGAAAGTAACGTTAACAAAAATAAATTACAAATAATTCAACTAGTTTCAAATTCTACACGCTGCTCTTTAGTTTAGGCTAGGTATTTTACTATTTTTTACTAAACAAATTAAAAAAAAAAATTCTAAACGTTTTTTCTTTTTTTTTAATTTAAACTATTTTAAGTTTCCTTTGATGGTTTTAAATATTATTGCATTGTGCAAGTCTTTATATGACTCTATATGATTTTTTACATAAATGTTTGTATAGTGCATGTAAAAGGTTAGGTAACTGGCATCTTTGCTACTAATTTTAATGAGTAATATCTCGAGAAAGCGAAGTTTTCCAGATATGTGTTATATACCAAACGTTGAGCAATCTTAAGGGCTATATGGCCTTGAGTGAGTATCAAAATCGTAAGAGGCATTTTTAAAAAATTTCAAAAACTTAAAAAAAAAATTAATTTTAATTATAAATTCTTAAATATTATATTAAGATAAATTATGTCAAGGCAAAGCTATTATCATTTCAAAATATCTTCTTACGACATATAGCACGTTTCTGTAGCTTTAGTCGTTTAGAAGTTATGGGCGCGGAAAATCTGGCTTCTTTAGCTGACCTAGCGGGAAAACCAAAAAGTAGTAGAACAGCTCGAGCTCCAGGACTCTAAAACAAAAAAATCGACAGACAGACAGACAAACAACAGGACAAACGTTCTCATTTCGGAAAGGCCGTTAAAATCTTGTTTATTAAATATCTTTTGAACAGAGTATCGGATCGGGATGATTGAGGTGTCATTCGACGCGTATTTGAAGCTAGATCTCAACAACATTAAAAATTTGTTAAGTTTTGCTCAACCGGCCCCATTTCTCCTGAACTAATCCGTTTTAAAAAAATCTTAGTATGCAGTTTCAAAGAGGTTAACAATACCTTTCGATCAAGATATAAATGGTGCCGATCGGACTATCGTAGCAGATTTTCAATTCTACGGCTGTATATAGTAGTCTCCTTGCGTCACTACATGGACTGCCGTCCACAGTGATGACACTACATTAAAAACTTCATTCATAGGAGTTTTCATTAGAAGATTGACAGCAACCATAGGGTTTTACTTAAGTGCCAGCACGACGACTATACGGCACATTTAATGAGAGGTTAATGCATTAATTGCTCATTAATTGACAAACCGGATAGGTCTATCGAAAAAATAGCAGACAATAAGTGAGTTCGATAGAAAATACCATCTGTAATGCATACAATTTTATCTTAAAAGTATATTAATGTCTCATTAAGCCTAGTACTTAGGGTATTTCTAATCTAAGTTGCATCCAACTATCGCACGAGAATCACGAAAAGCGGAAAAGGTGTTTCTATTAGGAAAAAGTGCTTTTTAGCACTATCTTGAAGGGAAACAGCTGTTTTTTTGTTTTGGTTTTGATTTGGCGGAGAATATAATTTCATTCAAAATTTAAAACAATGTTAACTAAGATTAAAAATTATAGAGCTAGACTTTATTTTGTATTTGCGGCTAAGTAACAATAAAGATTTTACGTCGTTCCGCCAGCCAGCCGCTTGACAGGAGCCCTAAGACTTGCAGGGACCACTACAGCCCACTGGAATCTTTTAACCTGGAGATGCGGATCCTACCAGCTCGGAGGCAGACGAGAAGGGTTGACTCTTCTTATGCAAGTCTCTTATGATCACGGACTCACATCACCTTGCTCTGCCCAAGGAGAAGTATGTGGAGGAGGTGCTGCCCCCGGCGGAGAAGGGAAACTTCGAGTATCGAGTTAGAACATGACGATGAGGCATATTGGGAGAAGTGAGAGGATCCCTGCGCACCGCCGCCGACGCCTTCTGTCCACAGGGCTCGGTTATCTGAAGCTGTCCGCTTTCCAGCTGAAGAAGGCTATTGCCAAGCCCAAGTAGTCTTATAAGAAGTTCGAGAGAAAGGGGGCGTCTAGGAAGAGACAAGGACGAGCGCCAACGCTCTGACGCTCGTAACGTAGGAGGAGGCGCCAGGCAGCATCTACAGAGTAGATGCCAGCTATGATCGTTCTGAAGTGTAATAGCCAGTTCATTCAATAGATGGCTAAACGAAATGTGTACATATGTATTAAATGCTAATTTGTTTACCAACATAACAACTTTTCCGTAAGCGGGCTATAAATTTCATTTGTTCAAGAAAACATCTGGCTAGTGATGGTAGTTGGGCAAAATCACACATCGATAGGCAAAAAAAGGCTGAAATAATCGATAATATCGAACAAAACCACGAAAAAGCGACTTTTTTCTCATTTTTGTCACCACTAGATTCCTATACCTTATACACAGGGAAAAACTCACTTTTAGGCCAAAAAGCGGAATCGGAAAAAGCAACTGTAGTGGAAACGGGGCCTAAGGCACACTGAAAAAGATTAAATCTTTTTCGGGTTGCGAATAGAGGCAGAAAAACATCGATGTTTGCAGACATCGATGTTTTTCGATGTTTAAATAAAAAACATCGATGGAAAAAAACATCGAAGTTTTTCGATGTTTTCAAGAAAACAGAAAAAAAGATTTCCTTTACAATAAAATCAAATTTGTTTCCCTTAGTGATGTGACAAAAACATCGATGTTTCCCCACAAAACATCGATGTTCCTAAACATTTCAAAAACATCGATGCATCGATGTTTCTCCACCTCTAGTTGCGAACTGTTTTACTATCTGCGTACTATGCTTAATGTAGGCCCCACAAAATCATGTTTTTGTTTATCTGACTGATAACTCCTGAGTAGAGGAATAGCTCAAGTTAAAAATTTGTCAGTAAGATGAAAGCAAACATGATTTTTGGCGACTAAACTACTCCGAAACATCAATTTACCTCATTGACAAAAGTCAACCTGAAATTGAAAAATCGGCCCTGAAAGATTTGCAGTTTCGTTTTAGAATAGCTAATCTGCGCACAATGACCGCAGAAGCCGTGGCCCAGATTCTCTCGATATTGTACATACAGTGGCTCACAGCTTTTATTTGACCCACACATAATTTCCAACAAAAGAGGTGTAACTTCTGAACCATAAGATATAGCTATAAAAATTAAACGCCGAATGGGTAACTGATATTTTAACATAAAAAATATAATTTCATTCATTCATTTTAACAAACAACTTCTTAACTAAGAACCAAAATCTAACGAGAAAGAAAGCTAACTTCGGTAAACCGAAGTTGGTATACCGTTGCAGTCTGCAATTGGATCATTGACGAGAAAGAAAGCAAACTTCGGTAAACCGAAGTTGGTATACCTTTGCAGTCTGCAATTGGATTATTGAAAATCGAACCATTTTAGTAATGTTGAAAAAATATAGAATTTTGTAAATTTTACATTTTACACGTAGAATTTTACATTTTCATATAAATCAACCGATCGCTTCTATGACAGCTATATTATATAGTGGTCCGATCTTAATGAAATTAAAACCGTAATTCTAGAACCATAAAAAACTGCTATATCTCAAAATTTATAGAAATACGTTGAAAAATAGAGAAGTTGAAATTTTGTTTACATTAATTTCGCCATCATTCCTATGGCAGCTATAGGATATAGTAGTCCTATTTCGGTCGTTCCGACATATATACTGCGTGCTAAAGAAATAAGACTATGCTGACTCAGTTCGATAGCTCAAAAACTGAGAGACTAGTTCGCGTAGAAACCGACAGATGGACAGACGGACATGGCTAGATCGACTCGGCTGGTGATGTTGATTAAGAATATATATACTTTATGGGGTCGGAGATGCCTCCTTCACTGCGTTGCAAACATCTGGTCAAAATTATAATACCCTCTGCAAGGGTATATAAATACTGCTTATTTCAACGTCACAGCTTTTTTGACCCAAAGTTTTCCAAGAACGATTGCGTTCGCTGGAATGTAAGAATAACTGTTTTTTTTTTGCCTATGTTATGTTAATTGCATTCGCAGCTATGTACGTTATTGTTTTTGGCGGGATCTATAGTTTTGAAATGTGTGAAGAAACGGTAAGAGAGAGTGAGAAAGCAATAGTCGAGAACCTGTTTTATTAAAGCTAAGTACTCAGACACGCGAACAGCGTTTCTAAGCAGTGAGAGAGAACGAGAGGTCAATAGTCAAGAAACACTTTTTGGCAGCGCTGTTTTAAAGGCCGGTACGTGACGAATTTTTTATTAAGAATGGAAAAATTTGCAAATATATGTACATATGTCTCTTCTTTTAGGATATTGGTGAAGGACTAGCGTTCTTTCCCTCCCTCTTGTGCATAGGTATCCTGGATGCCTTCTCTTCAGCCTTCGTCTGGTCCTCGGGTTAGCCAATGAAGCCGCTAGGTGGTTGGTGTGGCCTGAAGCCGTTCGTTGTAACGACTTGAATGACGATTTATCTGCTCCCTCACTGTGGGAATGTGGAGGTCGTTTGCGATGTCAACATTTCTCACATACCAGGGCGCATTTGTGATCGTGTGCAGCGTTCGGTTTTGGACCCTTTGCACTCTCTTAATGTTGGAATCGGACGCCGTACCCACTTCGACCATGAATTTACGATCTAGCAGATAAGATAAAGAGGGTCTTTAGCCTAAAAAGCAAACCATCATGTCACACTCGATCGAAAGCTTCTTTCACGTCTAGGAAGATAGCAGAGCTGTACTGTCCCTTCTCAAAGGCATCCAGAATATGTTGCTATCATTCTACTAAGAAATATTCTCTCGAATATTTTAGAGAATGTGGGCAGCAAACTTATTGGTCTTTAAGACGCAACAAGGTTCTCCGATTTGCCTGGCTTCGGTATCATCTATATCACAGCGCACTTCCATTGTGTGGGGAAGTGCTGGATACGTAACATGGAGTTGAACAAGAGCACAAGAAATAGTATGCCCTTTTTTGGCAGGACCTTGGCAACTCTACTATCTATGCTGTCGAATCCTGGAGCTTTATGGGAGTGTAGCTTTTGAATTTAAAGACAAACTTCTTTCGGACTTACATGGTGAATAGGCTCAATAGCTGGGCAGAAGTACGAGGTGTTGTAAAAAGTATCGCGAATGTTGAATTTTCGCGGGTTACGTATATTCGAATTTCGATTTTTTTGTGGCGTTATGTTGGTACTCATGTCTCTCACTTATGTCGACAAGCTCGGCCATTTTGAATGTTCACTTAATGGTTGACAGCTGCTTTGCTTGGTGTTTTGGATCGTCTTCGATTTTTACCTATTCAAAAAAATTGATCAAAGAACCTGTAAAAAATTCTGTGCGAAAAACGAAATTAAGTGTGCGGATGCATTCCGAATGTTGACTGTGGCATACGGAGAAGCAACCTTGGACCGAAGCAACGTTTATCGGTGGTACAAAATGTCAGAAGGCCAAGAAGAAAGGCCGAAAAGATCAAAAATTGGCTTTTACACAACGATAACGCCCCTGCTCACACATCGTTGCTTGTGCGCTACTTTTTGGCCAAAAATAACACACTAATGATGCCGCAGCCACCGTATTCCCCAGATCTGGCCCCCTGTGACTTTTTCTGGTTCCCTAAACTGAAGAGGCCCAAGAAAAGACGACGTTACGCTACGCTTGACGAGATAAAGACGGCATCGAAGGAGGAGCTGAACAAGATAAAAAAAAAAGATTTCTTGAAGTGCTTCGAAGATTGGAAAAACCGTTGGCACAAGTGTATAATATCTCATGGGGATTACTTTGAAGGGGACAAAATAGATATTCATGAATAAATAAATAATTTTTGAAAAACACAAAATTCGCGATACTTTTTGAACACACCTCGTATTAAGGAATGCCAGTTTTTCTTCCACGTCCTCGCGCTTTGCATGGTCGAATTTCTGAAATCGGCCTTCCAGTTCGTCAGTAAAAGCCAAGGAAATTTCTGCGTCCGACCTGCACCAAGTGTTGTCAGAATGCTTTATAGGGATTATGCGAGGCGGCTGACGTTTTACTGCGGGGCAGCGCCCCGGTGGCGATCAACCAAATAGTTAGATTGGTGAATGTCATACCCATGGAACTTGTAGTATGACCGAGTGCAGAAGTGTGTTTCGCTGACCATCACATTGACATTATGTGATGTTTTTGTATGAAAAGCTCTGGCTTCAGTGCCTTGTTGGCCAGCCCGTCGGCGTTCCACACGCCAATTTTGAGCCCAATTTGACTCATGGTTGGGTTGAATGAACTGGGAGAAGTCCAGAGATTGTTTGTGCAGTTTCTGGCGCGTTTTGTGAAATGAGGCCGGTGATAACTGTCATCATTGACATCATCATCTGGAACATCTTGTCAAGCTGAGCTACGAGCACTGACATTTTATCTTCAGATCGCATAAGCATTTGCTCTTGTCGCTGCCATTGCTGATCGTTTCGCAGTTGCTGGGATGAATTTCGTTGCTGTGCTTGCTGCTGTTGTTGGGGTCCTAGATGTTGCTGTGGCCATGGGTGTCCTGCGTCGGTTGCAGCAGCTGTGGGTTGTGTTCTCTTTGTTGGTTTTTCTGGTTCTGCTTTCGGTTCCTACTTCCTAGAGGACGGAATTGTTGCTGCTGCTGAAGACTTGTCCCTTGCGGTGGGCTAGGCTGTTGTGCTTGGGGAGATCCACCGGCTATGTTCGCGTATGAGTGCGTTGCCACTACACCTCTTCGTTCAATAGGTGGTTGTTGAGGGAGGTTACGATGGGCTGTAGCACTTCTACGTCGACTTACTGTCTGCTGGTAGACGATACAGCCCTTGTAGCTTGCTGTATGATCACCGCCACAGTTTATGCGTTTGATTGGATGGATATCTTGTTGGTAGGCTTTTTGTGAGGAAGTTGGACTTGAATCCGTTGGCGACAGATCGTCTTAAACTCATGGATTTCTTTGATGGTAGCGGCTGGCTCCAGTTCAACAAAGACTAGGTTGACGAGCTTTGTTTTGTCGAAACGGCATCTGGGTAAATTAATAAACCAAACAATACGGCGAAGTGAGGTTAGGCTTTCCTTAATGTGGTTATCGTTCGCAGACGAATGAACAAAATACTATAAAATCCCAGGAAGAGACTTTTGGTATTTCGAGAGCGGGGTGACGAACAGAATAAAAAATGTATAAAACAGGTCGTTCTCGACTATTGGTCACTCCCTCTCTCTTACCGTTTCTTCACACATTTCAAAAATATAGATCCCGCCAAAATTAATAATGTATACAAAACCCGAGTTCAGGAGTTTAGAAGAGCGGATAATGTTGTAGTAACTCAATTGGTAGAGGCAAATTCAACAATAAGGGATTTGGGCAATATAAAACATTTGCATAAATTAAGGCCCTCGAAGCTCCGTTGATGTAATATTTGGTTATGACTTTGATGAGCACCATGAAATATATAACGCTCGGTGACTGAGATAGAGCCGTCAGCGGCGACGGCCACCGCCGGCTGCAGCTGAGAGGAGTGTCTGGCTGGACAAATCCTTCATTGCCGAGCTCGAGAAGACATGCAGGGGTTTTGCTGCTGAGAGCAGTATCTGGCTTGACAAATCCTTCATTGCCGAGCTCGAGAAGAACATGTAGAGTAATGGACAGAACCGGGCGCAGGAGCTGTACCACCGGAACTTAAGCCTAATAAATGCCAGCAATATGGTGTACAATCAGAGTCGCGCATCCATTAAGAACCAAGTACATAGTTTCGAATCATTCCACCGGTCCAACAACAGCAGGAGTAGCTGCGGCAACCACCGCCACCACCCATATGGGTGGTGAATTATATTTGGTACTAACAGAATCCCTGGCAGAAACCGGTAGAGCAGCCCTTGTCCTGGTCGTCGATCCAGGAAAGAATGTTGCACACCTAGTAGGGGGAAAATAAGCGGTATACATGATCGAGAGAATCTGCGCCACGGCATCGGTGGTTATATCTTGATCGAAAGGTATAGTAAACCTCTTTGAAATTGCATACTAAGATTTTTCAAAAACGGATTAATTCAGGAGAAATGGGAGTGAAAGTGCGAAATTTAAATTTTGTATAGTTGGAGCTTTTGGGGCCGGTGGAGCAAAAATCCCCAAAAATTTTAACGGCCTTTCCGAAATGAGAAAGTTTGTCCTTTTGTTTGTCTGTCTGTGTGTCGATTTGTTTGTTTTAGAGTCCTGGAACCACTTTTATTTTATTAAACAGCTCGAGCTAAACAATTTTTGTTCTACCACTTTTTGGTTTCCCGCTAGTTTGGCGGGACAAGGACATATAGCCCTTGAGATTGCTCAACTTTTGGGATATAACATATATCTGGGAAAATTCGCTTTCTTGAGTATTACTCATTAAATTTAGTAGCAAAAATCCCATATACCTAACCTTTTACATGCACTATACATACATTTAAGTAAAAGCACATGTAGAGTCATATAGAGACGAGCTCAATTGCAATAAATTTTAAAACTATCAAAGATAACTTAAAATATTTAAAATTGGAAAAACGTTTTACAATTTTTGTTTTTAATTTAATCTAATTTTTGCTTCTTTGGCAGGAAAACAGGAAATTTCTCGCGCCCATAACTTCTGAACGACTAAAGTTACAGAAATGTGCTATATGTTGTTGGAAAGGTATTTTGATATGATAATTACTTTGCCTTGACAAAATTTATCTAAATATTATAATGAGGAATTTAGAATTAAATTTGTTTTTTAAAGATTAATTTTTTTTTTTAATGGTTTTTACGATTTTGATAGTCACTTTAGGCCTTGATATTACTGATATTACTTCTGATATCACTCAAAAACACCTCTTAACAAGGTACCAAATTTTGTGACGATATCCGGCATTTAGCTAATATCAGGGGTCATAACTATGTGTTATAATTCTTTAATAATAGCTAAGTCATATAGGAACGACCTCGGGACATGGTTTTGAACTATACTAATTAACACTAACAATGGGTGACCTACATACATACTATATGTCATTTTAAAAACTTCTGAAATCAAACAAAAACACCTCTTAACGAGGTGAGATAAAAGTGACGATGGCATCTTAAACTTCAAAAGTTTCTGATATCAAATTTAGTGACGATTAATAGTAACGTTAACAAAAATAAATTACAAATAATTCAACTACAGCTTAGTGCCGAAAACGAAACTAGTTGAATTAGTTGTAATTTATTTTTGTTAACGTTACTATTACGTGTAATAGTCACAAAATTTGATATCAGAAACTTTTGAAGTTTAAGATGCCATCGTCACTTTTATCTCACCTCGTTAAGAGGTGTTTTTGTTTGATATTTAACATAAAAGGAAGCTAACTTTGGCAAGCCGAAGTTCATATACCCGTGCAGATAATAATTAAAATAAAAATAAGGAATCATATATATTATTTCAATCCAAAGTCTTTTAAAACAACAAAAATCGGCGAATTTGTACCGATTTTTGCAAATGGCAAATTGGCAGCTATAAGATATACGAGTAGTAGTCCGATTTGAATGATGTTTCTTAATGTATATCTAAATTTAAATTAAAAGACCATTTAGAAAGTTTTTATCCAATATCTTTTAAAACAACGAAAATCTGTTATTTTTACCCGATGGTTGTTATGGCAGCTATAAGATATAGTGCTCCGATTTGCATGAAATTTAAAATATAGCTATAATATAGTTAAAGGATCATATATTTAATTTGAGCACAATATCTTTAAAAACAGGGAAAATATGACATTTTGGCCCTATCGTTCCTATGGCAGCTATAAGATATAGTGGTCTGATTCCGGCCGTTCCGACATATGTACAAGCTGCAATAGAAAGAAGACTATTTGCAAAGTTTTATTAAGCTCAAAAACTGAAAGACTAGTTTGCATAGCAACGGACAGACGGACATGGCTAGATCGATTCGGCTGATGAAGCTGATCAAGAATATATATACTTTAAGGGGTCGCGAACCATTCAGTTAAATAAAAGTTTCGATATCTTTGTGAACCACTATTAATCGGAATTAGCTCAAATGGCTAAGAACAAAAATGAAATTGCTATATTTTTGGCAAATAGCAAATTTAAAGAAAAAAGTAGTCAATTTTTGTTAAAGTGGCCAGAAATAGTCACTAAATGGCTAACCTGGCAGCACTGAGTACGTATGTAGCTTAAAGCTCCGTACTCAGACACGCGAAAAGTGTTCCTAAGCATTGAGCCAAAACGAGAGGTCAATACTCACCCTCTCGCTCTATCGTATTGCTTAGAAACACTGTTCGTGTGTCTGAGTACGGAGCTTAAACGACGACTGCGCAGCTGCTTAAGTCTCATTTTTCATTCCAAAGCAACAATAGAAGCAGAATCAAGAAAATGAAAGCTCGATTGCACTGCTGCTGCTTTTACTTTTTTTTTACCTTTCATAGCAATAGCAGCAGCAGAAGCAAGAAAATAATAGCACGAAAACAGCAGCTTAAGGCCTAAACGACGACTGCGCAGCTGCTTAGTCGCATTTTTCTTTCTAAGGAAACAGCAGCAGAAGCAGAAGAAAATGAAAGCACGACTGTGGTGTTGCTTTGTCTCATTTTTTCTTCCATAGCAACAGCAGAAGCAAGAAAGCCAAAGGCATCCAAAGCAAAGAAAGCAAGGACGTCTGCTGTGTTGCTTTAACTCATTTTTCCTTCCATAGCAGCACTAGAAGCAAAAGCAAGATAATGAAAGCACGACTGCACTGCTTCTTTAAATAATTTTTCCTTTCTTAACAACAGCATTAGTAGATGTAAAAGCAGGAAAACTAAACTGACTACTGCCTTTCTGCTTTGGCTTAATTTCTTATCAAAAGCTTTAGCAGCAGCAGAAACACAAAATCTAAACTTACGACTGTGCTGCTCCTTCCACTTCATTTTTGATCCAAAGCAAAAGCAACAGCAGAAGTAGAATATTGAAATCAACGCTTGCTTCTCAAAACTTTTAAATAATTGCTTTTGCTTATGCTGTGACTTCTGATTTTTTCAGAAGCAGAAGCAACATAACATTTTAAAAATCTACAAATACTCAATGCAGCAAAAATTCAATTCAAGCTAAGCTTGATGAATAACAAAAGAAAAATTCTGTAATATTGTTTCCATAGGAAAAATATAAAACTTAAATATTTTTTATATTATTGGCACATAATGCATTAAAAGCATTTCCACGGGTAGCGAATTTACGCTCCTAAGCTTTTAATGCATAATAAACAAGTAAGAAAGCTACAGTCGAGTGTGCTCGACTGTGATATACCCGGTACCCAAACTTTCATTTCCCGAACAAACACTCTGTAGAGTTGGAACAATCGTTAATTAAAACTAATCGCAATGAAAATTATGGTTTTTAACATAAACTGTTTATAAGCTTAATATCCGAAAACTCGACGGCGCACTCGATCGCAGCCGCCGAATACAAATTTTTGCCGAGTGCCGAAAACACATTTATTTGCTGCACTTTCTAATAATAATGTCGCTTCTTAGAGCAAAAGTGTTGAAGATGTATACTGCGACAACTGCGGTTGTAGCCCATAGGTCTAAGTGCCGGGTCTGCGATGTTTTTGGCAAGATGAGCATGATTTCAAATACCCCTCAATCCAAATAGTTTTTTTTATATTTTTTACTTCAATTGCAAATTTCGTTTTTCTCCTTGATATTCAATCAAATAAAAACACCTCTTAACGAGGTGAGATTAAAGTGACGATGGCACCTTAAACTTCAAAAGTTTCTGATATCAAATTTTGTGACGATTAATAGTATCATTAACAAAAATAAATTACAAATAATTCAACTAGTTTCTAATTCGACACGCTGCTCTTTAGTTTAGGCTAGGTGTTTTACTAAAGAGCAGCGTGTCGAATTATAAACATCACTTTAACCTCGTTAAGAGGTGTTTTTATTTGATATCAGAAGTTTTTAAAATGACATACATAGGTCTTCCATTGTTGTTATAAGTTTTTGTTTAAAACTCAAATGGGAAAAATTAACAAAAAAATCCATATAAGAAGTTAGCTATATGGGATCATTGCTACTAATTTTGATGAGAAAGCGAATTTTCGGAGATATGTGCTGTACCCCAAAATATCTCAAGGGCTATACGGCCTGAAGTGACAAACAAAAAAATCGTAAAAGCCAAAAAAATTAATCTATATATATAAAAATGGAGCCCAAAAAATGTGTCGTAAAAAACTACTGGAGAACGGCTGGACCGATTTGGTTCAAATTTTTTTTCAGTTGTAGGTAACTAACAGGAGAAGGTCAGAACGTAATAAAATTTTTAGAAAATCCTCCAGGGTAATGGTGAAAAACAAATAATTAAAATATCAAATTATATAAAAGAGTGTATCGAAATATATGTCAAAGTAAAAACAAATCGTTTCAATATTAATCGGTTTCAACATGCACAATAAGCAAGAATTCGGCGACAGCGAAATTGATGCGAGAATGCAAAATCATCATTTGGGATGAATGCACGATGGCGCATAAGCGAGCTTTGGAGGCAGTTGACCGAACGATGAAAGATTTACGCGGTGATTCGAAACTATTTGGTGGGTCTTTGATATTGCCGTCCGGAGATTTTCGTCAAACGCTTCCCGTCATCCCGAAATCTACGGCTGCCGATGAAGTTAATGCATGCCTTAAATCGTCTTCATTGTGGAGATATGTCAAAAAGCTGAAATTAACCACGAACATGAGAGTCACATTGCAGAATGACCCGTCCGCTGCTGAATTCTCGAGACAACTGCTGGCACTTGGCAATGGCGAAATTCCTGTTGATGTTTCGACTGGATCAATATCGTTTCCGGCAAATTTTTGCATGTTCACATCGTCAAAGGAGGAACTCATTAACAAAGTGTTCCCCGACATTGCGCAAAATTATAAAAATATCGACTGGATTAGTGAACGGGCAATACTAGCAGCGAAGAACAAGGACGTAGATAATTTGAATTACATTATTCAAAATCAAATCGATGGAGAACTGCATTCATACAGATCCGTTGACAGCGTGACCGACGAGGATGAAGCGACGAACTATCCGACAGAATTTTTGAACTCGCTAGATGTGCCAGGAACTCCACCGCATAATTTGCAACTGAAGGTGGGATCAATTATTATAATGCTGCGGAATCTAAATCATCCGAAATTGTGCAACGGTACGCGGTTGTCCGTCAAGAAACTGATGAATAACGTGATTCTGGCGACGATCATCAAGGGAACATTTAAAGGAGAGGTAGTCCTTATACCACGAATTCCGATTATTTAAACTGATCTACCATTCCAATTCAAGAGGATTCAGTTCCCCGTCCGATTGGCATTTGCGATGACAATCAACAAATCGCAAGGCCAATCGTTAGAAGTCTGCGGGATAAATCTAGAATTTCCGTTTTTCGCACGGCCAGCTGTACGTTGCATGTTCGCGTGTTGGTAAGCCGTCTTCATTGTTTGTTTTTGCGCCGGAAAATAAAACAAAAAACATAGTATATCATATCGCTCTATACTAAATAAAGAAATGCAGTGTTTGACTATTACCCTGGGGTTATATAATGGCGTCGAATTAGGGCGAGACAAAGTTCGCCGGGTCCGCTAGTTTTAATTATAAATTCCTTATAATATTTAGATACATTTTGTCAAGGCAAAGTAATTATCGAATCAAAATACCTTTCCAACGACATATAGCACGTTTCTGTCGTTCAGTATTTATGTGAGCGAAAAAATGTCCGGTTTCCCGCCAAAGAAGCAAGAAACGCAAAAATTTAAGTTTTTTAAAGTTTAAATTATTTTAAGTTTCCTTTGATGGTTTTAAATATTATTGCATAGTGCAAGTCTCTATATGACTCTACATGATTTTTTACATATATGTATGTAGTGCATGTAAAAGGTTAGGTATATGGGATCTTTGCTACTAACTTTAGTGAGTAATATACCAAAAGTTGGACCATCTCAAGGGCTATATGGCCTTGAGTGACTATCAAAATAGTTAGAGCCACTTTTGAAAAAATTACCAAAACGTAAAATAAAAAATTAATTTTAATTATAAATTCTTAAATATTTTATTTAGATAAATTATGTCCAGGCAAAGCTATTATCATTTCACAATACCTTTCTAACGACATATAGAACGTTTCTGTAGCTTTAGTCGTTTAGAAGTTATGGGCGCGGGAAATTTAGCTTTTTAGCTGTTTTCCCGCCAAACTAGCGGGAAATCCAAAAAGTCGTTAAACTCTACAAAAAAAAATCGACAGACAGACAGACAAACAACAGGACAGACGTTTTCATTTCGGAAAGGCCGTTAAAATCACAATCACAATCTGTTCTACGCACCATCGGTAAACAGGAAAAGAACCGCCGTACTCGTGGGGAAGGGTATCCACGCTAACCTTATGTCTAATTACAGCTCTGATGACCTGACTGTGGTGATGCTAGAGAGCGAGGAGATGCGCTTTTTGGTAGCTTTCTGTTACATGGCACACGACAGGACAGCCCCACTGGAGGAACTCAGGAGCCTATTAAAATCCGGCCCTGTAGTAAAATCCGCGGAACACATAGAAACGTCTCTAAAGACCCTTTCCAAGGAATTATTGGATGCATACCATGCCAAGTATCGAGAACGAAAAAGAGGACCAAGCCACCCTGGTGAAAGAAGGACCTATCGAAACCAAGGAATAACCTCAGGGAATTTTTCAGAATCGCCAAACTGGCGAAAGATTATGTCATCAAGATAGAAAGAAAACCCTACTTAGAGACTACAAGAAAGAACTACGCACGGCGCAAAAAAGCTCGTGGAGAAACTTCTACTCCAATATCGAGACGGTCCCAGAAACGGCTAGATTCCGGAAGTTGTTAGCAAAGCAAACTACCGTTCAGAGTCAGCTTAAACGCGACGACGGACAGTGGACTGAGGACAGCGAAGAGGCCCTAACGGCACTAATGCAAACACACTTCCCAGAGTGCACGGAGGTCTCCGATCCCAATGAGGACCAGGTCCAAGCAACTGGGATTGAAAAACCCCGAACTGATCTAATATCCTCTAGAAGAATCCACTGAGCTATAGACTCCTTTACGGGTATAAAAGCACCAGGATTAGACGGAATATTTCCAGCCATGCTACTGGTGACCAAAGATGAGATCACACCGTGGCTCTCTGCAATATATACAGCTAGTCTAAGCACGGGCTATATCCCTATCCAATGAAAGACCTCTCGAATTCCTGCCAAAAGCAGGAAAAAGCGACCATATGAGCCCCAAGGATTACAGAACGATAAGCCCCACCTAATTTTTACTAAAAACACTCGAAAAGCTGCTGGATCTACACATCAGAAATTATGTAGGGAGACTAATGTCGACCAACCAGCATGCCTACACCAAAGGGAAATCAGTAGAAACGGCACTGTATTCGTTAGTAGCCACTATAGAGAGAGCCCTACATAACAAGGAATATGCTCTCGGAGTGTTTGTGGACATATCCGGAGCATTTAACAATGTCAAGACAAGCAATAATGGATCGCCTAGAAGCGTCCAGCACGCATCCTGACATCAACCTCTGGATAAGGAACCTTCTAGGTTGTAGGCGGGTACAGTCCGATTGGGGCACCGCTTTCATTGTGAAGGGGGCGCACAGAGGCATACCACTAGGTGGAGTTCTGTCGCCCCTCCTATGGAATATGGTGGTGGACGACCTAATCAAGAGATTCCAAAGGAAAGCCCCAAAAATAACAGCTTATGCCGACGACATAAGCATAATTAGTACGGGAGTCTGTCCATCGACTTTCAGCTCTATCATGGAATTAACACTCAGGGAGATATGTGAGTGGGCGGAGAAGGTAGGACTCAGTATCAACGCGGACAACACGGACCTCATTCTCTTTACCAAGAGATACAAGGATCTATGGATCCTATGGATCCCCCCGAAAGTCAACTCAACCAGGCTGACTCCGAAAACACAAGTCAAATACCTCATTGTACTAGACAGCAAACTAGCATGGGAACCCAATGTAATGGAGAGGGTGAAAAAGGCCACCATCAACATCAACATTCATGGGACCGGACGACTGGAAAAGCGGTCAGGACCATAATGAGCACCTCAACATTTACACAGACGGCTCTAAGATGGAAGGAGGAGTAGGAGCGGGCATATATTGTACAGACCCTGAGATAAGGCTGTCATATAAGCTACCGAGCCCATCCAGCATATTACAGGCAGAAGTCTTTGCCATCAGGAAAGCATCAGAGGCCGCGCAGAGTATAAGTCGCCAATATGAGAAGGTCAACGTATTCGTAGACAGCCAAGCGGCGATAAGTCGTCAGTCATCTGTTCCAAAAATGTGCTGGCGAGCAGGGAGGCATTAGATATCCTCAGCACGACAAAGTCAGTGCGGATCTACTGGGTTCCCAGCCACCAGGACATCGATGGTAACGAGGCGGCGGACGATCTTGCAAAGGAAAGCGTCGGGTTGGCGAATGACAGAATGGAGATCGCGCCTGTCTTCTTAAGAACGCTTCAAACCGAGCTAGAGAGACGGGCCGACGTGCAAATCAAAAGAAGGGGGAGGAACTCCAAAACCTGCAAGATCATGTAAGAAACGCAATGACAAACTCAGTCACTACGTACTGCATCTACCACGGAAAGATTGCAGACTGCTAGTGGGAATCCTCACAGGACACTGCCTGGCTGTGACGCACGCAGTTAAGCTAGGCATCATCAATGGCAACTGCAGAAAATGCGAAGAATCCGAGGCAATGGAAACCTTGGAGCATCTTATCTACAAGTGCCCCGCCCTATTACAGGCAAGGATCAGATACCTAGGCGCATCGGTATTGGCATCGCTAGAAGATGCATCCAGGGGAACACCAGGCAAACTACATGCCTTCGCGAAAAACACTTCGATCCTTAAGGACTTCGACCTCCTAAACTATCGCCAGGTTCATACTCACCCCTCCGGACAACTAAGGGCCATATTGACCTATGCAGGGCCTTGCGAGGGCTATCCGGGTTAACCTAACCTAACCTATAATCGTGATTAATCGGCTTAAAGTAAATAGATAAAACAAATAAGTAGTTCGCGGACGTTTTCTGAAAATGTATGTATGCTTCTTCTTCTATGTTGAGAGCGCACGTGCGAGTTGCTCAACCATGTCCCTAGCAACATTTGTATTTTTTTGGTGTTGCTCAACATGTTTCTAGCCACATTTGTCTTCATGCGTCAACATTTTCTTTTTTCCATGTCTGAACAACCAATGCCTTGGCTTGCTTGTTTCTGTTGCAGTTGAGTATTGCTCCTTCCGTCGTAGCACAAGTATCTAAGAGTTGGCGGGAAACCGTTACTCCATGCTAGGGATGTTGGAACCAGTTTTAGGTATTCCATTACCTAAAATGAAGCTAACTCATTGCCTAAAAATTCAATTGTTTGCTTTGGGTTATTGCCTACATTTTAGGCATACAATTCATAAAATGTTTGACCTAAAAATATGGATTTTAGGCAATATGACCCATTTTTTAGGCAATCATTGCCAAAAAAAAAAGTTCAGTCATCGCAAATTCCTAAAAGTTTAGGAGTTTATTTTTTCTGGGTTTACACAAAAACTTATATTAACTTACATGTTTATCATCCGATTATACTCTAATTTTCAGTAAACGTCCGCTCAAGCCTATTCATTTATTTGATCTATTAACTTTTAACCCGAAAATAAAGTTCTTTATAATTTTTGATCTGTGTGCAACAGATTCGAATGTTGTCACCAAAATTGGTAACTCTAGCTCTTATAGTCTCTGAGAACTTTTGTTTCACACGGACATACAGACGGACAGACGGTCAGTCGGACAGTCGGACAGACCGGCACGACTAAATCGACTCGACTGGTGACGCTGATCAATAATATATATACTTTAAAGGGTCGAAGATTTCCCCTTCTGACTGTTACACACATTCTCGGTCGGCACTAACTTATAATACCCTTGTACCCTATGAGTACCGAGTATAAAAAATACGATGTTTATAAACTATTTAGTTTTCGGCCTTGGTTGACCATTTGACGGATATGCCCCTATGCATTTTATGCTAATTTCCTTCAAATTTTAAAGTACTCGCGCCGTTTTCTTTAATCAATGAATCGAACTTTGATGTAATCAGAATTAAACAATCTTAATCTTTTAAAAATATGTAAGTATGCAATATCCAAGATATAGTAAAATAACCTTGTACCCTATGGGTACTGGGTATGTAAAAAAGGGCAGGAGTAGGCTAGTGCAGGGGCGCTGACTTCAAATTGCTATAACTTCGGTAATAAATTGTTATTCAATGCCAATTTTCTCAAATGCATTTTACAAACTTAATTTTGATAAAAATGTTTGCTATGTTGTTGTCCCGAAACTTAACAAACCTGGTGAGAGTCTTGCCTTAGGTAAGGAAGATCGATTTGATATTATAAGTGCTATCCAAGATAAAACATTTCAAGTTGCTTATATCCTATCTCAGGAATTTAATACGTTGTGGCGCAATTAAATCTACATCACATTACGTCGAAGGCGCCTTCAAAGACGAAACAAACTCGGCGGAACTTTTCTGGGATTAGCTGAAATATATATTCCGCAAACTTTTTGACTAACTTATACTGTTTGATTCTTCTTCTCTTTGCTTAAATGGCCCGTAACTTGATTTAATTGAAAGGCTTCAAAGAATAATCCGCTCATTTTAACTGCGATGAAACTAACATTTCAAAGGGAGATTTGAATGGAAGCCAAATAATGTGGTTAAAAAAATACAAAGAGCGAAGAGCGCCTTTAATTGAATGCTTGTGGTGGTCCTGGCGCATTTGCCCCGCTTTAATAATAAATAATACACAATAAAGTGTCTGGTGTCACTAAATTAGATCTTTCTAATTATTAATGACTTAACTTGACCGAAACACCAAGGTCCTTGACACTCACACAATCACATAAGCATGTATAATTGGATGGAACCAGCGGCTGGCTGGCCATAACAGGGATAATTGGATGAAATGAGCCGGCTGGCTTTTCTGCTCCTCATTAAATGCCGTTTACCGAGCGTCAATCGTCAGTGGGCTATTAGAAAAAGGGGTGTCAAGAGACGCTTCGTTGAGTCATTGACTTATTACGCAAATCAGACAAAAGGCTTTCTCGAAGGCACCGGGGGTTGAATTGAGTGAGTACTTGAACTCTATACTTCAGTGATAAAAATATTAATGAGTCCAAAGAATATGTCGAAAGCATAAACCGTATTTGGCATTGCTCCTCATTAAGCAGTAAGGGCCTTTAAGGGGGGTGGGGTATTTAATTTTGTTTCTCCATTTTTTTTATTTTTTTATTTATGAATGCCCAACATCTTAAGAATATAAAGTTCAAATTTGACATCGATCGGACCAAAAATAACGAAGTAATGGAGGTCATTCTATATTCGATGTATGGGGAGGCAAAACTTTAAAGCTCTTCCTGCAAAGTGTCATCTTCAAAGTCGGTGTACACGATTACTAAAAATCTACTTGACCAATCGTTTTAAAATTTTGCACACAGCTTCTGCAACAAATTTTCCAGGTATCGCCGTCGGGTTTTTTTAATTATATTTTTTATAAATTTTTTTTTAATAATTAATTATTTTTTGTCAAGAATTAAATTCTTGACTTCAAACTTTCATGAAAAATCGAAAAAAAAAAATAAAAAAAAGAAAAACTCCACGGTGATACCTCCCGAAAATTATCCTTTAACTAATGCATACTCTGGTTTTCGTATCGGACGATTTTGTGGACCGTTAGGATGTACACTGCAATTTTTTTTTTTTTTTTTGAGGCGCCACGGCAGATTCCTTATAATTCCTATACCTGCACATATTTTTCAATGAAACTTTTTTAGAAAAATTGTCTAAATGTTACGTTTTTATATGTCATTTAAATTAATAAACTACCTAAAGCCGGTTTGCCACCATTTTTTTTTTTGAAAAGTGGCCCGTTTTGCACCGAATTAACCAAATTGGCACGAAAAAATTGGAAAAATCACAAACTACTTTTAAAGGCATTTTTATATTTAATTATTTCGCATGCATATACTAATATCTAGTTAATTATTAAGACAAAATCGACTTCTATTTTGGGTACGTTCGCGACTGCATGATTTATCGAATTTTTATGAAAACAAAAGAACTAAAAAAATGTTACCGAAATGCAAAGAAAAATTGTTCAGAAAATATTTGTTTACGACCTGTGGATATGACCATATATAAAAACGGGATATGTTAATATCTATTGGAGTAGTTTTAAAAAATAATCAGCAAGCTGATACTGATGACAGACATTGACGATGTCTATTCCAGCCTACTGCTTTTCGTGGACATGCACATTATCTGTTTTTGTCATAAAATAATGCTATGATTAACTTATTTAAATCAGACCAGGTTGACTCCGAGTCTGGTATTAATTATTTCGAGTACACTGATAAAAAAATGGTCTGCTTTTAAGATTTTTGGTCATAAAATCGTGACCATTTGGTCACGAATGTTGCGTAATCACATTTTGTTCTTATCTTTAAAAAAAATTTCTAGGTTCAAGATTTTGTACATTCAAGATTTTTTTTTATCCTATTTCATACCACAAAAATCTACAAGGAAGAAAACACATGTTTGAATCAAGTCAAAAATATCCAAAATAATTACTCGCATTCCCATATTAAGATTTCTTTTATTTCTTAAATAAAAGAGGACTTCATATGCTACCATATTGTCTCTGCGTTAAAACAACTTTTCACCCCAAATTAGTCACTATTATAGTCAGCAGTTGCCAGAACCAGTTGGGAATTATACATGAAAATTCCCATTTTAAGCATTTTCGGCATCATTTAAGCGTTCATTTTAAGATTGGGGAAGATCTTAAATTAAGTTTATTTTGTTCATGAAAATAACCTGATAAATCTTATTTTTAAAAGATTTGGTCTTATACTAAGATTTCATTTAAGAATGCATAAAATCTTAAAAGGAAATTTTATTATTTCTATCAGTGTACGTTTTAAGTTCAATTGTATAGTTTTATTCGCTCTGATCCATATATGAAACGGATTTTTCTATTTTTCTATTCAAGTAAAGTGTGACATTAAACCATTTACTAAATAGTTATATTATGGCGCAGCGAACTTTCCACTTACTTCGAGTAAATGAAGTTTTAAAAATGAATATGCTAAAAATTAAAAGTTAATTAATGAACTTCCCTCGCACGTCAATAGCGTTCCAGTGTTCCATAAAATCGAGTGGCGGGAGTATCATTTTGACAGGATTCAATCAGCTATAAAGCATCCTGCTGGGCAGGAAACGGAGGCGTTTGTCTACGTGCTTAATTACAAGCCGACACATGTACGTAAGCGTACATAAATACTCAAAGACACGTGTTGAAAGCAATTAAAAAGTATGTCAAAGTGGGCGAGCATCACCGCCCCGAAGGACGAAGGACACTTTAGTTGGATCGCAACACTGTTGCTTTTGATTTGTGTCGTTGCGAAATCTAATTGTGGTTAGCAAAGTAATTTAGAATGCACAAATTACTAAGCAGAAAGCATATTTATCGTAATCAATCTTAGTTTAAAAGCTTATCAGATTCACCCATTTACATAAACCCCGTAGCCATACGATTTATGATATAACTTAGTGCAACAGAGGCACCCCTTGCCCCGTAAGGCATATACATAAATATGATGGTGAGCAATACTGCCCGATACATGTACGCTTTTGGAAAAATTTGGGTTATTAACATGGCAGTTAGGACAATAAAGATACAACCATCATCTTATATACACCAGTCGTAGTTGCGTCTTAAACCGGGGTTAGACTCCCGGCAAGAGCAATCCAACTCATCTTTGCTTTTTTCGGTTTTGGTAATTTCTTCATCATATCTTTCGTCATATATATAATTCTTGGTGTACGTGTGTTGACAGTGAACTCCTCGTAAACGGCTTAACCGATTTGAAAGAATATTTTGTGTGTGTTCAAGAGGATAGTTTAGATTCAAGAATACATACATAAAGTTGTGGAGGATCGCCGATAACACTAGTTTAAACTTAAAATGCTCCAAGCCTGTTGATGCGAAATTCTGTTAGAATTTCAGATTTTCCAACGGATTTTTTTTCGAGTTTTTAGGATGCTAGCAGCATGTTAACAATTAAGTTAACGGATTAAAATTTCCACTTTTTTCAAGTTTATCGAGCTATAGCACACAAAGTACTTATCCAATATACATAAAGTGTTAAAATCGAAAGGTTAGTTAATTACCTATAAAATAAAACATTCGACGGCTAAATTGGTTGGCTACAACTCGAGCTATGAAATGATAAACGTAAAATGAGCAGATTTTTTTTGTGTAAGACTTTAAAAAATCCTTTAAAAAAACGTATACATAGAAACAAAATTTAAATCCATTTTCGTGATCTTTGGATTCAACTCTACCCGAATTTCCCATCATCAGGCTTGGAGCATTTTTTATTTTTATTTTGTAAACTGGTGTAATTAGAGGTTTCCAATGTGATGCCGTAAGTAATCACTTTATGTGTGAAGTGGGCATTTCTACGACTGTCAAACAAATACATCAAATTAATCTCTTAGAATAAATATTTTTTTACAAGTAGATCAGGTTGTCTAAGACAAATGAACAGTGGGAAATAGGTCAGCTAATAATTTGACTGGTCGTAAGTATTAATATTTTGCATTTAAAGGAAGACTCTCCGGCGATTCTCTGGAGAGTCGCCGGAGATTCGCGGATCCCAAATATCGTCGACTATCGCCAGTACAGAGTTAGCAAAAGGTCAAGCTCTATACTAATTATATTGATAACGGAGGAGTCGTTCACTATAAACCACCCCTCTTGGAAATGTTTAATACACACATTAGTAGCGTTAGAGATCAAGCTACTTTCAGCATACCCCGAAAGAAGTAAAAATATCAGTCTGGACGGCCGGGCAGAGTGACAGAGTTCCACCTTACTATATGTGGAACCAGAGGTCTAAGGCCTTTTTAAAGGCAAAAACAAATTCGATGGTTTCCCTGAAGTAAAAAAAATTGATGCTCTTATACATCCCAACAACAGCGAATACTTTTATTAGAGAATCTTACTGTATGTTGTTAAAAACCCGACATCCTTTCCACACCCAAGAACTATCCAATGTGTTATTTACAACCCTTATCAAACAGCATGCAAAGCTATAAAACTTCTGGAAAGTGATTCTCACTGGGAAAACCCATTATCAGAATCTGCTTATTGCAGTTCAGGTTTATCATTAAGGTATTTTTTTGTCATCATAATAGCGATTAGTTACTGAGTTACTGATTCTGCTACTCTACGGAAGAAATTTCAAGAAAATATGTCCAGTGATATTTTGATTCAGTAACGACGAGAATAAGTTTATATTGCACCCGTGCAAGATCGGGACGGGTCTCTAGAATATGTTAATTTATTTTAGATTTTAAGCTTATCAAATTATAAAGTAAAAGGGCATTTAGCTTAAACCACAATTGCACTTTAGGTTCTCTTTCCGAACACTAGTATCCCTTTTTAATCGAAAGCCTTTGTGTATCAAACTCATCTTGTGGCATGAACGCAAGACTCCCCCATGGTTAACGTTTGACGGATTTATGGTGAGCAATTTAACGCCCGTCGGGCCACGTTAGCACCATTGACATGACATTGAGTGCTTGTGGTCGTGCTCGTGCTCCGGATCCGCTTCAACTGCCACGGGATATGTGTGAGCTGTCTGGCTTTAAATCGAACAATTAATGTGCAAATAAAACTCATTAAATATTAATTGAGTTCGATAATTACAGCGATGACGATGTCGACTCGTCAGCAACATGTTGCTGCAACACCTGAACTCGAGCAGCTCTCCGCCGTCAATCCGTCAATTCCTTAATACGTTAGCGCACACCTTGGTGATTTATTAGAGGGGCCTAACCCTCGCTCCGCCCTGTCCCCGTGTTCACCTCTGATTACGCCTCGACTTCCATCCCCATCACCATCCTGGCATCCGCACTCGCACGTTTTCATTCATAACTCTTCGGGCTCGGTTCCTTCCTCATCGACGACGATGTCGTTGCTCCTCGGATGCAGCACTTCGTGTGGGGCTCGTGTGGCTTAATATAAAAACACAGTGTAATCGCTTGACTCCGTGAGTCCTCCGCTCGTCGTCAGCCTGTTGCGTTCGAGGTTCGCTGCTGGCACCGCCAGAAATCCAAGAAACACCAGCCGTACCAGCGAAACCAGCAACTCCAGCAGCAAGAGTTTCAGTTTGAGTTACAGTTTCAGGATTCAGTTCCCAGTTTGCAACGCGGTGTGTGAATACATAAAATAAATTGGATATAAGATAAATTGGCCACTAAAAGCTGTTGAATTTAACGCACGCGAAGTATCTCGATCGTCATAAATCAATCCGTATCGTTCGCGCGTCGGGATTCATCCTCACCGAAATTAGGCACAATTACCACTAATAAGGTGATTTCTTTTAATGTGATTCTATTCGAAAAAATAAAATTTAGAGGCGTCGCTGTTTTCTATGCTTTTGAGACTGTGGTCTAAACGTTTTTTCGCTGGAATAGACACTTCATATAAGATTCCAGCAAGGAAACTTCGAACTTCGAAACCTCGACGGCAAAGTTGTGCAAGTTTTGTATCCAAATGGGGCGAAAGTTGATTGATTACTTAAAAACCGTTTAAGCTAATTAGTTTTCTTGTCCGTATATGAATGTGTGTGCTTCTTTTTAGCCCGGCTAAGGCATTGTTGCCGCCGCCTGTATCAGGTAACAATATATCCCGTCATTTACTAGAGCAAACAGGCTTAGCGAGCGTTGGCGCTTTTGTTGGTTGTGTCGGCAACCACACCTTGTAATTTGACACAAGATTCGCCTCGCTTCGATTGATGACTCTGAGATTTGACCTTTCTCTGGTTTCCTTTTATGGCCATAATCAAATCGGATCTAGGGACTTACGGCTTTAAAAGCTGACAAAAATTGCCCCCTATGTCGATGCGATGTTCACATGCTGCTTGCTCGTATTTGCATGCGTATGCAAATAGCTCAACTTGGTATAGATAAGGCATTTTCATTTCCTCGTTTTCTCCCGATAAAACTGAAGGGACGTGCAGGCAAGTGGCCCTGGGCAATCACGATTTCCGTCTCTGGGATATATGACAATGGCTGTCATGCGGCGGTGCCCAATCCTCAGTGGGGCAGGGCAGTTTTATTGCCCTGAATTCTATATTACTTTCAGAAAATCAATATTTGTTCAACTTCAAATATTAGAATTCATTCATTACAATCACCTCCTTTTCTGAGGAAACTTCATTCCAAGGCAAAGCCGAAGACGAGAGCTATAGGGAAGGCAAAAGCGAAGGAATTCCTCTCCATTAGGCAGAAAATCGCTCGAAAATCTCTAATTCCATTGCGGTGCAATTTCCGTTGCAATTCCGGCATGTGCGCAGAAACTTTCGCATTTTACCCGCATTCAGCCAGTTGCTTTTTTGTGATCTATTTTATACGTAAAGGAAATCAATAATAATACCTATCAGTGGTTAAGTCGGGGCGGCCCAAGTGCGGTCCAAATCCGCCACCAGAGCACTCGAATTTGGTGCGGACTCTGGACTCATAATTCGCAAATCGTAAATCCTCGTTCAGCAAGTGGCATATGTATGACATGTGATTTCCGCCAGGACTAATGCTGCTGCCATTTTAGCAGTTACTTACTTACATGATGATGTCTAATGCTTCGGCTGACAGGTAGGATACAATTCTGTCCCCCAGCGCAGAACAAAAGAGCTGTGAGCCGTGAGATGTGAGCTGTGGGGTGCATACTGCAGGAGGAGGGCAGTCAAAATCAGCATTAAAAATTTCGCCGTTTGCCTTGCTCCCACGAACCACAAACATTCAAACGTTAAATTCCCAAAAACGGTAGAAATTTTTGCCTTGCTTTGTACTAAACGAAAATAAAATAATTTGTGCTTTAAAGGATTTAATAAATCTTAAGGGTTATTGGAATTAGTCTGAAACTAGAGCCGGTTGTGTCAAAAGCTAGTGGTTTTATAATTGTTAGCTTTGACATGAACTTTTGTACAACAATATGTATCTATATTCAATGGTAGGAAGGCCATTTTGCAGCACAATTTTGTTACGTAGAAAAATAAAGTTAAGAATTTTTCAAAGTTTAGCTTACGAACATAACATTGCCAATAGTTTGGTTGTTTAAAGTATTTGCTGTTAAAAGTTAATTATTTAGAGAAGACTGAGCTTGGGTAAAGATAAGTAAGTAAAAGTAAGATTTTGTTTACCAAGATAAGCCAAAATTGATTGAATTCTACTAAACATATATACAAATTAAATTAATGAAAATAAAACGTAAGAAGTATACATTTCAAAATTAATTACAAGTATAAAAGTATAAAATGATGACTCTTTAGCCTTGTGTAAACTCAACTCACTGAATTTCCTTGGCAAGCCGATTGAAATATACAGTGCTGAACTTAAGTGTTGGCACAGTTGCAAATGTCAACTTTAAATGGTATTACCAGGCGTATGCAGCAATAAAATGATTAAATTTTTTTGTATATAGTTAAATTAAACATTTGTGTATTCAGTGGCACTAGTTTTTAATACTTATTTTTAACGTCCTTAAAACTATTTAAACTTTAACAAAAAACAAGAAAGAAAGCTAACTTCGGCAAACCGAAATGGATCATTGTAAATCGATCAATTTTAGTGATGCTGGAAAAATGTCGAATTTTGTAAATTTTTTACATTTTACATGAACAATTTTACATTTTCTTATAAATCGACCGATCTCTTCTATGGCAGCTATATGATATAGTTGGCCGATCTTAATAAAAGTAAAACCGTAATTCTTCAACCGAAAAAAACTCTATATCTCGAAATTTAAAGAAATACATTTAAAAACAGAGAAGTTAGAATTTTGTTTACTATTATTTCGTCATCACTCCTATGGTAGCTAGAGGATATAGTGGTCCGATTATATATTATGAGTGACCAGTGCGTCACTCAGTTAGTTTTTGTCCAATTTAAGTGACTGGTACCTCATTTTGTTGAAAATTTCATTATACCCTTGCAGAGGGTATTATAATTTTGCCATGATATTTGCAACGCAGTAAAGGATGCATCTCCGACTCCATAAAGTATATATATTCTTGATCAGCATCACCAGCCGAGTCGATCTAGCCATGTCCGTCTGTCTGTCTGTCTGTCTGTCCGTCTGTCCGTCTGTCTGTCTGTCCGTCTGTCGGTTTCTACGCGAACTAATCTCTCAGTTTTTGAGCTATCGATCTGAAATTTTCGGCATAGTCTCATTTCTTTAGCACGCAGTATATATGTCGGAACAACCGAAATCGGACTACTATATCCTATAGCTGCCATAGGAATGATGGCGAAATTAATGTAAAAAAAATTTTAACTTCTTTGTTTTTCAACGTATTTCTATAAATTTTGAGATATAGCAGTTTTTTATGGTTCTTGAATTACGGTCATCATTTTTTTAAGATCGATTTATATGAAAATGTAAAATGAAAAATTAACAAAATTCGATATTTTTTCAACATTACTAAAATGGTTTTATTTTCAATGATCCAATTGCAGACTGCAAGGGTATACCAACTTCGGTTTACCGAAGTTAACTTTCTTTTTCGTTTTAAATATTTTAAACTTAAAAATAGGTACGTAACCTCAAAAATTTAAAAAAAATCTGTAGGGTTCTTGCTTTTTTTCGCTTGCGTTGACATTTTTTACAGCCTAAAGATGATAAGATTGCATGAACTTGGATATTTTGTAATAAGATTAGCCTTCATTGTACTTGTTAAGGGCATTTTTTTCGCTGAATTACATTGATTTCTGTGTGGTTATGCTTGATTCTGAAAAAATTCAGACAAAAGTAAAAAAAAACTTTAAAAATTTTTATTTTTCATAAACTTTTGGACGCCATATGGTTAAGGGGGAGTTCCGTTATCAATTTCCCAAAAAATAAAGATCATATTATGTTTAAATTAAGAAAACTTCAAACAAGTAAGGCAACTGTGCAAAGACTTTTGTTTCACGAAATACGTTCATTTTTTGTTTAAGTTTAAATAGTTTAAGGGACGTTAAAACAAAGTATTACAAAATAGTGCCAATGAATACACAAATGTTTACTTTAACTATATACAAAAAAAAATTTAATCATTTAAATGCTGCATACGCCTGGGAATAATGTTTAAAGTTGACATTTGCAACTGGGCCAAACTTAAGTTCAGCACTGTACATATGTACATATACATTCAGTATGCTCATAAAAAACTAGATTTCAAACGTACCACATACTTGCGTGACCCATAAATTATGAGGAACACTTCTTGTTGTCAGAATATTGCGCATTTTTCACAGGTTAGCTGTCAGCCATTTATTTATTTTTCCATTCCATTCCAGTGGGAGCACCGGAGAGTGGTCAAAGTTTGCAAGCGGCAATGGTCCAACAAATTTTGTACAAATAATAGCCACGGATAAGCTTAATTTTCCATGCAAATGAACACACCAACGTGCTAACTATTATGACGCATACCAGATACCCTGTACTCACCTCGATTTAGTATTATATTTATAGTTAAGAGAAGCAAAAATCGAAGTAAAAGTCAGGTAGATGGGAATGCATTTGCCTAATTGTTGATAATATTGGGTACCACAAATTAATTGCATTTTTTCCAGGACTTTCGTCAAATGTCTTGTATCAATATTTATATTTTTATGTTCGTAATAAATTGTGATAAATAACATACGCTTTTTATAAGCCAACAAATTGGCGTTATATGCAAATCTGTAAATTGTGCACTCACTCATGAATTTCTGTCCATTTTTCAAAATTTTTTTTGCAGAATGATGAAAGCCACAGCGTGGTTTTGTCCGGTGTTATTAACTTTACTGTGTGTCACGAGGCTCGTCTGCACAGCTCAGCGAGGAGGTGCAGGAGCCGGACCTGAACTACGAGCGGAAGCTGGCGGAAGCGGCCGCACAAACGGATATCCTCTGGACTACACAGATGCACGGAATATACAGGTGGGCTCGAACGCATATACATATTCTTTCTGTCTGCGTCGCTTTGTGACTGACAGCAGGTTTTGCGGCCCTTTTGCAAATGTTCTTCGAATGCATACTCGATTATTGGCTCTGCATTCTACGAATAGCCGTTCCCCAGATCCTATAAAACACACAGTGGTTTTCTGTAAATAAATTGACATATCGCCAAGAAAGCAAAGGTATTAGCGAATATGTCACTTTGCGTGTCGACTGTTCCATCCGTCAGAGAAGTTTGCACACCCGGATATTCTTGGATGACGATCTGAAGAATATTTGCAAATCTTATTTCTTCATATCCACAAGTCCTCTTGGCACTCCAAGTTTGTTTAAGTCTCGATTCTGGTTTAATCTAATCTAGGCGTTAAGTGCTTTATCTGTAACAAATATCGCAATGTGGTTCGGGCCAACAAAAATTAATCGGCAATCTAAACATACAATCTATTGCGTTAACACAGACGAACATGGCAACAAAATTATTTCACGTCTATGGCTTTCAAAACAAATGGAAATTTTCGTCAAGGATATTGGACAAGCCTCATTAGCCGAACAAAATAAAACACAAAAAAAAAAAAAAAAAAAATCTATTTGTGTTGGTCAACTTTTGCTGTTTTCCACAATCAAAAGTTTCACTTCTGCTTTTTAAGAAGTTGTTCGAATTTGGTAAAGTCGATTCTATATTTTGCGCAATTGAAATAAAATTTCGCTCGTTTGTAAAATTTAAGATTTAAGCAAATTGAAAGTGAATTTAACATAGACGAATTTCCTCTTGAAAAAACGTTTGGGCTGATAAAAATTTGACCTTCTGAATAAAATCGAGGGAAAATTACTCGCGGCCACAAATAAACAATTTGAAATTTGCTTTTTTTGTTACCATATATTCTTTTTCACGTCAGTGCGACTAGCGCATTAAAGTACTTCTTAAATAAGTTTATAAATAAATTGGATTGTTCAATACTAATTTCAGAAATAGTCGTTCTTTCTTGGTAAGCTGACAGCCCTCAAATTTTTCCTCTCATTTTGAACATTTTCGTTCGGAAACTAAAACAGATAATTCTTAATTAGTCAATAAAAAATAAATATGTTGCCATTTGAATTTTAAAATATTTAATTTATATTGCTGCGGATCTGAGTCCGCTAGCTGAATTGCAAGCAGAAAGTTTCCATGAGGTTTCGTTTGAAACTCTACAGAAAGCTAATAATTTCCCTTTGAGGGTACAATTTTACCCTGCATCGCCCAATATGACGCATATTAAGCACACGACAATATACAGGTGTACCTCAGGGTATATAAGTTTTGATAAGGCTCTATTTGCCAACTAATCAGTCAAGTAGCGAATCATTGATTGATGTATATATGTACGTCAATCAATTTTGTGACAGAAACACAAAACTAACAATTTATTGTCATGGCCTCGAAAGCGAAAGTTCAATATCGCGATAAGTATTTAATGAGTGCCGAAATTGTAAATTTCCATTGGCACTCGTAAAGATAAAGGCATTTGTCGTTGAGTTGTGTGTAGGCTCTTTTAATTGTTAAGATTATAGAAACTATAACACTTAAATGAGGTTACAATCTTAGTCCTAAAAATATATAATACGTGGTTTTAAGCCGAAGCACCGAAAATAATTTATTTAAAATAGTTTAGTATTTCAGCCACTTTTTGGTTTACAAATTATTGAATAAATAACTTTGCGATTTTGAGGCGCCATATTTTACATATTTTCTACAAAAATTATTAAAGCACAAGTCTCAAGCTCTTAGGAAGTCCGTGGCTTTATAATAATTTGCTAGACAGTGGTATCGATTGTGGTCTCTTCCGACACATCGGTGGTGGAAGTCTCGGGCTCTTCGGGAGCTTGGGTTGTAGAGTCCTCGGGCGCTTCGGGGGTCAAAGTGGTCTCTTCAGCAGACCCGCTTCCTTCTTCTGGTTCCGTGCTGTTCTCTTCTGGAGCTTCCGAAGTTTCTGTCTCTTCGGGGCTCAGAGTCGTGGACTCATTCGGTGCCTCGGCCAGTGTGGTTTCTTCCGAAGATCCGCTACCGTCCTCCGAGTCTGTGGTGACTTCCTCAGGTACCTGAGTGGTGGAAACCTCTGGAATTTCGGGGGCAAGAGTGGATTCCTCGGCGGGGCTAGTCACTTCGGTGGTGGAAGCAATATCCTCCTCTGTTGTTGGGGGCGGAGGCGGCGGCGGGCGATGACCGCCGTGTCCATGTCCGTGTCCGTGGCCCTGTCCATGACCATGGTTATTGCCGCCGTTTCCGTGACCATGACTTTGGCCATTGCTGTTCCACTGACCTTGGCTGTTGCCGTGGCCACCATTCCAGTTGCTGGAACCTGCCTTAATCGCCTCGGTGTCATCCGAGCTCCAACCGAAGTTTCTGATCCAGTTTCCTCCGAAGTTTCCGAACCAACCGCCGTTCGGACGTCCCACGGCTACCGCCACAAGGGCCGTCAATAAAAGAAGCGTTAGAACATTCATTTCGCAAGTGTTTCAAGCGTACTAACCGGCAACAGCTGGGAGTATTGCTTTTATAGAACTACGACAATTCACTACCAGACGTTGTGACCACACACTGGCGTATCCCTTATCTAATGTCTGATAGCCAGACAAACAATAATCGTAATTATCATATTTATCTGAGCATGATTTCTGGATCGGTTGTTTACCCTGGCTGCCTGCCCCAAACCAAGATATGTAAATTCTACTGCTCTACAGCTTCCGAGAATTAGCTTGGGTGAATTAGTTCAAATCTCGCCTGGAAACGACCATAAACTTGGACTGAGATTAAGTTAGATTTCTGCGAATATCTTTACAATCCACGCACAGGTACAGAAAATCGCGAAATTAAATGGTTTTTGGCCTTGTCAGGCACCATTATAAAATTAGACTATTAGGTGTTTTCTGGTCCCGCTAATAGCTCTTACTTTTAATTGCTTTCCATCGGTGACTCACGATTTTTTGTTGAAATTTTCCATTTTATCAGCGCGAAGGGCTGTTATCACCAAAAAGTCCGCTTGTTCATAGCGGAAAAAACGTTGAATAATAACAGCGATAAGATTCCAAGATTGATTTGAACGATAATTTCCCAATGTGGGAAAAACAAGGCGTGCTGTAAGCTTGTTATAGTGTCACCTTCTAGATAGCCCTCCCCCGCCAACCTTCAATGGTAATAATCCGTCGGAGGTTTTACTTCCCATCAACGCCAAGAGACACCAACTTGGAGCGCAGAACTGTTTTTGAAAATAGGACTTAAAACTTTTCGCATTACCTGGCCACAATTTTCTTATATGATGTGCTAAGAAGTTTGCAGTAAATGTGTATGTAAATGTTTGTATATATTCTCTCCGTCCCAGGATGACTTTCTGCTCGCCGCCAAGCGCAACAAACCGTCGCTGTCCATTGTCAATCCCCTGGATGTGCTGCGTCAGCGGCTGCTCCTGGAAATCGCACGCAGGCAAATGAAGGAGAACTCCCGCCAGGTGAGTAAGATGGGGTGTCTAGGCGGTGTGGGGAAAGGTGTGCACCAAAGGTAATGGCTGCAGTAAGCGGGGCCGTACTGACCACTTCGGACGGTATTTTTAATAAGCTGGAAAAGGTAGGGAACGGAAAACTTTTGCCGCAAGAAAAAACGGAAAACAATTCCGCTGAAAGGCGAGGAACGAGTAATTCGGCGGGGAGCGATGCGCAAATGAAAATGAAGCGGCTAATCAAAACTAGAATGCCTAATGAGAAATACTTTCAAAAAGCCATAAAGAACGCGCAGCTGCACAAACTTTTTTAATTCCTCCTCGCCTGAGCTGGCAAGTGCCAGATCCATAAATATTCCATGGACTATCAGAGCAAAATAGCTGCCGCCCACATATAGTCGCTCCGGCAAGGTAAGGTAAACAAGATTCAATCCCAAGATGGAACCCCAAACGGGGCTTAAAGCACCTCCCCCCGAATATACATGCAGCGCCCAAAACAAAGCCAGCGTTGCGTATGTGTAACACAAATATTTTGGCTCGGCAACAAAGCGAGTTTATTTGGTTACCAAACGCTCAGAACCCCAAGGCGGTAGGGGAATACAAAAGACAAAAAAGAGGAGAGCTGTAAACCAAGGAAAAAATCAAACGTTTTAATGCGAGGAATTCAAACAATTTGCCTTGATAGCCGCCTAGCCTCACCTTTTGGCCCCACGTTGAATTTCTGCTAAAGAGGGTCGATGCGGTGGCGATGGATGAGCAAACACTGCCGAGCCCATTCACACACGCCGAGATAACAATATTGATTTGTCAAAGGGGTTTTACAAATTAATCCATGCATCCCAAAAGCAATTTAAGTCGCTGAAAAATGAGGACCGAACACAGGTATAATTCTCTTTCCGCACGCCCTCGATGCTTTAAGTATCCTGCAGGGAGTTTTCCGCCCAGTAGGGAAATTGGATTGGCATTGTCCGTCTTAAAGAAGTATATATCGACAGGAATTTAATAATGCAGCGAAGAAGAAGGAGGCATATGTAAAAATAGAATCGTTTACCTTATATTCAGAATTAGCTGTGAGCTGGACAGTTGTCAGCATTGAAGAAAGAGAGAGTGCTCTAAAAATTAAAATAAACTTCACCAAAGGATTAATTCGACAATAAGATCCAAACATATATCTGTAAACAATGTAAAGACACTTGATTTGCAAACTTGAGCTCCAAGCAAGCACTAGGGTCCTTAAATTTCCAGATAGGAATGCAATTAAAAACTTAAAGCCTTAACTTAATGCAAGTTATTTATTTACATATACAGTATTAGGGACACTTGGTGTGTGAACAAGATTTCATGAAGTAAAAGGTAATCGAGGGAAGTTCGTAGCTAGAAATATATACCTTGCTGACACTACAAAAATATCATGCCCTGATTTAAGGAAGGTACAACATCCTGTAATCCTACACCCATACAAATTGTAGGCTACATTTAAGATAGCGGATGACCTAAAGTAAAAAAAAAGATTTTTAGGCAATGGGTTACTTCAACAACGCAAAACTAGTCTGTCTGCCTAGATTTATAGATATATAGATGTATAGACTTAAGGCAGTTTTTACATAAAAACAAGTCTATTACTCCAATAATATCAACAAGTAAGAAAGTTCAATTAGAAAAATCGTTAAATAAAAAAACTAATCGCAGTGAAAATGGCGCTTTTTAAACTATTTAAGCTTAATATCCGAATACTCGACGACGCACCAGCACTCTCTCGATCGCAGCCAACAAATGAAAGCGATTCGCTTTCCATCTCGCAAACATTTGATCGCTTTTTAGAGCAGAGTGTTGAAGATATAAAGTGCGCCAACTGCCGCGAATTATATAACTATTATTTATTTATTATAAAATTATATATATATTATTTTTTTCCTCCCTTTTATTGATTTAATACGTTAAAAAAATAATAACATAAACAAATTGAAAAGAAAAAGTTGTTAAAAAATTTCGCATGCTCCTGAAATGGAACCCTCGACTTTGTGGGCTACATACAGCTTCACAACAGACCATATCTGTAAATTCCCACTTTATTGCCTGATAACTCCCAAGTTTATTATCCAATTTTACTCAAATTTTCTGAAAACAACCGCACAATCCTGTTTATTTAGGTAATGCATTTTTTTAAAGTCGAATATTACGACTATAGCATATCTAACGTTTTTTTTTTTCATTTTCGGGGGCTGAAGTGGGCGTGGACAAATTTTAAAACAAACTTGATTCGCGTGCAACGGATTAGAATGCTGCCACCAAATTTGGTGGCAAGTTTGTTTTTGCGAACAAAAAATACATTTTCTGCCGACACTTGAGGTCACGCATTTAGGCAATAATGGACATTTTTTAAGGCAACGAATTACCTAAAAGTTAAGTCTTTCCATTCAATAAATATTAGGCTATTTTCACATATTTTATGTAATGTTTTTTTTCTGGGTGTAGAAATGGTTAGCACGCATTTAAAATTAAAGGAGCAAATTGGTAGCTTTAATTAGGGAAATTGAAGTTCATAGCAAAAATGTTAAGGAATAACTGGGCTGAGGACTGACTGTCGAGTAATTAAATAAAATGGCTCTCCATTTCCGAATCGAATTGCAACCTTAATCCCGTTTCGAGTGCGGTCAACCAATATACATATGTGTGTGGCAATCTCGTTTAGCTGGCGCTCTGTTAAGGGAGATCTTTTGGGGAATGGTGAATGGGAATGGGGTGATGTGGCCACCGCAGCACATTGTTAACTATTTTACACAGCATTTTTTGAACCCGTATTGCTTCTCTTGCACTCGCACAGGTCGAACTCAACCGCGCCATCCTCAAGAACGTGGGCAAGCGAGTGCTGCTGCGCACGGCTCCCAAGGTAAGCAGACGATACCGCCAGCAATGGCCATTCGAGGGGGAACTAGAACTGGAGCGGCAGCTGGACGGGGATCAGGAGTGGGAGGAGCCGCAGAAGATGCAGCAGCAGGAGCAGCAGCACCAGCTAAGTCTGCAACAGCAGCTGTTTCCCTGGCAGCATTTCCCCAGCCAACTGTGGAGCTACGGATGGTCGCAGTCCCCGTACTCGTCGGCCTCGTCACAGTTTGCCGACTCAACACGGACCCAATCCCTAGCGGGTCAGAAATCGGCGACTGCCCAGCAGTTGCTCAGCTATGCGAAGAAATCTCTGGACGTGGCCGGAATGGGTCTGTCATCTAGGCATCGAGCCAACGGAAATGAAGCTGCTAACGAAACGAGGCATGAACACGACAACGAAGCCAGTAAAAGCCTGGCAAGATATGTGAACGACGAGGAGGAGGATGATGATGACGACGTCGACGACGCTAACGACAACGACAACGACATCGAGGCGAGACTAGAGGGATTTGAGTCGAATAGGGCCAACGAGAAGGCAGCTGGACGTGGTCGCGGCCGCGGAGCTGTTGAAGCGGTCAATGCAAATGAACGTCTGCCCTGGACCTTTCCCTATCGCTTTCACAGGAGCCAGCATAATGTTAACTAATTAAAAGGGGTCCAGCTGCGAGTAAGGATACACAGATGCAGATACAGAGACATTAACATATACAGATACAGATACAGATGCCGATGCCGACAGCTTAGTGGTATGTACTAGACGGATAATTGCAAATTGACGGTTCCTAATGACAGACGGCAGGCCATGTTGTGTGCACATACTCCCTCGATGACGAACTTACCTCCCGTTGCTACGTTGCTACGTTGCTAGATGTATTTGCATTCTAATTCTATATATTTGTCCAAAACTAACCAAAGGTGTATGTAACGATTTATGCTACCTCTCTCACAGATACTGTTGAAAATAAATCCCCCGATTCATTATTTCCTGTTGATACTTACTTACTGCGACCGAGGCTCGAGAGGTTACACACGTAAATGCATGCGTAGTTGATAGTGATCTATGTGTAATTTGAGTAATTATTCTATTTTAATTACTTGAACGTTATTCGAAACTGACCTATCCGATGGGTCTTTCATGCTTTATTATTAAAATTCGTTAAGAAAAACACTTCTTGTTACATTATCCGCTGGCGGAAATTGGTTATATTTTTTTCCTCTGTCTTTCTCCCGTTTATGTTTGCTGCTTTGCTTTTAATTACGTAACACAAATGCTCAAATAGAATTAGCATAATGCAGATATAGTATGCATTGCTCCTCCCTCAAACAAATTTAAAACACAATCATTCACTATTAAGTTTACGTCGTCGACAGAAAGCAAGGGGTTCAAATTTTAAGAGATACCTAAGAGACAAATGGTTCCAAATCATATACAAATTACGATTTTAGCCCTATTTATTTACCAGAAAAAGCAAGCAAATAAATACTTCAATACATGAATACGCCACGTGTTGTGTAAATGGACAAGGAATTTACCAAGCAAGTTAATTAACCATTTAAAACTTACGTTCTGTACATTACTAAATTTAATAAAACAAAACAATTAATTTCTATGTGTATGTAAATAAAATCCAATCAAAGCTAATGAAATTCCAAAAAGAAAAATCAAACGAACAAATTATATATTATACAAAAAAATTATATGTATGAACTTACTTAAAAAAAATATATATATATAAAATAAAAATAAAAATCATGAGGCATTGACATGACATTCAATTACAAAGCCATCCGCTTAATTACGTTTTCTTGGGACTCAATTCTGGGGGAATTATATTCACATTGATGACGGCAGAGGGTCCAAGCGGCAGATTGAATAAATACAAGGGTCTCCGAACTCACCTTTTATAAATACTTTGGACAATCCTGTTTACCTGGACCTTTGTTTAGATGTCTGCAACAGGCAGGGAGAGTGACGTTTTTCTCTTCCCCTACACGGTACCAAGAAATATATATTGGCTGGTCTTCAAATGGGCTCATATAGGGCATTTTAGATAAGTATCTTTATTGAACAGCTATTCACATACATAGTAGAACTCTCTACGGATATTGTGTGCTTTTGGACCCCTCCTTTGCTGGATTTGTAAAAATGGATAACAGCTAATAATTGTGCTGGCGGTGCTCTGTGCTCCCGAGTGCAAATAGCTTGCCTCGCCTGAGGGCTTAATTAATAACGTTGTATTTGCGCCGGATTACACGAAACTTTAACGTCCGCCCACCGAAAAACAAAAAAAGATAATTATCCCAGCGCCATTAGGAGCCCCACTCACGTACAGCCGTTGACATGATGGCAAACAATGGCTCGGACGCAAAAAGAGCCGGGGATGGGAACGGGACCAAGACTGGGACTGGGGCTGCGTTCACTTAATGTCACAGAGCAGAGCCACGCCGCGCAAGGTCCAGTGCTTGGGATTGAATTCGGTCTCGAAATCAATCGAGCCCACGTACTTGAGGTCGGTGCGCTGGGGCTTGCGGTAGATGGGGCACTCGTACAGCTTGGGATCCTTGCCGGCCGTCGTGTTTATCGCATATATATAGATGACTGGCATCTGCTCGTAGAGCACCTTCATCTTCGACTCAATCAGGCGGCCGCTGCGGCGATCCAGCGAGGCCCCTGCCAAAAAAAGTCAGCCATTAATTGGAGGCGCCGGAAGTAAGTAGGCAGAGGTGACATCCAGCAAACTCACCCTCGAGGAAGAGCCCGTGCACATACACACCCTCCGTGGGATACTCGCTGATGTCCTCACGGTTATATCGCGTTATTTGATTCTGCAGCACCACCGAGTCCAATGCCCAGCCTTTGTGGGCTCGCGTCACCTCCTGAGGGTCGACGGATTCAAGTGTGTTGCCGCAGATATGTAAAGAAGAAAGCAGGAATATTTAATGTGAAGCGAATCAGATACGTCAATCAGATCCGCAGTGTTACAGGATTTAATGGCATAAAGGAAGTGCTCTCCGAATGATATATGCGTGACAAAGGAATATCGATTCCTGGCCAAGCGGCGAATTGTATTCACATCCCGTTTTGCCGATTAAGCAACTAGGCACCGACTTTCATAAGTGGAAATCGAAAATTGCCTTCTTTTTGGGCCCACACTTGGGAGCTACAGCCTCTCACCTGTCGCATGGCTGTTAAGAAGCCTTGGGGATTAAAGAAGCCCGTCATCCAAAACACCTGGTCAATGATCATTTTAATTAGATAATTGAGCAATATTCAGCGTCCACTCACCTTTGGCCGATCCGTGGATATCCAGGTACGAAATTGGCCGTTTCGCTCAAGCAGCTCGGTGTACCAAAAGCCCAAAGTGGTTGACTCCCAGGATATCTGCAAGTGACATTGGCATGAAATTATCGTGTTGGCCAGACTCAGAAACAAGCCCACAACTTTATATTGGTTCCCAACGGAAGGGAAGAGAGCTAAGTTTAATAAATAAGTAAATGGCTTCAATGGCAAAACAAAATGGATTGAACGTTGGATCAATTGGACATCTAGCTCTTTCTGTTGTGCGAGTGTGATTCTAGCTCATCGCAGGATGCGGCCGAGCCTTGGGCTTCAGTGAATACCATTCCTCGCCCGGGTTCTGATGGATGAGGGAAACCGCTTAGCTTTATGCCGCGTGTTATAGTGAACTCGGCTTCGTCAAAGAGTTTACGCTTCAGCTCGAAGCGCGTCTTTTCCGAGGACTCTGACTCATTCGGTGACGGTTTCGAAAAAGAACTATGAAAATCATCGTCGTCTAAATCAAGCTGCTGGCTTTGGACAGTGCGTAGCCTTTCGATGATTGATCTCTTGTCCAACGGGTCGTGGGCCTTTGGGATCGGAGTTTCTGAGCGGGTGGCCCTCATGAATCCATAAGTACGACACTCGAACGACGTACTTTCAATCTGGAATCCTGTGTCCTTTAGTCTGGTATTTCTCTTGGATTCTTCCATTGTTTTGACAGCCGGTTTTATGGAGCAAATATATATGTTTTACAGTACAGTCAGTTCTAGCTTTTCTAAAAGTGAATTATATTCACTGAATAAACTGATTTCCCTGGGCTCGCCAACTGTGCATTAATAACCTTCTTGTATTATTATTATTTAAGTTGTCCCCAAACTAGATTATACTTTTGGTTAAAATTAGATATATAAAATTACGTCGATCTAGTGGCTCATGCATAAATCGCATCTTCTCATTATGCTGATCAAGAATATACTACAAGTATGTACACTTTCAGCTTTGCCAATGATATTCGAGGTCGCAGTTCTCAGAGTAGAATATTTGTGTGGCCAACTGTATAAAAAAGTGGTCTGGGGTAAAAATTAAATCTTAAATATTGCGTTATGGTTATAGGCGACCCTTAACGTATTTTCCATTATTCTCTGGAGATACTGCTGACCGTGTCTATCGAGCTTTGCTTTGCTTTTACGCATAATTAACAAATAGCCGAACATGAAAGGAAGCAAAAATATTTATCGTTCCCCTGATAGAAATCAATTGTACACATTTCCATATTTAATACCGGCAAAAATTCCGCCCTCTCCTAAAAATGTGCTCTAAAATTTCAACTGGACGTTGCCAACGGCACTGTGGCTATAAATATACATATTTATCTAGAATACTAACCTTCATCCAGGTCTCGGGAATGCGGGCATCGTACATGGCGTCCAGGGACTCCTTCAGCGCGGGACTCATCACGATGGTCCCGTCAATGGCCAGCTTGAGGTCGCAGAGGCAAGTGTGGACGCGCTTGATGACCCGTTGCATGCGATCGATTTCCTGTCTGCAATTACAGCATTACTACAATCACTCCGCCACCAGCTGCGGATGCTGGGCAAGGGTACTCGCCTGAGGAAGATGTTCATGGGCAGGAGGATGCCCATCCGGTTGAGATTCTCCCGCACCTCGTAGGCGTTGTATTGGGCGGGCAGCTTACGCAGCATGTCGTCCGCTAGCTGGTAGACGATGCTCTCCCGGGTCTCGCCGCCCCCACCACCGCCCTCCTTGGGTTGCACGCTGAGGATGGTGTCGAGGATGCCTGGCGGTGTAAAATCACAAATAAACAATCAGGAATCAGAAATACTATATTTGGGGGCCCTCGAATATGGTAATGCGCTGTTGCCGATTGTTGGGACCGCAAAAACGGCCACGAAATATTCGGGTTATTGATTTCACACACATCCAGGTGGGCAGGCAGCATGCCACCATTGATTATGCAACAGGGCTTTACTTAAATCGGGCACATTGATAATTTATGACCTGGTCTCGCTCTCGCTGTGTGACCATCAGCGTCATTAAACTATAAATAGGGGATTCTGCGCGGTGGTTGAATCAGGAATCAGGCATTCGGAACCATGTCCAGCCCTCACTCACCTTTGGCCGAATTGATTTGGTACGTGATGTCGGCATTGGAATGCAGGCCAAACACCTCCGGGGTGTCGTAGGCCGGCAAGCTGTTGATGTAGTCGATGAAGCCTTGGAGGGATTTGGTGGTGGGCACTTTGTAGCCCTTGTAGAACTCAAAGGCGTTCGAGAGGAGCTGCTCGCAGAACCACACCGAGGTGAAGGTAGTGAGGAGGCGCTTGTCAAAGTCATCCGTCACCCGGCCGCCATACTGCACCTCGCCAATCATGTAGACGAGCGTCTGCCAGGAGACGCCCTTCTTGGGATCCATCTCGTCGAGATGGTTCTGGATGAACTGGACACTGGCAGCGAAGTCCGCCTGGTTAAACTCGTAGGGGATGTTCCAGCCAAGCGGGCCGAACTTGCGCCGCTCCTGGACGATGGTGTGCAGGAAGGCCACTGTGTAGAGCAGCGGGGGCCACTGGGAGGCCGAGGTGTAGTCGAGGAAGTCCTGGGTGAACGACTGGGTCGGTTCAAAAGATTGAAAATTAATTATTAAGCATGCCCCCGCCTGCAAGGCTGACTTATTTGCGCACCTGGTAGCTGCGCTTCAGACTGGCACGTATCCCCTGTGGAGGTTCATTAGTGAACTTGAGCGCCATCTGGAGCAGCCCGATGGGGAACTCACTGTGCGGCTCCGTCGTCACCCACATCCGGAAGGACTCGTCTATGTGCTCGCTCTCCACCAGCATGTCGATAATCTCGGTGCAGAAGGGCAGCGAAAGATGCACGTTCTGGAGCAGCACCCATCCGCCACCCGCCATCGACTCCAGAATCATCTTCCGTGCATGGTACTCTTGTCCCTGGCCCATCGACACTGCCTTGAGGACTATGTGGATGGGGATGGAAATACGGATGTGAGATGATTGAATTAGTCTTATGATGCACTTGAGCGCAGCGCATCGCGGAACACTCACTTATGCTCTTCTGTTTGGCCAGAGCGCCTATTTGGGTAGTTGGATCCGACCCAATGGACAGAAGGCAAACGAACGGAGTGCGCGGTTCCGACTCCAGCCTAGAAATAAGAACATAGCTTCATATTTTCGCAAAGATAAAAGGGTCCCTTTTATTTAATGAACTGTCATTTAATTAAAGTCAATCGGTTTTATTAATGTAACATAATTAAACTCTTTATAAAATGGACATGTGTGAACTTTCCAACTTCTAAACTATATACAAAACTGTATAGATATTTTGTATACCGTTGTCTGTCGATTTGAATTTTTTTAAATGCTTTAATGCAGCTAATCAATGCCCTGCAAATATCAACTTTTTCTCCTCGAATTGAATGTGTTTCCGAAGGGATTTTTTCAGCGCAGGTATGCCTTCTAAAACACTATGCCGCATTCTATTCGCAGGACCCTTGTAGCTCTCGGTAAGGACAAGGTTTTGAACAAAGATTGATTTCGGGCAAAATTTGGTTTTCAGATAATCGCAAAAAGCTAAGTCATTCGCCCGAGACTCAGACAGAAGTCCCTTTCTGGAAAGCCTGTGCAAACACTGATTTCAGCCAAACCTTAACGAAGATTTTAATGAAGTTAATTTTAAAATTTTACTTATTAATATTTCTTGATAATGTACTTTGTACGACTCAAAAATATGAAGTAGATTTTTTAAATTTATTTTGAATCAATGTCGCACGCGACACTTTTTTCCATCTTTTTTCTTTTTGTAGTTTTAAACATTTTTTTGTAATTAGACGTGCAAAAGATGTACTTAATTGATTTTAAGAATATTTATAATATTTGTATTTTTTAACTTTAGTCACAAACTAAAAAAAAATATCTTCAAAAAAGTAATACATAAATGAAAAATTATTTTTCTTTCCGTTGCTTTCACTCATCTTTGAATTGAATTTTATTTTGTAACTTTACTATTAATCGTCACAAAATTTGATATCAGAAACTTTTATCTCACCTCGTTAAGAGGTGTTTTTGTTTGATTTCAGAAGCTTTTAAAATGACATATAGTATATATGTAGGTCACCCATTGTTAGTGTAAATTAGTATAGCTCAATACCATGTCCCGAGATAGTTCCTATATGACTTAGCTATTATTAAAAAATTAAAACACATAGTTATGACCCCTGATATTAGCTGAATGCTGGATATCGTCACAACATTTTTTACCTCGTTAAGAGGTGTTTTTGAGTGATATCAGAAGTTTTTGTTTAAAACTCAAAAGGGGAAAATTAACAAAAAATCCCTGTAAGAAGTTAGCTATATGGGATCATTGCTATTAATTTTGATGAGAACGCGAATTTTCGGAGATATGTGCAGTAATCTCAAGGGCTATACGGCCTGAAGTGACTATCAAAATCGTAAGAGCCATTTATAAAATATCTTTAAAAAAAATCTTTAAAAAATTAATTTTAATTCTTAATTCCTAATTATAATATTTAGATGAATTTTGTCAGGCAAAGTAAATATCATATCAAAATACCTTTCCAACAACATATAGCACGTTTTGTAACTTTAGTCGTTCAGAAGTTATGGGCGCGAATTTCTAGAGCACGATTGATTTTTTTTCCTGTTTTCCCGCTAAAGTAGCGGGAAACGCAAAAATTAGATCAAATTAAAAACAAAAATTTTTAAATTTTAAAATTCTTTAATGGATTTAAAATTTATTGCAACTGTGCACGCCTCTATATGACTCAACATTTATTTTTATATAAATGTATGTATAGTGCATGTTAAATTGTAGGTATATGGGATCTTTGCTACTAATTTTAATGAGTAATATCTCGAGGAAGCGAATTTTCCCAGCTATGTGTTATATACCAAAAGTTGAGCAATCTCAAGGGCTATATTTCCTTGAATAACCATCAAAATCGTTAGATCCATTTTTGAAAAAATTTCAAAAACTTAACAAAAAAATGTAATTTTAATTATACATTTTTAAATATTATATTAAGTTAAATTATGTCAAGTCAAAGCTATTAGCATTTCAAAATACCTAACTTTCCTAACGACACATAGCACGTTTCAGTAGCTTTAGTCGTTTAGAAGTTATGGGCGCGGGAAATCTAGCTTTTTAGCTAACCAAAGTTGTTGTTAAATAAAGTAAAAGTGGTTTCAGGACTCTAAAACAAAAAAATCGACAGACAGACAAACGTTCTTATTTTGGAAAGGCTGTTAAAATCTTGTCTATAGAATGTGTTTTGAACGGAGTATCGGATCGGAGTGAGGTGCCATTCGACGATCCAATTTTCAAAATTTCCAATTTTGCACTTACGTTTTGCAAAAATCTTAGTATGCAATTTCAAAGAAGTTTACAATACCTTTCGACCAAGATATAAATGCTTCTGATGGGACTATCGTAGCAGTTTTTCAATTCTACGGCTCTATAAAGTAGTCTCCTTCCGCACCACAGTCTCGGTGCTCATCGTCACTACGTGGACTGCCGTCCACAGTGATGTACACATATCGGCATTTCCGCCAAATGGTCAATCAGAACCGAAAATCTAATGTTCATAATTAACTTTTTTTTGTGTTTACCTATAAAGAAACTTCAAATCTAAATCCAATATACAATGGATCAATAGCATATCTTAGATTTTATTTAACATGTTTGCACTTTTTCTACCAAGTCTCCTAATTTAAATCTTAATGGATCTATCAAAATTGTATGTGTCAGCTAACTTAAGCCGGAATTCCCTGTAAAATCTTTTCCGAGTCGCAAAAGAAAAATCTGATTTCCGATAGCTAATTGAAAAGTAAAAGTAAAACCTTGTTTTACATTATTGGTATATTATTTTTATAGCCGGCGAAGCCGCTTCGGAATTGTTAGTATATTTATAACTTACCACATTTCCTCGAGATCCAGGATTTGCATTTCGCTGTACTCGCTCCCCAGAGATTCTTAGGGCAGAAATGGGTTATGGAAACGATATCAAGCAAAAAATACTACTCAAGATCTCACCTTCTATGTACTTTTTCGCCTGGGAAATTGTCCGATCGGGACACCATGATCGAATAAGCAGTAGCTTCCGAAAACTGTCTAGGAGGGCATTGTAGCCGCAGGGAATCTCCTCGTTCTCCGGTTTTTCGCACTCGTACCAGGAACGCCAGTCGCGCTCATTCAGCTCGATCACCTGCAGGACCGTCGAAAAGGTGTCAAGCTTGCTGATCTCCACCAGATTCAGCCAGGTGATATCCAGGATCCAACGGAAGGGCTTCGGAGTGACGGCGTTCAGGTCCAGCGAGGCTCCGCCCTTGATGAAGGTGAGGAACTCCTCGTGGCTGATATTCCCGTTGTGGTAGTCGATTTTGATGGCCAGCATCAAGGTGAAGAGCTGCTTGTGCCGCTCGTATAGGCTGCGATTGGTGAACTTGTAGACCTCGTAGGTGAGGTACCGCAGAATGATGTTTATTCGCTCCTCGGTGACACTGGACTTGGCCGACTTGGTAATGGAGTGATTGAAGATGACCAGGAACTGCTTCAGCGAGTTTTGGTACATGGCGTTCACATTGCTCATCTCCACAATCAGAAAGTAGAGAATTGACCCGCGCTTGGCCACCGCCCGGAACTCCTCGCGTGCCTTCATTATCTTGCGTTCCGTGACCTCGGATATCTTCAGCTTTTGGTTGACCTCTTCGGCCGTGGTTTTGGTGACACGCAGCACCTCGATTAGGGCCTCGTCGTCCACGAGGGATCCCTGGGACGAGCTGAGGCGGAGGAGGAGGTTCGCCTCCAGCTCCTTCATGTTCCGCTGATTCTGCATAACGGTCTCAAAGAGCGCCACCCGCTCGGCCTCCAGGTCGGACTTCTCCATGAGAATGACCCGACCCAGGAGCTGGTCCTCCAGCCCACGCATGGTGACCGTGAAGTCAATGATCGAGGTCTTGGCACTGACCTCCGGACTGAAGGCTGGATTCGGCAGTTTCGTGGTGATGTAGAGCATAAAGCCCGGCATCACGTCGCACTCCTTGTCGCCCACCAGCACCTTCTCAATGCTGCCCGACTTGATGAAGTTCTTCTCCAGCACATTGTCAATGACCGGATCCAGGTCGATGCCCACATCCTCGATCAGTAGCGGCCTGCCGAGCGATAGCGAGTCCTCTAAATGGGTGCGGAAGTACTTGTGGTTCAGGGAGGTGATCTGCAATTCATTGCGGTCCTCCTTGCACTTGATCCAGATCTTGCCCTGCGTCTGCGGATCCACCAGCAGTGGGTAACTGCTCGACTTGGTGGCTATCAAGGCGTTCTGCACCGACAGCTCGTCGTTGGGAAGTCCCTGCAGCGTCCACTCCGACACCGTCGAAGAGTCCACCAGCATGTTGATGATGTTCAGACCAGTAGTGAAGGGAATGTTCTTCTGCTTTAGGATGCCCATCCAGGTCTTTATGAGGTTGGCCCGGAACTCCTGGTTGTAGGGCCCGCAGTAGGAGAGGAATCCGGTGGCCAAAAGAACGTCGCCCACCAGCTTGCCCAGCTGTATCTTGAACTCCTTGCTCTGGTTCGTCCATCGGGTCTTTTCGTCCGACAGGCCGTTGATCAGGGCCGTGGCTGCCGTCATCTTCCGCAGGCAAACGTTGGCCGCATCCGTCAACCGCTGCTTCTCGCCCACAGCCTTGTCGTACTGATCCTTGACAGCCTGGAGAGCGTCTTCGCGCTCCCGCAACTGCTCCTCTGCACCGGCTAAGTCGTCCATGGCGAGCTGGTGTCGTGACATGAAGGATTTTACACAAAGTAACGAATAAGGTAAGTATGGCAAAGAATCGCAGTGTCGAAAAGCATTTCAGTGGATGTTTTTCTTCTGTGGCCTCCGTGCTTGAGATCAATTTCGTTTTTACAATGTCCAATTGCTTGTATCCAATTATATTGTACAGACATTCTCCGATTAAGTGCATTATTGGTCATAACTTGAATATCACACACGTTTTTAATATTTATTTGAAAATAATTTAAAATGAAGCCACCTAGATTCCTCATAGGAGGAGTTTTATTATTTGTAAAGGGATTTCAACAATGATAAACTTATCCCGGAAACGGAATATAACGGAAACGGTCACACATATTTTGTAATGGGATATCTTTTATCTTTTTATACCCTTGCAAGATATTATATATTTGACATAAAGTATATACTCGTATATATATTCTGATCAGTATCAATAGCCGATACTGATACTGTTTCCGCCTTAGAAACTGGCCATACTCTGAGATATGGCCATTTTTAATGATTCCAAAACTGCAAACCGCAAACTGCAAGGGTATATAAACTTCGGCTTCCCGAAGTTGGTTTTTTTTCCTGTTTAAGTATTCGCAAGAAAATATTTATTTCATATTCAACAGGTTTATTTAATGGACTGTCATCCCTCCGTACTCTTACCTTCAGGCGCGCTTCCTGCATGGTGAGATTTGCCTTTAGCGGCAGTACCTCCTTGTTGACACTGTGAAAGAAGGACATGGCCTTGGTCCAGGACAGCAGGCCGGCGACATCGCCGCAAACACGTCTTGCCATGTCCATGTTGTAGTCCTCCATGCGGAAATATGGCTGAAGCAGATCGATCATCTCGTCGTTGATAGTGTCCTTTGGATAGTTTTGCAGCTGTAGCAGGAACGTGGCACTAGCCATCATCTGATCGGAAGATTAACGGGAAAACTAATTTAATTACTATAGTCGAGTGGACCGACTATGAAATGTCCGGGAGCTCCTCGAATTGGAAACAAAGTCTTAGCACTTAAGTGGTGAATTGAAATAAAAATCAAATCTTTCAGCAAAGCGTTTTAACCAAAGTAATTTTAAATGTTCTAGTATTGGACAATTTTATTGTACTTCTCAAAATAAAAACAAACAAAAACATTATTCTAGCAGTTGATAAAAGACGATCTTTGAGGATCCTGAAAATTGTATAGATGAAAGCGGATATTAAAGGAACGCAAGCATTTCCCTTTTCAGTTTCGATACACATTTGAAGATGAATTTTAGTCCTGCTTTGAAATATGAGCAAACTTAGGGAGAGTAACCCACCTTGAGCGATTCCTGCCACGAGGGCTTTGGACATGGCGTGCCCGAGTCGGGAATGCAAGGATGGAGCTTGCGCTTGAACAGGATCAGGACGCAGTCCATGATCCGCATGATGAGGTGCGGCGGACGGCCAAGCTTACGCACGGTGGCGATATGCGCCGGCTTGATCGTGTTGAGGGCATTCTCGGCCTCCTCAAGGGCCGGCTTAGCCGCCTCGAGCTTCTCCTCGGCCAGAGCCTTCTCGTGGGCGATGCAGGCGACGAGAGCCTCGGCCTTGTCCTTGACGATGAGAACCTGGTTCTTGACGATCTCCGCTTGCATCGCACGCTCCGTCACCTCCACTAGCACTGACTCCGCGTTCTTTGAGGCTTCGACTAACTCTTCCTCCATGACCACTAGGTCCTTCTTGAGGATCTCAACCGAGGCGGAGGCCTCTTTCAGTTTCTCCAGACCCGTATCCATCTTCTCCACACCATCTCGCAGCTCTTGCTGCTTCATTTGGTAGATGTTCTTGTAGCCGGCAATGAAGTTCAGATAAGATTTGGGTGTAACGTGCGTTGCGCGACGGAAGCGCTGGAAGTATTCCTGCGACGTTTCCGCGACAATGTCCTGAATGGAGCCGAGAGCGTTGACCAGCTCCTCCTTGACGGCCGGGGTGCACTCGATTTCGAAGTGGCTCAGAAAGTGTCGGGCAACCGAGACTAAAGCATCCTTGGGCCACGGATGCAGCCAGTCAATGGTGCAGCCGGAGACCAAGGCGGGAAAGCGCTGCACCCGTGACCGGAACGTCTCGCCCACGGGCGAGAAGCAGAAGGCCACGTGCAGATTGGTGCAGGTGCGCGCCAAAAAGAAGTCCATCACACTTTCCGGGGTCGCTGTTTTGCGTTGATTCTCGCGTTTCATGACCGGCGTCAGTTCCTGCACGATTTCGGCCTGCTCATCGCGCGAGAATAGATTCGATATGACGCCGCTCGAGAGTATGTTGTTCAGATACTCGAGGAAACCTTCCTCCTTGATATCCATATCGGTGAAGAGAAAGGTTGTGCCCTTGCCCTGAACGCCACAGGTACGGTAGAGCAGCTTTAGATCCTCCAAAAAATTGGCCACGTTGTACGAACGCGTCAACGCAATTTGGAATGTCTTGTAGCCAGCTATGAACGATGCCAATTTCGTTAGCGACTGTTTTCCAGAACCGCCGACCCCGACAAGCATGACCGATCCCCTCGGATGCCGAATGATGCGGGAGATCTTCACCAGATGCAGCATTGCATCCGGGAAGAACACCAAATCCATTCCTGACCCTCGCACCATTTCGTTGAACTGGGCAAGAAACATGACCAGACGCTCGCGGAGCACTTCGTGTGAGTTTACCGGCTCGTAAACTTTGGGCAGTTCCATATCGGTGTCCTCGCCCTCCTCGCCGGTTGGCTCGGGGGCGTCGCGCATAAAGTCGACGAACACCGGATTGGGCAGGATCATCTGGGAGTGGGCGTCGCCCAGCTCCTCGCGCACGAGACATGCCAGCTCTGAGCCGAACCACTCCTTGTCCTGGAACGTGGTGAAGCGATCGGCAAATACTCGCGTGCACTCGTGCTTCCAGAGCGCCATTAGGACGCTTTCGGAGGTGATCACCGTGGATAAGGTGCCTACCATGCCCTGCCAGATGCGCGACAAGTCGCGCAGACTGAAAACGTAGTGGAATTTGGCCGGCGTGGGCAGCAGTTTCTCGCGCGTGCGCTGCCACAGATGGCGGGTGACGACGATCAGCTTCTTAACCAGGCTGCGGATCTCGGGCACGAAGCCGCGCTTGGCATTGTAGTGACCCTCACCGATAACGCGGAAGATCTTATCGATAGAGTCGTTGTCGGGGATGTTGCAGTTGAATACGCAAAACTGGCGCTTCAAACGGGACGGAATGTCGTTGCGTCCGCCGCCTGGGAGACCCATTGCCGCCACATACTGCACATCCACGATGGTGGTGAAGTCACCTGGCTTCTCCAGGCTGTAGAAGCCCTTCATGTCCATGGACTGGCGCACAATTTCGTTGGTGATCTGGTCGCCCCACTCATTGATCTCGGGCAAATTGATGTCGTCAATGAAGACGATCAATTTCCGGCCACCGGGTGGCCCGAAGGTGACGCCAACGCGCTTCTCTACGTAACTCTCAATTGTGCGCTGAAACTGGTAAGGACTGGTAGCCGACGAGAAATTGAATGATCGGCCCATGTACGTTTCAACGTTCATCTTCTTCATGAAGTTCTTCATGATCACCGTCTTGCCCGTGCCCTGCTCGCCAATCACCATCACGGCGCGCTCCTGATTGGCTATGGTGCCGATCAGGTAGTCGATGCGCACATTATCCACGATGGGCACCAAAATGCTCAGGTAGTCCGGTGTGGAAAGCTCCGGATACATATAGGGGGTGACGAGCGTCTTCCACGACTGCCACACGCCCGCTGGAGAAACGAAGAAGTCAAATATTGTGTTCTCGTGGGCACTACCCTTTGGGTAGTCCAGTTCCGGGAACGATTCCTTCACAAACAGATTCATTCGGACGCGGTCGCTAGTGGAGAGGTAACCGCCCAGTCCCCAGGCGAGCGCAAAGATGTACAAGCGGTGCAAGTGTTCCGGCGTACAGGTGTCCTCCTTCTCCTCAACGGCGTTCTCGGGAGGTAGTTCCTCTGTCGGAAGCAACGAACGAAAGGGCTGTATTAATTCTAAATCGGACCACTGTGCACAAAAGCTACATTTAGGAGTGTCACATAACTCTCTGATTGATACAACGATTTCGACGGGATGCTAGGATTTCCCAAAATAAAAGGTATAACTCTAAGGAATTACATGCAAAGTATTTGTGAACCATACAAAACGAATTGCCTTGAAACGAGAATCACTCAAAAATTTCTAATAATGTCGTTCCATCAGCGGCCGTTTAATGGATGACATATAATTAAATTTAATAAATATTTTCATTCTTGAAGCCCGAATTCGTATTGTTTGGATAGAGAGCAAGCTCTCTTTTATCACAAATAATGTAAATTTGCAAAGTATCCTCTGAAATGTTGGATGAAACAGAGACCTCTGTGACACCTCTACTTCTTAATTAGTATTGCCAAATATAGTAAATCAAAATGTTTGGACGAGACACACAACTAGGGGGTTAATACATAGACAATTAAGACAGGACGAACACAGAATCACAACTACGGAAGAAATAGAGGGTCAGTCGATTGGGAAGCAAACGGAGCTGAGCTCGCCATTTAGGATCCCAACCGACAGGTTATAGAAGTCAGTTGACACACATAGAAGCATTAGGTCTACGGTTAATTTTGGGTTTCGCTAATTACGCAACGTATGGATTACGGGTATACTTTACCGACAATCTGACTGCCAATCGATTGCCGTCGCGCCTCTTCGATTTGTTTTTGATGCTCTAAACGTTTATTTGCTGAAAAGTTGCAATCATTTTGGTTTTGCAGGGATTTCGGCCTTGGTTTATTGTACAATTTAGGCGAACCGCCAGCTTATGAGTTTGGGAATTCATCGATTAAATAAGTTAGTTTGCGCTGCACTTACCATCGTGGCTCTCCTTGCTTGACAGACTAACGGCCTGCTCGTCCTCCTTCTTGACTGGAATCAGTCCCTCCAAGATGAACAGCATCTGCTGGACGATGTTGCACTGAAGCACCGGCATTTGCAGTTTCACCATCTGTACTCCCCAGTTGTAGACCTCGACAAATGTCTGATCGAATAGGTCCGAAAAGGTGGACTTCTCCCCGGGAGCGCGGTTCTTTAGCCAGGCCTGAACAACTGCGCAGGGAAAAGTATGGGCAACGATGTAATGATTGAAACCATAAAGCACATACTGGGTCGAGAGTCCAGCCCGGATGAGCTCATGTAGACCATTCCGTTGCGCGAAACCGTGGCTGGCGAGGCATTGTCGATATTGTGCGGCTCGAATATGATTTTGACTGTTGGCGCCATGGTTAGGCGATCGCCATTGGCCAGCGTTAGCGTCTTGTTGTCGTCCAAAACCGAATTAAGATTCTCTATCCAAATACTGTCCACTGGGCCGTCCAGAACCAACCAGACGTGCTCTCCGGCCTTCAGCTTCAGGGTCTTGCGCCACAGGGCCGAGAAGATTCCGTCCGTCCAATCGTTGGTGGCCACGTCGAGCCGTCCAAACATTTGGGCAGCCGTAATTGCCTTGGGGTTCATTCGCATCTCTCGGTGGTTGTCGCCCATCTGGGTCATGGCCTTCATCAGGGTGTGAATGCAAGTGGTCTTGCCAGCTCCACTCGGCCCGAGGGTCATAATTCCGTGGCGCACATTTTGGGTCTCGTACAGCTGGATGAGCTTCAGTACCCAGGGAGGATGATAGATCAGGCTGGCCTCATCCGTTTGCTGAAGAATGGCAGCCTCGAGTTCCGGGTAATTGGTCTTCTCAAGGGTCTGTTTCGAAGAGAGTTTACAAAGGAATAAACAACTATGCCGCGAACAGACTTCATGACTTACCTGATTGGGAAACAAATCCGATACCAGGGACATGAAGAGCGGCTCATCGTCGTCGATCAGCTTAGAGAGATTCATGTCTCGCAGCACACGCATCACAATCGTGCTTTCGGTATCCTTGGAGTTCCGACGCTTGGCAGCTCCCAGCGTTCGCAGCACAGAGAGTATGTTCCTCAGCCCAAAGTCGTAGTGCACCTGCTTAGTCAGTTGCTCCTCGCACAGCTTGTACAGCGTGTAGAATTTCCGGGCCAGCGTTATGTTCTCCAGGAAGCCGCAACTGGCCAGCTTGACCCTTATGATGATCTGTCTATCCGGCACCATCATGGCAACTGTTCGGAACTGAATTTTTAAGTTCTCTGGCAATTCTTTGCGACCAGCATATCCTGGATTCTATATATTTAGTATAGAATTTAGAAAGAATGCTGTTTAACTATAACTACGTATAAATATAGCCTATGCTAGACCCAGTTTCTCAATGAAGAGCTAGACTTCAGTATGTTGCATTTACAATTAATGTTAGCCCTATCTTAATTAATTCGTTTATAATTAACAGGGAGTGGGATGGGTGTGGAAATGGAAGTGCATGTAATTTTAGGAACTCAACTAGTTGCCTAGTCTTAGTAAAAAAAAGGTTTTTGTGGGAACAAGAGTTATTTGATTTTAAGCCATTTGGTTGTAAATATTGACCTGTTCCAAAGATAGACAGGTCCCGGGCACCCCCATTCGAATGAAACGAGCTCCGTCGGCCTTGCCGGATACGGATAACCACAACAAAGGGTTTTGCCATTAAATTCGTTCGAGTTCGCCGCCAGCGTCCATTTGTCTATGTCTGTAATCGTGTGCGACCCAATTCGGGGGTGCTGTGACATAATGACTCATTAAAAATAAATGCTCCGGCTAAAAATGTTACATAAATGAGCGTAATAACTCAATGTGCAAATTAAAATTGAGCCAAAGCCTTCAAAGGATCATTCTCTGGATTGGATGGGGTGGTGTCGCCCGAGGACGTTGATTGACATACGCCATTATTACCAGGATGAGGCAGGAGCAGGCGCCGCGTCGCCGTGTTAACGCTAATCGTATTACGCGATCATAGTTGCCGCCACTTGTAATTAAACTACGGAAAGTTTCAGTCAGCAGCACCCACTTTTTATGTGAGACTTTAAGTTGCTCTTTAAGGGAGAGTCCCCGACAGCCAGATGGAGTTATCCCGCACCCATGTGGCAGCCAGCCACATTAATCGAGTCATGCGGCCGCTAAAATGTAAATACAGGCTCAGGACTCTACTCCTTTGGTCCTGGTCCCTCCTTCTCCTTCTCCACCTCCGGTCCCCTCGACACGGTTATTGGTTTTCGGCTGCTTTTAGGCTCCGCGCGAAGTGTCGTATGTGCAGGGGCGGCGACACAGTAAATTTTATTACGGCTTCGGTTGAGAAAAATTGTACATGACTAATACCGTTGAATTATTATGTGCGTAAAGCGCCCGTCACTTCCATTTTGCCAAAAAATTTAAGTGGGTGCTGATCGATTTTACAGCGAATATAACATTGCCCTTTATAAACAAAAGTGATTATTAAATAAACAAATACATAAATAATACGCAATCTGGTGGCCTAACCTCGTTAAAAACAGGGACTTTAAAAACTTGAAGCGACATTTCCAAAATAACTATTTCATTAAAATAATAAACACGTCCCATATTTTCTAGAACGAAGAAGTCTGTTTCCTCATTTTAACGAATTGAAGGGATGTGTAATTATTTCACAAAGAACTTCTCTTACAACAACTTATGGTTTATTTTTTTCGATGTGCTGCCGGAATTTTAATTGAGAAATAAGAAAGAAATTACAAGAAGATTGTCGTGCATTTACGTGGGTGCGATTGAAGCTAAGTTTATTTAAAATATGACATGACAAATGATAAGTGACTTGTGCAGCTAGTAACAATTAAATTACCATAGTAATGAAAATGCCAAACTCCGGATTCATTTCGATGGTATCTCCATCAGTGAAGAGGAATGTCTTTCGCTTCTCCTTTTTGGCGGTCAGGACAACAGCCACTTGTTGGGCGGCCACCGATAGAACGGGCAGCTCGATCCGGTTAAACTCGTCGAAACATCCCCAGCTGCCTGACTGAGACAAGCCCTTGTAGATGCGGCCCAGTCCTCTAAAAAATTAAATTTTTTGCCGAAATGAAAAATACTTTAATACGGAGGAAGATTGATACAGAACCATTTTATTTAAACATGAAACTTAGAAAGAAACAGCTATAAGATTTAATCTACTGATTTCGATTTAATGAGGAGAAACATTACTGGTGGTGCATAAAATGTTGATACACTTAGAATATCAGAGAGGTTCTAGCGATTTTCCTTGATTGTAATATTAAATTGCCGATCCTAAAATATCGTAAAAAAGAATTTATAAATCGTTAAAAATAACTATATATTTTGAGGCATGTGCATATATGTTTAAAAACTTGTCCTGTTTTTTTCCGATCGTCTGCATATAATTCCCTTTTTATACCCTTGCAGAGGGTATTATAATTTTGCCATGATATTTGCAACACAGTGAAAGAGGCATCTCCAACCCCATAAAGTATATACATACATATATTCATGATCAGCATCACCTGCCGAGTCGATCTAGCCATGTCCGTCTGCCGTCTATCTGTCTGTTTCTACACGAACTAGTCTCGCAGTTTTTGAGCTATCGGGCTGAAACATTCAGCATAGTCTTATTTCTTTAGCACGCAGTATATATGTCGGAACGGACGAAATCGGACCATTATATCCTATAGCTGCCATAGGAATGATGGCGAAATTAATATAAAACAAGAAAGAAAGCTAACTTCGATAAACCGAAGTTGGCATACCCTTGCAATCTGCAATTGGATCATTGAAAATCAAACCATTTTAGTAATGTTGAAAAAACATCGAATTTTGTAAATTTTACATTTTACATGTAGAATTTTACATTTTCATATAAATCGACCGATCGCTTCTATGGCAGCTATATGATATAGTCGTCCGATCTTAATGAAATTAAAACCGTAATTCTAGAACCATAAAAAACTGGTATATCTTAAAATTTATAGAAATACGTTGAAAAACAGAGAAGTTAAAATTTTGTTTACATTAATTTCGCCATCATTCCTATGGCAGCTATAGGATTTAGTAGTCCGATTTCAGTCCGACATAAAGAAATAAGACTATGCTGAAAATTTCAGCTCGATAGCTAAAAAACTGAGAGACTAGTTCGCGTAGAAACCGACAGACGGACGGACAGACAGACGGACAGACAGACGGACAGACAGACGGACAGACAGACGGACAGACAGACGGACAGACAGACGGACAGACAGACGGACAGACAGACGGACAGACAGACGGACAGACAGACGGACAGACAGACGGACATGGCTAGATCGACTCTGCTGGTGATGCTGATCAAGAATATATATACTTTATGGGGCCATGGGGAGGCATCTCCTCCTACATTGCGTTGCAAATATCATGGCAAAATTATAATACCCTCTGCAAGGGTATAAAAAGAAGTGATTGTCACTCCATAACTCGAGAATTGCCATAACATTTTTAGGGAAGGTGCAGGGAGGAGTGATGATGGTTAGTTGAGTTTGAAATCCAAAATCGGTCCAGCCATTCTCGAGTTATGAGTTTTTTCCTTAAAAAATTCTACATTTGAAAAAAAAAAGTTTAAATTTCGGTTCAACCTAACGAAAAAAATCGATCCAACCTAATACACAAGCTCATACAAATTATGTTAAGGCAAAGCTATTATCATTTCCAAATACCTTTCTAACGACATATAGCACTTTTCTGTAGCTTTAGTCGTTAGGAAGTTATGGGCGTGGGAAATCAGGCTTTTTTAGCTGTTTTCCAGCCAAACTAGCGGGAAAACCAAAAAGTGGTAGAACAAAAGTGGTTTAGCTCGATCTGTTTAATAAAATAAAAGTGGTTCAGGACTCTAAGTCAAAAAAATCGACAGACGGACAGACAAACAAACAGGACAAACGTTCTCATTTTGGAAAGACCGCTAAAATCTTGTTTATTGAATATCTTTTGAACGGAGTATCGGATCGGGATGATTGAGGTGTCATTCGACGCGAATTTGAAGCTAGATGACAACAACATTAAAAGTTTGTTGAGTTTTGCTCCACCGCCCCCAACAGCTCCAATATTCAAAATGTTCAATTTCGCACTTTCACTCCCATTTCTCCTGAACTAATCCGTTTTTTATAATCTTAGTATGCAGTTTCAAAGAGGTTTATAATACCCTTCGATCAAAAAATAAATGCCATCCACTGTGATGTACCCCCTTAAGCCAAATCCACTCCTACCTGTAGTCCATTTGGTCGGAGCAGTTGAATACCACGACATACTTGGCCAGCGTTTTGCCCATATCCTTGACGGTCTCCGTTTTGCCCGTGCCGGCTGGTCCACACGGTGCTCCGCCCATGGACAGGGTGAGGGCCTGGGCCAGTGTTATGTAGCACCTGGAACGGGAGGAGTTCAGAAGCGGTGTAGTAGTCACTATGGTCTGACTGATGGGCATGCCACAGCTTGTTAAGGCTCTTAAGAAGGCTCTTTAAATATCAAAAGCCAATGGTAATAGTCCCTGACGTCGCGACGAGTGGGAAATCTAAGAGAGATCAACAAACGAATGCAAAGCAGCTGCCAGAGATGCCTCTAGGAATACAGTGGCACCCCCGCAAGCTTCCCAGCTTCTGGGCCAACTGGCTGCTGTCAAAACTTTATTTATGCTCCGCTAAGTGAAATTTATCTTTACGAGCATGTCATCGCCGCGTCGCTCGAATGTCCGCCGACATAGTTCGTCCTGGAGCTGAATGGGATTCTGCGGAGCTGTGGCTGTCTCCGTCTCCGACAGCGACTTAAAGCATCTTTAAGTGCTGGTTTGTTTGTTTACGGAACGGAGTTCCAAGGTGGATATTCCGCCACGGGGAATGTGCGGAGCGCGTGCAGGAACCCTCCCATTCAGGCATTTGTGGTATGCGAAAGTTTATCATGGGAAAAAGGCGGACTGCGATGCGGGAATAATGCAGGGAATACAAATTAAACGAAAGCGTTTATAATTGCTTGTTATTATTATTGCGCAAGGAGTTCACATTTATGCGGCAAGACAATAGGAATTTATCAAGTTGAAGGGAAGCTTCTGTCTAAAATTCTCCGAATTTGGAAAGCTGATGCAATTATTGAACTTGGAGAATTTTAGCAATTAATAAAGAATAAATCGTTTAAGTCAATCGTAAATAATTATATCTCATTTTACCGATCCGTCAGCGGTGTAATAACCAAGCGATCTGTGCATCCAAGGTACTCGTTTTGATAGGTAAAGGTGACATCGGTCACCGAAATCCAGGTCTTGTCCAAGTCCTCCTTGAAATAGAAGCGGCATTGCTTGAGCCACTCAAAGTCGTTGGGGGACTTGATGTTCATGCGGCACTATGTTGTTGGTTAAACGAGAGAAAGGATTAGAAACCACACACTGATATGACGGAGCACCGCATGACCAGTTGGTGCGGGTTACCCACCAGAATATCGAAGATATCGCGCTGATGCACGTGGATGGTGATTAGGGTCTCGAAGTTGGTGCGCTCCCGCTTAGAAAGGTTGCGGGTGGTCTGATCAATCAGGGTGTTCAGCATCTCAAGAAACTTGTTGTTGGTCTCCTGCATGACCTTCCGTTCCCGGCCCCGCATCAGAGCCATCTCCGCGTCGCGGGTCCAAACCATCTGAATGCCGAGAAGGCCGATCTGGGCCGGAGCCTTCTCCAGGAAACTGAGCAGCGTGAAGTTGGGATCGTTGATGGTCGCGTAGGCGGTGCGGATGATCGAGTGCAGCGACGACTGGGCCGTGACTAGCAGTTGGGTCAGCCACGTCTCTACGGAGCCCTCAGCGCGAATGGCCCGGTCCAGCTGGATCATCTCGCCTTCGCTGCTGATGATGGCCATCATCTTGTTGTACTCAACGTCGTGGAACTTAACACACTTGGTGTTGTCAAAGATGTTGAGGAGGTGGTTTTGTATGGTGTGCGAATCGGAAGCCTGCCCCAGTATCTCTAGTAGGGCAGGATCTGACACAAAGAAGAAGCGTGGGAACATCATGCGTTTGCGCTCCAAGTACCCACTCAAGGATTTCTGACATATTTCCAGCTGCTCCTGCAGGTGAGGCAGCAGCTGCTTGAGCAGATCATCACCGACGCAGCAGGCCACGACACCAGGGGTCTCGTGGGCCCGCTGCATGATCTTCTGCCAGGACTTGTCAATCTTCGAAAACCTTTTCGCCTCCTTAGGCAGTTGCTTCGCAATATCGCCACCAACAAACACAGCCTCCAGGTAGACCCACATGTTTTGGACGAGGAGCCATCGCTCCAGGATCTCGTTTGAGTTGGACAGGTCGTAGACCCACTGCTGAATCTGCTTCCGGAAGGGGGCGTTGTAGCGGTTGGACAGCAGGGATCCCAGCACCATCAGGCTGTCCTCCAGCTGGCCAATCGTCTCAGCCGTGGTGTCGCCGCGCAGCAGTAGCTCGCCGCGATTGTTGAAGCTCATGAACTGGAGCTCGTGCACTGACCACTCGTTGGTCACCTGCTTTAGCTTCGCCTCGATATCCTTCTCCTTCATCGCGCTGATGCAGATGTCCTCGATGTCCTCTTTGTGCTTCAGCAGCGGCGCCTCCAATATGTTCTTGAGCGAGAAACCCTCCGAGTCGAACTCGAAGATGTAGCGAGTAACGTCCATGATCCGTTGCCAGTGGCGTGGCTTCATGGCTTTATTCGCCATCAACTCCAGTAGCGGACACATGTCGTTGAAGTCGTCGATGGTCTTCTTCAGAGCGTGGAACGCCGGCCACTCCTTAAGGCCCTTGGGCAGCTTGCGGCATCTGTTCTGGAACTCCATTAACTCGTTGTTGATCTCCTCGATGTCTACCTCGTTCCATGGAATGTCGTAGTAGCTGCTAACTCGGTCGATTACATCGTTGTATAGCTTGTACAGCTTCTGCAGCAAGTTCAGCTCCTTGCGGATCTGGCCAAGCTCTGGGTAGTCCGTCTGTGGGAGACCGAAGAGTTCCTCGCCACTTTGGTACGTCTGTAGGCGTCGCCACATGCCCTCGAAGCGATTTTGGAACAGGATCAGCCTATCGGAGGCCTCTCGAGGTGTCAGCCCGGCCTGCATCGGACCCGCCGTGCGATACTCAGTCACGTACGAGATTTTGTCCTGCTTGAAGTTGTCCAGGTTTGTTTTCAGGTCATCCTGGAACGCAGGCTGCATTTCCAACAGCTTCACCTGTGCCTGCAGCGCTCCAGCTAAGAGATTCTGAAAGGTGGCCCTCAGATTGTCCACCAGATCGAACTGTTCACGCTCCACCTGCACCTCGTAGCGGGTAAGCACATTAAAGGCTTCCTGTGGAAGTTGAAACGGCGTTTCTTGGGTTAACATTACTGATACCTTATGGAGGAGAGGAATCAAATTGCCTCAAAAAGTCGTATTGTTATGTTATTAATTAATAATTTATTTGATTCCACTCGTTGCTCAACCAGCAATTGTCTTACCTCGATGGGATCTATGCGCAGCTCCATGTCCACCTCCTGCTCCCGTATCTTACCCAAGGTCTCCATAATCATACGAACGTCATCCAGGTCACGGATGGGCCTGTCCAGCTTTCGATCCATCTCGTTGATTACCGCATAAACGTAGTCCATTTCTTTTTTGTACTTCTTCTTCATGGCCTGTCCGATTTTGTGGTTGCAGGCTGGAAATAGAAACGGTGTAAAGTGTTTATTTTCGCCACCCTCCATACTTCGTGGGCTCAATGATATCGATGTCATTAATCAAAGCCAGGCAGCCAAGGGCTAATTCGCTTCCACCTCCGGGCACATCCTGCGGCGTCGCCGGGCTAATAAGTGAGTAGTGTTTTGGGGGAATTTATTTTTGGGATGCCGATGCCTGCCCGGCGCTCAGTTAATTCGTTTAGGTAAATTAGATTGCCTAATTGGAGTCCAATCAATTTCCATAGCTTCCTCTATTCGGCCAAACAAAAGAATTCGCGAGGGTGTTGAAATTTATGGCTGATTAATTCGAGCCAACGGAATTGGAAGTTGTGGGCCCAATAAAATAGGCTCAAAAACCGTTTGCTTTAGCCATTTAATGAACTTTACTTTATTTTACTTTACTTTGTTCTTAAATTTATTAACCGGCAACTATGCATCTGGAAGAAAGTATCATCATTTGAAGTTAGTGTTGAATTATAATTGTCCTCAATATTGTTTTTGAAATTTAAATCAATTAAATAGGCCCCAAGATGTGTCCTATGAATAATTTTAGGGGCCTCAATTCATTGTAACTTTGTTGATATAATATTTTGAATCTTGCAGAGGGTATTATAATTTTGCATTGATATTTGCAACGCAGTGAAGGAAGCATCTCCGACCCCATAAAGTATATATATTCTTGATCGGCATCACCAGCCGAGTCGATCTAGCCATGTCCGTCTGTCGGTTTCTACACGAACTAGTCTCTCAGTTTTTGAGCTATCGAGTTAAAATTTTCAGCATAGTCTTATTTCTTTCTTTGACGGAACGGACGTAATGGGACGACTATATCCTATTGCTGCCATAGGAATGATGGCGAAATTAATGTAAATCAAATTTTAACTTCTCTGTTTTTAAACGGATTTCTATAAATTTCAAGATATAGTAGTTTTATACGGTTTTAGAATTACGGGTTTAATTTCATAAAGATCGGACAACTATATCATATAGCTGCCATAGAAGCGATCGGTCGATTTATATGAAAATGTAAAATTCTACATGTAAAATGTAAAATTTTCAAAATTTACAAAATTCGATAGTTTTTCAACATTACCAAAATGGATCAATCTTCAATGATCCAATTGCCGACTGCAAAATTATACGAACTTCGGCCTACCGAAGTTAGCTTTCTTTTTTGTTTTAATTAATTTCAAGTCGACAACGATTTCTGAAAGTTGTATAAAATAAATATCCTCTGTTTTTCCTATTCGTTAACCGTAGGAAATATAAAATAATATTTCTAGAACCGATATAGGATGCCTTGAGGAGTTTTTAAATTAACCTTTGGAACACTTAATGGCAACTACTTACACTTGATCTCAATGGCCAAACCATACTTGAGCCTTTCATTGTACACCGCCACGCACTGGCCGAAGACCTCCATGTCCGGTTCCACGAGCAGATTGGCGTCCAAATCGGACAGACAGCGCAGCGTCGTCTCGAACTCCTGCAGGCCGAACTCCATGAGTTGGCGCGTGGTGCGGTCGTTCTTCCAGAGAAAGTGATAGGGCTTCCACCGCTTGATATACGTCTGGATCTCGGGCTTGACGTTCTTGGTGCAGCTGGACAGCTGGTTGACCGCCTTGGCCACCTCCTTGTTGTCCATGATGGCCGAGTAGAAGCTCTTGAGCATGTGCGGCATCTGCGGACGCTCCTCGGAGGCCAGACAGTAGATCTTGCGCCGCCGGCTCTTGCCGCCGCCGGCCGCCTCGTTGTGGTTGCGTCCGACGCGCGGCTGCGTCACCGTCATCGAAACTTGCTGCGGTTGGTAAGACAAGATTTTGGAGAACATTGCGAAGCTATTCAGTGGGGCGGTACGCACCGGCGGATCTTTGCCGCTGCTCCACTGCGCCACGCCCTTCGCAATGCCCGTGATGTTCTTGCCCGCCGTCACCAAAATGTCCTGCAGCTCGTCCAGATTCGGCTTGATCACCACATGGGGAATCTGCAGCTGCGCGTTCAGCGCAAAAATCGGCCTCTTCAACACCGTCTCGTTCTCGTCGGCGATAAACCGACGGCGGAGCGTGTCCAGAGCGGCCCGTATCACCTTGATCAGCACATCAATCACCTTGCGGCTGTAATAGCGCCGCATCTCCACGACCGCATTGCACACCATATCCTAAAAGGACACATACATATGTGGGAATGTCAATGATCAATCGAGAGGCAACCAGTGAGCAGTGTCTTTCTGTTATCTCTATTTACACCCAGTACCCATAGACTACCAGTGTACTTTACCTCAGTGCCAACCCAAAATTTATGAAACTGACAAAATGAGGCTTCTGCGACTGAAATTCTGAAAACGTAAAAATATTATATTTCTATTGGCGAACCACATAATTTAATAAGCCAGTAGGAAAGCTGCAGTCGAATGTACGCGGCCCAAAGCGTTGTGTGTTAAATTAAATGACAGATGCCTCCATCTGTAAATAAAATGTAAATCGAACATGCACACAATCTAAACGGTTGCATTCACAGTCAAATGTGATAGTCATTGATGATAGTTTTGTTTAACAAAGATAGAAATGATTCTATCTCGGATGTGTTCGTGTCAATTCGTTGCGTGAGACATTCTGGCGCGAATTTCATAAAATCAAATAAAACAAATTGGAAAGCTACAGTCGAGTGTGACCGACTGTGAGATACCCGGTACCCAATGCATTGTGGGTGAGATTAAATAGCACATGAACATGGAAAAAAGAAAATGTTGTCAAATGAAGACAAATGTTGCTAGGAACATGTTCAGCAAGACGCACTGACACTCTCAACATCTCTCTTTCTCTCTCTCTCTCTAAAGAGGAAGAAGAAGCATTCACAGAAACTTAATATTTTGATAACTTCCATGTTTATCATCCGATCAAAACGGAGCTTAGCTCGATTTGGCTAGTCGGCAGCCTCAAACTATTACCTACCATCATCCGATTTTACTCAAATTTTCAGAACACCTCACGAATGCCTTCTTATTTATTTTATCTTTTTACTTTACAACGTAAATTACGAGTATAGCTTTTATACGGATTTTTATGATTTTCCGGGGGCGGAAGTGGACGTGGCCAAATTTTAAAACAAACTTGATCTCCGGGCAACAGATTCCAATGTTGTCCCCAAATTTAGTAACTCCAGCTCTTATAGACTCTGAGATCTGTTGTTTCACACGGACAAACAGACGGACAGACGGACATGGCTAAATCGACTCGGCTGGTGATGCTGATCAAGAATATATATACTTTATGGGGTCGGAGATATCTCCTTCTGCCTGTTACATACATTCTCGGTGGCACTAACTTATAATACTCTTGTATCTTATGGGTACCGGGTATAAAAATCAAAATAAAATGCAATATAGTCAATTTGCTGGTTAGACATAAAGTATATATATTCTTGATCAGCATCACCAGCCGAGTCGATTTAGCCATGTCCGTCTGTCCGTCTGTCCGTCCGTGTGAAACAACAGATCTCAGAGACTATAAGAGCTAGAGTTACCAAATTTGATGACAACATTGGAATCTGTTGCATGCAGATCAAGTTTGTTTTAAAATTTGCAAACGCCCACTTGCGCCCTCAAAAATCATAAAAAACGTTAAACAAGCTAAACTCGTTATTTTCGGGTTAAAGTTAATAGATACAATAAAGGAATAAAATAGAGCAGACGTTTCCTGAAAACTTCAATAAAATCGGATGATAAACATGGGAGATATTAGCAATAAGGTTAGAATTTAAACACACCGCCCTAAGGCACTGCTGTTGCAAGCTGTAGCCGACAGGTGGCGCACTCGAGCCTTGGCCGTGCGATATAATAGCGCCAACTGCAGAAGAAATGACAAAAGAATATAGCAAGAAATGACAAAAAATAACATAATTCATTTTTTGACGCCGATCAAACAGGTTTTTAAGTGTTCCTATAAAAGGTATCATTCATATTTAAGTATAACATTAAATTGTTTAGGCCGGGAGCTAATTCGAGAGGTGATTTATTTTAAGAAGTATCGAAGTAGACTATTATAATGTATGTACAATTTTAAATGGCATTTTTCTGTGAAGCGCAAACGTTTAGGTACCGGGTATCTCACAGTCGAGCACAGTCGACTGTAGCTTTCTTACTTGTTTAATATGAATTGCGACTAATGCAATTACTGGTGATGCAGCTGAAATTGTTGTACAAATTATGTTCACCAAAAATGTTTGTACTTGTTAATAGGCAACTGAAATTCTTATTCGACGAACAATTCGTCGATCAAATTCGACTGTAGATGATGTTTTAAATTGTATGCTTTTTTTTATTTCTACGTTGTTATTAGAATTTTTGTATATACTATAAGAGCCAGAGTTACCAAAATTTGGTGACAACATTGAAATCTGTTGCACGAAAATCAAGTTTGTTTTAAAATTTGGCTACGCCCACTTCGGCTCCTGAAAATCATAAAAAAGTTATATAAGCTAGTCGTGCCTTTCGTTTTAAAGTAAATAGATAAATTAAATAAGTAGGCATTCGCGGACGTGTTCTGAAAATTTGAGTAAATCGGATGATAACCCTGGAAGATATTAAACAATAACGTTTCTGTGTATGCTTCTTCTTTTTCTGCACTGATAGAAAAAATAAAATCTTCTTTTAAGATTTTATGCATTCTTAAATTAAATCTAAATATAAGACAAAAAATTAAAAAAATAAGATTTATCAGGTCATTTTCATAATCAAAATGACCTTAATTTAAAATGTTCACTAATCTTAAAATTAACGCGTAAATTATACCGAAAATTCTTAAAATGGGAATTTTCAATCTTTGTATACCCTTGCAGAGGGTATTATAATTTTGCCATGATATTTGCAACGTAGTGAAGGAGGGATCTCCGACCCCATAAAGTATATATATTCTTGATCAGCATCACCAGCCATGTCCATCTGTCTGTCCGTCTGTCTGTCTGTCGGTTTCTATGCGAACTAGTCTCTCAATTTTGGAGCTATCCGGCTGAAATTTTCAGCATAGTCTTATTTCTTTAGCACGCAGTATATATGTCGGAACGGCCGAAATCGGACTACTAAATGCTATAGCAGCCATAGGAATGATGACGAAATTAATGTAAAAAAAAAATTTAACTTCTCTGTTTTTAAACGTATTTCTATAAATTTTGAGTTATAGCAGTTTTTTATTGTTCTAGAATTACGGTTTTCTTTTTTTTAAGATCGGACAACTATATCATATAGCTGCCATAGAAGCGATCGGTCGATTTATATGAAAATGTAAAATTCTACAAGTAAAATGTAAATTTTACAAAATTCGATATTTTTTCAACATTACTAAGATTGGTCGATTTTCAATGATCCAATTGCAGACTGCAAGGGTATACCAACTTCGGTTTACCGAAGTTAGCTTTCTTTCTCGTTTTACTTAACTTTGAAAATCCACGATAAATCTATTTTTCAACGGATTTCTGGAGTTGTAGGCCTGTTTGATACTTTGGGCGATCAACTTTATAAAAAAACACGTTTTGATTTACCAACGGATTTTTTTTGAGTTTTTAGGATGCTAAGCAGCATGTTAACATTTGAGTTAACGGATTGAAATTTCCACTTTTTTCAAGTTTATCGAGCTGAGGCATCGGGGAGTCAACTCTGGGGAGTCAACTCTACCAGAATTTCGCATCAACAGGCTTGGTGCATTTTGAGTGTAAACTAGTGTTACTTATCCTTTAAAAAGGCAGGACCCTTTTTCCTTAAAATATCCTCGTTTAGCGGACCACTGACCTAAATGCACATGATAATGTTGTTTTGAACAACACCCATAAGTGTTAGCAACACACCGACATTGCCAAAGTTCAGCATCCTCAACAACTTCTTTAAAAACCGAAATTTTTATTATCCCATTGTACTGACATCTTGGGAATAGATTCGCACAGGGCTATTTATTATCTGTTTATTTATTTTTCCCAAAAGATTTATGTGGGCGGTAGCGCACGTGGGCAAACTTTCACGCAAACTTCATCTGCGTGCAGTCACAGTAAATATAACTAATATTGTAAAATTGTTAAGTGTCAAGTGGATTCGTTTTTTGCCAGCGGTATTCCTCGTTAGTTTCCCCGGGCTCACGTGGTTCGCAATCTCTCCGCTTTTATTTACATTAAGTTTTATTTGACTTACCTGCATGCCTTTGGGTAGACTCTCTGTGGTGGACAAAAGGGACAAGGGATTCTCGAAGCAGGACCACAGGATACTCCAGTCCTGCTGCTGGCCACTGCCACCACCACTGGTCGTGGGAGCAGCAGCTCCACCGCCTCCATCCTCTGGCTTGCGACCCCCGGATGCGGTGTTGTCTCCTTTCGGAGTGGCTGCTGCTGCTCAATGGGTGGCACTCAATTACTCCTTCCCTTGCATACCGATAGCTTACCATCAAATAGGGTAATCACATCATCGCCGGCTATCTCCTTGAAGGCTGCCGTTGCCTTGTCCACCAAGCTCAGGACCTCCTCGACGGCTTCGGAAACCATTTGGCTCTTCCTGTTCAGTTCGATGGCCGCCTTTCTGTAAAACGAAGGCAAAAGGTTTTTGAACTGAATTTTATAGAAATTTAAAAGAGATACCAAGTTCAGAAAGAACACGCACATTTAATTGATAAACCCAGTAAATTAAAATCAGCATGAAGAAAGAAAAGTCTAGCCCAGACAGTTGAAAAGTTACCCCATTCCCCACAAGGACCAGGGAAGCACAGAGTTTAATGAATTCTGTGAGCACATGTCACAGTCAGACTCACCGGCAGGCCTCCTCGCTTCGCTCCAGAAACTCATCAACTGTCCAGATTTCATCGTCTGCCCAGAAAACAAATGTGAAAAGTTCCGCCAGCCACACAATTACACGGGACTGGAATAATTCGTTGGAGTTGAAACCACTCACCTGCTGGCAAAATCTGCAATGAGACGTCCTGCATCCACATGAGTACGTGGAGGATGCGATTGGAGTAGATGTCATGGACACGAGCCACCAGGACTTCGAAATTCTCAATGGCCTGCTTGCAGCGCTCATAGAACTCGGTCCAGTTTTGGTTTGTCCACTAAGAACCATTGTAAGTTAATTGGATAAAGGTAATTAAATAAATAATGGGTAATCGCCCGACTCACGTTGATGGTGTGTAATCCCGGCTTAAGCATTGCCGTGAGGCGCACCAGCTGCGGCAGGAATAGAGGACGCACCTCCAGCTTTACAGCTCGCACAGTGGACAGGAACATTTTGATGAGACACTGCAGAGCAGCAGGAGGGGATTAGAGCACAATTGAGGGGCAGGCGCTGGTAGGTCACTCACGTTCAGCGAGTCTTGGATGGTGATGAAGTATTGCTGGCGGCTCATCAGCGTGGCGGCCACAATGGGCAGCTCGATGTCCAGCTTGGCTAGCATCTTTGCCTCCCGGATGAGCAGCGGTATGGTGGGATGCAGATTGACCAACAACTTATCGCCCTGGAGGCTGAGCAGGGGCTGTAAAAGGCAGGCGTCTGCCACACTAACATCCTGATCCAGCCAGATGGAGACGATCTCGTCCTCGTACTCCTGCAGCACGCTCAGAACGTTGTGGTAGCGCACATCGAGATCCTTGGCCATGGGCAGGTTGCTTAGTACTCCGTGGTCCATCACCGCGTCCATCAGCTCCGTGATGTGCAGGCTGAGAGCGCGGCACCAGTGAATTCGGCCGGCGATAGGCGGGAAATTCCTCGCCAGCGGTGGATCGTCGCGTTGCTTGCGAAAGGTCTTGAGGATGCGATCCACCTCCTTCTCAACGTAGCGTAGGATCCGAGTGTACTTCTCGTCCATCTTGGTGAGCGGAATTTTCTCACTGACCTTTTCGAAGCGCACCAGAAACCGGATGCACTGCGGCGTCTCCCACACCGTATCAAAATCCGTCTCGATCAGCGTGGCGATGGTGTCCTTCAGAGAGTTCGTCTTGTGGATAAACCGCTCGAAGTCCATGTTGAAGTCCGAGTTGCGGTGATCCAAGTAGTCATATTTTCTCGAAGTCACCTCCTTCTTGGCCTCCTCAAAATGATTGGAGGCGTCCTCCAAGGCTTCTCCTAGCAAAAGGCCTTCCAGGCGACGCTCGAACAAGTGATTGTAGTCATCAATCAGGTTGAACATGCTAATAATCTTGGACAGCCGCTCACAGAACGTGTCGAATTTACCTTAAGAAGATAATGTTTTAGGATTTGCAATGAGCTAGTACTTGCTATTTTACCAAAAACAAAGTTCTCCGAAAACCCAAATGGCGTCTGATTGGGCAGAAAGGGTTGCTCCCTAACTGTATAGTAGGTCTCGTGGTAGATATGATTTAATTTAATGCAGTTGCTTAGCTTGGTCCTGATCAGGCTGCGATCCTGTGACCAAATAGTCTCCTTACATCGACAGGTGATGTACGACTTGCAGGTTTCGATCATTTGGTTGGTTATCTGATAATATTATAGGGATATATATAATATAGATATATTATATAGATATATATAAGTACGAGTATAAATTACATTAATATGTAATTTTATTGTTATATATAGTACGCAGAGACAAGAAATTAAATCGCGACAATCAATACTTTTATTTCACAGTCAGTCTCAAAGGTCAAACTTCTATTGATATACGAGGTGTGTTCAAAAAGTATCGCGAATTTTGAATTTTCGCAGGTTACGTATATTCGAATTTCGATTTTTTTGTGGCGTTATGTTGGTACTCATGTCTCTCACTTATGTCGACAAGCTCGGCCATTTTGAATGTTCACTTAATTGTTGACAGCTGCTTTGCTTTCACGTGTTTGAGATCGTCTTAGATTTTTACCTATTCAAAAAAATGGATCAAAGAACCTGTATCAAATTTTGTGTGAAAAACGAAATTAAGTGCGTGGATGCATTCCGAATGTTGTCTGTGGCATACGGAGAAGCTTCCTTGGACCGAAGCAACGTTTATCGGTGGTACAAAATGTTCTCAGAAGGCCAAGAAGAAAGGCCGAAAAGAACAAAAAGTGGCTTTTGCACCACGATAACGCCCCTGCTCACACATCGTTGCTTGTGCGCCACTTTTTGGCCAAAAACAACACACTAATGATGCCGCAGCCACCGTATTCCCCAGATCTGGCCCCCTGTGACTTTTTCTTGTTCCCTAAACTGAAGAGGCCCATGAAAGGACGACGTTACGCTACGCTTGACGAGATAAAGACGGCATCGAAGGAGGAGCTGAACAAGAAAAAAAAATGATTTCTTGAAGTGCTTCGAAGATTGGAAAAACCGTTGGCACAAGTGTATAATATCTCATGGGGATTACTTTGAAGGGGACAAAATAGATATTCATGAATAAATAAATAATTTTTGGAAAAAACACAAAATTCGCGATACTTTTTGAACACACCTCGTATCCTTCAGTTAGAAAATAGCAACCTTTCGAGTAACCCCAGTTTCAGAACGTGGGGATTATACCGAAAGCCACGACCACGCGCCGCACAGTGGGGCCATTGGAGTTTCTTCGTTACAAAATTAATAACTTTTGAACCAAGTAAGATAATCGCATAATTTAAAAAGCATATGACAGATAATTGTTAAACCTATTAAAAATATGTTTAAACAAGGTGTTACTCGCCTTAGATGGTTAGTCATAATTTATCAAAATCAAAATTTATAAATATCATAGAAAAATCACGTTTACTTTACAAAGAAAAATTGTATGTCACATTTTGAGATTTTGTTTGTGCTTATTTTGAATATATTTTGTTTTGTAGTTGTTCGTTTTGCTCCAGCAGGCGTACGTTTTTTTACACGAGGGCTGCACGAAAAACAATTTCTGGAACCATGACTTTTTAATGTTTTTTGCCTCGAGGTGTATAGGCGATGCAGAAAGCTGCAGCATGACTCTGTTGAATTCGATTAAGAAATATTCAAAGAACATTTTACAAAAATATGGAAAATGTACAAAAATTTACAATTTTGTTATTTTTCATCAAAGTTGAAAAATAGTGAAAATATGGACAGTTAGTAAATAATTAATTACCTGGAAAAACAAAAAGGAAACAGCAAAATGTTTATTCTATTGTATACCTAATAAGTACATTAATAGATAAAAACAAAAAATGGAAATTCATTAACGAGTTTTCTTGAAATTCGACTTTGTCGAATTGCATTCAAAATTGTGAGTTTTTTTATTGAAAAATGTATAAACTTTAAAACGGTATATCTTCTAAAAAAACCGGAACCTATTGATATTTTGCATTTGTATTCTTTAAACAAGTATTTATAAGATGTGTCTTTTTAAAATATTGATCGCGAACATGAAATTTTTTATTTTTGCAACGCCGTTTGTTCTAGAGGCCCCATAGTGCCCCGTTTATCTGCTAGCCGCAGAGGTAAAAAAGTTGAGTGTGGCATCAATAAAAGCCGAGACAAAAACGTCAACATATACATAATGTCAATAGAAAGGACCGCTTACACAAAGGAAAGTGATTTTACCAACTGAAATCGATTCAGTGAGAAGAGGAAAGTATCCAATGTGTTAAAGTTTCCATTTAAAGTTTCGATAAATTCTTAAATTGTTGGGATACAAAAATAAAATAACTATTTCAATTAACTCATAAGTTAGTATCTCAATCCTACCTTGACCATTAAAGCGGATGTCCTTTCCGATGTGTTGTAGAACTGAGAGACGCTATATATCAGACGCACAGTTTGCAGCAGGCTCAGGATGGACTCCTTCATGCTGACGGGATCGTCTAGATACAAGGAATGGCAGCACGTCTCCATGGCCTGAATAAACTTTGAGTTGTCACGCGCCTCGTTGTAGCAAAAGGTGATCTTGCGGTCGGTCTCTTTCCACTGCTTTATGATCCGCGAGCCCGCTAAGAAGAGGCAGTGCAGCGTAAACTGCACCTCCTTATCCTGCAGATGAGCCAGGAGCTGGGAGAACTGGGCGCCGCGCTTCTTCCAGTACTCGAGCTCGTCCTGCGGCCCACTATGGTCGTTCTCCTTGCGCAGCTGCTCGCTCTCGCCCAGAATCTTGAATATGCCCTTTGTCCAGTTACTGACGCGCTCCTCGAGCTGCGCGCAGAACTCCTGGTTCTTGGACATGTCCTTCACCTCCTCCACCTGGTCGATCTTCTCGAACATGTCGCATCCGTCAGCGAAGACGTTATGGTGATCGCACACCTGCTCGCAAACGCGCAGGGCACTGCAAAAGGACCGCAATCCGGGCAGGAGCTGGCCCTTGATGAGCCCGCAGCTCACGTCTTCCTCGTCCCCCTCCAGACTGGGAAAGGCCAAAGCCTGCATGAACACAAACTCCACAATGCGTTCGATGGAGGTCACCAGGCCAATGTTTTTCGCATCGATGACACCACAATAGCTGTAAGTTCCATCAAACATGAGAGCATACTCAATACCACTGATCCAGGCTTACAGGTCTTTCTGGAATCCCTCCTCGGGCAGCTGTTTGGACGTGTTCACCCGAAATATGTAAATACAAACGCCGGTGAAGGCACAGGTCCATCCGTCGGTTAGGAACAACTTCTTGTGCTTTGGTGGAGGCATGCCACTTGGAGAGGCACCGCCTGGAGACCCAATTATTTATTGAACTAATCATTGAACTACTTTAGTAGGGCACTACTACTACTACTACTACTACAGGGCAGTATTATTTAATTATTTGATAGCATACTTATATATATAAAATACATACTACTAGACAACTACACTTTTTCGGCCCATCTTAGAAAGGTCGGTACGCAGATGAGTTAAGAGAAATACTAGAATATACTAGAATGAATATCGCGCTATATACGAGGTGTGTTCAAAAAGTATCGCGAATTTTGTGTTTTTTCAAAAATTATTTATCTATTTATTTTATCTATTTTGTCCCCTTCAAAGTAATCCCCATGAGATATTATACACTTGTGCCAACGGTTTTTCCAATCTTCGAAGCACTTCAAAAATCATTTTTTTATCTTGTTCAGCTACTCCTTCGATGCCGTCTTTATCTCGTCAAGCGTAGCGTAACGTCGTCCTTTCATGGGCCTCTTCAGTTTAGGGAACAAGAAAAAGTCACAGGGGGCCAGATCTGGGGAATACGGTGGCTGCGGCATCATTAGTGTGTTGTTTTTGGCCAAAAAGTGGCGCACAAGCAACGATGTGTGAGCAGGGGCGTTATCGTGGTGCAAAAGCCACTTTTTGTTCTTTTCGGCCTTTCTTCTTGGCCTTCTGAGAACATTTTGTACCACCGATAAACGTTGCTTCGGTCCAAGGAAGCTTCTCCGTATGCCACAGACAACATTCGGAATGCATCCACGCACTTAATTTCGTATTTCACACAAAATTTGATAGAGGTTCTTTGATCCATTTTTTTGAATAGGTAAAAATCTAAGACGATCTCAAACACGTGAAAGCAAAGCAGCTGTCAACAATTAAGTGAACATTCAAAATGGCCGAGCTTGTCGGCATAAGTGAGAGACATGAGTACCAACATAACGCCACAAAAAAATCGAAATTCGAATATACGTAACCCGCGAAAATTTAAAATTCGCGATACTTTTTGAACACACCTCGTATTTTAAATCGGCTGAGTCTTCGTAAGGGTGGCGCGAGAGGTAGGAAATATCTGATAATTCCCCGTGACCCTTGCGAAATTGAGACAGGCAATTGGAAACAAAGCCGTGTGGCGGGACTTTCCAGCTGGGAAAAATGAATTTATTTACAATACAATTAAAGAAGATCCAATTATATGCAAACTTGACCATAAAATAAAAAAAATAAAAAATATTAAAACAAAATGAAGTCTTAAAATATGTGATTTCACAGGGAAACAGGCAAATCAAACGAACAAATTACTTAAATTAAGATATAATGGACAAGATATTATGGACAAGCTATCTCCATTCCCTGCTAGGATGGAGTACAAGGAGAATGAGAGCTGCCCGTCCTCGGGAAGTGGCAACGGGAATGGTAATGGCCCGGGACGACTGGGCAAGCAGCCGCCACCCTAGATACGCATAAGCACGGGTTCCGTGGAGAGCTTATGAATAGAGATCATGGCGCGGCGACTTAAGCGCAAATTTCGTGGCAGCAGTCGTCGTGGACGCGGATGTGCCCAACAATGACAGTGGGCAGAGTGACACTCTGTAGGTGCTCTACGACTACAATGCGGAGAGACCCACTAGCGGCCAACTGGACAAGGAGGTGGAGCAGCAGACGGAAGAGATCAGACACACAAAGATGCCTCGGGTCAACACTCCGCAGCTGGATCTGAAGCATAATTTAAGTAATTTGTTCGTTTGACCGCTTTTAATTTGAATTTAAAACAAACACAGCTGACAGTATGGCCGTTTGGCCCTTTCGTATGGATTTTCGGTGAACACTATAAAACCGGTCACACCAGAAATATGAAACCCTTCTAGCTAGCTAAGGGTTTAGCGCTGGTTAGTACTAGGCTTAAATAATAAAAATAAGAATTCAATGCCATCATGCATTCACACGCTTTCTCTCTGGGATCCCTATTCTGAAAAAACTCTCAAAATAAACACTATTTAGCATGGCAATAGCCGCAAATCTACACTTTTTTGGTTAGTTAATTTGTTTATATTACTTGTTTACTTAATGCTTTATATGTAAATTTATTTCCAATTAGATTTGCTGCTTCTGCATTGAATTATATTTGTTACATTTTAAATTTATTTCAAACAAGAAAGAAAGCTAACTTCGGTAAGCACATTTTACATTTTATATGTAGAATTTTACATTTTCATACTATATAAATGAACCGATCGTTTCTATGGCAGCTAAATAAAATAGTTGTCCGATCTTAATGAAACTAAAACCGTAGTTCTAAAACTGTAAACTGTAATTCTAAAACTGAAAAACAGGGATGTTATAATTTTTTTAAATTAATTTTCCGATCATTTATATGGCAGCTATAAGATATAGTGGTCCGATTCCGTTCATTAATATATAGTAACTGCAATAGGAAGAAGACTATCTGCAAAGTTTCATTCAGCTCAAAAACTGAGAGACTAGTTTGCGTAGCAACGGACAGACAGACGGACATGGCTAAATCGACTCGGCTGGTGATGCTCATCATCAAGATTATATATACTTTAAGGGGTCGGGTCAACGTAGTGAGAAAATTTAATAATACCAATCATAAATGGTAAAATAAATAAAAGAGTCTCAACTTTGTTGATAAATAATTTAAAAAACAACAAATTTTTAATAAAACTCTGATATCTTTCTAATTAGCTGGCACTGTTATTTTATGATTTTTTCAATAAAATTATTGTTTTTACGGAGCACCGCAGGATATTGATTGGATCCTTATTATTTACTGAAGATTAATGTTTCTAAAATATATAAGGCATTATACTGGCCTGCTAACTCTGTTTTTTGGCTTCTTATCGATACAAAGACCACCACAATAGTCATCTTTATAATTAGTTGGCAATAGCTGTATACTTTATGAGGTCGGAGATGCCATCTTCTAACTGTTATATACATTCTCATTGGCACTAACTTATAATACCCATGTACCCTATGGATATCGGGTATAAGAAGATAGGTTTGTGCGGACGTTTTCTGAAAATTTGAGTAAAACCTGATAATAAACTTGGCAGATATTATGAAATAAAGTGGGTATTATGAGATAGGGTCTTACAGACACCTAATGCTTGTTGCTAAGCTGCTTCGTTGGCTGCCATTGAGCGATTGTTGGTGCGTCGTTAATCAACATTTTTGCGATTCTGCCGGGATTGATCACGCATTCCTTTTTTGATCGACACTTAGACATCAAGACATTGTCATACTAACAGGCTTCGCCCTTTGGCCACAAAATGACGCCAAAACTGATGCATAGAAAGAGCGTATGCAAGAAATAACAAAAAAATAACAAAATTCACTTTGTTCAATTTTGTTCAAAACTTTGGCAGAACTGAAATTAAATGTATTAATTGAATAAAAAGGAAAAAAACCTAAATAAGGAAGTTAAAAAAAAAAACAAAAAATTATAAATTCTTCGGGTTGTGCGGTATTTGCTTTCTTACATCTTTTGACGAGTTTTAATGCCAATTTTCTTATACTTGTCTTAATGTCATTAATTAAAAAAAAAAGTTTTGATTATATGAATTCATACTTAAAACTTATTATTCTTCCCAGTATTGTATAACAAATTAACCTGCAGACATACATATGTAATATAACACACTACATAACTATATTTTGCATAAAAAAAATTGGCTGATTTTGTAAATCTAGATAAATTGTATCTCACCCTGCGGCGTCTTGGAGCTACTAGATGCCATGCCAGTTCTCGAAGGTCCGGGCTTATTCGGATCGGGGACTGGTGTCGGTTCCGGCTCATCCACCTCCTGGTAGAACCACAGCAATTTATTCTTCATGTTGGGTAGGAACAGCTGATTGATCTCATCGAGCTAGACCCAATATATCTGTGAGATCATTAGTGGCTAAGGAATAGGCGAAATAATAGGCTACCATGTCCCCTTCGAATATGTAGTCCATGAGCTGATGCCGGGGCAGCTGGGTGGCGTCGATCAGCAGCTGGAAGGTAAACTCCAATCGGGGATCCATCTCCCCACGACGTGCCTTGCGTTCGCATTCTTCCCGTCGGCGCTGCGCTTCGTCCGGGTCCATTTCAATTCCGATTCCGATTTCGATCCGGAATTTTATGATATATTTGACGGAATTTAGAATCCAACATGCGTTGGACCGTTGGTGATCCAGAAAATAATTTTAAGATACAAATTTTGCAGTGAGGGAGTGGTTTAGGTTTGAATTTGGATTGTGTTTTATAAAAATCGATTTCAAGTTGACGAACAAAATTAAATGTTCGTTTTTTTCAAAATGCAAAAATGGAAGAGACCAAAAATTTGTTAGTTTCAAAAATTATTCAAGTTTTGGGTAAACATTAAACATGCGTAACAACTAAATAATAGTTGCGTACGTCTTCAAACTACTTTCAAAAAACTACAACAATTCGGACTTATATAGCTTGACAACAGATACAGAAAGTCGAACAAAAACCAAAAGTGCGATACTTCTTGCAATGCTATACAGTATACAGTATATGCTTATAAATGTAAGTGATTTCGTAATAGATTACTAGGTTTGGGTTGCAGCAACAGGAGTGAAGTTCTTTTACAGTTGCGTTTAGGTGGTTAGTTAGGAGTTAGTTACTCAGCTAAAACGAAATGAAAACAAGTGTACGGATATTAGATGGATATTACGGGGAGCCTCAACTAGCAGCAGCAATTTACACGCGCAAGAATAAGAGTTAGAACTGGCTGGGATTGCGATTACGTAATCGATCAAGGGGACTTCTAACTAGGGCAATATGCATTACGCAACTTTCTAAGGCAAGATTCGACAATGGTTACTTTGCAGTACACTCGATACGGCTAGAAAGTAATTAGTGCGTTCTCTCCAAATTGCAGGCACCTGCAGGATGTCGCCCTGGTCCTCCTCCTCCTCCTCCTCATCACTACTGCCCCCATCGCCGCGCATTGCCAAGACATGCTCGACCAACTTCTTCTTCTGTACGAACATCTTGGCCAAAACTCTATGCAAAAAGCAAAGTAATTTTCACAAGCAGGAGCACACACTTTGGGGCAACTTAATCAAAAATCATTTTAGATTTACTAGGTTTTTATTGGATTCTGAGCTGCGTTGCACAACACAACTTCTCGCCTCTGTTAAATGGAATAAGCTAAATGATGAATTGAACAAACAGCTACAATACGCACCGAGTTGCCAAGGCAACGTACAGTGGGCGAAACGGCCGATCTAGCTCCATTTAATTCAAATGCAGGTGCAACACAGTCAAATTCTGTAATCTACCAAAAGTCATTTAAAATGTCATATTTTTCAAATTATTTCGAAGAAAAGTGTTATTTTGTATATTCAGAGATATGTATTACCAAAGACTATATAATACAAAGATATTGCATGAGCTTAAAAAGTCGTTCTATTGTGGCTTCTGTTATGGTGACCCACATGATTTGGCATTTTGAGAACCTATAGTTATTAGTCGGCTCGCTTTCGCTTGTAGTTTCAACTCGTGCACTATAAACTAGAGTTCAAATCCCAAATTCTAAGCATGTACCTTGGAGGCTTACCTCAAATTGGATAAAGACTACGTTCTTACGGGCAAGCTTCTTTGGGCGACCACTCCTCAATTTATCATCGAAGGAGCTCGGTTTTTCGAAGTTTCAATAAGTAGGTTGAACCGCCGATTTATTTAAATTTAATAATTTAGCTATTTTGCCAATTCGTTTTGGATTTTTTCTGTGTTTTATAACCAAATTTTTGCCAAAACCACAGAAATGTCCTTTGGAAAGACTTTTTTGCGTTTAAAGCGCTGTTCAAATGATGATATACAATAAAACCAAAACTAAATATCAAGTAAATGATAAAACAAAAACGGAACATTACCGCAACGTTTTATATCAGAAACTCTAACCAAAGAATCGTATGTTGAACATACTGTTCATTTTTGTCATTGTTTTTTCCGTTTTTTGTTATTTTAATTTTATGTTGAAAATAAATTTGTATTCATTATCAGTCAATTGGCCATCAAAAGGGGTCGTTTGTAGAGTTTTGTCGCCACTGTATACTTTATGGGGTCGGAAATTTCTTTTTTCACTACGATGCAAATTTCTGACTAAAATACTAATATCCTGCCAGGGTATACAAAATTTGTCTTCTGAATTTTTTTTTGAATAACAAACCCCAGTCGGTTCCGTCTGCTTTCAGGAAGTACATTTCTATGCGTTTTAAGCCAGTAAAGAATGCATTCTCTATTGGAGTCTTTCTTTCAGATTTATATGGGGTGAAACACAGAAACAACATATATTTTTGTTGTATTCTGCACCAGTTCTTTCGCAACATTTATAAAACGTATTTTGCACTTCGGCAATCATCGGGTTTCGCTTCCAACTTTAGTTATTTAAAGAAGCGTTATATAACCCATATGTACCATACATCAAGAACTGTTCTGTAAGAATATATCATTCATGCAAAACACCGCACCAAAATAACCAATTGATAACACTTATAGAACTTTTGTGATTTAAGATTTATTCAAGAACACGTCTGTTGCATACATAAAGAACCATTCGGTGAGAATGTATTTATAACCATTTTTTAATGGAACATTAAAACAATATTTGCAAACATGTATTTTATTAATATTGACATAAACATATAATATATGAAGGCATTTCTTATTTGATTAGTAAAGAAAATCTGCAATTATATTGAAAGTAATAATGGTTTTAATACAATAATTACGTAACGTCATAAAAATAATAAGTGGGAAAACTAAAATTACAAACACTCGCCGTAAAAGGCAATTGTTATCTGAAATTCAAATGTTATAATATTATGACCTATAAATAAATGAAATCTGAAATGATAAATATTATATTTTATATATTTACGTATACATAACTGATCTAATATAGAAATAATATATTATTTATTTAATTATGACAATGGCTTACGTTATGTAGTTAATTTATCTGAAACTAAAATTAATTTTTATTATATTTTATTATATATTAATTAATTCTTGGTATATTTCTGTTAAACGGGCCCCTTCCAAACAATTAAAAAAAAAACCATAGATAGGGGGGGGGTCGATTTCATACTTCAACAGTCTGTATCTTGAGTTCTATATAATGCATACTGAATATCCTAGTTTTATTTTGTTGGTGACTACTCTGACTCTGAAATATAGCAAACAAAAATGTAAACAAGGTCAAATGTTACAGTTTTGCACCCGAAACTTTTTTTTTGTAAATTTGAATTTAAGGTTCGAAACTCAACCATTAGGCTTCGTTTTTATTGGATGTGATCGTCTTTTGTTAAATAAGGCAGTAATAATTGCTTAGGTAAAAAAAAAAAAAAAACTTAAAGTTCTACCATTTGTATGGAACTTAGAGGTCGTGTTACATTTTTAAAGTTTAAATTTCCAAAAAAAAATTATTGATTAACTTTTTAGTTTTGATTTTATTACCAATACAATTTCCAACAAAATGATGTATTGACCATTAAATTTGGACAAAGGTAAGCAACGCGGCAGACTATTTATGCTACCGCTCCAGTTCTAGCCAAGGCATCCATACAAATTTCCATATAAACAGAAATTGTAAACCACTCTATTTAGTAATCAGTCCGCCCCTTTGCTTACCTTTGTCCAATTTTAATGGTCAATACCTCAAAAATCAAAACAAAAAATAATTAATTACTAAACCAATTAGAAGTATTTTTAGGCTAAACTTCAAAGATGGATTGCGACTAAACTAAGAGCGTCCCCAACATAATTTTTATACCCAAATGTTCATACGTTGGAACACCCCGTATCTATGGTTTTTTTTATTATTGTTTGGAAGGGACCCGTTTTACAGAAATTTACCAAATTCTTAATGCAACTAGAGCAAGTAACAAAAGAAAATGCAAAAACCAAACGCGTGTTTTTATGCCTTTAACCTTGCAGGGTATTATAATTTTGTCCAGAATTTTGCAACGCAGTAAAGGAAGCATCACCGACCCCATAAAGTAGAAATATTTTTAAACAGCATCACCTGACGAGTCGGGTGAAATGTATTTCGGCGTCCCTTATCGCTGTCCGAGTCTGATAATATTTTTTTCCCCCTCTCACGCGACTGAATAAATCAATAGAACTTGTGCATATGAGAAATAGTGGGATTAGCATGTTAATCTATTTCCACCCCCTAATACCGAACTAAAATGAGCCGGAATCAGCGCGTGGCTCGCTGTTCTCTCACAAAACAACATCAGCGCTTGGAAAACTCGTAGTCGTTGCATGTTACAATATCGATAGTCATATAGAAAGTAGGGTGATAGGGGACTACGGGTTGCGTCAGAGGCGGAACCCTAACCAAAGAGACCCTTTCCGGATCAGAGACAGCAGAGATCCAGCAAGCGATCTACGGAATTTCGTAGTTGAGACAGAGCAAGCGGGAGTGCGAGAATTATAGTCAATTCACACTACAGACTTCGTTATGCATGTTTGCGCCCTTTTTAGTGAAGAGTCACAAGCGGTGCCCCAGCATGTAATTCCCCAGTTCAGTGTCGGAAGGACAATGGCTTTAAATAGTCGCACCTTGGCATGGAGGGTTAGACCGCTATCAGAACGAAAGAGCCAATCCATTTTTTCGAGCTTTGTCCGTGCTGATCCGCAGACTCGGTCAATCTGCCCCTTTCAGCAAAGTCGGCGGTCTAGGGTTACGCCAAGGTACGTCACCTTATCCTCCCCTACATGTTAGCAGATCACACCAATAAAAAGCTGTGATTCCGTAAGCGAAATATATCAATTGCATATATTTCGTGAGCAACATGTAGGGGAAGGGTGAAGGGGGAAGTCGCTTCTCGGTTGGAGCGCTCCGACAGCCGTGAAGATAATGTGGAATTGATAAAACCGTGAAGGCACGACATAAACGGCATTTTAATTGTGTTTGTATTGGATATTATTTTATTGGCGGCGATGGCGTTGGCGCCACTATTACTTGCCTTCAATTCCATTTCGGCGTATTACATTAATAATTATAATACGCCCAATCAAATGCGTTATAATTAATTTCACTTTATAAAATTTGTTTATAAAGTTTGTTTACAAAACACAGCTGAAAATATAAGTCAGTGTGACCCCTTTTGACCATTTTCTTTATTTTCTTTGGTCACACTGTTTCCCGAACGAAATATATCACAATTTCGACCACGGAATTCCGTTGGAATTCAATTTTCGTTGATTTTAGTACCAGCCTTTAAGGCCTGTACTCAGCCGAGAGAAAAAAGTACTAGAAAGTCGTATAAAGCTGCCACATAGCGCAAGGAAATACGGTTCCAATTTCGAGAGCGGGGTCACGAAAAGAATAAAATATGTAATAAAACAGGTCGTTCTCCACTATTGGGCTCTCACTCTCTCTTCTCTTACCGTTTCTTCACAGATTTCAAAAATACACACTACTGGGTAAAATAATAAGCCTCTTTGTTTTGTTATTGCTCGAAAATTTGCGGGGGTTACCGCATTTTTTTAATGCTATGCTTAAATATGTGTTAAATGGCCGTTTTTGGCCTGGCCAAAATAATAAGTACACCAATTCTACAAAGCCATCAACTCGAAACGTATTAATATGTTCCTACTGTTTTCTTAATAGTAGTAATCTTATGATAGTATTAAGTATTAAATAATTTTTTGATTCTTTTTGGCATACCTAAAATAAGTTTTTGAAGAGTCACCTCTGGAATCTCATACCGGGCTTTTTCCGAAAATTCCCACAATACGGGCATTTTGAAACGTATTTTGGCACAAATACAAAGTTTTTAGTCTCCTCATAAATTTACAGAGGATTTCAATCCGACAACTTATAACGTGTAGCTTGTTTTCTGGAAGTCAAGCATTGATCAGTCCTGCCGTGGGTTTTATGTCGTCGTCCTGTTGAAAGAGGAGTCTTAAGGACATTTTTATACCCTTGCAGAGGGTATTATAATTTTGACCAGATGTTTGCAACGCAGTGAAGGAGGCATCTCCGACCACATAAAGTATATATATTCTTGATCAGCATCACCAGCCGAGTCGATCTAGCCATGGCCGTCTGTCTGTCCGTATGTCAGTCTGTCTGTCTGTCCGTCTGTCGGTTTCTACGCGAACTAGTCTCTCAGTTTTTGAGCTATCGAGCTGAAATTTTCAGCATAGTCTTATTTCTTTAGCACGCAGTATATATGTCGGAACGACCGAAATCGGACTACTATATCCTATAGCTGCCATAGGAATGATGGCGAAATTAATGTAAACAAAATTTTAACTTCTCTGTTTTTCAACGTATTTCTATAAATTTTGAGATATTGCATTTTTTATGCTTCTAGAATTACGGTTTTAATTTCATTAAGATCGGACGACTATATCATATAGCTGCCATAGAAGCGATCGGTCGATTTATATGAAAATGTAAAATTCTACATGTAAAATGTAAAATATACAAAAATTTGATGTTTTTTCAACATTACTAAAATGGTTCGATTTTCAATGATCCAATTGCAGACTGCAAGGGTATACCAACTTCGGTTTACCGAAGTTAGCTTTCTTTCTCGTTTTTAGTTAACTTATTTTTATAAACGAAACGGGTCATAGTCCCAGTTATGCGATGTATCGGATGACGAGAAATATAGCACCAAAATATTACTCATCCGCAACCGTGCTGGAGGGACTTCTATGTGTAGCAGATGTAAAATTGTTTGCCTTATTGGCTATGTACATGTCGTTTGGAGTCATTATCAAACATATTTATTTTTATTTCGGCGTTCCATAAAATAATATATATATAATATATCTGTATTTTCCCCAACATATTTTCCAAAACTTTTAGCACCGTCTGAAACTTTATTTTCTTGAAGGAACGGACTTTTTAGGGTATATTTTCTGGTAAATCTACATTTTAAGATGTAGGATGAACCTTTTTGGATTAGGTTACGTGTCCAATTTGAGCGGTAAGGGCCCTGAGAGACATGAAATGTTTAATTTTTATACCCGGTACCCATAGGGTACAAGGGTATTATAAGTTAGTGCCAACCGAGAATGTATGTAACAGACAGGCGGAGGCACCTCCGACCCCATAAAGTATATACAGTGGGGAGCAAAAGTGATTACACGTTCAACATTTTCGTGTTCGAGCCCTCATAAAACCTGAACGAATGAAGTTAATCAAACAAACTTTTTTTTTCTCGATTCCTTATTCAATTTGGAACAAATATACGTAAATAGTAAAATAATATAAGAAGCAATGTAATAGTAAGAAATAAAAAACCAAAACAAATGACATGTACTCAGTTTTGCACCTTATATGAAAAAATCTAAAGAAATTCCGTATTAATATTTTGTCCAAAGACAATTCGTGTCTTTATAATTTTTTATGTATTTTGGCATCTTTTCAACCCATTTCTCAACAATTCCATTCAGAAGTTGATTCCACTTCAGTTCCACACGCATCCAAGGACCACCTACGTTGCATTGGACTGATTGATACGGCCCAAGATATATGGTCATGATTGACCACAGATTTTCAATCGGATTGAATTCGGGACTTTTAGCTTTCCACTCTAACAAGATAAGATGTTGGTTTTTACCCGTTTCTTAAGAATTTTTGAAGTGTACTTAGGATCTCCATCTTGTTGAAAAGTGAATTTTCCCTCATTAAAGCCAAAATGATCTAAAAAATATTGAAAATGGGCTTGGAAAATATTTAAAATAGTCTTCCTTCTTTATAATTTAATCAATTCTGTGAAAATGTTCAAGTGAGAACTCGGTACTATTGGGTAGAACTTAAAATGCCGCAATTGGGGGAAAAAAAATAAACCTCCTCCCTCCTAGGAAAGTGTTAAGGTTCGATTGAAATTCGCATTGACACACAAAAATTAGACAATATATGATAGGAAATGTGATATTTGGTGAAAAGAATCCATGTTTAACCATTTCCAGTCAAATAACATAGGATGTAGTATTGTTCGCGTTGGTCGAGTAACAAGCTTCAAATATATGAGCAAGCCGTATAGCATGGAGGAGGAAATATAATAGCTTTACATCATGGCAAGTTGAGCCTTTGCACAAAATTTATGGAATTATGAGTAAAGAAGACTATTTTAAATATTTTCCAAGCAATTTTTAAAAAATTTCTGGACAAATATGGCTTCTATGAAGGAAAATGTACTTTTGAACAAGGGGGGTATCCTAAGTACACTTCGAAAATGTGTAAGAAATGGGTGGAAAATCAAATTTGTATGTCGATTGAGTAATTGACTCAAAGTCCCGACCTTAATCTGATTGAAAACCTATGGTCAATCATGATCAAATATCTCGGGCGATATCAATCAGTTTAATGCAACGTAGGTGGTCCTTGGATGCGTGTGGAACTGAAGTGGAATCAACTTCTGAATGGAATTGTTGAGAAATGGGTTGAAAAGATGCCAAAATACAAAAAAAATTATAAAGACACGAATTGTCTTTGGACAAAATATTAATACGGAATTTCTTTAGATTTTTTCATATAAGGTGCAAAACTGAGTACATGTCATTTGTTTTGGTTTTTTATTTCTTACTATTACATTGCTTCTTATATTATTTTACTATTTACGTATATTTGTTCCAAATTGAATAAGGAATCGAGGAAAAAAAAGTTTGTTTGATTAACTTCATTCGTTCAGGATTTATGAGGGCTCGAACACGAAAATGTTGAACGTGTAATCACTTTTGCTCCCCACTGTATATTCTTGATCAGCGTCTCCAGTCGAGTCGATTAAGCCATGTCCGTCTGTCTGTCCGTGTGAAACAACAAATGTCAGAGACTATTAGACCTAGAGTTACTAAATTTGGTGATCTGTTGCAAGTTTGGTATAAAATTTGACTAAGCCAACTTCCGCCCCCGAAAATCATAAAAAACGGTATAAAAGCTTAAATCGTCATATTGGGCTTAAAGTAAATAAATATAATAAATAAGTAGGCATTCGCTGTCGTTTTCTGAAAATTTGAGTAAAATCGGATGAAAAACATGTAAGTTATTAAACAGTAAAGTTTCTGTTTATGCTTCTTCTTGTTGAAGCTAAGCGCACTCGGTAAGACACGCGAAAAGTGTTCCGAGGCATTGAGACAAAACGTGAAGTCAATAGTCACCCTCTCGCTCTATCTCACTACTTAGGAACACTTTTCGGGTGTCCGAGCACTTAGCTTTTGATGTTAGCTTAGCTTTTTGATGTTAGCTTAGCTTTTTGATGTTGAGAGTATCAGTGCGTGTAGCTCAACATGTCCCTTGGGTTTCTTTTTTGGGTGTTGCTCAAATTGTTTCTAGCAACTTTTGTCTTCATTTGTCAACATTTTCTTTTTTCCTTGTTCATGTGCTATTTAATGTCACCCACAATGCTTTGGGTACCGGGTATCTCACAGTCAGTCACACTGGACTGTAGCTTTCCCACTTGTTGATATACTGACGATGCAGTTGTTCGATGTTTCTGAAAATATCTTCTTTGGTTCTCGTTCTTTCAGTAAGCACTTTTTATTGTAAGGTATTCTGAATACAAATATATAAAACGTTTTGAGGGTTTTCACCAATTCCCGAAGACTTTTTCCTTTCTTTGAAGATATAAAGCATAGTTAATTGCTACGTATTTTACTTTGTAAAATTTTTGTTTTATTTATATTTCACGCATAAATGTATTCAAGGTGTGCAAAGTGTCCACATATTAGTATTTACGCTAAGCACAATTTGACAAAAATTTTAAGCTTCACAGACCACTGCACTATGGGGAATTTGACCACTTTTGGTGACCAAAACCCATTTTCTGAAAGTCGGAAAATTAAAACAAGTTTTAGTGCAATGCATTCACAATACTCCAATCATCAGTGTTGCATAACAGAAATTTTTATAGAGGGCGCCACAACAAAGGAACAGCTGATAAAACAGCTGGTTGCATTTGCAAAGCACGCGCCTCTGCCATTTTAAGTTTTGTTTGCTAAGTTCAAGAGATCAGAAGTAAAAAACTAAACAACATAACTAAACATTTTGAAATGAATTATAATCTGTGTGGTTTTTATTATGTGTTTGTGAACGTAATTTAAAGAAAAAAATCGTGTTGTCCCCTTAGTAGATCAAAAATGTAAGAAACCTTGCAAATGCATATTTTGGAATAAAGTCTCATGTTCCATAAGAGATTTAAAGTGAGTCCAGAAGAGTCCATCCACCAGATGTATTGTATTTTGTAGAGTATTAAATTTTTGTTCAAATGAATGTTATTAAAAATATCACTTTTTACGATTTTGCGAAAATTTTTCATTTTTAGGACATTACATTTTGTATGGCAACGCTGTATTGCTTAGCAGACGGGAAGCAATTTTTGGTTAGATTGTTTCTGAAAAAATTATAGGAAATCGTCATCCGATCTCGGAAAAATTTTCTATATTCTGTTAAAACAGTATGTATTTTAAGTTTCCAAAGTTTTATGCAGATATCTTAAATTTTACCTGATCTCTCCTATGAAAGCTATAGGATATAGTTGTCTGATCCGGATAGTTTTCAATCAGAATTTCCCTATATATATATATAATTACGATTGGTAAAGTTTCATGTTGATATTTTAATAAACTGAGCGAGTTATTAATTTTGGTCAAAAAAATCGGTCAAATTCCCCATAGTGCACTGTACCGATCGGGAATTAGGCTTAACTTTAAAGATTGATTGTGACTAAACTAAGAGCGTCACCAACATAATTTTTGTACCCAAATGTACGTTGAAACACCCCCTAACAGAACACCCCCTAACAGAAATTTACCAGAAATTCTTATTAGATTATACTGATGTCGTGTTAGACTAGCATTTATCAAACAAAAACACCTCTTAACGAGGTGAGATAAAAGTGACGATGGCACCTTCAACTCCAAATTCCAGAAATTTACCGAATTTCTTCCCCGGAGAGATTTCCATCTTATTCTATTATTCAACTGCTAAAAAAAAATGCTTCCCACCCAAAAACATCATCGATAAAACAACAGCTGAAGTAACTCTGCAAATGCTTCTTGTCCACTCCTGTTCCTGGTTGATTCTGAGCATTACAAAATTATCCCATCTTTGGCAGAAGTCGATTGCCAACACTTGTGTTTGTTTTTGTTTGTCCATATATCTAAAATATATGGAAACAACCTCCACACAAAGGAGTTATGTACTTATGATATTAAACTAGCAAAAGACTTTAATAACATTGAGCAAATGATTAGCGCTCCCACAAAAGCCGATAATTTAAAAATTTGGCTTGATACGATTTTTCAAGTGCCTTCTTCACCTCTCATACAAGTTGCCGATTAAAAAATAACAAGTTAGGGATTCTGCCAATAAAATGATTGTGGCCGACAGAAATGCTTTAATTAAATTAAAAAGATTTTAAGATGCAAATGGGACATCAAGTGGACCAGCTGCTTTCGGAAATTTTAATAATGGAAACTCAGCTCTAAGATATTTAAAAAAAAAACGCTGACATTTCCTCTAAAATACCTTAACTAGACTTAGAGGTTTACAAAGAATGCATACAATATTGATTGCAGAGTCATCTGATGAAGAAATTTATGTCACTTCGACAACCAAGATTTGGAACTGATAAAAGCCATAAAGGCAAGGCCCATTATTTGCGATTTAACACATAAAGGACATTTTATTGTATTTTTAATTGACAATTTTTTAGGAAATTATTTTATTGGCGACGATGGCGTTGGTGCCAATATTATTTGCCTTCACCTCCATTGCGGCGAAATATATTAAATAAGCTCAGTCAAATTAATTTGAATTAATTTCTCTTTATAAAGTTTGTTTAGGCCTAGTACTCAGACAGTAAAACAGTTCGCAAACCCAAAAAGATGCAATCTTTTCAGTTTGACCGCGTATTTAAAACGTTCTTCGGCATTATTGGGAGGCATGTGAAGCGGTCATACGTATTTTAAATCAGCTGTTTTATATTTACAATTATTTATTTTATATTTGAAAGACACTTTGCACAGACTTGCAGTTTCGTTTTTGTATAGCTCATTTGCGCACAATGACCACCAACGCCGTCGTCCAGATTCTCTCGACCATGCACAATCCCCTCGTTGGACAAGTGTCCAACATTCTTTCCTGGATCGGCTGCTGCTGGTGATTCTGTTCTTACCAAATGGATGGATGGATGGATTTCCTGGAGCGACAACGAGGACAAGCGGTGGTGATTCTGTTCTTACCAAATGGAGTTAACCACCATCTGGGTGGTGGCGGTGGTTGCCGTTGCTACTCCTGTTGCCAAATTTTTGGGCTGGTGAAATGATCCAAAGTTACTTCGTTCTTGATGGATGCGAGACTCTCATTGTACACCATATTTGCTGGCATACATTTGGTTAGAGTTGGTACTGCTCTTGCTCCCGATTGTGTCCATTGCTGAACATGTCCTTTTCCAGCTTGGCAATCAAGGTTTTGCCCATCGAGGGACCTATTTCCTTCCAGGCCTTTATTTATGCAAATGTTTAATATTGTCCAAATCCCTTATTATTGAATTTGCCTCTACCAATTTAATTACTATTACTTTATCTGCTCTTCTAAACTCCTGTACTCGGCTTTTACATACATCATTGTGTTTGGCGGGATCTATATTTTTGAAATGTGCGAAGAAACAGTAAGAGAGAGTGAGAGACCAATAGTCGAGAACAACCTGTTTTATACATTTTTTATTCTATTCGTCACCCCGCTCTAGAAATACTAAAAGTCTCTTCCTGGTATTTTCTAGTATTTTGTTTGTTCGTCTGCGTACCGGCCTTTAAAACAGCGTTGCCGAAAAGTGTTTATCGACTCTTGACCTCTCGATCTCTCTCACTGCTTAGAAACGCTGTTCGCTTGTCTGAGTACGGAGCTTAAACCAATGTTCCATCTTTATAACGATAGTTATCGATAGATTAAAAGCTTCCACCTCTAGCGCATCTCTCTCCTACTACAAACCAAAAAACTGTAGATTTGCGGCTATTGCCATGCTAAATAGTGTTTATTTTGAGAGTTTTTTCAGAATAGAGATCCCAGAGAGAAAGCGTGTGAATGCATGATGGCATTGAATTCTTATTTTTATTATTTAAGCCTAGTACTAACCAGCGCTAAACCCTTTGCTAGCTAAAAGGGTTTCATATATCTAGTGTGACTAGGTTTTATGGTGCTTATCAAAAATCCATACGAAATGGCCAAACGGCCATACTGTCAGCTGTGTTTGTTTAAAATTCAAATTAAACGCTGCAAAATGAACAAATAACTTAAATTATGATATGTTTTTGATGTTTTACTAGTGATTAGTTTCCATTGATGATCTAACCAAATATTTCCCTTCAGCATTCGAGAAAGCATCGTCGTGATCATTTCAAAGGCTTAAAATTGAATCTAATCGGTCTAATCAAAACATCAATAGTGCGAAAAGCAATCGATGGTGTTCAAAAAAGTTAAAAAAATCGATAATATCGATAGTGCTCCGATGTTTTGCCAGCACTAATGCGAACTGTTTTACTGTCTGCGTACTAGGCTTTAGCGCTGGTGAATACTAGGCTTATAAAAGAGCTTGTTCTTTTTTAAGTGAAACTTTTTTACGCGCATCTTGGATTTTCGACGACCAGTAAAGTCGCCTCAAGAACGTATCGAAAAAACGCAATAGCTGTGTGTTATCGCCTATATCTTTCATTTGGAATTTGAAATCAAGAAGTAATTTTTTACGCTTGCAAAAATGGTCAACTGCGGATGGGTAAATGAGTGTATTTTGGTTTTCTCAAATATACATTAGTGAATTTACCACATGTACAACTTGCCACAAAAATATGTAATGCTTATCCACAAAAAGAAAAGTATTTAAGCAAAAAAAATACAAAATACTTAATTTAATTTACTTAAAAACTTTAAGAAACCTAATAATTTTATAGGTTTTTTCGTATGTGGGCTTTTTTGCTCAGAATCTAGCTTATATGGACGCTCGAGAGGCGACCGAGTGGGACCAGCTGGATGTGGGTCGAAAACGTCGGACACTTTTCCGAAGCCCTGTGGTATCTCTAGGAAAGAGAAGGCGGTCACACACTGCTTAGTTTTTGTGCATGACAATTTTTGTTCAGCCGAATTGCCTTTTTTTAACGAAAACAGGCTGTCAGTCAGTAGTGCCCCGGCTCCGTAAATCGTTAACCAGCGTTTCAGAATTAGCAACAGAATGTCGGCAACAGCAGGGTAAGTCAAGTCTGCTGGCGCGCCCCGACTCCCGGCCCTTATCGGCACTTCTTTTTGTGGCTTCTTTGTGCATCGCGTGCTTTGTTGCGGCGGCGTCCATTTTCAACCGCCTGCCTGGCCGCTGAAGACGAAACGTCCATTCCCTAATGCAGGCGGTCCACACGGCCGGGCGATGGTCGGAACTCTGCACTGGCAGTGGGCGTGTCCCGTGCGCATCTGCATTGCAATATTTCTGGGCCAAATCGGTGAAGCAGCTTTTGAGGTTATGTTTGGCTTGACGGATTTTCGGCATGGACTTTCGGCCGGGCGAATCGTGCATATATGCAAATAGTAGCCATTGGGATTTGCATAGGTCAAAGCTTGTCCAGCAGGCTTCCAGAAAACTCGGCGCGGGTTGCCATGACAATCGAATACCCTACCCGCCGGGCACCCTACACCTCATATGGTAGTCTGTTTATGTTTACCTAACGATGCGCTTCGTTTCAGCTCTATTCCGCCTCCAGTTTCCTGGGCTCAGCGCAATGACTTGGTCTACGTTATTATTGATGTAGAGTGCAAGGACATCGAACACAAGTAGGTGCAGCAAGTTGTAGCTATTGATTCCGACCAGCCCCTAATACTCTAATTCGAATTGTGTCTCGCAGAGTGACGGAAAACAGCTTCACCTTTAAGGGCGTCAACGTGCTGGATCCGTCAAAGAAGTACGAAGTCACACTAAACTTCCTTCACGAGGTCGATCCCGAAAAGGTGACCAGCAAGAATATTGGCCGCTGCCTGGAGTTCACAATACCCAAGAAGGCGGCGGGTCCCTACTGGTCCTCCCTGACCACGGACAAGACCAAGTTGCATTTCCTGAAAGCCAACTTTGCCAAGTGGCGCGATGAGTCCGATGACGAGGAGGGTGAGTTTGGGGGCTACTTTTTTTTTTTTTTTTTTTTTTTTAAGCTAAACCAATGCAAAATCTGATTACATTTTAATTCGCAGGTGGTGATGCCAAAGACAACGGCATGTTTGGCAATTTCCTGAACAGCCCTGGCGGCGACTGGAACAACAAGTTCGACGATTTCAATGTCGACGACGAAGAGGAAGATTCGGATGACAACATCCCTAGCCTATCGCAGAATGACGAGGAAGAGGAAGAGGGTGGCAACGGCGACGGCGAGGGCGACAGCAAGAAGCCGGCTGCCTAGGCCGCCGGATGGATGGTGTCTAGCATTTTGGCGTAGTCGTAGCGTTAGCCGAGGCGCTTATACCATTAAGTCAACACGAACACAACACAACACACACTCCTCCTCCCACGCACTCTGCCCCAAAAAAAAAAATCGCTCAGTCACTCCACCACCCATTAAATCATCCACTCACGCATGCGTACATAATACACTATTCCAATCGAAAAGAAAACCATATTTAATTTAGATGAATACATGTATTCAGAGGAGCGATGTTAACAAGAAGCAACACAAGGAACAAGATGATTTAGCGCCGACAAGGGAAACACATAAGTTTTACGCTAGAAATTAACAACCGGAGGAAAGCTACTACCAATTCATTGCAAAATCAGTTTGCAATTTATTATTTTTGTTTCCTGTAAATAAAGGAAATTACAATAAAAGAAAATGAAAACTAAAACATGAATGGAAATTTAAAAAAGAGGGGATGGTAAAAGGAAAGAAGCACTGCAATATGTGGAAAATCAAACTGAGTGGGAAGCGGGTAATCTGTATATAAAAAAATATGTATTCGGCTTTTTTAAAACCACTATATCTAATAACTGCCATCGGGACAAATTAGCAAATTTTTGTTGTTTATAAAGATGTCTGACTAAAACTAAATATAAGATTCTTAAATATTATTATGGGGCAAGAGCCAAGTAATCCATCATTGGGTTTGAATTTCATGATTGGAGTGCAACAACAGTCATCAACATGTTCATACATATGTACATACATTTTTAATTTTTTGTAGGTGTCTTATTGTTTTCTGTTACTATCTTTTTTCAATAGTGTAAGAAGAATAGTAGTGAAGGTGTAAGAAAGAGTTATAGGTTACAAATTACTGGAGTATGTTAGGTTTAGGTGTGAAGATTTATATTATTCTGTGTGGTTGGTCTATAGGGTGTCTTCTTTTAAGTCTTCTTTTGGTTCTGTGTTCTAGTAGTCTTCTAGCCAGAACAATTGGGTGGGAAGACAGTTTATTTTGATATGTTGCGGCTCGACTATTGATGACTATTGATCATGGGGACTTTGAGGTCCCTGCCAATGTCGACGTTTCGTATGAACCATTCCGCCCCTGTGATTTTACGCAGGATTTTTATTCTTTATTCAAAAGTTAACAAAAATTCACTGTTAACACTAAAAATATAATAACAATAATAATTCCACCCCCAGCCGGGTAGGAGGACTTTTTAAAGATATGCTCCGTCTCATATCGGATGGGTTGGGGTGAAGATTTACAAACTAGACAATAAGATTTGACGACTAAACCAATGGGGCTTGCATGAAGTCACCACAGAATTCGAAGACGGAACAAACAAGTCTAGAGCTGAATTAAGCAGACTGTAGAAACTAGTTATCAAAATTGAGGGTTTAGAAGCGGAATCGAGAAAGGACCAATCAGATTCTTGGAGGTAGTGATTTAATTCCGTTATCAGCTGGAGAAATACGAACTGAAACAAATTCGATATTATCATCCGCATTAAGTGTAATAAGATCAGACGGAAGGGTCGATTTAACAGCAATTAGGACACCGCCTCCTGTCCGGTTAGAGCGATCACAATGATAAAAAATACTATATAATTGGATGAGACAATTTCGTAATCAGACACTGATGAATTCAACCAGGTTTCCGTAAAAACAAGTACGTTTGCATCAAAAGAATCACTATTTGTATACAACTTATTGAGTTTCCCCAATAAGCTGCGAACATTTTGATAGTGTATGTTAAAGGCCGAAGTTAGTTTTTTGAACGTGTGGCGGCGGAGTTATCGGTAATTCTGTTGTCATTTTTAGGTTTACAAGTACTAACAAATTCATGAACAATTACGTGATCAGGCCTAATAGAAGGATCAAGAGCTCTCTAAGATTATCGTGGAGGGAGATCTTAAAGGATGCAAAATTTCGCATCTGTTTGAAGTTTAACTTAGTGACAACGAAATCGGTTACAGATGCATTTAGACTGTTGCTCAACTGTTGCTATTTTGTGCGGTTTCTGCCGCTCGATGACTGATATGGGCTTAGCGGGGGCCTGGATTAGAACATTTGCTGGGCGTGACAGATGTACGTTGTGTTGTGCCATCGGATTTGATCTGGGTTCACAACCAGAAACAGCGGATCCAGTGTCCATATTATTAGAAGTACCCTCCTGCGATATACATATATTCATGGATCAGTGGTGACCTGGAATCAGTAGATCCAGAGGTAGCCACACGGGTTGTGCTTGGTTGACGACCAGAAGTAGCAGATACCTGAGTCCATACTATTTGTAGTAGCCGCCAGGGCTGTTCTGGGAACAGTGGTGACCTGGATACAGTAGATCCAGGTGTACCATCAGCAGCTTGGATATCGTCTTTATCACAAGATGTATAATCAGCGGCTGGGCTGAGCAGCAAGATAGGAGAAGAAAGGCCTGGAACTTGTAAGAACGCATTAGACGATGTGGGCTTAGGTGATATTTTTATTGAGTCACTTAACAGTTTTCGGTCCTTGAAAATCAATTCCGACTTTCGAAAGCGACTTAAAAGGTCGTTAAATCCAGCGCGTAAGGACTGATACACAAGATCAGTCTGTCTTATGAAACCCATTATGTCGACTTTGATGTCTAGGCAGCTAGGGGAAGGCCGATCCAGGCTTTTATTGTTTCTTATACGATCACAAACTAGGGCTGCATTATGTCCAAAGCCTGCGCACTTTGCGTGCGCGATGTTGTCGCACAGCAACCAACTCCCGGCTGCTTAGGTGTTACTTTGCCATTAAGTTGGCATGGAGCGATGCAGCAGTCGGTCATTGTTTATGATTATGCGTTTATGATTATGTTTTAATGCGCGATTGGAAAACAATAATAAGCGGAGACCAAAAAAGCTCTGTTCTGGAACACTACGGTCCAAATTCGTTTTGACAGCGATTCCATAAACTTTGATTCCGTACCTCCACGTAGGGGCAAGTATGGTTTTATATATCCTAACCTTGCTGTTTAGGCTTAGATGGTTATTGTGACTTAGAAGCCAGGATAGCTTCATGGCCTTTTTTTCTAGTGTGCTTGTGATTATCTTGGTGTGCTTTGCAAACGTTAGTCGAGAGTCTAGGGTCACTCCAAGGTATTTGTGATCCCTTTATTTTTCCAGAAGCTGTCTGTGTAGAAATAATCCTGGGCAGGAGTCCCTTTTAAGTATGTGTGCCACCACTGCACACTTTGCTGGGTTGATTGAAATGTTCCATCTACAGGCCCAGTTTTCAAATGTCTGGAGTTTGTCAGTGCCTTTGTTGTACAAGTGGATCTGTATAAGGCTGCTGTGTCGTCTGCATATGTATGTGGCGAGCATCAATGCAATCTGAACACCGTTCTGTACGCATTTGTACGTTTTATTTTTGTAATCCTTAGTATGCGGTACAATTTCACGATGAATCAATTATGGAAACCTCTACAGAACTACAAGTATATATGTAATTTTAAATTGCGCGCGCAATTGTTTTTATACCCGGTACCCAAAGGGTTCAAGGGTATTATAAGTTAGTGCCAATCGAGAATGTATGGAACAGGCAAAAGGAGGCATCTCCGACCACATTAAGTATATATATTCTTGACCAGCATCACCAGCCGAGTCGATTTAGCCATGTCCGTCTGTCCGTCTGTCCGTGTTGGTAACCAGATCTCAGAGACTATAAGAGCTAGAATTACTAAATTTGGTGACAACATTGGAATCTGTTGCACGCAGATCAAGTTTGTTTTAAAATTTGGCAACACCCACTTCTGCCCCTGAAAATCGTAAATATTTTTAATAAGCTATAGTCGTAATTTTTGTCTTAAAATAAATAGATAAAATAAATAAGTAGGCATTTGCGAACGTTTTCTGAAAATTTGAGTAAAATCGGATGATAAACATGGAAGTTATTAAACAATAAAGTTTCTGTGTATGTTTCTTCTTCTTCTTCTGAGCGGCCACAAAGGCAGTAGTGAACAAAAATGTTGCGTGCTCTAGGCGCAATATTAATTCGTAATTTAAAAAAATTTAAAAAAAAAAACATAGATATGAGGTGTTTCAACGTACATTTGGGTATAAAAATTATGTTGGGGGGCGCTCTTAGTTTAGGCGCAATCCATCTTTGAAGTTTAGCCTAATTCCCATACAAAATGCGTATCAAACACGCACACTGACAAATTATGAATACACAAAATCCAAGGGCCTGTCTGTGTGATCGTCGCGGTACAGTGGTCTGTGAAGCTTAAAATTTTTGTTAACTTGTGCTTAGCGTAAGTACTATACATATATGTCGACATATGCACACTTTGAATACATTCATGCGTGAAATATAAATAAAACAACAATTTGACGACGTAAAATACGTAGTAATTAACGACTTTTCAATATTAAGACGTACAATTGAGTATAAAAATTATAAGAAGGAGAATATTATAGTAAAGGACATACAGTTTGATGAGGTAAGAGAAGAGTATTGTTGTGATCATTAGTTAAGAGAGAACGTAAAGCAACGCCGCAGACAAAACATTTTTTTGAAAAAACAAAATTGCGCTCGCGATCCCGACGACTTAGAATTGGATATATAATATTACTTAGCCTCATTGTCCCTTGGATAACCAAAGTATTTATGTATATGTATATGTATACAAACTAATACTATTAATTGGTTTAGTAATTAATTATTCTTTGTTTTGATTCTAGGTTATTTTGCACTGCTGATTTTTTATTATGACATTAAACGAAAATAAGGACATGGAAGGTTCTTTATAATTTTATATATAATATAATGTTAATATTGAAATACAAAAAAAATTTAATTACAAAGTAGTTAATTACTACGTATTTTACGTTGTCAAATTTTTGTTTTATTTATATTTCACGCTTGAATGTATTCAAAGTGTGCATTTGAATACATTCAAGCGTGAAATATAAATAAAACAAAAATTTGACAACGTAAAATACTTAGTGTCGACATATATAGTATTTACGCTAAGCACAATTTAACAAAAAATTTAAGCTTCACTGACCACTGTAAACTTCTAAACTTCAAAGATGGATTGCGACTAAACTAAGAGCGCCCCCAACATAATTTTTATACCCAAATGTACATACGTTGGAACACCCCGTATGGTTTTTTTTTTTTTTAATTGTTTGAAAGGGGCCCAACTAACAGAAATTAAACTTTTTTGTCAATTTTCTTAAAATAATAATCGATGTTTTATCATCGATGTTTTTATAAAAACTCGACGTTTTTTGTTTAAACATCGAAAGACATTAATGTCCGCTATTTAATTTCACACACAATGCTTTGGGTACCGGGTATCTCACAGTCGGTCACACTCGACTGTTAGAGGTGGAGAAACATTGATGCATCGATGTTTTTAAAATGTTTGGGAACATCCATGTTTTAGTCACTTCGCTAAAGTAAAGGAAAACTTTTTAAATTAATTTAAGAGCACTTATTTTTTCTTTTTTCTTGAAATCCTCGATGTTTCATCGATGTCTTTATAAAAACATTGAAAATATTTTTATTTTATTTTTCATGTTTTTTGTTTAAACATCGAAAAACATCGATGTCCGCAAACATCGATGTTTCTCCACCTCTAACGACTGTAGCTTTCTCACTTGTTTTTTTTTTTTTTGGTTGCGTTGGCAGCACTGTTGCTGTGGAAACGCTGGAAAGAGGAAGCATATTTAAATATGCGAAGCAATCAAAGAGTTTTAACTCGAAAAAACAGATCTTGCTGTCAAGCGATCGAACGGAAGCCCTTAGAGCGCAGGCATCAAAATGAAACCAGTTGCGATTCCGGCGAGCGAACGGCGTCTGGCCTTTGTGGCCGAGTGGTATCACGCGGAGGCGGGAATTATCCGTACCTTCCTAATCACTTACTATGTGGCCGACAAAGCGGTAGAGGTGGTAAGTCAAATTAGCCGGGTTCTTCCCGCCCTCATCTGATCAGCTAGGTGTTTTCTAGTTTGACCAGCGCAACAAGCGAACCTTTCTGCGCCGCACCAAGATACCAGAGCTGACGCAGCGCGACTTCTTCGTTGGCTCCAAGATCAATGTGTTTGGCCGGCAGTTTGATATTGTGGATTATGCGGACGACACCACGCGCTCCAACCTGGCCAAATACCGTAAAAAGTGGGTGTCGCTTTCACCAGCAACCACACTGCCTCCTCCATAATTGCATCCTCGATTTCTTCCAGGGGCTTCGTTCTGCTGAAGAACAGCATGTGGACCAAGCATCTGGGCAAGTTCCTGAAGACGCTGATCGTCAACAAGATCAACATAAATAAGGGCTTGATGGTTGATCTCACGCCCAAGATGGCCACTCAGTTTCTTTCCGGCAAGGACAAAACGAATGTCTCCATTTCGTGAGTAGCAAAGCACCTAAATGGTTGAATTTTTCCATCCGATCCCACCCTAGTGTCCTGATGAACGAACTACTAGCTGGCCCGGCGATCAGCCTGGAGTTAATCGGCGACAACGTGGTCGAGACCATGAAGGCCTGCGCTCGCTACAAAAGCCCCGAACTGGAGGCTTCCAGTGTTAAGCTGTCGCCCAGCCTGGAGGAGCTCTGCGAGAGTGAAGAGATTCGCTTCGGGTTCTACTACTCGGACAACGATAACGACGTAGAGATGGACCTGCGATTCTTCTTCGAGGCGAGCCACAGCATCATCAAGGAGTGCCTGTTCCAGGACACCACGCTGGCCATCATCAAGCCGCACAGCATTAAGGACGGCCTGCTGGGTGACATCATTACCGAGATTCTGGTCAATGGCTTCCGGGTGACGGCCATGCGCATGATACTAATGGCGCGCATTAACTGCGAGGAGTTCTACGAGGTGTACCGCGGCGTCTTGCCTGAGTACATACCCATGGTGGCGCAGCTGGCCAGCGGGGTGTGCATGTGCATGGAGATCGCCTCCGCCGATCCCAACAAGGATGCGCACAAGGAGTTCCGCAACTTCTGCGGGCCCATGGACCCGGAGATCGCCAAGCTGCTGCGTCCACACACGCTGCGCGCCAAGTTCGGAAAATCCAAGGTGCAAAATGCCGTCCATTGCACCGATCTACCGGATGACACCCACCTGGAGCTGCAGTACATGTTCAAGATCATCGACTGACCCAATAAGTTTGCGTTAAAATATTTTTTTTTCTCTTTAGCTTAGTGCTTGTTTGCATGTGTGCGTGTCTTAATAAATTACCAGTGTAACACCTTAGTCATCTAGATGCTGTCACTGCGGCTCGGGCTACTCACATCCCGATCCTCCGGATCGCCGTTCAAGCCCCGAACGTACAAGCCTCCCTTGCGTTCCTGCAGGGTGTAATTAAAAGCCAGTAGGGCAAAGATGATAATGCACACTAGCATGACCACCGCGTAGAAGAAATACTCTGCCATTTGGGAGCTAAGCAAACCCAGCTCAGTGACCAGGACCACAATGAGATTACCGAAGGCATTGTTCAGGAACCAGGCAGCTGTGACCACGGACTTCATGGTGGTTGGGGCTTGGGTGAAGGCGAACTGCAGACCTGGAATTGAGAGCAACAGTTCGCCCATCATGAGGAGCAGAAACTGTGGCATCTGCCAGGCTATGTTGACCGTTTGCATGGGTGAATTCTAATAGGCAAATCATTCAATGGTTACTACCAATGGAAACCTGGAAATTTTTCATTGCTCACCGCAATACGTTCTTGCACAGCTCCCGAACACAGAAAAGCTCCTGCAGAGCAAATCCCACCCACGGTCACGCTGTGCAGCGGCTGCAGTTCCCAGTCTAGATAGCGACGCAACAAAGGAACGGTTATATACTGCCACAGGGGGATGAGCATGAAGAGAAAGATGGGCCCGACGGCCTTGGCCTGATCCGGTTGGATGGTTACGCCCAATACTGTGGTGTTCATTTGGGTGGCCTGGAAGGTCCAGCTGGAGTCCTGCTGCGCCAACAGAGCAAAATAAAAGGGCAGCGGGATGAAGAGCTTGGAAATCTGGAGAGGATGATGGCACTCATTACTAAAACCAGATTTAAAGCATCTTTAAGGCGTACTTACCCTCAAAACCCGTGATACATCATTGACGAAGCTCTCGTCATACGCTCCAACAGCATTGTGGAGCCAATAGCTAGAGCGCTTCGTGGACTTGCGACGTCGCCACTTCTCCACCAGACCCGTTTTTATACAGCCACAGAATTTAAAGAGAATGTTTTCCGAGGCCAGCTTCTCGGACTTGTAGAAGCACTTCCCAACCAAAAAGATAACTGACTTCCCCAATATATATCAATTCGGAGAAAGGAACCGATGGATACTTACACCATGCCATTAAAAACGCGCTGCCCAGGGTGCCGAACACGGCCGGATAGCACTCCGTCTTGTTAAAACACTGCGAGTTTACCCGCACCAACGGCGGAATGATCTTGCTTAAGAAGATGCCGAAATAGTAAACGAAATAGTAGAATGAGAAATACTCGGCCAGGTGGGCGCTCTGTTCCGGCAGCTTAAACTGCAGGGCTCCCAGCGAGGTGATGCAAGCGCGAATGGACCCATTGCCCACGGCTATGAACAGCAGAGCGATGGACACCAGCAAGCTAGGATACAGATTTGGGTCTTGATTTAAAAATTATCGAATTGAAATTTTAACTCACACCAGAGACACGCCCATGGTGGGCAGCGATGTTAGGGTGAGCAGGAGCCATCCGAACGCATACAAGAAACTGAAGGCCGATATCGTGCGCACATTGCCCATGTAGCTGTCCGCCAGGATCGCCCCAATGATGGGGCAGAACTGGCCAAAAAAGTTAAAAATGTGCAGCACCACCGTGGAGAAGCTCTCCGTGAAGTTGAGATCATCGCGCAGATAGAGGGCGAGTACGGCTGAAATTTAATAAAATAATTCTTAATCTGGTTGCCGCCGGGCTGTAATCAATTCCGATTTATTGACCATGAAACGAAGGACGGCGCTACAATCGAGACTATTCCACAAATTGCAAGGAAATGAGGCGTAATATCCTCGGGAGCGACGAAACTAAAATAAATTTATTTGGAAATGATGCCAAAAGGAACGTTCGTCGTCCGAAAGGCAAAGAATTTGATCCCAGGTACACTTATAAAACTGTGAAACATGGAGGTGGTAGCCTAATGGTATGGGGCTGCTTTTCATGGTATGGTGTCGGTCCGATTCATCGTATTGACGGAATAATGGACAGATTCGTCTACAAAGATCTATTGGAGACGGTGATGTTACCATATGCCGAGGATAATATGCCACTTTTATGGAAGTTCCAGCAGGATAATGACCCGAAGCACGCCTCTCGAGTAGTAAAAGATTGGTTCCGAGAGCAAAATGTGGATGTTATTGAGTGGCCAAGTCAATCCCCGGACCTCAATCCTATCGAGAATCTCTGGGGTGAACTCAAACGAGAGGTCGGAAAGACTTTCTGCCAAAATAAAAATCAACTTTGGGATATTGTCCAAAGAGCATGGTATAACATTCCAATTGGAACTTGTCGCAAGTTAATATCCTCCATGCCAAGACGAATGAAGAAAGTCTTGCAAAATAATGGCGGATATACCGGCTATTAGCTGCCAGATACTGGTATAATATAAAACAAGACCAAAAATAGTGAAATATGGATTTAATTTAAACATTTATCTTTGTACACCTATTTTTGTGACCAGCCAAAATTGGCGGATTTAAGGAAATATTTAATTTACTTGAATATTAAGGAGTTTGTGAAACTGTTTTTACTTTTAATTTAAAGACAATTAATATACGTTTTGAAAAAGCTTTGATTTGTTGAGATTAGAGAAGAGATGGATTAGAAATAAAAAGTTAAAAAAGAAAAAAAAAACACACCTATTATTTTGTCCATGAGTGTATGTATGTACAATGGGGAGAATGAAGTTAATGAAACAAACTTTTTTTCTCGATTCCTTATTCAATTTGGAACATATAGACGTAAATACAAAAATAATATAAGAAGCAATGTAATAGTTATAAATAAAAAACCAAAACAAAAGACATATACTCCGTTTTGCACCTTATATGTAAAAATCAATGGAAATTCCATATTAATATTTGGTCCAATCACAATTCTTGTCTTTATCATTTTTTATGTAATTTGGCATCAGATTGGGATTAAAAGTTGCCAAACTACATACAAAAAAGACAAGAATGTCTTTGCACCAAATATTAATATGGAATTTCCATCGGGTCGGAAATGCCTGTTACATACATTCTCGATTGGCAATAACTTATAATACCCTTGTACCCTATGGGTACCGGGTATAATAAGCTTGTAAAATATATAAAATAATAATTATTATTAAAAATAACTTTCATAAATGGAAATATATATTGGTTTATTGTGATTTAAGAGTTTTTTTTTTTTTTTTCGCTTTGCAATTTTCAAGCTGAAGTCAAACACGACTTATATTTTTTTGTACCATTCGCGATGCATTGTTTTCTACAATTAATTTCGAAACAATTTCCCATGGCTTGAATTTTAAGAACAAATAGTACTGGTAAAAACCGAGCTGTCCAAATATAAAGTGGCTCGATACTTATTAACATTTAAAAAAAATTCGGATTTGACACGGCCGCTAAACTAGCAATTTTCACACAGAAGATCATTTCGGGCAAGATATTTTAAAACGAACGAGAAAGAAAGCTAACTTCGTTAAACCGAAGTTGGTATACCCTTGCAGTCTGCAATTGGATCATTGAAAATCGTACCATTTTAGTAATGTTGAAAAAATATCGAATAGGGGATGGAGTTCCTCCAATGATTACTCTTGATTACATTGGGGGGAGGGGATCGAAAATCATCAAAAACGTGAGTACGTAATATATGGACAGCCCCTTATAGTTAGCCAGATTTACTTTCGGAATGATTTTATGAGTAAAAGTTTAACTTATTTGGTTTTGATGGAAGAATTCCTGCCTGTAAAACAACCACCTGAATGCAACGGGGTCATGTCATAGTTGGGCCTGTATAAGGTCATGTCATAGTTGGGCCTGTATAACGTTCCCTGGCTAGACTAACCTAATTTATTTTATAGAATGATGGTGCAAAGTGAAGAAAACTGGGCCTACGGGCTCGTTTTCGGTTCTACCAGTAAAGGATGCAAGTGTTAAAGAAATATATTTACATTAAAAAGGCTTTAATTTTAAGAAACATTTCACTTTCGCTTTCCTTATTTCATTTCACAAAATATACATACAGCTCCTCTAAGGCAGAACAAAAGTGCGTATCTTGCAGCTTATCTATGCATTTAATACAATGCATCGCAGACCTTTTGACTGGCACAATAGACCGCCCTGTGTTTGCGTTTGTGACGCTGATAAGACGAATTTTTTAAATATTTTTTTTTTTCGACCAAACAAAGCCGAATTATTGTATTTATGCTCTTACACTTACTGCGAATGCCATTGGCAGCAAAAGCCTCGAAGAACTTGGTGGCCAGAACGAAGATGACGGCGCGGGGATATCTATATTCCATACGGATGAGTGGAGGAGCAAAGCCATAGTTCGGCAGCGAGCTGCGCTCAGGCCTTTTCAGCAGGGCCCGCCGCTCACCTCTCCAACCGACCCACTCCAGATCCTGTCTCTCCGACCCAAAGTCCCCCTGGGTTAGCTCAGCCAAAGCAGGCAGGGCTTTACATATGTAATGGAGGAAATTACCTGACGTTCTTATCTTATCTGCCCTCAGACTCACTTTCTTCGCTGCCGATTTCCGTAGCGCGAAACATTTTCCACAGCCAGGCACCTAATCCGACGTGAACGAACTGAACCGGAGAGCGAGCAGAGACCGGGCCTGGGCCAGTTGTTGACTTCAAAACGATTCGGCTCGGATCGGGTTACAGAGCTGCGGCTTTTGTGGGTCGTTTGCTTGCTGTTGCCACAACGCGCTTTATTGTTTGTCGTCGGATTTGTTCCGCGACTGACGACCGCTGTGGAGAGCGGTCCAAGAATTACTAACGACGCCTGAGATAAAGGGCAGTTAGAGCAGTCCGTTGCAGACGTAGACAGCGCGGAGCTTGAAACTAGGGAGTTAACGCCAACGCCACAGGTTATCTGTCCAGAGGCTGCTGATAAGTCCAAGACACGCTCAGCGAGGCAAACATAGTCACGGGACAAGGCTCAGCTGACTGCGGTGATAGGATGGATGTGCGGAGGCAGGTTTGTACAATGGATTTTTATTAAATTACGCACAAGAAATTAAAACTAGAAGTGCTTGGAGTCGAGGCTTGTGGATGTTTTTTGATGAGGATAAATCCATCGATGAAATTCGCAGTTTTTGTCGCCCATCCACCAGGAGAAGCCAAATGTGGGGAAAAACACGGAACAGTAGCAATGGCAGCTGAGGAGCTGTCCACCTCACACTAGCTTCTTGGCCTCAAAGAAGCTCTTCAGGTGGCGCATCTGCCAGAAGCCCATGCAGACCAGAACGACGGTCTGGGCCAGCGACCACCAGAGCACGCGAGAGTTAGTGCTCTCGCTGGTGTGGCGGAAGCGCTCCTCGCGGTAGCGCTGATAGTTCTGCTCCTTGGTGATTTGGTCCACCTGGTCGAGTAGCTGCCGGATGCGCAGCTGCAGCTCCGTCAGCTTCTCCTTCTGTGCCACATTGGCGTAATCGATGGCGTGCTCGCCCACCTGGATGTCCAAATGGACGCGCAGCTGGGCGCCGCTGAACCAGGCGGTGCTATTGGAGTACATGCAGATGACGTGCTCGCCGGGTGTGTGCGAAGTAAACGAGATGCGGCCCTGTGAACTGTACACGCGGGACAGCACGATCTTGTCGTCGCTATCCCTCACCTCCACATGCATTCCTATGCCAGGTGACGACGGCATAAATCCATTGGAGCGCGGATCGTACAGCTCCACCTTGTAGTTGACTGCAGGAGAATACACAAGTGGCCATTAGTTTTTTAGGTTGGCCATTCGAGTTGGCATTAGGGGCTGACTGCGGCAACTTACCTATCACTGTCGTCTCGTCGGGAACCTCCTCGATGAAGCACTTTCGCTCCGTCTCCGATATGTGGAAGTACAGGCCGCAGGCGCTGTGCAGGGCGCACAGGAGCAGGACCAGGCTGATGAACTGATCGCGCATTTTTGGCTATTTGCTGTGACTTTTTCAAATGGTTGTTAATAAAGTTAAGCTCGCCGACACGTCATATGAAAAAGTGCCAGATCGAAGTCAAAGTGTTTGGCATATAGTGATGGCAGCGTGACGAGGTATGCTACCGTCCGTCCAGGTTAAACCTTTTCGAATGCACTAACAGCAATAATTAATAGTTTCAGTCCAACGATTGAGTACATTTAAATTAGACTTAAACATTTTTAAAGTCCATTTGAAGTGTAAATAATATTCATATTATTTAATTATGAACCGCCAACTACGATACGTCACGCGTTCTTCTTTACTTAAAACTGTCCGATACTCCTTCGGTCTGGCAACGCCGTCGCAACAGCTGTGCAGCTCGACCACTTTTGTTGACGTTCACCTTTTTTTGCCAAAACATCGCGAGCCATACGTTTTGTTAAGAGATATGGACCTGATCATTCTCGTGGGAATCGCCACGGCCCTGCTGGTCGTGATAATTACGCTTTACCTCCTCCAAAAGAAAAAGGCCGGCACAGGTGCAGGTAAAAAACATTTTTTTGCAATTCTCTGAATTCCGACTAATCATTGACCCCAAATAGAAGACAAGCCTGTAGCAGCGGCTCCACAACGTGGCGTCCCACAGCGCGCACAGGAGGGTGTTCCACGACGGGCCCAAATAGCAAGGAACCAGCGCAACCGACTACGCCAGAATGCCCAGGTGGCAGTTGCTCCGGCAGCTGGTGCTGCTGTAGCCCAAGGAGCTCCCGCTGACTCCGACAACGAGGCTGAGGCCAACGCCGATGCCGATGGGGCCCGCGTGCCCCAAGGCGCTGTGCTAGACGAGAAGATGGGCGCCAAGAAGCGGGCCAAGATGGAGGCCAAAGAGCAAAAGCGGATGCAGCGAGAGCAGGAGCTTCATGATCGCGAGCAGCGCAAGGCGAAGGAGGCCAAGGATGACGCTGAGCGCAAGCAGCAGGAGGATATCGAGGCGGAGGCGGAGCGAAAGCGCATCGAGGCCGAGCGCCTGGCTAAGGAGGAGCGCGAGCGAAAGGAGCACGAGGAGTACCTGAAGATGAAGGCTGCCTTTAGCGTCGAAGAAGAGGGCTTCGAGGAGGGCGACGTCGACGAGAAGGACAACCTGCTTGCCGATTTCATACAGTACCTCAAGGACAACAAGGTAGTCCTCTTAGAGGATCTGGCCGTCTCATTCAAGCTGAAGACGCAGCAGGCCATCGACCGTATCCAGGAGCTGCAAGCCGATGGCACCATCACTGGAGTCATCGACGACCGCGGCAAGTTCATCTACGTTTCAGAAGAGGAGCTTGCCGCGGTGGCAAAATTTATCAAGCAGCGCGGCCGCGTGTCCATCGCCGAGCTAGCCGAGAGCAGCAATAACCTGATTAATCTGACGCCCGTATCCGTCGGCGGCGTCGATGGTAGCTCCTGAGATTTGTTAGCCATTTAAAAATTAACTTTATATCTAGGTGCGATCTGTTCATAGAATAACAAGAGCAAAACGACAAACATTTACATGAAAGATTTATGATTTAATTGAGTACCCATTTGACTTCCAGTCCTTGGCTTTGCAATCCTTGCACTCGCAGACCAGCAAGAAGGTGTTGCCGGTCAAATCGCCACTGTGATCTTTCAGTGTGCTGGCCAGGATTTCCTGCAGTCCCTGGTATATGCTTGCTTATAAACTTGTCCACAACTTTGTGCAAAAAGGACGCTCAGCAATCAGTCTACCTTAAGATTAACATTGACTTACATTCATTCACTTTCCCGATAAGCTTTTCATTGATATTAATTTGTTCATTCTCATTCGTTGATTTTGGATTCGGAATCTGGGATATCCATTGCTGGATTGCATTGTTGGAAACGCCCTGACCTTTGGGTCCAATAATTTCCATGAGTGCGTTGTAAGCCTGCCCGGTTTTTACGTTCAAGAAGAATGTAATTAGTCACACTTATGGATGACTCACCAAACGCTATCACTTACCCTGCCTAAACTCTTCTCACTAAGCACTTGGCTATAAGCTTTGTACAAGACCGACATCTTGTTTAATGGATGCCCTGGGCTATGGACCACTAGACCACTTTAGAGTAGAGGGAATCGCTTGTACAGCGAATCGCTCTTCGAGAAAGAGTTAGTAATTGGCTCCGCCTGATTCTGGAGCTGTATAATTTTTAACTACACTTAGTCCAGCTACTTCTTCTGCGTCACATTATTGGAAAATGTGTTAGTGGTGGCTTCTGTTCCTTCCGTGCATTCACCAGTCACTGTAGTATCATCTGGCGTCTCCTGGATAAAATACCTCTGGGCAGTTACGCCCATGAGGAAGTTGTGGAGGATGGACAGGACGACGGATAGGCAGGCGAGGCGTTGCTGCATATTTTATCGCTTTCGGGCTAGAACTATTCATATAATCATCAGCAGTCAAGTCGATCTAGCCATGTCTGTCCGTTTCGTAGCTAACAAAACTCTCTATTTTAGAGTTACGTATCTAAATAAAACTTTCCAAATAATCTCTTAACTCAGCCAACCATAGGCGGAGCGAAAAGGGACGCCCGAAATAGCACCTTAAGGGAGCGTTTCGAAGTCGGAGTGAAAAGGGGCTATAAAAGCTCCTCGTAACAGCTTTTAGGGAGCATAATTTGAATGGTGTTTAAGGTTTCATCAGTCTTCTTGTGCTTGAGTTTAAATCTAAAAATACCGAGTTCGATTCCCAGTCTGAAAAATCGTGTTTTATAAATTTAACTTGAGTTATATAATCAAATAAAAACACCTCTTAATGAGGTGAGATTAGAGTGACGATGCACCTTCAACTTCAAAAGTTTCTGATATCAAATTTTGTGACGATTAATAGTAACGTTAACAAAAATAAATTACAAATAATTCAACTAGTTTCTAATTCGACACGCAGCTCTTTAGTTTAGGCTAGGTATTTTAAAGCTTCGTGCCGAAAACGAAACTAGTTGAATTTTTTGTAATTTCTTTTTGTTAACGTTACTATTAATCGTCACAAATTTAACATAAACTTTTGAAGTTGAAGGTGCCATCGTCACTTTGATCTCACCTCGTTAAGAGGTGTTTTTGTTTGATATCAGAAGTTTTTAAAATGGCATATGTATGTAGGTCACCCATTGTTAGTGTTAATTAGTACAGCTCAATACCATGTCCCGAGGTAGTTCCTATATGACTTAGCTATTATTAAAAAATTGGAACACATAGATCATTGCTATTAATTTTGATGAGAAAGCGAATTTTCGGAGATCTGTGTTATATACCAAAAGGTAAGCAGTAATCTCAAGGAAAATCTGAAAATACGGCCTGAAGTGACTATCAAAATTGTAAGAGCCTTAAAAAATATATTAAAATATCTTTAAAAAAATTTATTTAAATTCTAAATTCCTAATTATAATATTTAGAACAATTTTGTCAGGCAAAGTAAATATCATATTTTTGAAACGAAAATTTTTCAACGAAATATAGCACGTTTCTGTAACTTTAGTCGTTCAGAAGTTATACGAAAATATTTTCAACGAAATATAGCACGTTTCTGTAACTTTAGTCGTTCAGAAGTTATGGGCGCGGATTTCTAGCGCACGATTGATTTTTTTCCTGTTTTCCCGCTAAAGTAGCGGGAAACGCAAAAATTAGATCAAATTAAAAACAAAAATTTTAAAACTTTTTTTTTCAAATTTAAAATATTTTAAGTATGCTTTGATGGATTTAAAATCTATTGCAATTGTGCACGTCTCTATATGACTCTACATGTATTTTTACATAAATGTATGTATAGTGCTTTGAGTGGCTATCAAAATTGTTAGAGCCATTTTTAAAAGAACTTCAAAAACTTAAACAAAAATATTGATTTTAATTATAAGTTCTTAAATATTATATTGAGATAAATTATGTCAAGGAAAAGCTATTATCATTTCAAAATACCTTTTTAACCAAATATATAGCACGTTTCTGTAGCTTTAGTCGTTTATAAGTTATGGGCGCGGAAAACTTGCCTTTTTTAGCTGTTTTCCCGCCAAACTAGCGGGAAAACCAAAAAGTGGTAGAACAAAAGTTGTTTAGCTCGAGCTGTTTAACAAAATAAAAGTGGTTCCAGGACTCTAAAACAAAAAAATCGACAGACAGACAAACATACAAAAAAACATGACAATCGTTTTCATTTCGGAAAGGCCGTTAAAATCTTGTTTATTTAATATCTTTTGAACGGAGTATCAGATCGGGATGATTGAGCTAGATCACAACAACATTAAAATTTTTTTGAGTTTTGCTCCACCGGCCCCAACAGCTGAAATATTCAAAATTTTCAATTTCGCACTTTCACTCCCATTTCTTCTGAACTAATCCGTTTTTGAAAAATCTTAACATGCAGTTTCAAAGAGGTTTACACAACATTTCGATCAAGACATAAATAGTTCCGATCGTAGATATCGTAGCAGATTTTCAATTCTAGGGCTTTATATAGTAGTCTCCTTGCGCCACACAGTCTCGGTGCTCATCGTCACTAAGTGGACTGCCGTCCACAGTGATATAATATTTACATTCATTTAGCAGTAACACATTAACTTACATAGCAGTGTCGGTTGAAGTAATTTAATAATTGTATCATGTAAAAACGAAGACCTCTTATGTGTAGGCTAATTGAGAAAAACACCCTTACATGGGCTTAATTTTTTACCGTTACGAACGGCTTATATCCTGGGTTTACGGACTCCTTTTTATAGTATTTTCGGTGCACGAAAGCAATCCGAAGTCACTGCGATCAGGAGCAACTTGGGACTCCGTAATCACTCCCATATGACTCTGAAATGAGAACTGCTTTCACATATATGCCCCTTTAGTACACTTTTCGGAGCCTCCCTAGGGTTTGTGCCCCGCACATAGAGCTCTAAAGGAGAACGCTACGAACTCCGCTGGTTAGCTGGGCATACTTAAGTCGGAATGTGCCTGATCGGAAAAGTATATATTATAGCTATTAAAGAAACAATCGGGGAAATTATTACTCTAAAAATGACATTTTTTATAATCTCATAATTATGGTTTTAATTTTATGAAATTTAAATTTATGTATAATGTCAGGAAATAGTATTGTAATCTGAAATAAAATGTATTTACCTTTGTCCTTGCTTGCAGTGCAGAAAGCAATAAGGGGTGGCCCTTCCAAGTCCGATTTTTATAAATTAAATGTTTAATCGTTTTTACCACGCCTTTTTTTAAATGTGAAAAATTAATAAAAAAATGTACAATTAACTGCCTGGTTTGTGAGTCGGGTTCATCCATAGGGACCATCTATTATCTAGATTTTAAAATCTTCACAATTCTTAGAATGCTTTACTATTTATAACCAACTTTTATCCGTCAACAAGGAATGACACTTATTCTAGTTCATGTCGTCGTCTTCTTCGTAGTCCTCCATTTCGTCATCATCCTCGCTTTCGTCGCTGGTCTCATCGGGATCGGAGGCCTGGGCGCGGCACTTGGGACACTGGCAGACGAATATGTAGTTCTCGCGCAGGACCTTTTGCCTCGAGTGACGGCTTCGCTCCAGCATGCACTCGTCGAGGTAGGAGATACATATTTCCTGGCCCTCCTGGATAGGGACCAACGCCTTCATCACCACTATATCGTTTGAGTAGGGAAATGTGGAGCAGGCATTCGGCACGCAACTATGATTGATCTTGCTCTGAAGAAGGTAAAGTCCCGAGCCTTCGTTGTTCAGGAATTCGCCAGCAACTAAATAATAAGGATGCGAAAATCCTATGGAGAACATTTTCCCATATGTGATTGGTACATACATTCTCCAACTTTAGCGTAGAGCCCATCGATGACTGTGTCCAACTGCGTCTTGTCAGCATCCGGCAGTGGCAGGTCGGATACCTTGGTTACCCACTGTGACAGCACGCTGGTGGCAATGCCCTGGCTATTGGTGCCCATGATGCCCATTAGCGTTTTGAAGGCATCAGGTGTTGTGAACTGGCAAGGCAAGGAACATTTTAAGAAAGAAATTTGGGGTTTTCCCTCGTGGAATATATACCAAGGCAAACTCCTCGCCAGTGAAGGCGTTGCAGAACGCTCGATACAGTTGCTTCATCTGCTGTTCGAAGTTCTCGCCCAGCATCTTGTGGTAGATCTTTTGCTCGCGATTCACTATCAGTGCTTGAAAGGATTGAAGTTGTTCAAGGAACTCCGCCTTTTTGGCGCTCTGCTTGTACAGGGCCATCAGACGCACAATCAGCAAAATGCTGCCCGTTTCCGGTGGGTAGTGCATCTTTTTCCACGTATCGTTGAGCACGTTAATGGGATGAGTGTCGTCGGAGCGGAATGCGCCCATGCAGGCCTCGCGATGATAACGCTTGTGGGCCTCCATTCGGCAGTCCTCAGAGCAGTAGCGCACTTTGCAGCGTGGGCATTGGGTAAACTGGGCAACCCAAGCGGCCGTGGGATCGTACTCCAGCAGAGGCACCTCCACTTTCGTATCGCTAGCCAGTCGACGAACGTTCTCCAGCACCGTTTCCAGCGGGCGCATGCAATGATCGCAGGCGGCATAGCCGTACGCCACGTTCCACGAGAACTGTCTGGACACAAACGGCTCCTCCTCAAATATCACCTCGTCGGCCGCAAAGTTTTTTGTGGCGATCATGGCACGCCCCTGCGAAATGATGTTCACGGATTGTCAGCAGGTGCTCAAGGCGTGTGCGGATGTGGCCCTTACCTTGCCGAGTACCTCCCGAATCTCAAAGTGGTTCATTCTGGCCGAGATGCACCCTCGCTTTATGTGGCGCAAAAGAAAACAAAATTTCCAATTGCACGTGTGACTGCCAATAACAACGATGCGCCGACATATGTAGCTGTTTTGGCCAGTCAGCGCGAACTTGAGTGGACGCTTGGCGCCAATTTAAATTTATACAATTCAAAAAGTTTAAATTCTCTCAAAACGTTGTATACTACAAACAAAAAATTATACTTAATCCTTATATCTCTTAATAAAGAACAATGAAACCAATTGACTTTAACGTTAAATAACCATCAATATTAAGAATTGGAAACAAAACTTTTGGTAATTTTCTATTAACGGAGCCCCTTACAAAAAATTAAAAAAAAAAAAAACATAGATATGTAGGGGGTGCTTTAACGTTCATTTGGGTATACAAATTATGTTGAGGACGCTCTTAGTTTAGTCACAATAAATCTTTAAAGTTTAGTCTAATTCCCATGCAAATGCGTAGCAAACACGCACACTGACAAATTATGAATACACAAAGGAGAAGAGTATTGCTGTGTCGTTAATTACTACATATTTTACGTTGTCAAATTTTTGTTTTATATATAATTCACGCATAAATATATTCAAAGTGTGCAAAGTGTCGACATACTCGTATATAGTATTTACGCTAAGGGGCTGTCCATATATTACGTAATCACCTATAGGGGGGGAGGGGGTCAGCGAAATGATTATGTTTGATTATATGGGGAGGGGGGTTATTGGACAATGATTACGTAATCATTTTATATCAAAATATATGTTTAAAAAAATATATTTTTATGAATTTATGGGGAAACAAAATGTTTATGATTACGTAATCATAGGGGGCGGGTTTCTGCTATGATTACTCTTGATTACATAGGGGGGGAGGGGGTCGAAAATCATCAAATTCGTGATTACGTAATATATGGACAGCCCCTAAGCACAATTTAACAAAAATTTTAAGCTTCACAGACCACTGTACCGATCACACAGACAGGCGCTTGGATTTTGTGTATTCATAATTTGTCACTGTGGGTTTTTTCGTAGCAACGGTTTCCAAGCTCATTTTGTATGGGAATTAGTCGAAACTTTAAAGATTGATTGTGACTAAACTAAGAGCGTCCCCAACATAATTTTATACCCAAATGTACGTTAAAGCACCCTCTAACTATGTTTTTTTTTTTTAATATTTTGGAAGGAGCCCCGAAATAGTAATAAAATTGCATCTTGGAAAAAAAAAATTACTGGGAAATTTGAAGAAATATTGTCTTATCGCACTCATCTGCTCAAAGAGTCATTACCAGTTGCAGGCTCAATTAGGGTTGCATGATATTTAAAAAATATCGTATCAATGATATTGTCATTTTTGAAAAATATCAAAATGATTTTTTTAAATATCAAGAAAAAATATCGATATATCGAGTATTTATGATATTTAACATTTTTTTTATTTTTAGGATCAGAAAGCCTTTAGAAATCTCTTTCTCTCTATCTCATTATTCGTATACATTACCTCTCTATTGATCCTAATGATCCACATGAATTCATTCAAACAAAACTAACAACACAAATACTTCATATTAAGCTTTTATTACTTAAAGCAATGGAAAATACTGTAAGTTAAAGTTAAAGTTATTTCCAATATGGTTTCGCCAGTGACTTTAAAAATACACGATTTGTTACGTGCCGATCAGTCATACGGCTGCGTGAGTCGCACACTACACATTTAATTGCCGAAGCCATCCTTTCTGAGGATACCGAGCTACCTGGTATTATCAGATAGCGTAGTGCTTACTTAGACAAATGTTGCATGGTCTGCTGTTGCGAAGTCCAATACTGTATTGGGTCAGCTTCCCAATTACTATTTGGCAAAGAAATAAATAAGTGGAACTCGTTTTCGTAGGGGCTGACCGAAAACAAAATATCAGAAAATATCAAAAAAAAATATTTATATTAATATCGATATATATATAGCATAAAAATATCGTGATAAAAATATTTATTTTTTTTTGCAAATATATCGATATTTTGATATTTTTATATATTTTCGGCAACCCTAGGCTCAATCTTATCGGCACCAGATCTGGTCGCTAGGGTTGTTGGATTTTGAAAAAATATCGTATTGATGATATTTGCTGTTTGAAAAATATAACACAATGATATTAAAAAGTATCATAAAAAAATATCGATATATCGAGTATTTTTGATATTTTTTAATGTTCAGCTAAATTTGAATAAAGGTTTCCTGTTGCTGTAAATTTGGGTCTTTTATAGGGCTAAGAATATGTAGATATATTCAAAAAAACGTTATTATATTTGATTTCATCAACCATGAGCTGCAAATAAGAGACATGTGCGACACAATAGAATATTTTTCCTTTAAAAAGTGAACTTAAAAAAACAAATATTATACCCACTCTCAAGCAACTCTTATTTACGTTCTTTGATATAAAAAATAATAACAAAATTATTAAGGATATGGTATAGAGCACAACCCATTGTGTTCAATTTTATTTAATATAATGATACTGATTAATTATTAATTCATGAAATACATTTGTACTTATTGCTTTCAATTATTAATTAGAAAACAAATCTGTTTTTAATGATTTTAGAAAAAACTCGTTTGGTTACATGCTGGTCTGTCATATGACTACGGGAGTCACTAACAACACACTTTATGGCAGAAGCCAACCGTTCCGATAAAACCGAACTACCAGGCGTGATCAGGTAACTTAATGCCACCTTCGCTAGCATGGGCATAGCTGATTTTTGTGAGATCCAGAAATCCAAAGGATTTGTCTCCCAACTTCAAAATGGCATACTAAAGAAAAGCTGCATTTCCTTTCTTTCGGAACTCTGGACTACAGAGCCTCGGAGTCCTATGGTCCTGTTGTGCAGATCTACAAAAAAAAGATTCCTGTACGCTTAAAGCGACCATGTCCTGTTCTCCGCAATCCATTTCTCCTTCAGACGAAGGCAGTATTTCTGATTGCTTACTTTCAACCATCTGCTTTATGATTTCAGCAGTGACCTTTTTTACGTGAAGAGGCATTCTGATTGCTTATTTTCAACCATCTGCTTTATGATTTAATCAGTGACATTTTTATGCTTTATGCTTTATGATTTAATCAGTGACATTTTTTACGTGAAGAGGCATATCGAAATAAATTTTTTTTCATGAGTATGTTATTCTGCAGTAAACCACTCAATCGCTTTTCTGATACTTTTAGAAGGGTATCTTTTGTTAGGATGCCCTCAGCGGTAACCATTTCGGGACAATTTCTTCACTTTCTGACTTAAGATAAAACCAAAGATAAAATATCGGAAATATCATCTCAAAAATATATCAATATCGCCTATTTTTGCCCAAAAAATATCGCGATAATATTTTTTTAGAGATAAAATATCGATATTTTGATATATTTCCGACATCCCTACTGGTCGCCCAAGCATGTTGACGAAAAGAGAAAAATCTAAAGTCCTTCTGTTTTTCTGCGTATCAGATAATATCATACGAAGGGTAATAAACAAGTGGGAAAGCTACAGTCGAGTGTGACCGATTGTGAGATACCCGAAGCATTGTGGGTAAAATTAAATAGCACATGAACATGGAAAAAAGAAAATGTTGACAAGTGAGAACAAATGTTGCTAGGAACATGTTGCGCAACACCCAACAAAGCCGAATGTTGCTAGGAACAATGTTGCTAGGCAACACGCACGTGCGCTCTCAACATCTCTCTCTCTCTCTATCTCTCTTGTTATGCTTTTTCATACACAGGAACTTTATTATTAAATAACTTCCATGTTTATCATCCGATTTTACTCAAATTTTCAAAATACGTCCGCGAAGGCTTACTTATTTACGACTAATAGCTTATATACCGTTTTTTATGATTTTCGCGGGCGTGGCCAAACTTGATTTGCGTGCAACAGATTCCAATGTTGTCACCAAATTTGGTAGCTCTAGCTCTTATAGTCTCTGAGATCTGTTGTTTCAATGAGACGCGTCTCATCTCGCGTCACAAACGGTCTAACCTGGGATCACATGGACGCAGTTCAGGGAGCTGTTTTTGCAGTATTGTCGGAACGGAGACCTTGGCTGCAACTGTGTCTAATCTGCTGAATTGTCGCCCAACAGACAGAGAATCTATGTCGCTGTATTGGAGCAGAGTTTTAACATCCCTGATGTCCAGATGTCCAGAAGTCCCTGACCCCTATCCGTATCCCGGCTTTACGGCGTAATTGGGGGTGAAGGGTTAAATTGAATTGCGTGCTCACGGGAGCCAAACGCTTAAGCAAACACAAATAGAGCTCTGATTGCCTCAGCACATTTCCACAGATTCACAAAAATGTTTATTGGAAGATGATATTTTGTAATGTTCTCAAATTGGAAACACACGAGGACGTGTGAAGGTCAGGATGGCCGTGTCGAAGATTAGTTGGCCAATTCAAATTATAACGACCATAGAGCAACTTATATAGAGGCGCAATTTTCTATCCTCTCACGGTAGCATCAGGGTGGTCACCTATGACATTTCATACTTTTTAAATAATTTCTTAATTACTAATCGTGTACCATTACACAGCCGTGGTGAGTTCAAGTTACGAAGTTGAATTATCGCAGCTCCAACCTTCAATTGTAAATGGTGTGGTGGCATGCCTGGCAAATCCAATTAATATAAAAACTCAATTGGATAATTTACAGTTTTGTTGGTATCACAAACTGCATCGATAGATTTGTATGAAGTCCCCAGGCAACAACTGTTGTATTTATAAATTTAATTCATTGACGTCCACATTTTTTGCTGACAATATCGCTCTTTCTGTCAACCACTTATGATTTTGATATTGTGTGTGTACATCGGGAAATGCGATCGATGAGAGTATTTTGCGAAATGATGATTGTGCAGAAGTCCGATTGTAATTTCATACATCCATACATAATACATCCAGTATTTTCATGTACAGCAACTTTCCCATCGCCAATATCTAACAGTCGTTTAGAGAAAGTTTCGGCGAATGGATCCCGAAGCATTTGAACGCTCATGTTCATCTTCAGTTGTACTTTTCCAACAGTACGACACAGTCACGATGATTTTAAGCAAGCCGCCAAATAGTTTATCATTGTTATTTATATCCCTCAATGTCCTTTCCAATGCCTCAAGCAAATGTTTATGTGGCCCCTTTGCGTTTTTGTGGCATTGCAATGAAGTTAAAATATTGAAAGTAATAAAGGAACGTTGTAGATAGAACATATGATAAATCAAATTTGAAAGAAAAATAAATGAGTGACAACTGTAGACACCTGGCGGGGATAACTGATCGATTTATACTCGTAGTTGATAAGTTATCGACCGGCGAAGGCGGTAGATCAAATTTCAAATTGAAACAAATCGTCATTAATGGAAATTGAAATTATCAACTTATAGTACTAAAATATATAGTACTAAAATTATTATATTCGATTGCCATCTAGAAACGCTATTGCGGATTTGTAGATCGAATACAAAATGTGTATGTATTTCTATATGCTGAACCATACAAAAATAAAAACAAACGAGAAAGAAAGCTAACTTCGGTAAACCGAAGTTGGTATACCCTTGCACTCTGCAATTGGATCATTGAAAATCGAACCATTTTAGTAATGTTGGAAAAATATCGAATTTTGTAACTTTTACATTTTATATGTAGAATTTTACATTTTCATATAAATCGACCGATCGCTTCTATGGCAGCTATATGATATAGTTGTCCGATCTTAAAAAAATGAAAACCGTAATTCTAGAAACATAAAAAACTGCTATATTTCAAAAAAGAATATATATACTTTATGGGGTCGGAGATGCCTCCTTCACTGCGTTGCAAATATCATGGCAAAATTATAATACTCTCTGCAAGGGTATAAAAATTGTTGGTGAACCACCTTAAAGATTTATGTGGATGAAAAATAGATGTTGTCCGATTCTCAGGCCTAACGGTGTCTCACATCAGTGGGACTTCATATGCTACGATATTGTCTTTGCATAAAGACAACTTTTCAGCAGTTGCCAGAACCAGTTGGGAATTATACATGTGAAGGTAGTACAAAAATATTAAAAATTAGCATTTTAAGGATTTTTGGTATAATTTAAGCGTTCATTTTAAGATTGGGGAAGATCTTAAATGAAGTTCATTTTGTTCATGAAAATAAGCTGATAAATCGTATTTTTTGAATTATTTTGGAATTTAAGAATGCATAAAATCTTAAAAGGAGACTTTTTTTCTATCAGTGTAGAAGAAGTCTACTAGAATAAGATGGCAACCTAAAGCTTTGCATCCCAGTTTAAGCCACGAAGAGCGAAAAGTAAAAAGTTATTTTGAACTGACTCACAAAAAATGAACAGAATTTATAGAGCCTAAACTAGGCTATGCCGACTCAATCACGCAAACAGAGTAAGTTGAACGTGTTAAAATAAGCGAATACATACAGACAATTAATTTTTTTTTTATTATTATAGGGAAAATATATTAGGGAGAACAATGCGTGGCGAGATCCAGATTCTAAGGAAAAGGAATCTTGAGATGGACAAGGAAAATCGATCTTTACGGCAGCAGCTGGAGGAATATAAGGAGTTGGAAAAGTATTTAAGCAACATTTTCACGGTACTCAAATAAAAATATTAAAGAGTGGAGGGAAAAGATCCACATTTAATGCAACAGACATGTCAGCTGCTATTTGCCTTCATACAGCAGGACCTCGTGCTTATAACCATTTATACAGAAAAGGATATCCTTTGCCGAGTCGTTCCACTTTGTATAGATGGTTATCTGAAGTGAACATTAAGCCGGGTACCCTGGATGTTGTCATTGACCTAATGGACAACGAAGAAATGCTCGAAGAAGATAAGCTTTGCGTTTTGTCTTTTGATGAGATGAAGATAACTGCTGGCTTCGAGTACGACAGCTCAGCGGACGTTGTTTACAAGCCAAGTAATTACGTTCAACTTGCCATAGCTCGTGGGTTGAAAAAGTCTTGGAAACAGCCAATATTTTTCGATTTCGATACACAAATGGACGTTGATACTTTGAACGACATTATAAAGAAGCTACATAGAAGAGGTTATCCCGTAGTAGCTATCGTTTCTGCCGACAGCTCGGCATATCAGAGAGTAAGTCTGTTTTAACATCAATTCAAATTTTAACAATAAATTCAAATAAATGTTTCAGCCAAAACCTGGTTTAGCCATCCAGCGGATGATAACCTAAAGCTATATGTTTTTGCGGATGCACCCCATATGATAAAGTTAGTCCGTAATCACTATATCGACAAAGGACTAGTTGTCAATGGTAACAAATTGACCAAGGCGACAGTCCAACAGGCAATGGCCCACTGCGCCAATTCCGATTTTCTATTTTAAATTACGGACAACGACATTAATGTCAGCTCGTTGGGAAAACAAAAGGTCAAATTGGCGACACAGTTGTTTTCGAATACAACGGCCAGTTCGATTCGGCGAAGTAGAAAACGCATGCGAAACCGCAGACCTTTTTAAAGATTTGAATGACTGGTTTGATGTTTTCAAGCACAATCGAAACAACACAGCCATATGGCAAAAAATTAGAAGTCCAACGAGGGATTTTAAGTAAGGTGACTGAAGTTATGAGCACAAATATTGTTGACAAAGCCCGAAGGCTGCCCTTCCAAAGAGGGATTATCGTCAGCAATGGGTCCCTGGATGGATTACATACCTACTTGGCTAAGAAGTACGGGATTGAATATATTCTAACTAGCCGTCTTAACCAAGACATTCTTGAAAATTTTTTCGGCGCCATGCGGGCGAGGGGCGGCACTTATGACCATCCGACTGCCCTTCAATTCAAATATAGGTTGAGAAAATATATAACAGGTATAAAAAAAATTAAATGACCAACTAATACTGGATTTTAAAGATACTAATTGTCAAATGTTTAGTTCTATGTTTTAGCACAGTTTTTATCGTGATTGTTGTAGGTTTGTTTTGTGTTTTGTCTTTTGTGTTTTCCTTTAATTACACACAAAAATAAAAAAATTGTCGGCCAGCGGTATCAGTTCTACCTAGTCGAAGGTATTTTAAGCGGGTCAAAATACCTTAGGATAGGTGGGTCTCATACCGGGGCCAGAAATTTTTTTTATTTGAGTGGCTATGTTATTGTTTATTAATAATCTTTATGCCTTAATTAGCCAAGAATACTGAATTGTTGTCAGGAAATGGCAATGTAGATGAGGACAATTCAGATAATTGGCTGAATATCGACTTTTCAAAAAGAGGAGGGGACAAAGACAAAGAAAACGAGTCGGACGATTCCATAATTGATATTGAAAATATCGGAGATGCGGAGATGGATGAGCTTACTGAGGATGCAATGGAGTATATAGCGGGCTATATAATTTAAAAAATGCACCTCAGAAACGAGCTGGCCGAGAAGGGGACATTCACTTACGTGGGTGAAGTCTCTCATGGTGAACTCTTAAAACCATCTGTGGGGTTCAAAGAGAAATTAAAAAAATTGGAGAATACATTTTTAGTTTTTGTAAATGATAATTTTCAACAAACCAAAAATGTTAAACAAATATTATTAAGGTCAGCAGAAAATGTAAATATTAATTTAGATATAAAAAAGTTTTATTTTAAGATTAGAATATATTTTAGGATTAAGAACTTAAACAAACGGCTGGCAACCCAAAAACAAAAACAACGCCTCTTTTCCAACTCAAAATTATTAAAAATTAAACTATGAAAAAACATTCAAGTCTTTTTATTATAACACGCAACTTTAAGCCCCACGCACCGTCTAAGGGATAAACCACACACTCAATTGTCGACTCGCTCGCACTTACTGAGCGAGACCCTCTCACTCGCACTCATTGTTATCATAGCGGAAAGCCGACGGGACTACCTTCTATAGTTGTATCCATGATACAATTACCGAAGGTAGTCCAGTCGGCTGCCGAAGTCGTTCGGTTTTGAGTTGCAAAATTTCAGTGCGTGCTTGCTTGTCGAACAGAAAGGTTGTGTCTGCGGACGAATTTTTTTCAAATCGTTAACCCTTGTCCACAAAGAAAAAAATGTCGTACTGCAGTTTCTGTCGCAAGCACGTGCTAGGAGTGCGGTTTAGAATTGTCCCAAAATGCCCTACTAAAAGAGCTATAAGGGAGCAGTCGCTGGGCTATTGTTAAAAGCCGCTGAGCAGGTCAATGTTAAATTACGTATAATAAAATTTTACTTTAAAATTAGAATTTACTTTAGAATTAAGAATTTAAACAAAGAATATTCCTTCAAAAACAAAAGCAAAAAATTATGTCAAATTCAAAATTAATAAAAATTAAATTGTAAACACTACAACTCTTGTCATTACTAAGGCTTCTTTTAACCCCATGCACCGTGTAGGGTTAATCGACACACTGTATAGCCGTTTCACTCACACTCATTATTCAACACTCTTTCTCTCGCACTTATATCTTGCGACCATGATACAATTACCGAAGGTAGTCCAGTCGGCTGCCGAAGTCGTTCGGTTTTGAGTTGCAAAATTTCAGTGCGTGCTTGCTTGTCGAACAGAAAGGTTGTGTCTGCGGACGAATTTTTTTCAAATCGTTAACCCTTGTCCACAAAGAAAAAAATGTCGTACTGCAGTTTCTGTCGCAAGCACGTGCTAGGAGTGCGGTTTAGAATTGTCCCAAAATGCCCTACTAAAAGAGCTATAAGGGAGCAGTCGCTGGGCTATTGTTAAAAGCCGCTGAGCAGGTCAATGTTAAATTACGTATAATAAAATTTTACTTTAAAATTAGAATTTACTTTAGAATTAAGAATTTAAACAAAGAATATTCCTTCAAAAACAAAAGCAAAAAATTATGTCAAATTCAAAATTAATAAAAATTAAATTGTAAACACTACAACTCTTGTCATTACTAAGGCTTCTTTTAACCCCATGCACCGTGTAGGGTTAATCGACACACTGTATAGCCGTTTCACTCACACTCATTATTCAACACTCTTTCTCTCGCACTTATATCTTGCGACTACAGTTTTGCCGACTGGACTACCTTAAGTAGTTGTATCATGCTTGCGACTACAGTTTTGCCGACTGGACTACCTTAAGTAGTTGTATCATGGTTGTATCATGGCCAGAAGAGCAAGAAGTGAGAGAGACACGAAGTGGTCGTCGTTTCCAACGACTTCGGCTGAGAGAGATCTCAGAGAGTAGCGAGCGAGTAAAATCTCGTCAAAGTAGTCGGTGCCGAAATCTCGATCGCTACGCATGCACAGAAACAGAACAGAACTTGCAACTCATTAAAGTTAAAGCACACATACATTTTGTAATCTAAAACCTTATCAATAATACTTTAAATAAACTGTAATAATAATATAAACCGTCGTCTCAGGAGTTATTGCATCACTGCGGAATTCCCGGGGCCACATAAATTCTTCGTGACGACCACCGTTTAATAAATCCATTCACAATGCACGAAATATGATCAATAAACTCAAGTTTATGATCTAGGCGGAGAGAGCAGCAGTTCAGCGTATAAGTCGCAAGCTTGGGAGAGACACGTGAGAATGTCATCAGCTTGCATTTGGAGCCATTTAGGTTTAATAAGTTTGCAGTGCACCATTTTTGAAAGTTATTAAGATCTGTTTGTAAATCCGACTGGCTAGCGCCGTCCTTGTATTGCACGCAAAGTCAAACGTCGTCAGCGTTCTCTTGAGTTAGTCATCCGGTCACCCGGAGAACATTCGACAAGTTGTTTTAAAAAAGGACTTTTTGAGTCATGCCATTCAGATAACTTGAGAGCCACCTAAGAAGATCGACGGGAAAACCCATTAAGTCGAGTTTCCTAACTAAAAGGGAATGATTAACGGAGTCAAATGCTTTACTGAAATCAGTATAGATCACATTTGTCTGCAAATTTTGTGGAAAGCTCCTTATACTTGTAATAAAAGAACTGAGCTCCAGAAGGTTAGTTGTCGTTGATCTTCGTTTAATAAATATATTTTGGCATGGAGAAATTACTTATCTATACAGGTGCTGAAAATGGGAAGTAATTACGTTTTCGAAACGTTTTGGGATGGCTGACAACTTAGAGTGTTGCTCAACATGTTCCTAGCAACATTTGTCTTTTTTTGGGTGTTGCTCAACATTTGCCTTCATTTGTCAACATATTCTTTTTTCCATGTTCATGTGCTATTTAATTTCACCCATAATGCCCATAGTGACGATGAACACCGAGACTGTGGTGCGCAAAGTAACTACTATATAGAGCCGTAGAATTGAAAATCTGCTACGATAGTTCGATTAGAACTATTTATACCTTGATCGAAAGGTATTGTAAACCTCTTTAAAATTGCATACTAAGATTTTTGAGAAACGGATTAGTTCAGAAGAAATGGGAGTGAAAGTGGGAAATTGAAAATTGGAGCTATTAGGGCCGGCGGAGCAAAAATCCCCAAAGATGCTGTTGTGATCTAGCTTCAAATAAGCATAGAATAACACCTCAATCATCCCGATCCGATACTCCTTTCAGTGTCAAGCTAATCGATGCTGTTCATTTTTGAGCTCCGGAATTTCTAAAAAAAATTGTATATAACATTTTTCTCGAAATCTCGATCCTCCTGTCGAATAACTGTGGATGATGGGAAAATATACAGAAAAGTTCAACAACTTTTTTAGGACAAGGGGATTCCCTTCAGTACCTTTCAGTTTAAAAAAGAGCGGGCTTTTCGAATCGTAATCAAATGACCTAATGCATGAACTGAGAGTAGTGAAATAATTGCAAGACTCAAAGAACTGGGGCACAACCCTCCAAAATGTTTACAACCCCCCTTGAGAAAATGGTAAGGCTAGGCGAGATCTGTTCATTGTAGAACCAGAACCTGCATGTGTATGACATTCGAGTCATTGACTACCAGGTGGTAAAAGTAGAACCTCAACAACCCAGAAAGTGCCCCTTAAGATGTTTCCAATGCCAATTATTTGGGCCTTCGAAAAACTTTTGTTCAGTTTCACCGAAGTGTACCAGATGTGCTGGTGACCATAACACAAACGAGAAGGAAAAGTGCCCCGCTGTGCAAGAGGAACAGCTCAAATGTATGAACTGTGGCTCCAATCATAGTGCGTCCTCCCGCAGTTGTCCCGCCTACCTGGGGCAATCCCAGAGACGTAAGTCCATTGGCTCAACAAACCAACGAACTCGAAAGCGTTCAGATGTTCAACCTGCTCTGCCGCCGGCTCAGAAGGCTTGGTTTACATCTAGTTTTCCTATTTCCTCAAACCAGCAGTCAATGGCATCTAATTCCCGCAAAAATGTGCTGCATTCAATAAGCCAGCCCCATATATTGGAACTGACAGGAAAACTCCCTCAATTGGACAACCTGCTTAAGACAGACTACTGAAATTCATTAATGATTTACCGAAGCAGCAGGAAGCTGCTGCAATATCACAAACGGCTGCGATCGATAAGCTTCTGCAGCTCTTCGATCAAATGATGTCAGGGATGACGAACTTAGGAAAGTTCTCCGATTGACTAAGTCGGAATTTTTTGTAAATCATCTCAATGCCATCGATCCTAACCAGGATCATGGGTTTGCTTTGTGGAAATGCACCCGGAACCTAAAAAGGCAGCCACTTCCCAGGTTTTCTCTTAAACGAAGCGATAGTACTTGGGCTCACAGCGATTTCGCTATTGCCGACGTATTTGCAGGCGATCTGGATAGACGCTTTACTCCGTTTGATTTTGCAACAAGCCAGGAGACCCAGACGACCATCTCTAGATTCTTACAGGCCGATAAGTCTCCTATCTACTTTCTCCAAGATATTCGAGCGGATCGCGCTTGATCGGTTGCTGAATATTGACGCCTTCATGGGCGCTCTGCCGGGAAACCAATTTGGCTTTCGATGTCGCCATAGCACTATTGAGCAAGTTCACAGAGTTGTTAACCATATTCTGAGTGCCTTAGAAGGTCGAAAATACTGTTCAGCGTACTAGACGTTCGGCATGCTTTTGACAGGGTTTGGCATGAAGGTCTATTTTACAAATTAATGCAGCTTTTACCTGAGCGACTCTGGAAGCTTATTGTGTCATTTCTGTATAACAGGAAGTTTGCCGTTGAGATCCGTGGACTTCGTTCTGAACTACGCCCAATTCACGCTGGTGTACCTCAGGGCAGTGTCCTTGACCCGGTACTGTACACACTTTACACATCGGATCTTCCAAACCCCATTGTTTGTGGTACTCTACGGAGATGACACTGCTTTTCTAGCTGCTGGTAGCTTCCAGTCGTGTCCCGACACTCTTGGACGAATTCGAATGTTGGGCATCTCGATTGAACATAGCGCTTAACATTGAAAAGACACAGCACGCCACTTTCGCACTTCGGCTTGGCCGCTCACGTGCCCTTTACTTGGATGGGAAGAGACTAAAGCATGATGATAAGGTGACGTACCTCGGACTAACCCTAGACCTCCGACTTTCCTGGAAGCGGCAGATTGACCGAGTCTGCGGATCAGCAAGAACAAAGCTCGAAAAAATGTATTGGCTCCTTCGTTCTGATAGCGGTCTAACCCTCCATGCCAAGGTGCGACTATTTAAAGCCATTGTCCTTTCGACACTGGGGAATTACATGCTGGGGCACAGCTTGTTATTCTTCACTAAAAAGGGTGCAAACATGCATAACGTACAAAATCACACGCTATTTCAAGACACAGGAATACCAACTGTAACCGAAACAATTTCATCATTTGCAAACTGATACAGAGACCGCCTGCTAGCGCATACCAACCTGGTTGGCAGACATCTTGCCACACCGTTAGGCCGACGGCGTTTGCGCAGAAGACACCCTGCGGACCTATGGATACTCGGCCGAGACAGACATGGACGACGCAGTTTCCGGGATCTATGGTCACTATTTGTTAAACACGAAAACAAGAGCTATTCTTGTGTGGCGTGATAATTAAACTTAAGCTTACAAAAAAAAAAAAACAAGATATTAACGGCCTTTCCTGTCCTGTTGTTTGTCTGTCTGTCTGTAGATTTGTTTGTTTTTGAGTCCTGGAACCACTTTTAACAAGCAATTTGTTCTACAACTTTTTGGTTTTTCCGCTAGTTTGGCGGGAAAACAGCTGCTTAATATCTTCTTAACGACTAAAGCTACAAAAACGTGCTATATGTCGTTAGATAGGTATTTTGAAATGATAATAGCTTTGCCTTGTCATAATTTATCTTAATATAATATTTAAAAATTTCTAATTTTTAATAATTTTTTTTTTTAAGTTTTTGAAATTTTTATAGCAATGGCTCTAACGATTTTGATAGTCACTTCAGGCTGTATAGCCCTTGAGATTGCTGCTCACCTTTTGGGGTACAACACATATCTCCGAAAATCGGCTTCTGATCAAAATTAGTAGCAATGAGCTTCACTTCTGACATGGATTTTTTTGTTAATTTTTCCCATTTTAAACAAATACTTCTGATATCACTTAACGAGGTACCAAACTTTGTGACGATATCCGGCGGTCAGCTAATATCAGGGGTCATAACTATGTGTTATAATTTTTTAATAAAAGCGAAGTCATATAGGAACGTCCTCTGGACATGGTATTGAGCAATACTAATTAACACTAACAATGAGACCTACATACAGCTATTGCCAACCAATTATAAAGATGACTATATATTTGTATCGATAAAAAGCCAAAAAACAGAGTTAGTAGGCCAGTATTATGCCTAATATATTCTAGAAACATTAATCTTCAGTAGATAATAAGGATCTAATCAATATCCTGCGGTGTTTCTTAAAAAAAATGTTATTGAAACATGCATAAAATAGCAGTGCCAGCTAATTAGAAAGATATCCGAGTTATTTCCAAATTTTTTGGTTTTTAAATTATTTAGCAACAAAGTTGGGATACTTTTATTTATTTTACCTTTTATGATTGGTATTATCCAATTTTTGTTGCAAGATAATTACCAAAAATTGATAGGAGTAAGTCAAAAATGCTTGCTACATATAAATTCTATTAGAAGGTATAAAATGCTCAAACTACATATTTTTATGCCTTAGACCTAACCAAATTGTTTTAATATTATGTATTTTAATGAAAAATATAATTAAACAAAGAAAATAAGCATTGAAACTCGTTTAAAAAAAAGTTTCTGTCGCATGTACGTCTTGAGTTCGTCCAGTACGCCCTTCGATCGAGCTCAAAGATCCTTATTATTTACTGAAGATTAATGTTTCTAGAATATATTAGGCATACTACTGGCCTACTAACTCTTTTTTTTGGCTTTTTATCGATACAAAGCCCACCACCATAGTCATCTTTCTAATTAGTTGGCAATAGCTGTATGTACATACATGTGTCATGTTAAAAACTTCTGATATCAAACAAAAACACATCTTAACGAGGTGACAAAAGTGACGATGGCACCTTTAACTTCAAAAATTTCGGATATCAAATTTTGTTGACTATTAATAGTAACGTTAACAAAAATAAATTATAAATAATTAAACTAGTTTCGTTTTCGGCACTAAGCTGTTAAATACCTAGCCTTGAAACTAAAGATCGGCGTGTCGAATTATAAACTAGTTGAATTATTTGTAATTTACTTTTGTTAGCCCTCGTCACTTTTATCTCACCTCGTTAAGAGGTGTTTTTGTTTGATTGTTTAATAACTTCCATGTTTATCATTCGATTTTACTTCAATTTTAAAAGGACCTCCGCACAAATGTATTTTTTTCATGTCTAGTTAGTTACAAGCTGTTTATGATTTTTGGCGGCGAAAGTGTCCGTAGCCAAATTTGAAAACAAACTTGATCTGCAACATATTAGAATGTTGTCTCCAAATTTGGTAGCTTTAGCTCTTAGTCTCTGGGATCTGTTTGCCCAAACGGACGGGCAGACGGTCATGGCTAAATTGACTCGGCTGATGATGCTGATCAAGAATATACATATGTATATACTTTAAGGGGTCGGAGATGCCTCCTCCTGCCTGTTACGTACATTCTCGGTATGCCGAAGTTAGCTTCCTTACTTCTGGACTCATAGCTTTTATTCAATATTTTTGGGTTTTCTTCTCTGCGATCTATTTGATTCGATGTTTACTCGATTTAACCGTATTTATAAAATTTAATCAATTTTTTGGTCAAGGTCATTTTAGAGACCTCCTGGCACAATTCCATAATTCAAAAATCATTCCAAATTGCCATGGATTTATGTATATTTATATATGTACGAATATATAGCCCAACCTTAAGGTATCTTAAGATATGGTGGTCTGATCCGTTTCGTTTCGACATACAAGGTGTGTTCAAAAAGTATCGCGAATTTTGCGTTTTTTTTCAAAAATTATTTATTCATGAATATCTATTTTGTCCCCTTCAAAGTAATCCCAATCTTCGAAGCACTCCAGTTTAGGGAACAAGCTGCGGCTGCGGGAACAGGCTGCGGCATCATTAGTGTGCTGTTTTTGGCCAAAAAGTCGCGCACAAGCAACGATGTGTGAGCAGGGGCGTTATCGTGGTGCAAAAGCAAATTTTTTTTCTTTTCGGATTTTCTTCTTGGCCTTCTAAAAACATTTTGTACCACCGATAAACGTTGCTTCGGTCCAAGGTAGCTTCTCCGTGTGCCACAGTCAACATTCGGAATGCACCCGCGCACTTAATTTCGTTTTTCACACAAAATTTGATATAGGTTCTTTAATCCATTTTTTTGAATAGGTAAAAATCGAAAACGATCCAAAACACGTGCAAGCAAAGCAGCTGTCAACAATTAAGTGATCATTCAAAATGGCCGAGCTTGTCGGCATAAGTGAGAGACATGAGTACCAACATAACGCCACAAAAAAATCTAAATTCGAATATACGTAAACCGCGAAAATTCAAAATTCGCGATACTTTTTGAATACACCTTGTACATACATATGTATATACTACCTGCAAAGTTTCATTTAGATAACTCTAAATCTGAGAGACTAGTTTGTGCAGCCGGACACACGGAAACGGACATGGCTTGATCGACTCGGTTGTTGATACTGATCAAGAATATATATTCTTGAGAGGGTCGCATTTGTCTCCTAACACGCGTTGCAAACTTCTGACTAAAAAAAAAATCCCTTCTGCAAGGGTATAAAAGTATGCCTTTTAGAAAATCAGAATAAAACACAATTTTTGACTTGTACTGTACTATCATATAATAATAATAATCAATTACATCGTTTAAAATTTAAAGACCTTCTAATGTAATTTGTTTTGTTTTCCTTTGTGTTTGTGTGTGTTGTGTATATATAAACATCTTGTTAACAGCGTTTGGTTTTGTTTTTTTTTTGTTTTGCTTTTAGTTGCTTGTTGTAAAATACATAATATTTCATAATTGTAATAATAATATATCCTTAACAACTAGTAATATTCAAATATAATTTTCTTTGCTTTATCATTATTGTTGTTTTGGGTTTTCTTAGTTATTGTTTTAGCATTTGTTTCCGTTTCCTTTACTGTTTCTGTTTCTGTTTCCCTTGCTGTAGCTGTAGCTTGTTGTTTTTAAATTAATGGTTTATTCACTAACCAGCGCCATCTCTCGCGACGCGGGCGTCGCCAATGACTGCCCCAAGGCGGAGGCGGCAGAGACGGCGCTGCTTAGGCCATCCTCGTCCTCTTCAGTTACTCTCGCTGCGGCGGTTGCCTTTTTGCGCTCCATCTCCGCCAGCAGCTCTTCATCATCCTCCTTGTCATCATCACAATTGCTGCGCTCGACATGTTCGGCGGCTTCTTCATCTTCATGCGCTTCATCGGCGAAGGACACTTCCACGGGGCTGTTGCCGCTATCACCATTAGCTGTTGGCGCCGTCGTCGTCGTCGTCGTCGTCGTCTCGAGCCGATTGTTATTGGCCTTATCCTCACTGGCAGACTTGTTGTTATCACTGTCCAGGCTGTCGCTCTTGGACGTGGGCGCCGTTGGCTCCTCCTCGGGTATGTCCTCGATCAAGCTGCGATTGCCGGATCCGGCCGACGGACTGCGAGGCGGGGGCGTTGTCGTAGTCGCTGTGGCTGTGGCTGTGGCTGATATTTCCACCTCGGCCACCTTGCGCAGCAGGACGGGATCGGAGGCGCGCAACGAGCTCTCAGAGCCGCCCACGCCCTCGCCGCTGGGCCGCAGCACTAGATAGAGCAGGATGTCCGAAAGTGAAATGATGCCGATTACTTTTCGCTGCTCGTCGACCACCACCAAGCGATGCACCTCGGCGCGGACGATGCGCTCCATGATCGTATAGAGCGACTCATCCAGATTACACTTCTGGACGCCCTCGAACCATTCGTTGCGGTGCTCATTGGCCTTGCGCAGCGACACATCGAGATCGTTGTAGGTTTTCTCGGCGGCGAGATTCTAGGGGCAGCAGGATGTGGAAGATGTATCAATACAAATTAACAAATATTATTTTTGTGGTCTACTTACAATCACATCAAACTTTGCATAGATGTCGACGAGCCGTCCCTCGGCATCCACCAGCGGAAGCGCCGATACGCGTCGCTCCACAAACTTCTTGAGCGCCGTGATAATGCTCGTCGTCTCGTCGGCGGTCTCGATGTTGTTGTAGGTGCCAATCTTCAGTTCGCGCAAACTCCTTTGCATGTAAGCGGGCTTTGGTAATTCATTAATCTGCACGAGGTTAGAACTCATTTAGTAACCCGTTGGGAGGGCGAGCGAACGGGGCTAGGACTTACGTATAGAAAGAGGAACCTCAGAATGCGTTTATGTGTCAAGATGTAGAGGACATTGCCAGTCGCCGGATCGATGACGGGCAGGCGATGAATGCGGCTGTGGATGAGAATTTTTATGGCTTCGTAGAGGGAGGCATCCGGCCCGATGCTGACCAACGGCATCACCTGGTTATGCAGTACACCTGAAAGCAGAGTTAGTTTAGCTTGCTTTCTATCTAGAGAGGAGAAACTTCTACTCACTTCGCCACGTGTCCAGTTTGTGCTCCTCCAACTGCTCCATTGACGCATTGGGCGACTTGTAATACATTTGCAGGATCTTGATAAAGTCCGTGATGGTCAGCATGCCTACAAACTGCTGCTTCTCCGAGTTCCAGAGCGGTGCTGCGCGCACCCCGTTGTAGACCAGGGCGTAGAAGGCCTTCTTCACGAGCAACTGGGTATCGAAGACAACCAGTTTGGCGGAGGTGGGTATCAGATCATAGCACTTGTGAAAGCGAAAGAACTTCACAAAGATCTGTGAGTCGTCCTCCTCTGCAAAAACAAGAATAAAAGTGATATTTAGTAGAGATTTAGTAGAGATCAATGCCGAAATAAAAAAGATTGGTGTGCTTGAACTTCACATTATTGGGGTTTTTGTTTTGGGCACCTTTCTTAAGCAGCTCGGCTAGCAGACGCTTCCAGGCCTCAGAGATCTGCTCGAACTCTTTGATGCTTTCCAATGGGTAGCAAAGGACGTCGGCCGGGCGACCGTTGCCACCGCCGAGCACCAGGCGACCCGCATGATTCGAGTAGAAGTGCAACTGTAACATGCGTTCTGGCTCTTTGGGCTGCTGGCTGTTCACTCTTTTCTGGATGCCCTCTTTCGAATCCTCAGTGTCTCATTACGCTGGTCTGATCCGATCCGATCTGATCTGGTGTTGCCTGAGGTCTGTGAGCGCTAACAATTAACTGGGCGACTCGATTTGCTCTGCTAATTGGTTTGCTCGTCTAATTGGACAACCAACTACCTAACAGGCCACTAACAGTCCGCTAACAGACGGACGCCGCTCTACGCGCTTCTCACTGCGTCTAGTTCGGCCAATTAAGCCGAATATGTACAGTGATCGTAAGTGAACCCAAACCGAAGAACCCTCGGCGATGTGGGCCGACTGGGCTACCGAGCAATTGAATAGCATAAATTTAGGGCGCGCGCGTTTCGATAAATTAAATTAAGACATTTTTAATTAAAATAAATTTAGCGTTTGACAAAAGAGACAGAAGCTGCAGGCACGCAAAACACACCAGCATAGAATCACCGAATTCTTCAACAATAAATATTATTTCAATTCCCATCGAGACAATAAGAAAACCAGAAAGAGGAGGGTGGGCAAGTTTTAGACGGTTCTGTGCACAGTATATAAACAAATAAATATTGAGGCGGGGCCAAAAGGTGTTAATCAAAAACTAAATACCACACACAAATGTATATAATGATAGGGATTGTAGCAGATCTGAATTGCCCGATGCCTGATAAATGCAAGCCAAACAGCATTTGTCGGAGCCGTTTTAGCGGCACAACGGATATTGGGACGGACAGTTGTGCCAAGAAATTAATTAACCAATGCGAACCGACCTCAACACTGAAATTTCGAATGCTTATGGCGATTTATTTGCTTTCTTACTCTTTGGCGAGAGAACATTTGGAAATCTTTTTGGGAAATCTTCAAGTTGTTTATAGTTTTTCGATTATTTTCGTCTGACGTCTCTAGTGCTAGGATTTAATTTAAGAATTATGATAAATCGTCAGATAATAAAAATAAAAAAATATAAAAGCTAACTTCGATGCTGAAGTTTGTAAGCCCTTGCCTTTGGAAATTTCACCCAACCATTGCAGTGACAGCTATGGGGCATAGTCGACTGATTTCGATTAAATTAAAACAAGCTCAACCGCTGGTGTATGAAATGTTGATTTTGAAAAACAGAGATTTTGTAGATTTTGCTCGATTTTCATATAAAATTACCGATCGATGATATAGTCGTCTGCTTTAATTAAGTTATCACGAGTTACATATGTGCGTATAAGGAACATTCAATGCCAACTCGGTCCGAAAAAAATGTATACCCCAATGTTAGTGGGTTTTTTTATTTAAAAAAAAAAAAAAAAAAAACATTTTATTATTATTTAGTTAAATTTGTTTTTTTTTTTTCAAGTAGAGGAGGTTTAGACACATAAGAAACAAAATATCGCGGGATAGAACAAATGTTTTTTTTTTTGCAATTAAAAAATATGGTGAGACAACCGTGGCTACTTATTGAACCGAGTGTAAATCTAATATTATTATTATTATTATTAATTAAGTAAAAGCCAAGACCAAAAATTATTTTTAAGGCTAATTTTATAGCCAGAAAGCGTAGGAAAGAACGTGTTTGCGATGCTGGGATTTACCCATATAGAATTTTTCTTTTTAAATGTAATCCATCGGCAACAAAATAGGCTTCTTTATTCAATCATTAACACGCTAGCGATCATTCCCAACAAATTACCCATTTGAGCTCCCCCGTAAGATGAGTTAAAATGACAAAAATGAAGTTTGAATAGAAGAACAAATAGAATAGAATTGAAAATATTTAGACCTAAAAGCAGACAGCAAAGAAATTTGCCCTCCCAGAGATGTGTAAACATTTGAATATTGTTTAATAAATGGAAATTAGTCCAGTTAGTTGCCAGCGCACAAATGCTGGAAATTATAGCGGATGAGGAGCTTATTCCTTCTTTCGCATTTCCATACCGCTCTCGCTTCCTATCTCAATCTGTCTCTCTGTATTATCGGAGGTTGTTGTTGTTTTGATTGGTTTTCCAATGCCTTATTCATTCATATAAAAATATTAGTCTGCATGCAAAGGTATATGTGTACATATGTATCGGTTATTGATTCCAACTCTACGTTTCTACGCTTCTGTGTTTTGCGATTCTTTTGACAGCGGACCATGAGCCACACGAGTTAATTGAAATGCTCCTTGGTGTTGTCGGTTTTATTGATTATTCTATTTCTTTGTGGCTATGTGTATTTGTGCGGGATCAAAACAATTGAAACCCCATTACCACAGTGGGTGGCATTGGGTGCAAAGTGCTAGGTACTAGGAGGTAGGTGCGACGAGGTAATGGCTCGGTTTTGTTGCTGTTGGCGTTGCGGCGCTATTCGAAAATTCCTGACGTGTGACTAAGAGCCAAAATAGGCAAAGAAGACCTTCGAGGGGTCGACTTTGCCTGCCTGGCAGTTGGTCAATTCAAATTATTGGCTTCCGGTAAGTAATATCCATAATCACTCAAAAACTTCGGCACATATAGACACATAGACACATATAGCGCGGACAGAACGGCGCGGCCCAGCTTCTTTCCGCTGCCAATAATAATTCCGTACAAAAACCGTAAGACACACGAAAAATCGTCGAAATTTTTGTCGTCTGCCCGTCTTTCGTTGGCGACGTTCTAAACGATTCGAAATTTTATCATAAACTGATCTGCAGTCTTCTCCCTCTCCCACTCGGTCCTGCTCTTTGGCCGAAAAAGTTTTTCGTTTGGGAAAAGCGCAAAAACAAACAAAAGATACTCGCCGATAGAACAAAATACAAAATGGGAAAAACGCTCAGAGCGGAGCAGAAAAATCTAAAACGAACACGAAAAGTTCTCACAGAGCACACTGTATTCTATAAATTGAATATAATCTTCGGTGAGAGATCGGTTTGGATTGGATCGGTTGGGAATTGACGCTAATGAGGATCATGAAATGTCTGAAACTGGCAACAAATTACATGCACAATTTTTCTTCTCTCCCCAGGCGATCCTCTTATCCGTCCTCTATCCGCAATCACCCCGTTCACGTCTCTTTCTCCGAGCGATCTTCGGCGTACTTGGAACTTATAATTAGCATTGGTACTGAACTAAATAAAAACGGAAAAAGTAAATGAAAACATTGGGGGTGTGTTTGGTCGGCCCACGTTAACATTTTTCTTCTACCAATATGTGCAGGAAAATAGAAGAGTATATATGTACATACATATGTATGTACGTATCATTCCATAACGATTATGTTCTGTGTCGCATTTTAGACCGCCCACATCAAGTGGATCGGCCATTCCCATAGTTAAGTCTTCCTACCATAATCCCTGTGAATAATGAGTTCGATTCCATGGGTTATCTTCTTCTTGGATCATATATATGTATATATACCACCGGGTGGATTCTCTATTCTATTTGTTCTGCCGATGGCGTCGTGCGCCCAAAGAATGGCATCAGAGGCCGACTCTTCATCGAATGCCAAGTGTGTTTGCTAATTTATTTAAATTCAACATTTTTTTATATTCCCAGGGGGAAGGGGTAGAGTGAAATGGGTGCACCTTGAGGGGGCTGTTTTAAAACTTACCGAAATCAGATAGATTTACTTTCTCTAGGAACGGATCGGCGACGGGTAACTGGAATTAAAGGGGAAAATGTTTGATTATTAATAAATTAGTTATACCCTTAATTATAGCTGTTATTTACATAAGCCCCTGCGCCGTAAACTATCGTTAACGAAATAAGCGAGCGAACTTGAAAAGTCGATAAATGGATATACGTAAAGCGTTGCGCAACTGATTTTAGTAAGAGAATAGTTTACACCTAGTTTCCCTACAAATTCCGCCCATATTCTTCTTCACAAACCCACTTATATTCCGATTTTCAATATGGGTCACTATGATTGAAAATTGTTGAGTGGAATACACAAAAGGCGAAGAGAACAATACGATAGCCAAAGTAAACAATGAGGGAACAGTTCGTAAATAATAGTTTAAATTGCCCTGATATAGTTCTCATACGTGTTTCTGTTAATCAGCAAGCGAAATCACAGATAAAACCCAAGGAAAACAAAACAATTCCAACTCCAATAAAATATATATGAGAAAGAGCGCTATTCGCTCGTTCGAGTTGCTTTGAATTAACATTGAAATGTGCAATTGTGGAATTGTGACACATTAGTGAGGGACGAGGGAATCTGAGAGGAGGCCCCATATCAGATAAGGCAATTGAAAAATTACGCTCACATACGAATGTATTTGCTCTGACGCTCCCCACCTCCCGCTACGCCCGCAAGCTAATGGGGTCAAGAAAAGTCTGCACAAAGGTATAAATTCGTATTTTAAATTGATTCAGTGAATTTTTAACGTTGTCCAAGATTGTACTAATTATAATAAATTACTCCCAATGAGTGTATTAAACTTTGTCCAATTTTTAAAATTTATCCATTTAAAGATTATTTATTTGTATTTTAAATAATTTCTTGAACTCGGATTATATATTGATATAGTGAATTTAACTGTTTGGCAACTCACTGCGTGTGTACGAAATTAAACGTAGGGCTAGATGAGAAAAAAAAGTACATTTTTTTCAAATTGCATAACAAGTGGCTATGACTGAAATAGCTATTAAACGCTAAAAAGGTCTAGATTTAGATTTATCAGCACCAGCGGAATGTAAATATTGTGCGTATACTGTCCGTGTGCTGGCAGAGCCTGGGAAGAGAAACTTGCTGAATTGCGTGTTGGAACTGGGGCCACGCTGTTCTAGAAACACCTAGAAATAACGGTGACTGTTGTGCGCCTTTTGCCTTCAAATCAGATATGATATTGAGATAATCAAACTTTGCTGATAGCCAATTTACGTATTTAACTACTTTTAGCTATCTAGAGAGTCCGACTAAAGAAATATCTTTGACAAACACAGTTCCTAAAAGATATTGACCCCCTATTTGGTTTACATTTAAATGTCAGGGCACCACTCATCCGAAGAGCTCCGCCAATGCTCGTATAGACTCTACTATGGGTAATCTGCCTGCATCTTTCCTTTGTCTTCAGCGCCTTCAGTGTTTTCTCAACCAAAACTCACGCTGATTTTGCGTCCGGATCGAGGCAGCAACTGTTGTTGACGTTTCCACTGCTCGATCTGTTCTACGCTGTAATCGCTGCGCCGTCGCATCAGTAGGCACTGGTGCACCGGCGACTGGGTACGGCGGGGCGAGGAGTGGGCGCTGCTCACACGCCGTCGCTCATAGACAAGCGTCTGCTGCACTGCAGCAGCGGCGGTGGCGGCTGAGGCGGCGGCAGAAGGTGAATGACCTAGCGAATGACGGGCAGCATTGCCAATTGTGTGGCTGCTGTACATCGGTTTCTGTTGCAGTTGTTGATGCAGTTGCTGCTGCTGCAGCTGTTGCTGCTGTTGCTGCTGCTGACTGTGCTTTTGTAGCTGTAGTTGCTGTTGCTGCTGCTGCTGACTGTGATTGGTGTGTGCCTTACGTCGCAGCAGCGATGACGACATGGCCGCCGTTAAGGTTGCCTTCAACTTGTTGCCATCCTTAAGCGGCTTGCTTTTGCTTGTTGTGCCGTTTTGGCCAATATGGGAAATGTTGCCGTTGCTATGGCTAATATGGTTAGTATGGCCCGGGGTGTCATCGCGCCGGCTTACGTGCCGTGAGTGGCGTTGGCCGTCAACGAGATCGCGAAGATTTGCACTATTCAACAGCTGATAGTTGGCGCTGGCCGTCGGCCCGCTTTGCGATGACATGAGCGACGGCAAATGGCCGTAACGTTTCTTGCGCTCATACAGCGGCGAGTTGCTCAGCGAGCGAGCCTTGCGTCCGCTTTTCGAACTCGCATTCGCATTTGCATTTTCACTGATGCTCAGGTTGTTGTTGCTGTCGTTATCTTTGGGTAAATTTGGGTCAAAGCGCACGCTTAATTTCGCTGGCTTTGTTGCTGTTGCTGCAGATGTAGCTGCAGATGTAGCTGCAGCTGGTGGAGAGGGTAGCACGCCCACGCGGGGAGTGCTTGACTCGAAGGCGGAATAGCGGCGGCGATACATTAACACGGGCACACCTGCACACACACGCAAACGGATCTATCAACAATGACGACACGAAGCTATTTCTCTTCTTCGTTTCCGCTGCGCTTCGGTTTCGTCTTTTTTTTCCACCAGGGCACGTCTGTGATCACGCGAATGTAAACTTAAACTGGTTAAGAGTTTCGCGAGCCCCAAACGCAGCCCCACACATGAGATCGCCCCACCAACAAAGAGCGGAAGAGGCGAGAAAAAAACACACAAAGAGAGGGAGAGAGTGTGAGCTGGCTGCCCCACAGTGGGGTACTATACCCTAAAAGTGAGGATCAAGCATGTTTTTTTTTTCTGTCATTTCCAATATCTGTATAGTAAAACAGTATTTGATATCAAATCACTATATATTATCATAGCTTCAATTATTATAATAGCATTAAAAAATAAGAATAAATTCACATTTTACCAAGGAAAGTTAAAATATGTGGGAACACTGACAACCGACTACTTAGCTTCTGTTAGGTTTAGGCAAGATAAATCCCAGTTTTATGAAGAATTGTATGTATATCCAATAAATAGCAAGCAAATGTATAAAACAAATTTTAATTTTCAATTAATCCTCATTGTTTGAGTATAGTACCCCACTGTGTGGCCTAGGAGAGCACGAGAGAGTGCTACAGCTTAAGCAAATATAAGAACGAACAAGCAACAAGCTGAAATGTAAATGTAACGAAATCACAACACTCTGCAGTGAACTACACCTAAAGAAATAAAGCTATAAGGAATTGAATACAATTTATTCATTTATTTATTTCTTAAAAATCATCAAAAAACAATTTCATATAAATAAGAAATAATCATTTTGAATGTCAATACATAATACTGATTAAAGATTGTATTAATATTTTTAAATATCAATGCATTCCTTAATTATTACTTTATTCTGTGGATGATGAGAGTCCATTTGTAGGTTGTGTTTATATTAGAGTAAAATATTTTAAATATTTGCAGAAATTTGAATTCAATAGGCAATCATTCTCGTTAAAAGTTTAAATTAATTACACATTCGAAATCTCTGAGTGCAATTTAAGATCTGGGTTAACTGCAACAAAAATAAACTTTTATTTGACCAACGGTTTACTTCTTACATCTCTTGTTTGCCTTGCTTTATTTTTTATGCGCCTCTCCTTGTGGGGCTTCTGTCCGCAAAGCAGAAGAGGTGGGCAAGCTGAGCGAGTGAACCTCGATACCCTGCTGCCCGAAAAAGAGAGTATATGGTAAGAGTCAACTAGCATGACGCTCAATTATTTCCTTTTATTCGTTAAATCGTTAGAGCAAACGAAGAAACGGTCACCGTGTGGAAGCATGGGCATCATATGTGACGAGAGAGAGAGAGCGCACTATCTGCATCCACTAGCGAAAATCTCAAGAAGGCCCAGTCCAGGCGGAAGAAAAGACGAAGATGAGCACCCCACTCAATGCGATTTTCACTCAATCGAAGTCAAGTACGCACCAAAGGCAAAGAGAGCTTCTGTATACATTTAGTGTTTGTTGGTATTTTTGTTGTTTGTCCGATAAGTAAAACAAACTGTGCAGCAAGATTATGGCCTTGTCCAAAAAGAGAGAGAGAGAGAGGCACAGCAAGGGAGAACTTTCGACATGTGAAGAGCACGGTGCTAATTAATCATCATCATGAGCGGGCACATACCAATACCACCAGAGCGGATAGAAAAAAGAAAGCACAAGCCCGCTGACGTCAGACCAGAGACAGTGTTTATAAAAATTAAAGACTAAATTCTTGTCCCATGATCCTATATTCATCGATATAAACCAGTTTCCACGACTGACCACGTTGTGAAGTGCGAAATAAACAAAAACTAACAATAACAATGTTTTTATTGGCCCATAATGCGACCTTGGGGTCTTACATTGGTGCGTTCAATCTAAATTAACCCAGGGGAAAAAGGTAAAAGGTAGGGGTAGTTGCTTAGCTGGTTAATCCATTGTCGATGGAAAACGGTTATCAGCATGACTTTCCGATTCTTTGCAATGATTCACTAAGTAACCTTCTTGTATTTTACCGATGTCGGTTTAATTTTATTCAAATCTCCCACCACAGTTGGAAGTTCTTATCAAAAGTTATCATTTAAACATTACGTATACTTAATGTGTATATCGCATGCGTGAAATACATTGTATGTATGTACATATGTATGTAAATGTAGGTTCTACGTGTAAATTGACAAAGGCCCTAGTCCTCAAAGTATGCAATAGAAATGCCACAATCGATGATATATGTTCTGAATTTGATTTAAGGAAATCTATGTATTTCTAGAGTTAAGCAAAAGTAAGACAAGGCTCTTTACATGCAACAGGTGAAAGCGAAGAACAGAATGAAACAGGCAAGCCTGTGGAGGAATTATGCAAGCAGGTGCAAAAGGAGGAATCGGAAGTGTCAGGGTAATAATAAAATAATGTAAACAAAATAAAACGATTCAAACAGGACAGGGGAAAGACCGGCGAATACATGGGAATACAGATATAAAACTAAAAATAGCTTTAAATCGGAAAACGAAGAGATCGCCCTTTCAAGGAGATAATGAAAAGCTAAATAAATAGGCGGAAGGCAAGATTATTGATATTACCTACAACAGCGTATAGCTTTTGATGGTATTCATCTTTCACCGGATAATAATTTCATTCGCATTACGAATACGTAGAAAAACTGACTAAATCGACTCGGCTGTTGATGCTAAGCAAGAATATACGATTCGATCGGATGTACTTTGTAATAATAATTATATATATATATACTTTTAGATACATCTAATAATAGCTTCGATTTAAACAGTTGCAGTGCTTACCCAATTCTAATAAATTAAATGAGAAACTTACCCCTCTGGAGTCTCTGAAGAGGATGGCTGCATGGTGTGGATCCAGCGTTCCATCTCCTCGCAGCCCGCGACCGGCGGCGCCTACTGAAGCACGACGTTTCTCCAAATCCGCTGAGGCACGACGCATATGAGCACCTTGAAATGAATAAGTTTTAAGTTAGTCCTATTTATCAGGGCTGAGAGTATTAGAGTAAGGGCGAACCTAACAGAACAGCAAGTACCACAATCTACCCGCCCAACCATCCCAAAAGCCCTTTACCTTCTTTGACTATACGATCGTAGATCTTGTAAGTCGCCCCGCAATCGTCCAGGATGCGATTGGGGCGACTGAGCGTGTTCACGTCTAAGCTTTTGGACCTGGTGCGGAAATTCTCCTGCGGATCGTTCTGCGGCGATGTGCAGACACTCTGGGCGTCGTGGTGCTTCCTGGGCCAAACGTGGATCTTCTTGCCAAAGTGCTTGAGCATCTCTTGGATCGAGTGGTGGTGGTGATGATGATGGTGATGGTGGTGCTTGCCATGCTTTCCGTGACCCTCCTTGTGCGGTGAATGCTGATGCTCCGATTCGTCGACGCTGAGACTCTTGGCAAAGGAAGAGTTGTCAAAGCGATGACGCTGAAAGGGTCCGCTGCCCGTACCGCTATCCGTGCTGTTCATCGACTGGCGAGAGGAATCCCCTCCAAGGCTGTAGTCGTTCAGCGAGTTGTGGGCGGCGCTCACGCGATGAAAGATCGAGATGGCCGTTGGCCGTTGCGGCTGTCCGCTGGCACCTGTGTGTGTGAAATACTGATGGTCTGCCTGGCTCTCGTAGATATCGTCGAGATCGTGAGGAAAGTAGCCGCCGCCTCCCACTGGAGCTGTGGGTGGCGGGGATCCAAAATCTGGACCCGCACTTCGACGCATGCTCTGCAAGATGGAATTGTAATTAGGATTAGGCCATTTTTGTAAATCGGGAGGATTATTATGATGGAACAGTAGATGGTCTAAAAAGTTCCTCCTCTTGGACTACATAGCTTACTTACGCCATAGATAGCCGGACTCTGAGATCGTTCCAGGAAGCTGCGCTTCGAGGAGGGCGTCCGCTTCAGGCTGCCGCTGGTGGCGTGCTGCTGGTGCTGTAACTGATGGTGGGCGTGGTGTGTGGGCGAGTTGCGGTAGTTGCTATGGTTGTGGTTTGCCAGCGACTTGTTGGCATCGGGCACAGCCTGTGGCTGCGAGTGACGTTCGCTCTGCCACTGGGCGTAGGCGCTGCCAGTGACACCGCCCATGCCCTCGCCGGCTGCAGCTCCACCAGTTCCTCCGCCGCCGGAGTTGTTTGAATTAGAACTAGAGCTGCTGGAGGAGTCGACGCTGTAGAGGCGACTGTCTTGCGATGAGGCATCGGCACTGCTGCCATAGCCGGGATAGATGTGGCGAGACCAGCTCTCGCCGCCGCTCAGTTGTTTTTCCACCGCGTGCTGGCGGTAAAGGTGCGTAATTCCATGCATTGTCCTCTCCCTCCTTTTCTCTTTCTTCTTTGATCTGTGTTGTCAATTATTTTGTCGTCTAGTTATAGTTTTTGTTACACTTTTGCAACGCAGTGTATACAGGTGTTTGTGGGTTTACTGTTGCCTTTGCAGTTGAAAAATAAAACACTGCGATCTCGTGTCACTGTCTCTGTCTTGCCTTGTAAAAGTCACATAATCCTTCAACTGTAAATAAAAATCACATCACACATCACTCTCCCGTTCTCTTTTTCGCCCGCTTTGCCTTGGCAAGAGGAAGGAAGAGCGAGCGATGCAGCGCGAAAAGCTCTCTCGCTCTCGCTCGCTCCTAGGTTGAACGCACTGAAATTAAGTCAAAGCTTGTATATTATTTATATTCTTGGTTGTTTTTATTATCGTTTTTTGTTTGCCACTACGCGTTTATTTATTTTTCCATTTTTTAAACACTTTTTTTGCCCTTTCACATTATTTCACTCTTTGACCGTAATTAAATAAAAAATACACTTTTGCAGCAGCAACAAATATTAACTGATGAACTTGATCAAGTTCACCACTCACGACAAGAACAACTTCAATAGGGCAGTCAATGCGCGCCTAGCTTTATTGGCATTAAATTCACTTAGTTATCTATCTTGTATCTTGTTGACTTAAGGTTGCGGTTGCAACATTCTAAGGGTGAAGAAAAAAAATAATCGATCGCCACGATTACCACAGAAAAGTGTTTGCGACACTTGCGTCGCCTGCACGCGCAATGGAACCTGCACTCAGCTCAGGGTCGTTTCTAGTCGGGGGCAGCGACCCAGCCGACAAAAGTCTCAGAGTTCAAGGACAGGCGAGCATACCATATGATGGTGACTCCCACACTAGAACGGATCTTACATACATATATACAGTTTATTGAGAACCTATATAGTTAAGTAGTGTAGCAGTATACAGTGTAGTAGTAGTAGTAGTAGTAGTATACTCGTGTACAGTATTTGGAAATTGCGTAGCCGACCTGATTAAGCTTGAAGACTAACAATATTGTAATAATAGACAAGTTGGAAAGCTACAGTCCAGGGTGTCCGACTGTGAGATACCCGGTACCCAAATCATTGTCGGTGAAATGAAAAAGCACACGCACATGAAAAAAAGAAAATGTTGACAAATGTTGCTAAAAACATGGTGAGCAACATTCAAAAAAGTCAAATGATGCTAGGAGTAGCATGTTTGCAGACATCGATGTTTAAATAAAAAACATCGATGGAAAATAAATCGAAGTTTTTCGATGTTTTCATAAAATCATCGATGAAACATCGATGTTTTCAAGAAAACAGAATAAAAAATTTCTCTAAAAAAAATAAAAAAACAATTTCCTTACTTTAGTGATGTGACAAAAACATCGATGCATCGATGTTTTCATCGATGTTTCTCCACCTCTAGACTCCATACAAGGGCCCTTCTTAACATAGATCTTTAGTGTTTAATAACTTTCATGTTTACCATCCGATTTTATTAAAATTTTCAGAAAACGTCCGCGATTGCCTACTTATGTATTTGATCTATTTAATTTAAGCCGAAAATTACGAATATAGCTTATATACCGCTTTTTATGATTTTCGGGGGCGAAAGTGGGCGTGGCCAAATTTTAAAATAAACTTGATCTGCGTGCAACAGATTCCAATGTTGTCACCAAATTTGATAACTCTAGCTGTAATAGTCTCTGAGATCTGTTCTGTTTCAGACGGACAGACAGACGGACATAACTAAATCGACTCGGCTGGTCAAGAATATATGTATATACATACATACATTATCGGATCGGAGATGTCTCCTTCTGCCTTACATACATTCTCGGTTGGCACTAACTTATAATACCCTTGTACCCTATGGGTACCGGGTATAAAAATTTTTAATTAAGAATGACACTAGTTCTGAAGTTCAGACATCTTATTCGGCTCGTTAAAAACAGGAAAAAATTATATTTATTTTTCTTAAATTGCGTATACGATATGTTGAAGAAAAAACCAGTTTTTAAGGTTTTAACCTATAGGTATGTAATAATATAGGTAATATATTGGTTAAAGTCACTAAGAAATAGTATATAAAAAAACGCAAAACCTCTTTCAACGGCAAGGTACGTGAAACAATTGTCGCCTGGCTGGGGCTGGCTTAATAACGTTTCTCAACTCTGATTCAGTATTACCAGAGTTTTAAAATGTCTGTAAATAAAAATATATTTTAAAATAAAGAAGATCATGATTAAGAACGTCTTTCTTTATTTTGAAATGTTTTGCCCCATTTTTCCGTTTCTTTTTTTCCCTCTGTGCTTTTTATTCTGCCGGTAGATGGCAACACTGCTCTGATCTCTACTTTCCCCTCTGTCTCTCTCACTCACTCCCTATGTTGTCTGCTGCTCTCTTTTGAGAATGTCGCGCTTGCGGTTTCTTCTGATGTCTTCTCTCGCTGGCTGTCAACCCCTCCTTTTGGGTAATTAAATTATTTTATAATGCAATAAATAAATGTATGGCATATGCTCGCCAGAGGGAGGCTGCAGGCTGATAGCTTTATATGTAAATCCCTCACACTTTGCACACACACGCGCACATTTGCGGGCGAATCGTTCGTTTGATTTAAATAAACGGCCTTTATCTTTATCGCTGTGTAAAAACAAACAGCAAGCGAAGAGAAGGAGAAGCAGGCGGCCAAAGCAAAGCGAAGAAAAATAAAGTTAAGTTCTATTTTTATTATCAGCGCCACAACAAATAACAACATGGAGCGACTTCGAATACGAAGAAGCCGCATTGATAAAAAACAAATGGGGGAGAGGCACAGAATAGAAAGGCACAATAGCGACGAATATTGATTAACTTTTTTGAGTGGCTTTCAGGGAATATTTTAAAATTTTTTTCAAATGCAATTTATGATAGTTATACATAGAACAAAGAGAGCACGGTTCAATTGAGGTTAAGTTGTTGCAATCAAATTTGTATAAATAATGCAAAAATATATGTATGTAAGTCTGTTGGGTACGACCGGCCGCCCCCGCACTCACACAAGCACATGTCTACGCACACAACCGCTTGGCTAAAAGTTCGTCGAAAGAATGAGAATGAAAAGAGCAAACGTTGCACGTGCTGCCGTTGACATCAGCGTCGCTGTCAGGCGTAAACAAGTGCCAACGAAAGAGAGAGAGAGAGAAATAAAAGAAGTGAGCGAATTTTGTGTGCTAACAGCACTCTGTTAGACGTAACAGTGGGGTGTGCTGCTGCTGGGGGGCGTCCTTGAAACCCCCCAAGTACATAAATGCAAAAGCAAGAGTGAAAGCATGGGAGTCGCACTGAATTGAATTGAACCATTTCCCCCACTCGGCGGCAGTGCAGTTTCTGCCACTCAAGCATGCGGAGTCCATTAGCGAATAGGGCATCATAATATCCAGCCGAATTAGCTGGGGGGCATCTCAAGGGCAAACACATAAACCGGCCATAAATCAGCGCAAAAAAGAAAGAATTCTCTTGGCCTGCAACAAAAAACAGCATATGTGTGGCACAAAATTATGTTCGACAGTACCTCAATTGGCTATGGATTGAGAGATTATTTAAAAATTGTCAAGAATTGCATCTTAATATTGTAAGCATTACTTACAAAGCAGTTAGTTCATGTTTTCGTCATCCTATTAGAAGCTACTTTAATTGATTTAATAACTATGACACTCCATATAAGGATTTAAATACGCCAAGTATGCAATATTTGAAACGTGATGCGATGAAAACAAAAATACTGAAGGATACAACTTTGCGTGAGGGTCAACTTCCCCTCAGACTTCCAAAATATTTAGGCCCCCCGTTTTTGTGACGCATGCGTGCGAAGAAAGTAAAAGTATATATTAAAGTAGACGGTACATAAGCGTATTCTATACTACGTATATACTCCTCTCGTATTCCTGCGTACTCTACAGTAGGCTCCAAAAGTCTGACTCTCGGCGAGAATTGCGCATTTGGGTCAAGTGTGTACGCAAAAGAACTTTGATTAGCGAGTGCAGAATTTTAAAAATACCAAATTATCAGTATCAGTCAGACCCCCACTAGACAAGCCTTGTCAATAAGCAAATATACATACATATGTACTCGTGCTACGTATGTACTACGGTACGGGTACGGGGTGATAAGAACTCCAGCTTGTTTGCTTGCCTTGGGCCTATCGCAAAAATTGATTTGATTGGCATGGCAGCTTGGCCGTCGCCCAATACATAAAGGTGCAAACAAAATGTTTAACAGCGGCCCATGGGGCGTATGCTTAATTAATCTTTGGTAACCCTTGACTAACTGTAAACAGTTTTGCTTGGTTTTCTCACTGTGGTTAATTTTTTTTACTGCACTTTGCGAAATTTGCTCATCATTTACCTTGAACGTGATTTGATATTGGATATGTGGGTAAATAAATATCGAAATATCCCCCCAATTACCGCCATCATCGCCATTCACTGGTCATGTGCCCAGAAAGCGTTCTGGCGGATGTGCAAAGGTGTGCGATTTTCAGTCGCTTCTTTTTTAGTTTTTTTTTTTTCAACATTTTAGTGGGCTCCAATTTCGCCTTTTACTTCAACTCTGGCTTGCTTTTGTGCTGACTTCTGTTTGTCGGTTAATTCTGCTGAAAGAAAATAACCCGATGACTCGGCTCGGAATAGGAGAATCGGGCGAGGATTGGGGGTATTACAGGGCAAATGCTTGAACTTGCCAACGAGTTAAAGTATACGGTAGAGAGGTTACCGAATCCGATCAATGATAAAACAGCTATGGCAGCCAATGGCAACGTTCTTGATAATCGAAAGTCTGAATTTCAAAATAAAAGGTAAGATTTGTAATTGCTTTAAAAATCTCATTTTTACAGCATATTTGTAGAAAGTTATTTAACACAATCGGTACTATTGGATGATATTCGTGGGAGTTATTAAAAAATATATTTGCCGGCATACTGAACCTGTCTAACATCAATGTGTTGCCAGAACCAATGGATATTGCTCAACATCTTCCTAGCAAAATCCACCATGCTAAATTAAAGTTTTCATACTCATAGCCCGGTAATTTGGCCATATTAGTATCTCTTTTAATTTAACGCTTTGGGCGCCAGTCTCCCTGTCGACAGAAAATTCGACCGTGGCTTTCTTACATGTTTATTATATAAATGGCTATAGAATTTGCTTATAAATCTATCAGTTGCCTTTGAGGACATGCTTTAAAAGTCTCCATGAAATTCTGATTTTTATTTGAATTTATCATTTACGTAAGCTGAAAACAAATTAACATTAATTCTCCAAAGATTTGTGTAATCTTTTGAAAAAAAGCAACATTTACTTGCAAATAATTGTATAATTAAAGCTCTATCGGTGATTGTTAAGGCAGAATTAAGGCAGGAATTAAACCCTTTTAGCTATCACAGTTAAGTGTCCCTCAAGTGCCAGCCATGCATAGTCGATTCCTTTCTGTTGGACTCTGGCCAGTTTTTCATTGAAAAAATGAATGGAACTGCGGCACGCAGCGAGCGACCTTTAGGCGGGGCACTGAACCCTGAGACTTTGTTGACTTACGTTTCTTAGGAACACAAATAGATCCCTGGCCGGAATGCACTCACACGGGTCACGACCTCGAACTCGATGCGACTTGGCTGTAATCCCATGAAAGGTTCAGGTGTCCTTGCGCTTTTTCCGAGCCCAATCCCCCCACTTATATTGAAGAACGAACCCATAAAACTGTCACTACTTCGCACTTGCGGAATACTTGCGCGAATGATCTGATGCAAGTGTTTCGCCCAAGTTGTACCGCCGCTTCCCACATATTTGCTTTTTTGTGTAATTTTTGTTGCTCTTTCCGCATCATTAGAGCCGTGCAATTAAACAAATGCAAATTTAAGTACACTTACATACGTATACAAATGTACGTAGAGGAACGCAACCGGAAGAGCAGTCGCTCGCACCCGCACGTCTACCGAACTTTGCACGTTAATTAGTTTTGTGTTGGGAAAAAGAAACAGAACCGCAGCGAATCACACACACACACACATCGGAACCTTGGGGTTCGGGAATTTTCCGCTGCATTGCTCAGCAAAGAATAGAAAAAGTCCTTCAATCACACGCTTCTCTGCCGTCGTCTAATGCATTTTTGGCACCGCACTTAGTTTGAATATTTAAGTTTACATCTCGTTGACAGGCGGGTCAACAGCGAGGGATCGGAACCTATTCCCTATTCGCATTGCCATATACCTATTAGTGCCCTCAAACCGGGAGTCAAGAGGGAGAAAAAACAACATATTTGTGATCTAGCCGTAAAAAGTGTAGTCTTAAACTGATTGTACTTATGAAGCAGACGTGTTTAGTTATCAAGGAGCATATAAACCAATAAGACTCGCTAACTAAACGGAAAACTTTAAAAAACACTGTCTCGAAAGAATGCTTCAAAATTATACATATTAGAAATTTTCAGTGAAGTTTACGTTTATTTGAAATATTTGGAATGTTAGGAATCTGTTCCTCAAAATCCACAGCAATAACCAATATAAAAGGCTACGTAGATGGCAAATCAAAAAACAACGCATGCCACTTTTTCTTTAATGATTAATTTTATCATACGAGTACACATGTTTAATTAATTTATTTCAAATCTACAAATAATCAATAGACACGGCTTCGTGCATAATTTAGAGCCAAATACCGCACTTTGTGATCCATTTTTGGCGTGAGTCATCCATTCCACCCAAGTAAGACGTTTAAGTCTAAGTAATAAATATATACATATAAACAAGTAAAAAAGCCGTGTGGGACCGACTGTGAGATGACTAAATCGACTTGGCTGGTGATGCTGATCAAGTTTTCGGTCCCGACCTTTTGCTGAAAATTTACGTATACTCAATTGGGTCGGAGATTTCTCCACCTGCCTGTTGCATATTTACTCAGTTGGGACTAAGTTTTAAAACCCTTTTAAAAAGGCCTGTTAGAGCTGGAGCACCCTTGCCTCCGTCTGCGAATGACTCGTCTTTCAACCTTGTCTTGACTCACGGGTTTGGCTTATATAACGATGTACATATAAACGTGGACCCGCGGATCGGTGTGCACGCGGAGCTTCCCCAGTGGCCGGTATTTGCTCGCAGCCGGTAAAATTTGCAAATGAAATAAGCCGGCAGCCCCAGTGAAGATTTCCTCACAGCAACAAGTGCAGTTCACATTCGAGAGAACACACCTACTCGCACCCGCAGAGAAAATCATTTTAGAGTTTTAATTATTTTATGAAAATTTTACTTTTACTCTTTACATCCCGATTACTTACTTATTAATAGTCAGAAACAGATGTACATATACCAAAGTCTACTGGTTGTCTTTGACAAGATCATTGCGTGTTTTTGACCGAAACTCCTTATAAACTATATATTAACTCAAAATGGAGAAACGCGGATAAAAACCAATAAAGTTTTAATTTTTGTTAATGGAAACTCAGCCTTTTTCGCAGTGTGCCCTCACACTGACTTGAATTCAATTAATAAGTGCACAACGCGCTGTTGTTTTTCAGCTAGTTCCCTTTCTGTTTACCCTTCTAATGGAGTCGGACTTCTGATTCACATTTGCAGCTCTTTGCATAACCGACCGGGTGAAGTAGTAGCCCCGACGACATTTGGAAAGTGGAAAGGGGACAACGGTAGGGGCTCGACTTGGGTTTTCCGCGCAATTGAATCTATATATTCAGTTGATCTTTAACCGGCCGCTGGCATTGAACGACAGCTCAACGAATGACTATCGTCGTCCTATAGATATATATTTATATGTATATATGTATACATACGTATTACTTCGTTATCTATGAATGTATTTTCTTTGGTGTATGCTTGGGCTTTCTTGGGACCATAACAAATGAGATTCACGCGCTCCGCCGTAACGAAATTATTTTCTTCTATCCGTAGTTACGTAGCTGCTGACGTCACACGAAAAAGGCGATTTATCAAGACCAGTCACGAAGAGTGGAAAGCTAAGACAGAATGGACAGAATAGACGAAGTAATAGAGGAGAGAAAGCCCTAGATATAGCCACGGGAAAATACATTAGGAAAGTCTCTAAAAATTGTTTAATTAAGTAGGTATGGGTTTCAAGAAATCCATGCTAGACTTCCACGTTGATTTGTATACCCTTGCAGACGGTATTATAATTTTGCCATGATATTTGCAACGCAGTGAAGGAGGCATCTCCGACCTTATGAAGTAGACATACATATATAGTCTTGATCAGCATCACCAGCCGAGTCGATCTAGCCTTGTCTGTCTGTCCGTCTGCCTGTCCGGTTGTTTGTCGGTTTCTACGGGAACTAGTCTCTCAGTTTTTGAGCTATCGGGCTGAAATTTTCCTATTATATTAATTAAAATTATTATATTATATTACTTATTACTATAGCTGCCATAGGAATAATAGCGAAATTAATGTAAAAACATTGTAAGTTCTCTGTTTTTTAACGTATTTCTTTAAATTTCGAGATATAGCTTTTATTATTTTAAGATTTACGGTTTTAATTTCATTAAGATCGGACAACTATAATAGCTGCCATAGAAGCGATCGGTCGATTTATATAAAAATGTAAAATTCTACATGTAAAATGTAAAACTTACAAAATGTACTACTTTTTATATTTGACAATGATCCAATTGCAGACTGCAAGGGTATACAAAACTTCGGTTTACCGAAGTTAGCTTTCTTTCTTGTTCACTATCAAATAAGCCTCAGAACACATACAAGTTTCTCTCTTCTAAAAAAAAAACTAAGTATAACTAAGTGTAGATATCTCTAAGCTGACAATATCCCTATGTAATTATCTAATGTAATTATTAAGAAAACCGGTGGCTTTGCCAAGCTCTAGACTTTTTCTTCAAAGTTTTTTTCTGGTCCCCTAGCACCTCCTTATCGGTCCTTGACAATGTGTTATTTATTAACTCCTACTCGCTGACGTCAATTTAAAAGGCCATTTGGGCAGGAAAATAATGCAAATGAGCAAGCCCGAGTCTCAGGTTCGTATTTTGGCAGGTTGTTCCGCAGTGCTAATTAGATTTTACGAGCCTACTACTTTGGGTGTGTGTTGGCGGCAGTTATTGAACTTGGCTGTTGGCTTCTGGCTTAATGCGAAATTAAGATTACATAAGGCAAGATAATCCATATACTATTAGAAAGACTACGTCGCATTCTTGCGTTCGTTACGAGAAAGAGCAAACACGGTACAGTTGTCGGGACTAGGAATGAAAAATGAAAAGAAGGCCTGCCCGACGGGCGAAAAGATGCCTTCAACGCATGCAATCCAGAATTTGAAATTTAAATGAGAATAAAGAAAGCATAAGCCTATTTGGTGGGCTGCGTAATAATAATTTACACCCAGCGTTAACAGATTTTCCTATGAAACTTCGATTTTTACCGAAAATCCTTTATACATATGTATCTTTGATAGACTAACATATGATTAAGGAAATATTAAGTATAGAACAATCTCCAGTCAGCGTACATTAACAATTATCAACCGCCCTGTCAGCCTCGTCTCAAAAAACATTATTAATTGCTCTCAAGTCGTACACAGATCTTACAGCGAACTAATCTGTTGACTGTAGGAGAGAGTACACTGGCATATGTATATACTGTATATGTTTATATTTATTTACATATATCTAGTCGAGTGTGTGCATATCTAGCAGTGCAAACAATGAACAAACATTTGAATTGTTGTTCTTGTTTTTTTATCAACGAGTGAAGCAAAGCAAAGTCTTGGCTGCACGGTGAACGTACGATTTTTATAAAGTGGATATAGTGGCAATATATATACACCGAGTGTGTGCACAGGGTAAATATAAACTATATTCCGCACACTGTGTGCACAAGATTCATTACTGCACGTTGTTTACACACTCAAGTGCGACGCGAATTTGAGCATTTACTGTTGACCAATTGATGTATCTCGATGACAATATTTCCGATTTGTCACCTTATTCTGGACTCATGACTGCTGCAGTGCCCGGCTGCGACAGTCAAGGTCATTTCCTCCTAGCGATCCTCTGGCGGAGATATAGAGTCGTGAAATAAATCAGAGGGCAGCTATCGTCGGGACAGGCAATCGTGCATGCTAATTATCAGCTTTTAAAGTGGGTGTGTTAAACGTTTAGCAACTTTCTTATTTGATTTATATATTTGTACTTATAACCATCATCGCACATCTGTATTCGATTCTATATATACCCCCATATAAATCACAATAAGGAGCTGCGTTCTAAAACCCGTATATTGTACTGAAAAATTTGTATTTCAAATTAGCAGATGGCACAAAAAAAGAAAGGGAGCAATGAAGAAAAAGTCACGTTTTAAGGCCTCACATTTTTTTCAATTATCTAAGTTACATATGTATATGTAATAATCTTTTTATATAAGCCAGTATGTGGTTTTTAGTGATTTAAAAGCGTATAGTAGAGTGCTACACAATATTTCAGGTTTAATTGATATTTTAGCTGCTTCTTAAGCAACGATTAGAACTTCTCTTTTAAAGTTGCGATGGAAAGCTCCCTTCTAAATTATTACTTCAAGCCGTCCTTTGGAGTCAACCTGTCAAAAGATGCGCATTCAGCTCGTTCGGTTGATAATGTGGTGCTGTTTACTAGTCTAAAGCTCCGCGGCTGCCTTCACAGTCTATATGGTACAGGATTAAATAACATAAAAACAGTTCAAGGACAATCCCGTCATGTGCGTGTGAAGAAGCATGGGCGTGGTCTGGAGCTGATACTGACGTGGCAGAGGTCGTTTCGCGGTTCCCAACAAGCTGGCCAGGCAAAGACGGCGAAGACCAAGAGGAGACCGCCTGGGGATCCCATTAAGTTGTTGGCCGACGGGAACGCAATTAACCAAGAGAAATGTCCTCGAATTACCAAGAGGAGCTATGGTCAAGCTATGGTAGCTTGAGAAGAATGGGCATAATACTGTTGTTATACTTTGAATATGAAAGTTTAGGGCTCTCAGTCTATGATTATAGTTGGCAATGCTGCCTAGATTTAATAATGATCTGTATATATACTCAATAAATAAGGAAGCTGTTACAAGTTCAGTGTCAGGCATAATATTCCACCCTGGGACACCCTGTATGCTAAGTGCACTATAAAATATATGCGGCAACAACAGCAAGCGCAAGTGTTGTAATTAAGGCAACACAGCATGAACAACAATAACGATAACAACAATCATCAGGCAGACAGAGACGGGCAGCAGACAAACAATATTAAATATTTATGTTGTTGCGGGCTGGAATTATAATTGAACAGCTCGAGTAAACAGCAACAGATCGAAACAGAAATTTAATTGCCGTTTAAAGTAAGTTCCTCATCTTGACCCAATTCTCAGGCGACCGACCCCACAAAAACCTCCTAAATACAAGCAGTTTTAAGTCGAGATCTTATCGGGGCAGATATAAATCGATAAAAATTCGAATTTCTGTTTCAAAGAAAAATGGAAATGCACAAAGAGAACAGACACGTCATGATTGATGAGATACATCATCTGCATCTGCTAGATGCATCCCCATTGCACAAAGAAAATCTTTGCATTGCTTCAAGGCAAACTTTCTATAAGTTCCCTGAACTAATGTAAATGGAAAACGAGAAAGAAAGCTAACTTCGGTAAACCGAAGTTGGTATACCCTTGCAGTCTGCAATTGGATCATTGAAAATCGAACCGTTTTAGTAATGTTGAAAACATATCGAATTTTGTAAATTTTACATTTTACATGTAGAATTTTACATATACATTACATATACATATATACTGCGTGCTGAAGAAATAAGACTATGCTGAAAATTTCAGCTCGATAGCTCAAAAACTGAGAGACTAGTTCGCGAAGAAACCGACAGACGGACAGACAGACGGACATGGCTAGATCGACTCGGCTGGTGATGCAGATCAAGAATATATATACTTTATGGGGTCGGAGATGCCTCCTTCATTGCGTTGCAAATATCATGGCAAAATTAAGGGTATAATAAGCAAGAATTTAATTTGAAACTTGTTGTTAGTTTGTGACCTAAACAGGTGTGTTTGGGAAACATTTTTGTTGCATTAAACGAAGGAGAAAATTTAAAAATTTCTGTTTGTTTTGTAGTATATTTATTTTCGGAATCTGGCACACAAAATGATTGTACAAGGCACAAATGTAATTTGTTTGCTTCAAGGTTCCTTACTAAACTAATTTGTTTTTAATCCTAATTTAATATCAGATTTAACAGATGGTATGCCAAATTCTTTTATATTTCCTTGTTAGATTTACAGGTAATATATGTAGCTCTTCAAAGAATTACATAATCATAAAAGTATTACGACCTCTCCATGTGTGTTTCTCATATATTGTCGGGGGTTTGCTATGACAACACCTCAATTCCTATCGATAATTGGAAAAGAAGCAAATCATAACCTATTCCAAAGGAAGCAGAAAGGAACATAAAATCTTACCCCAAGTAAGCCCACGAAGGATTGTCTTGTTTGGTAGCTTTTGCGTCGCACGCAAAAATCAGTGTAAAGAGCAGAGAGTGCGAAATGGCGTTCTCTTTCGTTCAAGTGGTTGTTGTCAAAAATGAAAAAAAAAAAAAAAAAATAAACAAAAAAAACACAAACAAGGGAAACAACGAAAATAAAGCGCAGCGAGAACATTTTTGCTGCGCAATTTCTTCTTTGCCGTGTTTTCATTTCTTCACTCTCCTCGACCGACGACATTCTCCCCTGATTTCCAGAATTCCCTAATCGAGAAACCCGAGTGAGAGAGTGGTTTGCCACATGCTGTTGTTTATGTTTTGTATCTCGTGTTCTGAGCCGACTGGCCGACGTCTATTTCCATCATCGGGGCATTCTCGCATTAAAAAATCACAAGAAAGGGTATCTGAAAACACTTGCAAAAGATTTTGCTGCCGCCAGACATAAAGTATGAATTGGATTAGCTGTGAAAACAGATTCCATTTCGATTGTTTTGTGAATTTCTACTATCTATTAAAAGTAGCTTTTTTCGCCAAATAAAATGTCTTATATCACAGCTTATAATATCACAGCAAACTGATTTATGTTTGTGCCTTTTAAATTACCGCCGAAGAAAACTTAATCTGAAACTGACCTATTCCAAGTGGATTTCAATTGTAGATCCGCCAGCCATTAAAACTGATTATTATGGAGCGCTCTAAGCGGGGTTATCTCATCTCATCCCAACTAAGCTACATACTATAGTGCTTATCGGGGCGAGTCGGCAGTGGAATGACTCCAGAAATAAACATTTATAGGCCAGGCCTTGCATACGCATTCGTTTTGGAAATAGAGAGAATCTGGACGTTTATTTTTAAACCAGGCAAAAAGAACACTTGCAGAGCCCGTTTTCCAGATCATTTGACTTTGTCCAATCTTATGCAAAACAAACCCGCAGCTCCGCACACCGTGTGCGATTCTTTTTTCGGCTCATCAAAATATCATCCTCGAACATTTAGTTCTGCTTACGTCACAGCAGCATCATCAAAAACAGCAGCCGATGGGCGCCTCTCGGCAATAAATCAAATCCCATCATTCCCTCTTTTTCCGTTATTCAAATAAAGTTTAGCGAAAAAGGAAGGAGCCACTGAAGAAGAATGCTGTGAGACGAGAAATCAAAAATTTAATTCAAAAATAAATTCAAGAGGAATACAGGCTTTATCACCGGTAAGATAATAGTTTCTAAAAAAATTCAAACTTTATGAATTTGTTCTCTGATGTTTGTAAGATCTAAAATTATTTTTTTGTCACTACTAAAATTTATGTAAACTTGTTTTTTACTAAGGTGAAAAGTTCAATAATAATTTTATAGCTCTACATTTGGAAATTATATACAAAAATCGGGTTCAAGTTCCAATGCAATTTCGAAGTCGTTTTAGGTATTGAAGCCACTTTTTTCTCACTCAGTGTTATTTTTTCCTCGGAATTCCGAACTATTGTATTTTTAACATTCAGTCACATGTCCGGCGGATATTTTTCGGCTTGCTTAAGCGGTTGAATTTAATTTTATTTCTGGTAAATTTTGATGGCAATTACACGTCCTTGGGCTGTGTTGTTTAAATAAAGATTTTAACTTATGCAAATTTCTCCTTTTGCTTGCATTGCTTCTGTGTTTGTTAGTGTGCGAAGGTTTTACTTTTGTAATTTTCGTATATTATCTTGTTAATTAGATTATCAACTTGTTTATTCGTGCATTGAGCTTAATCACCATATGGTTACAACCGTAATTCAAGAACCGAGATGTTTTTTCCACGCACATTTGTGATTTTATTGTTTGATTTTGACCATAAATTGCCCGCTCATGCATATTTATAGTTGGATAGCTCGAACGAAAAACCAAATTATTTGTGTGCTGTCAAAAATCCAGTTTTCTTCACTGTTCGCAACTAATTATGTTTTCGGATATTTCAATAATTGCTGTTTCTTAAAGATAAATAATATTAATTTCCCTCAAAAGCCAACCTCAGCTAAGCGTTTAAGTAATTCACTCTCGGGCGCGCGTATTAAATAATTAATGCACAAATTCACAAGTCACAAATTCACGAGTCACAAGTCACTGAATGTCGAAAATCACGTGGGACACCGCTGGCAGCGTCATGGACTGAGCATCCGACTCGGCCGGCAATTGGATTCAAACTGACTGCGCTCCTCCGCATTCGCCCATGTGGCTGAGATCGCCTGTATCTATATACAGCAGTGGTCGAATAAATAGTAGTACAAAACATTTCATTTTAAAAAGATGGCTTTAATAAATTCAAAAAACTTTTTTATGATAAAATAAAATTAAAATTTTGATAAACTTTTTAATAATATTTGGTATCGTTATGGAAGAAAAATTTAATTATTGGACTGTTAAATTTAACCGAAAAGTATGGTATAGTTTAGTTAACTATGTATATAATCATTAAAAACCTACCAAAATTTTAATTGAATTGGCTTCTAAGAGACAAGACATTAAAATTTGGTTTTAACCCACTATACTTCTATTATTTTAGCCGCAGCTGTATGTACATATGTATATACTTAAGTGAATATATGTACATACCAATCTGTATATATATACATACATATATGCGACAAACCGGCAAGGCTGCTTGAGGGTGTGCGTGAGATTATGTGCCTCTGCTTTATTTATACCAATACACACACCCCTTGTGTGTAATGCGAGAAAAAGGTGAGCACAACAGAAAATCAAGCGAGCAAAGCAAACGCGGAGAATTTGGAATGCATAAATAGGCAAAATGCCGTTGATAGATAACCGCCGAGTTGGCCAGGTTGATTATGGCTCCGTCTAGGGGTAGGGCGTTTGTTTTCAGGGCGAGGCACGACGTCAGCTGACCGCAGTGGGCTGATCTCAGTTAATTTTGAATCACTTTTTGTTTTTTCGCCCATTTCTGGAACTCTCTTGGCGTCTTCGCCGTTCTTTCGATTGCCTAACCCCGGATGACAGAATTACAACAAGAAAGAAAGCTAACTTCGGTAAGCCGAAGTTTGTATACCCTTGCAGTCTGCTATTGGATCATTGAATATCGACCTATTTTGGTAAAATTTAAAAATATTAAAGTTCTTTAACATTTACCTACACATTTTACATTTTACATGTAGAATTTTACATTTTCATATAAATCGACCGATCGCTTTTATGACAGCTATATGATATAGTTGCCCGATTTCGGCCTTTCCGACATATACATATACTGCGTGGTAAAGAAATAAGACTATGCTGAAAATTTCAGCCCGATAGCTCAAAAACTGAGACTTGTTCGCGTAGAAACCGACAAACAACCGGACAGGCAGACGGACAGACAGGCAGACGGACAAGGCTAGATCGAATCGTCTGGCTGATTAAGAATATATGTATATACTTTATGGGGTCGGAGATGTCTCCTTCACTGCGTTGCAAATATAATGGCAAAATTATAATACCCTCTGTAAGGGTATAAAAGACCGTAAAAACAGCTATGTACATATATCTCGAAATTTATAGAATAACTTTGAAAAAGAGAGAAGCTATATTTTTTTGTCAGTTAATAAATTTCTAAAGAAAACAATCTTTGGGGGCTCGTCGTTTTAAAATTATTTGTATAACATAATGCATCGCGAACGGTACTAAAAGTTGAGGTAAATTTCTGTTAGTTCGGCCCCTTCAAAAAAATTAAAAATAAAAACATAGAGGGGGTGCTTCAACGTACATTTGGGTATACAAATCATGTTGGGGACGCTCTTAGTTTAGTCACAATCCATCCTTGAAGTTTAGCCTAATTCCCATACAAAATGCGCTTGGAAACCGTTGCTACCCAAACACGCAACAGTGACAAAGTATGAATACACAAAATCCAAGCGCCTGCCTGTGTGATCGGTACATTTATGCGTGAAATATATAATAAAAAGAAATGTACATTAAAGCACCCCCTCTAAGTTTTTTTTGTTAATTTTTTAGAAGGGGTCGACAACACAGAAATTTACCAAAGTTGAAGTCTGGCCTGACTTCAGTTTGAAAATAAAATATAAAAGAAAAATTCCTAAACCACACTAAAATAGTATAACTTTCCATTTATAGAACCTATTTTTAATGTTTACGAAGGTATTTTTAAATATAACTATTATTATTTTAGTTTACAATATAATTTCTATCTTGTAACGGTACATCGCGAACGGTACAAGGTTTCCATATGATAATACCTCACGTTTTCCATTGAATAACATAATAGATTTCAATGAGAAGATTTGGTGGCAAAAGTGCAAGTGTGTATGTTTTGCATGCGAAATAATTTAATATAAAAATACCTTTAAGGGTAGCTAAAGGATTTTTTTTTTTTTTTTTTTTTTTTTTTTTTTTTTAGGACGAGTTCAAATGAAAACACTAAGATTATATACTATACTATGTAACCATTGTGGCCATGTGGAAATTCCCATATGAACATAGTATGTATTTGTTTAGGAGCATATTTTAGCTTCCCGAAAAAAGTAAATTTTTTTTATTTTAATCAAATGTAAATCCCACTTTAGCTTTAGAATAGAGTTAAAATATTATTTGGAGGCTTTTGAAGAATTCAATGGTTTTTTCTGCCTTTCTTCAAACTAAAACATATTAATTTTTAAAATATAATATAATTTCCTATTTTCAAAAAGAGCCCCTATATACAGTCATGGAAAAAATAATAGAAACAACCAAAATGTTGGCTTTGGAGCTTAATTATTATTTTTTCGTGAAACTTATACGTAGAAATGGTACTACATATTATTTGTTATTCAAAATACTGTATTTAGGTTTTGATTTTATAAAAATATGTGGTAAGATAACGGTAAAACAGCCGATTTGTCCAAATAGTACCATACATTTATGAAAATCTTTTTAAATATTATTTATTTATATAGTTTAGGACATAACAAGTCGTGTATCATACAATTTAATATATATGCATTTCGTAATTATTTTTTTTAATTTTTCTGATTGACTTGGTGGCTTGTAATTTGAATGCATTAGAAAAAAATTTAAATAAATTAAAAAATAAATACAAACTAGAGGTTAGAATGTTGCAAGTAATAAGTTTATTAAAATCAATAGTTATTTGTTATAATTCTTTGGACTAAGAATTAAAAATTTTTTTTCTTTGATATGTTAGAAATTGTATCATCCTTATCACTAATTCCTCAAAAAACTTAAATCCGTTCATTATTATAAACGGTACCCATAGGGTAGGATAGTTCCAACCGAGATTGTATGTAACAGGCAGAAGGAGAAGTCTCCGACCCTATAAAGTATATATATTCTTGATCAGCGTCACCAGCCAAGTCGATTTAGCTATGTCCGTTTGTCCGTCCGTCTATCCGTGTGAAAAAACAGATCTCAGAGACTATAAGAGCTAGAGCTACCAAATTTGCTGTCAACATCGGAATCTGTTGCACACAGATCAAGTTTGTTCGGATTGACGCTTACGGCTCATATATGTATTAAGAAACTTATAAAAAAAATAAGATCCTGTAGCCACATTTAAAAATAGGAACTAGTTAACGTGGCGAATGTGAAATTTTGCTTTTCATTTTTCGTTAAAATTGCCAAAAGTTGTTCTGATGTGCAAAATTAGCTTCAGTTCGTTCAGCTGTATTGGATTTAAAAAATTATAACCCTAATTTCGCTTATTAGAACAACTTTTGACCATTTTTCCGAAATAGTGAATTATGTACTGCAAAATATTCACATCTGCCACTTGAACCATCTGGTTTTTGCAAAATACACTTACTGATCTATTTTTTTTAATAAGCTTCTTATTATATGAGTCATAAGCGTCAATTTGACACTTTTTTCATATATTATAAAGAAAGAAAATAAGGTTATTTTGAGGTATTAGTAATGAGGATGATACAATTTTTAAAAGGATTTAACACAGACATTTTTTTTTATTATTGGTCAAAAAAATTAAAACGAACGACTATTAATTTTACTAAACTTATTATTTGCAATATTCTAAACCGATTTTTTTTTATTATTTTTAAAATTTATTTTTCATTTCCTAAAAAACACCGATTTATAATATTAAAAAAAAAATGTAAGGACTTATATGATTAAAAACTATCCAAATAAATTACATATAAAAAGATTTTCAAAAATGTACTCAAAAATGTAGCGCGTTTCTATTATTTTTTCCAAGGCAAGTTTTTTGTATCTGCTATAGCTATATATAGATATTTTTATGAAATCAGTACTGAAATACAGTATTTTTAATAAAAAATAAGATGTAGTACCATTCATACGTATAAGTTTCAGGAAAAATGTATAATTTAGCTCCAAACGCCAACATGTTGGTTGTTTCTATTATTTTTTCCATGACTGTATATATTTTTTTTCCAGGCCAGACAGGTGTATATATACATATGTACATATATGGTGAAGCAGTTTTGGAAGATATCCAATCTTATTGTTCAGTATCCATTACTGATCTTCATCACACTGCAGCAGGGGCGGCCTATTTTTTTGTTTTTTGCTTGACAAATACGTCTTCGCTTTTTTAATAGAAGAAGGTTAGTTTTATAAGTTCAGTTCCGTACTGTGATATTATATTTTCAATAAAGTTCATTTAAAAAGTGTTTACTGTACGGCTTCTGTTTTGTTGTTGTGTAACATGGGCATTTACATTGCTGTTATTGTTTTGTTTTCCTTTTTTCGCTCATTTTCTTCGTTTCATCGATTCTAATGCTCTTTTTGTAGTTTCTTGCTGTGTGCCGTACCGCACGTAGGCAGAGATAGAGAGAGTGAGAGAGGGAGGGAGAGAAAGAGACACCAAAACAACAGTCAAAATACTTCGCCCTTAGAATGGGGTTGTGCTGCTTGTCTGTCTCAACGCTCTACTCAATGCGAGTGTTTTCTATTGTTAAACGCAGAGTCTGTTTCGTTATTGCTTCCCTGCAGCCACTGCGTCTGCAGTTCTCTAGTTCTAAGCAGTTTTTATGTTGTTTAGCTCGAGAAAAAAAGTAAAGCTCATTCCTAGCCTTAACAGAGAAATAACAGCTATAAAATACAAGCATTAATATATGTATGTATGCATATACATATGTATATATGTATGTATATACATACATACAAATATTGTGTGTGGACTGCCTTCAAAATCAATGCCGCCTGAGATTTGTTTGTGGGTTGCAAAAACACGCTTTATGTGCTTTCTCAGGCCCGGCATCCTAGCATTCCCTCCCATCCCCGTGCTCAAAGCACTCGTCACCTCTTCGCCCTCGTGTGATTCAATTGCATTACGTCATGAGCTCAGAGACACTTGATACGAAGCAGTAAAAGGGGTAAATCGAAATATATAATAAACGAAAGACTAAAAAAGAAGTAAACGAAGGAGGTACAAAAACAAAATACAAAAATTCATCATGGAGCGGGGAAGAGTGGGGAATAAGTGCCAGAGACAGAGAGACAGATTGAGAGAGAGCCTGTTTGCTCAGTTCTTATTTTTGACTGACATTGAAACTGCAGCGTAGCATAAGATGCAAAAACAATGGCTAAAGTTCAGCCTGTACTCACGAAAACTTTCAAGGTCAGCCAAAGGGTAAGCATCCCGGGAGCTGCAGCAGCAGCAACAGTTAGTTGGGCAACTCACTCTCGCTCCCTCGTACCCACTCATTTCACACTCACTAACACACGCTACACTGCACTATGGGGATTTACCAATTTTTTAAAATTAATTTTTAACCGACTCAGTTTAATAGATATCAACATGATACGTTACTTATCGTAACTGTGTGGATAACTATGGATGAAAATGATTAGAATCCGTCCAAATTCCAATATCCACATTATTATTAAAAATCAAGGCAGCTACGAAAATTATACTCTACTTGTAAAGAATACATGTAATCCAAAAAACTGGTAAAATTTCCCATAGTGCAGTGGAGCAAAGCTCGCTGGCCCCTCACTCATTTTTTCGGCCTTTTATGTTACTAGAAATTTGTAAACAACATTTTATTAGTTGTTATTTGTTGATGTCGCCGTTCTATTCTTTTGTTGTTTTTATTATGAGTATTACTGAAAGTAGGAAAATTGCTGCGACAGCGAATTCTGTTAGTTGCATATTTATTCAGTTGTTATTGTTGCTCATTCAGTTCTGTAACAATTTACGAAGCGCGAAACATTACCATTTTAATTAGCTATTTAAATAGGTGATATGTGCCTAGCAGAGGGGAAAAATACTGAAGGATTTTAAAAGGGTAAGAATGAATGCACACAAATAAATATCCAATTCTTGTATAATAAAAAGGTCAGTGGTAAATGTGTTTAGATTAAAGAGAATCGGAAAGAGATTTGAGGTCACTTTTAAGAGTATCAATAAAATATTAGCTTAGCGCTGATATTATTGTTATTTTTGTTTTGGTATTTCAGAAGTCGTATAATAGCTACACCTCGATTTTATAGAAATATATTAAAGAAGTTGGAAAGCTACAATCGAGTATGACTGACTTTGAGATACCCGGTACCAAAAGCATTGTGGGTGAAATTAATTAGCACATGACCGTGGTTAATTCACTTTGTGTAATTTTGCTTAAAATTATGAAAAATGTTGACAAATGTAGCTGGGAACATGTTGAGCAACACGCTTTGGTGCTGCCAACACAGAAGAAAAAAAAGCATACATACTTATAAACTTTCAAGTTTATCATCCGATTTTACTGATATATTTGAAGCAAGTCCGCAGAAATGTATTTATTTCATATATATTTACTTTAAGCGGAAAATCACTTTAGCTTAGTTATACTTTTTTCTTAATTTTCGAAGGTGGTAGAGGGCGGGTTGAAATTTTGAAACAAGCTGGATCTGCATGCAAATTTGTAGCTCTAGCTTTTATAGTATCTGAGATCTGTTATTTCATACGAACTGACGGCATGGCTAAATCGACCCAGCTGGTGAGGCTGATTAATAATAAAAATAATAAAAAGTCGATTTTATTTATTTTTTATATGTAATTCCCCCTTTAAGAGATAGCTAAAACATATTCCATTCTATTTATTTGTAAAATATAAGAGGGAAAAGTTTTAGGCATACTTCAGGTGAAATCACCAGAGATTCTTAAATATTTTCCCTGAGCAATCAAATAAATGTTTAGCCACCCAAAAAAAAAAAAAAAAAAAAAAAAAAGTGTTTAAACTTAATACGCGTTATCTCAAAATTACAAAATTGATAACATATGGCGTTAGCAGGAATTTAGTGCTATTCTTTTTGTCGCGTTAGGGATTTTCGTCAAGTCTTGGTAAATCTAAAAATAGATAGGGCATCCTCATATGGCTATTTACGACGCTGTCTTGTGTGATGCCGAATGGCGGGATAGTTGATAGTTGGAGCCCTGGGTAATAGAGCTGGGAAAAAATCGATTCTCAGTGCATCGATTTTTATCGATCTTTTAGAAAAAAAAACATCGACTAAATCGAAAAAAAAAAACTATTATTTATTTTTTTAAATTTATATAAATCAATTCATGGAGATCATATATGTACATACATACATATAAAGAGCAAACCAAAAAAGCATTTCTTTAATATAAATAAAGTAAAGGTATAAGTTTTTAAAACATAAATAACGAAAGAAATCTATTTTATAACATAAAAAGCGAATATAAATTACGTTTCCAGAAAATAAAGAAAAGAAATGATTTCATTTTCAAAAGCCATTGATGATCCAAAAGATGAATGGTTCACGATACATCGATTCTGCCAAAATAGAATCGATGTTGGACTAAAAAAAAAGAATTGATAGTATCGATATTGCAATCGATTTTTTCCCAGCTCTACTGGGTAAGGCAAACGTTTCAGTTTATGATTTCTTGTGTTTATTTGTCATTCAGATCGCCTATGTATATAAAATATAATATAAAACATAACATAATATCCATATAAACATGCTGTTAGAACAAACAGTAGATTATAAAGCTATTGTCGAAACGATCATATCATAGCGAAATAAATCAATTTTCTACGGTTCCTTTAATATACGGGGGAAAAGCTGATTTTTATACAATAAAATATGGAATCTATACTTTTTGCTTTGTATAGATTTTATACGAAATAGTTTAGCATTTATATGCTAGAGGATTGCATTTATACGATTTGTTAAACTGCGTTGTATAAAACTTATACGAAATAGTATTAATAATATACTAAAGAAAAATACTAGAAAGTATAACCTTTATACTCTATGGTATAAAATTTATAACGTCGAATGTATAATTTTTATACTTTCGAAAGTATAAAAACAATAAGCATCTTATTAAGAAATTTGTATTGAATTCAAGTAACAATCGTATAGATTCTATGACGATTTTTTTTTTTGTGCAGAAATATTCGGTAATAAAGTTCTTAATCAAATTACAAGTAATGTAAATTGAATAATGCCACCGATATGTCGGTATGCTTACACTCGATTTGGACTCATCAATAAACGAACAACAGAAAAATATTCCACAACGACAGATGTTCCCACACCCGCGTAATAGAATAATTCGTTTTTTTCGGGCCTTGCTTATTTATATTCTATTTATTTCGAGCGGCTTCTATGTCCGCTCTTGCTGACTGTGGTTTCGAATCGGTTCATTCGGCCAGCAAGCAAATAAACAAATCTCACTTGGCATTTACATATGTAAAACACTTGGATTCTTTCTTTCGCTCAACGAAAACTCCACTTAACAGGCCGCTGATGATTTTTTATGTGCCGCGATTTTTATTTACTTTGTTTTCAGTTTTCGCAGTTTGTTTACGGTTTTTTTGTTTTTTGTGACTTCGATTTCAAAGTCAAGGTTGGTTTGACTTTGACGCTGTGCTGTGAATGTTTTATTTAAATTCCCCGATGATTTGAGTAAATGGTTAATTAAGTTAGGTAGGTTGTAACATGGTACTTGCTGTTCTTATATTGTTTTAAAAAATTGTATACCACTGGAAATTGTACTTACTTTGAACAGCCAACTGTTGTTGATGCGCCGCCGCACGCTGTAAAATGAATAAATACAAATTAATTAATAATTTGAAAACATATAGTGGAAAAGTTTGTAGATATATTTTCATGTATTTTTAATTGTTCCTGAACATTTTGAAACAAGGAACCATGTAAGAGCTTATTTACTTAGATTTCTGTGACACATTTGTTTAGCCAAACACGATTCATTAAAATTTTTATAAACAAAAATAATTCAACTAATTTTTATATGAAAATAAATTAAATGACAAAATGGTATTAATTTCGTTATAAACCCCTTGATAATGTACAAAACTTTATACTCATTTAACGACTTTTAGTTCCCAATTAATAATTTACAAGTAAATATTTAAATCTTTGATAATTTAGACCAATACCACTTTCAGCGTGAAGTTAAACACAGATGGGTTGCCTTAAAACCTTACATTGTTGGTCATCATGGCTCGAATTCCTGGCAGGGATTGCACATCGAGGGAGTGACTGCGCCCGCGACGCGTTTTCGTGGTGGGCGAAACGGGTGGTGGCCCAGAAGGCGCGGCCGAGCTGCTCGAATGAGTGTGTCGGTAAATCCATCGCTTCACAGCCGACATTTTCGTTACACGATTATTCCTATCTATATACACAGTTTGTTTAATTGAGTATCACCTGAGGTGATTCATATTTTCTCCAGTTAAATTTTTAGTTGGTTTTTAGATAAATTCATAAAGAAAGTTTAACTGGAAATTTAAATTGGAATTCAGGAAATGACTGCTTGTTTTGTGGCCGCACTGCTTAACTTCCCACTGCTTGTAACGCGAACTTTTACTGTTCAAAGCCAGGTGGCGCCTGAGGTGCTGGTTATACGTTTATTTTTCATTATTTTATTTACGTTTTAATTATTTACGTTTTAAATGTTTATTTTTTTTTTGTTACACAATTCAAAATTAAATTTTTTTAATATTAAATTGTATACTGTGTTGGTCACTTTCAGTTATAATTTATGTAAATTTTTCCTACATTTTCAGCTTTAATTTATGTATATTTTTTAATTACCCCACAAGCAAGAGTTTCCCTCTTGGCTGTTTATGTATTTTTTTGGCTTTGCGAAAATGGAAAAGTAAATGACAACAATAATGACAATAGCCCTTGATATCACTGCGGAATGCTGTCCGAATATGGCACAGAAATAATTTTTCTCAGTTGTCCCTTTCTTATCACCTTACCCCATCATCACCCCACAATTTAATCCCTGACCCCGAACTCTTATTAATTAAAAATTAAGTACAAGTCAAGCTCAAAGCAAGAGAAAGAATTTGATGACGCATTAAAGTTTATTGAACGCTGCAAAAAAGTTCATGGGGTTCGAAGAGAAGGCGTGTTTTTCGTTGATTGTGATTGAATGCTTTCGTGTGCCGTCTAATTGAAATTGACAAAAACTTTGATTGAAAGGTGCACACACTCAACGAAGAAGACAAACTTTTTAAAAACAAAGCGAAGATGGCGATTCTATCGAATGACAAGCAATTGATGCTAAAGAAGGGATTCTCCTCGATAAGGAAATGTTTTAATGGAAAAAGCGACACACTTGTGTTTTTTATAATATACAATAAATTATAATAGACAATAAATTATTAAGAACAAAAAAGATAGCTAACTTCGCTAAGCCGGCTAGATCGGCTCGTCTGGTGATGCTGATCAAGAATATATATACTACGGATCGCAAATAACAGTTATGAGATAAATAAAAATTGGGCCCAAAAAATTCGACAAAATGTTATTTTTCAATTTTTACTTTAAAATTTTTTATGTGTTTATCAATTTTTATTTTAAAAATTGAAAATATCGAAAGAGTTATTCAATCTACTTCTCAATAACTCTTGGTTGATGTATGTATGCATGTATAAATTTGTACGATAAATATGTACATAAATGAATATCACATACAAAGATACATTAAACGATAGGTATTGAGACGTAGATTGAAGATATCTTTCGTTCTTTCAAATAAACCGCGCCATTCAAAAGTTATAGCAATTCCATTTTTAATTTAAATTTTTAAAATAAAAATAAATAAATAAATAAAAGTTATTTTCGGTTTTTCAAAATAAAAATTACAAATAACAGTTAGGATTCAACTTATATATAAAAATAAGAAATATTTTTAACTTTTTTATTAAAAATCAAAAATAGCAGTTAATTTGCAATTTTTTTAAATCAAAAATAACCCTTATTTTACAATTTTTATTTTAAAAATCAAATAAACACACCTCTTAACGAGGTGAGATTAAAGTGACGATGGCACCTTCAACTTGAAAAGTTTCTGATATCCGATTTTGTGACGATTAATAGTAACGTTAACAAAAATAAATTACAAATAATTCAACTAGTTTCTAATTCGACACGCAGCTCTTTAGTTTAGGCTAGGTATTTTAAAGCTTCGTGCCGAAAACGAAACTAGTTGAATTATTTGTAATTTATTTTTATACCATTTATATCTTGATCGAAAGGTATTGTAAACCTCTTTGAAACTGCATACTAATATTTTTCAAAAACGGATTAGTTTAGGAAAAATGGGAGTGAAAGTGCGAAATTGAAAAATTTGAAAATTTGAGCTATTGGAGCCGGTCGAGCAAAAATCCCCAAATTTTTAATTTTGTTGTGATCTAGCTTTAAATACGCGTCGAATGACACCTCGATCATCCTGATTTGATACTCCGTACAAAAGATATTCAATAAACAAGACTTTGACGGCCTTTCCGAAATGAGAACGTTTGTCCTGTTGTTTGTCTGTCGATTTTTTTGTTTTAGAGTCCTGGAACCACTTTTATTTTATTAAACAGCTCGAGCTAAAGATTTTTTGTTTGATGGGAAAACAGCTAAAAAACTAGATTTCCCGCACCCATAACTTATAAACGACTAAAGCTACAGAATGTGTCGTTTGAAAGGTATTTTGAAATGATAATAGCTTTGCCTTGACATAATTTATCTAAATAAAATATTTAAAAATTTATAATTAAAATTAATTTTTTTTTTTTTTAGTTTTTGAAGTTTTTTTAAAAATGGCTCTAACGATTTTGATAGTCACTCAAGGCCATACAGCCCTTGAGATTGCTCAACTTTTGGTATATAACGCATATCTGGGAAAATTCGCTTTCTCGAGATATTACCCATTAAAATTAGTAGCAAAGATCCCATATAGTATACCTAACCTTTACATGCACTATACATACATTTATGTAAAAATACATGTAGAGTCATATAGAGACGTGCACAATTGCAATAAAATTTAAAACCATCAAAGGAAATTTAATATAATTTAAATTTAATAGAAATCGTTTTAAATTTTTTTATTTTTTTAATTTAATCTGATTGTTGCGTTTTCCACTACTTTGGCGGGAAAACAGGAAATTTCTCGCGCCCATAACTGTTGAACGACGAAAGTTACAGAAACGTGCTATATGTCGTTGGAAAAGTATTTTGATATGATAATTACTTTGCCCTGACAAAATTTGTCTAAATATTATAATTAAGAATTTAGAATTAAATTTTTTTTTTTTTTAAGATTAAAAAGAGATGCTTCCTTCACTGTGTTGCACACTTCACAATAAAATAATAATACCATGCAAGGGTATAAAAATACAAATATTTAAAAAGATCACAAGGAACGCGTGGGATATACTCGTAAACTAAAGGTGGCTACATACCATATGCAGCTTTAAAATTGTCGACATCCAAAACCACATATCTACAACGGGAATAATATATATTCTCGAAGAAAGACGTATATTATTTATGTTCCCATATCAAGTAAACAAAAGACTAAAATGTGGCTATCACAAGCCTATGCAAATTTATAAAGCCTGAACAAATACGAATGAATAATCTTAGTTAATTTCCAAACTTAACACCTGCCAAAAGTCCCAAAGAATTGATATTTTCCACAATTTCGTAGGGCGTATACTTAATATCACTGCTATCTATTGCGTTGCTCATATGTAGATTTTTTTTTTTTTTTTTTTTTTAGTATTTGTTTAGCCCGACACACGTCTTCCTATGTATTGGCAACGAATTTTACATGTAATTATTGCCAACAAAATTAAACAATTATTTTTAGGGCTTTATGGAAAACATTTTAAATGTGGATATACTAATATGCTCGTAATTCGTCGGCTATCGTCAATATTTGTTGGTTAAATATGAGCTGAAAAATGTAATAAATAAATAATAGGCAACTGTAGGAACAAAAACAAACTCCGAGAGCAGCAGAAAACAACAAAACGCAAACAGAATGTTAGAGTCATTAACGTTAATTAGCTGCTCGAGCAAAAGCAAACAAATAACCAAATAAAATATTAAAAGAACTAGAAGGAAAGCTACATATATGAAAAGGGTTACGGGAAATACAGAGACAGACTTTAAACATTCAGTTACACGTCCATTTCTGACTAGTTCCATTAAGCACTGCGCTTCTGGTTGGGGATTCCGCCAGATGGAAGATCGAAAATAGATTCAAGAACATCGAATTTTTGAGGCGTTTAATTAACAGAGCGCTAACAGAGGCATGTTAATTGGCAAACGCCATGTGACCAGGCGCATAAGATTCGGCAATAAACAAAAAAAAGAAAAATGTAGCAGAACAGTTGATTTTCGATAGCCAAGTGAAGAAGAAGACTTACAGCTGTTTTATGGGGTTACGTCAAATTGAAAAGTTTATAAATTGTACATGTAGACCAATCTTCTGTTAATAGAACACAACAACATAGTTTTGAAAAAAATTCAAATGACTTTTTTTAAATAGCAATAAGCCGGAAAACTCCCAGCAAAATGTTTTCTTGTTTAGAAATGTACTTGCTATGGTGCATCATAGGATTTTTTTTTTTTTATATTTTGTTAACAAATAAAAAACGAAAAAAATAACGTACGAACTTCGAAAAAAAAATGTAACCTTTAAAATTCATAACTTTAAAACGAGGTCCTTAATCAAAAAATTTCTATTATGCACCATAAGCGAGTACATTTCTAAACCAGAAAACATTTTGGGTGGACGTTTTTCCTTTATATGGCCGGAGATGATTCTTCACTGCGTTGCAAAGTTCTGGTCAAAATTATAATACCCTGCAGGGTATATCCTTTTAACTACCAATGCTTCGTCAAAATACTTTTAAAATCTTTTCCACTTGTGAAAAAACGCCGGAAAAGACGTTAACGCCCACTTAGTGGCAATCGGTCTCTTTAGATGCGTCAAAGTGGCACATATTATTATATTATTTATATTATGATGATGTAGTTTATAAGCAAATCTGAATAATTAAGTGATTAAAGTATTCCGTATAATTATTTCCACTTTAGTTGTCTCAGATAACTTGAGCATTAAAATCATCCCCTGATTTCTTTTGGCGAAAACCACATTGAAAGGCAATAGAAAACGAACTCTATACATGTACATATATGTATATATGTATGTATGTATGTACATATATATTTTGAATAATATATATTTTTACACTTTCCAAATCCAGACTCTCCCCGCCATAAACCAACTTCCTCCACATCAACGCATAAAGCTACGCCGCCTGTCAAGTGGTTGGCCTCTAAGCAAGTGAGAGAAAACTAAATTAAATACAAAATAATACGTGTAACGTTAATGAGAGAGAGAGGATGCCAGCAAGCACAACAGGCAAAAAAAAATATTTTAGCTTTTGACAAGTAATTGATTAACACAAAAACAGAAATAGAAATAATTAAATAAGCGGGAACAAAAAAAAACAAGAGAAACTCCTGCCTGAGATATTTCACTTTCTTTTCACTTCCTCGCACAACCATAAAAACTGATCCTAACAAATCCCAAGTTGGCATATCCATATATAGGGGTCACTCCGATCCGAGTGATGAGGTTCTAGAGCTTTCCGATTAGGTATCGAACGGACTTCAAACGGACATACATAACTAGGAGCTCCCGAGTTATCTGCCAAAAAGCAGAGACGCTCTTTAATTTAACCGCCCTTACTTGCATTTATCTTATCGCCTGTCGCGAGTCTTCCGTTGTATATTTTAAATTAATTTTTGCTTTCCCAAGTGAATCTTATTTTCTGTGGGTTTTATTGCTAATACTGATAAACTTTTTGTTTTCTCATTGGTTTCCGTAACGCTTTCGCGCTTATCTCCACCGAAGGTTAAGTAATCAAGGCGAAAAGGGCCCGAGCCGCGTTAAATCATCCATTGAGATGCCATAAACCAGTCAGTCAGAAGTAGTAGTAACTCAAAAAAACCTTGTTCAATTTGTGCGAGAGATCGGAAATAAATTTTTAACTTTAGGGACATATTTCAAAATTTATTAATTTGTTGAGAACTCTTGCTTTTGGCGGTAATTCTTATAAAATATATAATGACAAATTTCCAGTGGTGTCACGACTATATATTTCTGAAGTTTGGCAAACTCTCATTGAAAAGAACGACTAAAGAAATACGACGTCTTCATTTGCTGAGTTAATATTTCAAACTGAATCATTATTTCAAAGTCCGCGCTTATGTAGCGGTCATGAGATTATTAAAACTAGTCTTATCGCTAGACCAACGCACTGGTTTGTTTAACCCTAAAATGGGATACATTCTTGAGTGCGATGGGAAAGACACATAGCTATTCCGCACTTATCTTTGAAGATATTTTGTGACCCACGCAGAGGCCCAAGTGACCGCTGTTTAGGGATACGCGCACATGGGCTCAAACAGATCACAGCTGCATAGATTTGTATAAGATAAATACATATATATATATATATAACAGTATTTATGTTTGAATAGTCATTTTGCCCAGAAGAAATGTAGAATCCTCTTCACTTTAAGGCACATGCTCGTTTGCCTCTCCAAAAACTTGGACACTTGACAAATTAGAGACTAGAGAATTGGCTCAAAGGCTTTGGTAATGGCAAAGCCAGCAAAAACCACAGCGTCAGATATTATTTAGAAAAGGGGCATGAATAAGATAGCAACAATAGCAACACATACACAGACAACTGTAAATCACATGTTGGCCATTTATTTTGTTCGGTTTTTAAGTTTTGTCTGCCTGTCCCACTCTAAGCTCATTTCCATGCCTTGGGGATTGCTTTTAATTAAATAAATAGAATTTCAGAAAGATAAATATTATGAAAACGCTGAACGAATGTGCCGCTTGAGTTTCGTCACTGAACTTGAAAATTAAAAACAAAATTTGTCCGCCAAGAAAGAGGAAGGCGGAAAAGCCACAGCAGCGAGAGTGCTTTAAATTAATTTAATTGTTGCGGCACATTAGAACCTAAATAGCAACCAAAATATACAATTTGTTGTTAATTTTCTTATATTTGAACTGGTCTTATTTGCGCCAGAAATAGAAAATAATGTTTTTTTTATGCAGGTTTGCTAATTGATTTCCTTTTACGTTCGTTAGCTGTGATTGTTTAATTAAGGTTTAATGAATTTGAAATCCATTTTTAATGATTAATTAAACGGAAATTAGATAAGTACAGATTTCACTTTTAAGACAAACGATTTTGGGAAATTTATATACTTTTATATAGAAATTCACTACATTGTTCACAAATACACTTTAAATGCCTTAGAAATCAACATTCGATATTAAAATGACTATTCTTCTTCATAATTTATAGGCACATTAAGGGGGGCTTTCTCATCATAAATTATTTGGAAACAGCCCTCGAGACACCAACTTTAATTCGTTTCAAGCAGTAGCAAGTATTTTTGTAGAAAAAAACAATGTCATAACAAATTGTCAACACACACACGCGTTGGGCACATCTTTGATTTAAGAACGAAACCGATATTGAGCATCATATATGAACATATTGTCTTTATTTCTTAGTTAATATCGGCGGAGGGTAACAAAACGCGCACAATTCGTCGCTGGGCCCGTCCAATTGGAAATGCAATTGAGAATAACACAACACACGGAGCGGAGCGTGCGAAAGAAGAAAACTGCGAAACGGCGGCAAATTGACAGCGGCCAGAGCACGACGCTGGCGTATACGTAATATTCCTACGGCCGTGTTTGCTTGTGTGCAACTTTTCCGCAAAGTCAAAACAAAAACTGAACGAATGGAAGAAAGTCGACGGCAGCGCAAGCTTCGGAAGAGAGCGGAGAACGAACAGCTGTTGCCGCGATCACCTGTTGTCGAAGCTTTTCTCGCTCTCAAGGATTTATATTCTCTGTGCATTTATATTCTTTGTATATTTTCCATTACCATTTCTATATTTTGATTATTTTTTGTAAAGCTCTTGTTGCTTTTCGGCGACTGATAAGCGATAAATAACACAATAAAAGCGCCGCTTATCAATCAAATCGAAGCCATTCCAACGCTTCGGAATCAGCAATTGCGCATAATTATTTATAGATGGATGATTATTAGTAATGACGACTCCAGTCGCCGATAAGGCTCAAGTGGACTTTTCGAGACTGCCTGGCATTCAGTAGGATGGGTGATAATTTGTTTAATCTCACCGAGCAATCAATCTACTGGACAGAGATTAGCCTTATACATTCAAATATGATCCAATTCAAAGTGATTAGCCTTATAAATGATCTGAATGACTCGTAATAATTGAGATTTTTGATTTAGACGGTAACACCACTGAAGACAAGCGTATCCGACGGCCCCAACTCGCAGGTCAGCAAATTTCTGTGCCAAGCTCCTGTCGGTACACGGAAAGTATACAGTAAAGTTTACATTCTAACAGTGCTGACAAATTGTAAATTTAATTTTAATTTTTTTAGGCATTAATTAGCTATTTTTATGATATATTAAAAAATTTCAAGTATTTTCGCTCTCCTTTTTATGCAATACAAAAAAAAAAAAAAAAAAGAAGGAAAGCTAACTTCGACAAGCCGAAGTTTATATACCCTTGCAGATAATAATAGAAAATAAAGGATCATATACATATGTCGTTTTAATCCGAATTCTTTAAAAACAGTGAAAATCGATCGTTTCTATGGCAGCTATATGATATAGTGGTCCGATCTGGCCCGTTCCGACTTATATTCTAATGGGAAAGAAAAAGAAAGAAAACTATCTGCAAAGTTTCTACACATGCTCAAAAGCTGAAAAATATAAACGGGCAGACGGACATGGCTAGATCGACTAGTCTGCTGTTGAAGAATATACATACTTTACATATACAACTTTGCAAACTTCTGACTAAAATTATAATACCCTGCAAGGGTATAAAATTAATAATTTTTTTTTCTCATCTCGAGTACTGCGATCCATTTCTTACATACTACTGTGGGCAAAAAGTAAGGTGAATTTTCAATATAAAATTCGCGGGCTTAAGATGGCGAACTAGTTTTTTTTTTTTTTGAGTTGGCTGGACTGTTGATGACATCTGGTGGTAATTTCATGTCAATGTCAGTATCAGTACATATTTACGCTGTGTTTACCAAACGATCAAGAGTGCATTTGTCGATTTTTACAATGTCTGATTTAATTGAGCAGAGAAGTGCTATCAAATTTTGTTTGCGGAATGAAATTTCGGCTGCGGAAACGTTGAGGATGTTGCGGAAGGCCTTTGGTGATTCTACCATGTCCCAGAAAAATGTTTATAAGTGGTACAAAGACTTCAAAGGCCGGACCGAAAAGAGCACGTCAAAGTCGTTCAAAAACCAAGGTTATGATGACAGTATTTTTCGATTTTCGTGGTGTGGTGCACTATGAATTCCTTCCACCTGGCCAAACTGTTAATAAGGAATATTATTTGAGCGTTATGCGTCATTTTGCGTCACGATAATGCACCGTCGCACACTGCACTCGTTCTTCGTGACCATTTCGCCAAGAATTCGACGCATATCGTTCCGCAACCACCGTATTCTCCTGATTTGGCTCCGTCTGACTTCTGGCTATTCCCAAAACTCAAGAGACCACTCCGGGGAACGCGTTTCGAGTCGATTGAAGAGATAAAGGCGGAATCGACGAGGGCGTTCATGGCTATACCGGAAAGGGACTATTTGGCCTGTTTCGAGGATTTGAAGAAAAGTGTATTTGATCGGGAGGGGATTACTTTGAAGGGGATGAAATATTGTCTGGGCACCAGACCAGGTTATTGGCCAGCAAAATGCTAAGCTTGTCTTTGTCTTTCGTAAAGAATTGCGCGGCAAGCAGCAGAACTCTAAGAACCAGGGTGACCGTTTATGGTATTTTTTACAATGTAAAAAACGCTCTCGCTGTCCATAAACGCATTATATTGTTAAAAATTTAACTTGATTTAGTTCGACACCATGCTAATGATAAAATTAAATAAAATTCTGAACAAAATAGTTCGTTTATGGACAGCGAGACCTGTTTTTACATTGTAAAAAATACCATAAACGGTCACCCTGCTAAGAACCTAGAGCGACAGAAATATTGATTTCTGTAAAAATGCCCAATGACAAAATTAAATCCTTATTAACGTATCGAAAATTATGTAACTCATTCCCTAGATAATGATTTGGTCACACATTTAAGAGAATAGTTTGAAAAAGGTTCGAACGCAGAGATCCTTTCCGTGCCGCAGAGGTTTTCGTGCAAAACATAGCGCAGGACAAGGACTGAAGATACGCCATCCTAGTTTTTGTTTTTAAACTTTACAAATCTGTTATTTTTCTTTAATATTTTGCAAAATAACGCTCGAAAATGGCCGAAATGCTGATAAAGATTATAATTACTTTATAGCGTCGGAATTGCCTCGTTTAATGCGTTCCAAACTTCTGACTTAAATTAAAATACTCTGCAAGGATATAAAAAGTCCAAACCACACCAGGGACGTACTAAGCATCGGCGCACTTTGCCGCTTAGGTTTCACTTGAATCTCTAAATAGACCTAGCCACATTAAATCTTGAAGTATGTCAACAATCGGATACTGATGACCAAGTCAGAAACCGCTGTATTCCCCAAGACAGCCACTTGCTTTTGTAAGAATTTGGCATAAAGGGGCTGTCCATATATTACGTAATCACGATTTTGATGATTTTTGACTCCCTCCCCCCCATGTAATCAAGAGAAATCATTGGAGAAACCTCCCCTATGATTACGTAATCATAAACATTTTGATTCCCCATAAATTCTAAAAAATATATTTTTTTTTAACATATATTTTGATATAAAATGATTACTTAATCATTGTCCAATAACCCCCCCTCCCCATATAATCAAACATAATCATTTCGCTGATTACGTAATATATGGACAGCCCCAAAGCCGCGTTTTGATTTTTGTTTAAATCAAGCTTCAAGTTGTTTTTTAGCATAGCAAAGGTCGCTAAGTCAAAGCTAATTCATTTAAAAATATTCGAAATTTAAAGTTACAAAATTTAAAAATATATTAAAACTTGATATTTATTTTAAAAAAATCTGGATTTAAAAACTTTTTTTTTGTATTTACGGGTTTTCTATACATATAAAGAGAATTACATACAATTTTACCACAATTCTACAAGTAGAAACGTTTTTCTTTGTTTCTACTTGCAAAATATTCGTGTAGGTTTGCAGCGCCCCAAGCGGGAAGAAACCAACTGAAGTGTAAAACTCAGGTAAAATGCGCATTTTTCAACACTATCGTCTGGTTTAAATATTTGAATTTCGCACTTAAATTTAATTTAAGTTTTAACAAGTAAGGTCGTATTTAAAACGAATCAAATTGAGTAAAAATATAGTTTGAAAACCTCCACAGCATTTGGCTTGAAATAAGAATAAAAATAGCAAACACACAATTTTAGGAAAATTATGTATAAAGTATCATATTATTGCCCCTGTTAGCACCTTTCAAGGTTCAAGGGTTAATTCAAAAGCCAATTCTTACTTAGCGTAGAGCTGGAATTAAGCTTAAAGGATACTTTAAACTTTTTACGTCGAATAAGAAAATTAAATTAGCGACCGCTGATTTATCAATTTAATTCAATCTTAAAACCTAAAAAAAATAATGTAATAAGAAGTGTAAATACTTATATAATAAATAATCCAAATTTTCTTTTTCTAATCAAACATGTTATGGACAGTTCGATAAAAACAAGTTGCAACTTACCGCTTTGCGTTTGTCGGCTTCGCTGACCGCCGAGTTGGAGCGATGCCGGAACAGATCCATTACCTTGGTCATTGGCGAGCGCTGGGAGGCGTTGGGTCGCACCGCCGTCACCGTGTGGTAATACTGCCAAGAAATGCATGGTGCAAATTAGAACTACTGCCTGGAGAATCTGGACCAAGTTCAATGAGCACTCACCTGCGCGTCGCTGCCTTGATGGGGATGGGCACTGCCGTCTTTGTACTTGCTCTTAGCGGAGACTGTGCCGTCGGCGTTGGTTATCGTCACGGCGGGATGCTGGCGATGGCTAAAGTTCTGCATGGCCACCTTCATTGAGTTCATAAGGCCACCGGCTCCGGCTCCGGCTCCTGCACCCGCTGCTGCACTCGCTCCGGCTGTCGCTCCTCCTCCGGCTGCTCCGGTACTCGAGGCGGGCGCCGTGCCACCGGACACGGAGTACGTGCTACTGGTTGCACTGCTGTCGGCGGAGGAGGGATCCAGTAGCTGCTTCTCCTTCTGCCTCTTGGCATCCGATTTCGCACGCGGCCGAAACACGTCAAAGATCGTGGGCCGCCGATTCGGAGACGCGATGCCATGTACCGTCGACTGATTGAGCACAGGCGAGTCCTCGCCGCTGCGCCGCCGTTCCAGCGAACCGGAGCGTGATCCATGGCCGGCCATAGCCATGCGCTCGGTGCTGCGTGAGATCTTCTCGCTGTGCCTGTTGATCTTCTCCAGCTTGGCGGCCTCGCGTTCGATTCTTCGCGCCGTCTCACGCTCCAGCTTGCGGGCCTCCTTCTCCCGTCGCGACTGCTCCTTTTCCTGGCGACTGCGGAAAAAATCAAAGGGAGCCATTAGGCAGGATTCTTTCGAATGCGACATGAAAACTTAATGAGAAACCCGATACTACTCTTCAAGATAAAACTAATGGGGGTTTTATTTGTGGTCGTAGGTATTTAATTGCCTAAAGGAAATGACTTTAATGTCAGAACAGTTTGTGCAAATCAGGGGATTACTCATTAATAATTAATCATCAATTATTTAATTATTGAAGACAGCAGGAATTCTTCTTAAAATTATACATTATTTCATATGATTTGTATTTTCCATTTATTTTGTATGTTGACTTGTTATATTATTAGAAATAATTTGAATTGCTAATTCAGCTGCAAGTTAAAAATTGCAGAGGAAAACGAGCTAGTAAACCACAAATTTCGGAGTTCGATTTTGTTAAAAAGATTTAAAGTAAATTAAAATTTTAAAAGTATTATTTAACAGGTTGCACCTTACAATAAAAGCAATGAGCTTGCTTTCTTGTTTTTATTCTGAATCATTTTAGATTGCGGTGTCACCTGAGCATATAATTAAAGAACAATATTTGTAGTCGGCGACACTCACCGCTGCTCCTTCTCCATCTTCTTGTAGGCCTTCTTGGCCGCCTTTGCATTGGGCTCTGCGGGGGCGCTCGAAGGTCGGGATCCTGGCAACCGGCTAGGTCCGCCGATGCTGCCATCCTGCTCCTGGAAGCGAACATGACGTTTTTGGGAATTAGTTTGTGTCTGAGTTGGCGCGTCGGTGGGATTTGACTTGGCATCTACTAATGGGCTCTCGACTGGGTGACTACTTTGCATGTTTCTGGCGACGCTGGCCAAAGCAAACTGAACGCAAAGCGATAGTCGGTAGGACCGACCGCTTACCATTATCCATTATCCATTATCTCTTATCCATTATCCCCATATCCTTTTACCTCTCACACTTGAAATTCGCCCCTTGCCAGCTGCTGCAATTATGCCGAATTGTCTACAAATACAATTTATTCGCCACAAAAAAACAGTGCTTGGATGCTATGGCGTAACCAGTAACCTACAACCCGGAGAAACGGCAATTGAAGGGGCAGACGACACCCGATGCGTCCGTTTAATTGGGCCAAGGCGCCGAAAGAAGGATGGAGGAAGACCCATCCTGCGGCGCCTTCAATCGAGCTTAATCAATTAATTTATGATTACGCAAAATTGCGACCGAATGTGGGCCAGACGACTCACTGTTTACCAAGGAAACAGTTTCGGTGAGCTCTATGCAAACAAGAACCGAAGACCGATTAATACCACGACAAGTAAGGTCATACAATTTTCTTGCACTCGAATTTCTCTAGAGCTGGCTGTCTTGAAATTTTGTTCAAAAGACATAGAGAGAGAAAGCTTTGTACGCATACAGCACTAATCGACGACTGTATGTGTGTTTACGTATTCTTAAGCTTTCTAGATCTGTATGACTTTTTAGATATTTACGCTCTTAACTTTGTGCGAGCAGAGAGAGCGCCATTTTTGCCGCCAGCATATTGCTTGCATATTGCAATTCAAATGTATAAATGTTAGGCATATTTAAACGCATTTTCAAGAAGCATTCAACATTAACGAAAACTGTTTGCAATATTAACTTAATAAGAACCCAACTTTGATTAATGATTGTCAAGTTTCATTTTTAAGACTAAACTATCAGTTAGAGGATTTCTTTAAACTAGATTACGACGTATTTTTTATTAGAAAAATAATTCAGGTAAATTTAGTTAATTTACTTTTTTATCCAGAAGTTTGCAAAGCAGTGGAAGAGGCATCTCTGACCCCATAAAGTATATATACTCGTATCCTTGATCAGCATCACCAAACGAATTGAATTAACCATGTACGTCTGTCTGCCTGCTTGTCCGTTACTATGCAAACTGGTCTCTCGGGCTAAAATTTTTAGAATAATCTTATTTATACTGCAGTTAGTAGCCACATATTTTAAATGTCATCCAAATCGGACCACTATATCTTATATCGGGCCAAATTACCCGATAAACAAATATTTTTAAACAAAGTATATGATCGATTTATTTAGTTGCAGCAATAAATTATACATTTCATAAATTTGTCTGCAAGGGTAAATAAACTTCATGTTTTTTATTAATTAAGAGCATTAGTTTAAAAACAACAAAAAAATTATATCCTGTAGAAAATAATCTTTACAAATATCTTAACAACTTTCACCATCAACGGAGTCTCCCTGCCAACTTCACCTGAAATTCAATCTATTTTCGAAAAAGACAGAAGCTCTTAAGATCGGGGACAGCAGACACCTGTGTATTCGAATTATTTTTAGCAAAAACTACAAAGAGATCGAAGCCGAAAAGCTGTTTATTTTGGCCCTTTTTTTATATTTTACTTAGCTTTTTTTTTAACTGTCGAGGGCTTCATTACCAAAGTGTCGAGTCACGTGCCCCGAGGGTCGCAGACAGCTTCGATGAGCTAACATACAAAAGCCGCCTCGTCTACATACACATAGGTAGGTTAGGTTAACACAAAAGCCAGAAGCTCTTTCTTCTCCGGTTCGAATCGGGAATACATATGCACATACAGTATTGGAAAAAATAATAGAAACAACCAACCGCCAACTTGCTGGTTTGGAGATTATTTAATACTTTTTCGTGAATCTTATACGTAGGAATGATACTACATATTATGTGTTAATCAAAATACGATATAAGTTTTTTTTTTAAATATCCGGTAAAATAACTGTGCTACAGCCGATTTGTCTAGATACCACGTATTTGAGTTGGAAATAAAAATAGAAGCACGCTATATTTTTGTCCAAATAGTACAATAAATTTATGAAGATCATTTTAAATATCTGTTATGACATAAAAAGTCGTGTATCATACAATTTAGCATATCTTCTGGCTATAAAGGATTTTTATTTAAGGATTTGTATCAGGCGTAGGCAGCGTCCTATACACTGTGCATAGGAAAAAATTTCAGGTAGCGCTGTCGGCACACTAACACTATAAGCGCTTCGTGTTTGTTCGGGATTCTGTTAGGCTGTAGTAGCAAGCTTCGGAGCTATGTAAAAACGGCTTCGTATATATATTTTTGGGTGCCACTACGGCAGAGAAGCTACCGAGTAGCCTATACACAATTGCTCGGGTCTGTTAGTATTATTCGGGTCTGTTAGTATCATTTGGGTCTGTTAGCTTCGCACACATAGGCACTAAAAACTGTGTATGTCTGGGTGCCGACTTCTGTTATCCCAAAGTATCTAAATAAATTACATATAAAAAGATTTTCCTAAGTCTACCCATGTTTTCTGACAAAAATGTGGTGCGTTTCTATTTTTATTTCCAAGGCAAGTTTTTGGATCTGCTATAGCGTCGTTATCCTAGTAGATATTTTTATGAAATCGAAACTGAAATACAGTCTTTTTCTTAATAAAAACTTAATACTTAATATTATTATTATTTAATTAATATTATTTTTTCCAACACTGTTCATATGTACATATGTATGTGTGATTCAGAAAAACATAACTCAGGGGGTTTCTATATCAGCTGTTCGCCAGAGTCTAACTCAATATTTAAACAGTTATAAAATGCTTTAGACTCGGGGAGACTTCCCTTTCTGCTAGTTCTGATGGGAGCGGCGAAAGTCGGCGCAAAATTGACGTCATTGTTTGCCAAGACCTGGTAAATACATGGCGGCTGTCTATATGGAAATATTATACATGTCCCCGATACGTCCGCGTTCCGTCAAAACAAATAAGACTCGGCGGATTCCGGGCCAAACTGTTGACAAATTGTGTCGTGATAAGCGGGAGAGCTGGAGGGCTGCCTGCCTCCACAACTCACGGCGAACAGATATTGAGAATATACTGGACTATATATAGCTCGACATACATATGTATGTACATATAAGGCACAATAAAAACAAGCCCCAAAAAGCTGATTTTCCACCGTGTCGTGTTTACCTTTTGGTCAGACAAATAAACTCGAAAAGGCCGAAAAGGAAGCGCAAGACCAAAAGTTGAAATATTTCGTATGCCTCTTCTACAATCCCTTTCACTTCACGAACTATAAATAGACAACTTTATTATACTGTTGAGGCGTCGGCGCTGGCGAATTATTAATATTGAATAAACCAAATGTAAACACGAGCATGCCACAGATCCCCGAAAAATTGCAGCTTGTCAAGTGGCGGCTACCCAGAGAGCTTTCAATGATCCGGAAATATACTCATATCATGGTTACGCCACTTAAGACGATCAAAGAAGAAACCATCAATACTTCCAAAAAATTATTTTAGTCCATAGAACATGCAGGAAATACGCTTTCGGAGGGTGCCCCGACCACAGAATACCCACCAAGAAATCATAGCATACCTTTGTCAGCTCTATGATTGCCTTATTTGCCGGGTATGAATAAGAAACGTAGATATTCTGAATCTGGGCGCGATCTATTAGCTGGATCTGGCTTAGATTATTAGACAATTGCTTTTTGAACAACAATTCGAAGATCTATTTAAATATAATTTGTAGCAATTCAAATTCTAATAACGGAATATTTTAAAATTTATTTTCAGAATTAAGAGCAATCCACAGGGGCGGTTCCTATGACATCATATGAGAACTCGGCGTCTTTCCTCTTTGCCGTGCCTCGAATCTTTCACCGCAAGTATGACTCTCTAAGTGAGTTCATAATGAAAAGCGCACATAACTCAAATGACGTAAGTCGATTCTGTGAGTATTAAAATTAACAAAGCCCTTGTTAGACTCAATTAGGCCTGGTTTTAAGTGATCGGTGACATATTGATTTTACGTGCTCAGGTTTATTATTAGAAATTTTGTTCTGATTTATCTTTAGCTTTTGTAAACTGTATATTCTCCTATATTCTTATTTTACAACCCAGCATAATTTTGATCTTTTTTTTATGGAATACCACAAATGAATTTCATCATATTTTATCCCTGCACAGTTCAGATTAATCTTTAAATTCCTGATGACTTTGTGCAGGAACACTTTTGAGTATAAAGTTCAAATTACATCGATCTATACTAAATAACCTCGAGCTTTTACAAGTAAACAATCTACCAGCCCGCCAATAAATTCTTTAAAGTATCATAGTTTTCCTTGCATTCGTGTACACCTTGCCTTTGCAAGCACGTGCTTGGTATTGCAAGGGCCACTTGTGTGTCAACATCATATATAGCGTACACGATTATCAATCCATCACAGCTCTTGACACTTAAAATTGCCTTAACCTTTCGACTTACATCATCCGACACTGAAACCGAGACGGATCCCGAGTTGGTCAGCTGGCGGGATGGACTCGTGGTGGAGGCGACGCTCTCTGTTCTTAGTAAACGGGGCATGGTCGATACCCCTCCCAAGGAAACGGGTCTCTGCTGCTGCTGCTGCAGGAACGGTGGAGGAGCCTCCAAGGAGGAAATGTCAATTCCTCCATCCTGCCGCCGTATCCAGATCTCGTCCAGCTCTCGTTCGCTGGGCGTTCGTTGCTTGTTGGCTAAGTTGTTTGTATCACAATTGATGCTTTGGTGATTGCTTCTGTTTCCCAGTACCAGCCCGGTGGTGTTTAGGGCCACATTGCTCTGGGCTGGCGTGCGAATCTCCACCAGTGACGGCTCGAAGAACTGCTTGGACAGGTGCGGGGCGGCGACCGGAAAGCGATTGGATCCGTACCGCTGGGAGAACAGGCCCTGCACCGAGGAGTAACCACCGAAGCTTGAGGGGAAGCTGATGGTGTGTGCATTGGAACTGACCGTCAACTGGCTCAGTTTCTGGGCCTCGACCCGTAGCTCGGGAGTTTCCTTGGCTAGGCTAACCTTGAACTTGCCCTTGATAATCAGCGGCGGTTCTGAGGGCAAAGGTAACGGGGATATGGGCTCACTGGCGACCAGAGGAGTCTTAGGGGTTTCCTTGGCCACCATGGCCTCCTTTATGGGAGCTGGAGTAATCGCTGGTGGTTCGACAGTGGCTGGAAGCGCTGGCGGTTCCTGGGTGTGTAGTAAGGCCTTGAGGGCCTTTGGTAGAATCGTTGCCGGGATCGGAGGCGGTGGCGGAGGGGGTGGAGGGGGCGCCTTGCTCTCCTCAATGTTCCTTGTGTTAATCCGATCGATCTTGTGCATAAACTGCTGCCTCAGTCGCTCCAGGTCCTTGAACTTCTCCTTAGAGGCCTCATCCTGCGGCGTAGGTGGCCGCGGCGGTGCCTTCGAAGCTCTCTCCGCCTTCATGGCCTCTCCGGCTCCAACAGACGATCCTCCAGATGGCTGGGTCTTGTCGACCTCACCGTCCTCGTCGTCCTCCTCCTTGCACTGCGACAAGCGGCGACGCTCGATAAAGGGAGCCAGCAGGTAGCCAGGTCTCTGGTGACTCGAATAGAGATCGACCTTGGCGAATTTGCCGCTGAGCGTGAGTCCCAGGCTGTGCTGTATCTCGTCGTGGTCGTCGTCATCGTCAGGATCGTCCTCGTCGTCGCTGCTGTCGCCACTGCTGCTGTGAAAGTCGAAGGAGTTGGATCGCGGCAGACACTTCAGCATCTCCTGGTCGATGTGCTGCCGTGGCAATCCACGCGCCCGCTCCTCGCGCTGCACCTGGCTTAGACTGCCAGACGAGGCAGAGTCCGTGATCTGCTCGTTGGCACTTGTCTCAGAGTCCGACTCATAGCCATCAAGGTTACCCTGCTCCAGGTCGTCCATGGTCGACTCGAAGGCGCACTCAAAACTGTCCTCGCTAGCGAACTGCTGGTAGGGATTGGTCGAAGGCGGCAGCTTCTCCGGCAGCTCGTCCTGCTTCTCCTTAACATCCTGTTTCGCCTCCTCGCGGATGCCCAGCGGCGACTGCTTCACATGCTCCTCGATGAAGTCACAGTTGGTGGCCATTTGTGATCTCGGATATATCTTTGGCGATGCTGGCTGCTCGGGAACAGCAGGAGATGATATGTGTTTATCGGTGGATTGTCTCTCTGCGCTATGCGTAATATTTTCTTTTGTACGACATTGATATGCCGCCTTTTCTGGGAATCTAGAATAGAAGAGTGTTGGGTATCATTCGCCTGGTCGGGATACCCAGCTAAGAAATCCTTCGATCAGTCCCTGTGTGTTGATATGAGCTGTCTTACGGATTTTTCCCCTCATCTATTTTAGGCCAACCATTCTTCAAGAGGTGAAGGTTATCCGATGTCGTCCCATCCCCAAAGCATCGAGTAGAAATCAAGTAAAACAAAAGCTAATTTCATTATTTACGCATCGTCATCGGCGTTGTTGTTCGGAGGAAAAATCAAATAACAAATGGAACAAGAAAGAAAGCTATCTTCGGTAAGTCGAAGTTTGTATACCCTTGCAGTCTGCAATTGGATCATTGAAAATCCATCCATTTTAGTAATGTTGAAAAAATGTCGAATTTTGTACATTTTTTTTGGTCGCTTCTATGGCAGCTATATGATATAGTTGGCCGATCTTAATAAAATTAAAACCGTAATTCTAAAACCGTAAAAAACCGCTATATCTCGAAATTTAAAGAAATACGTTCCTATGGCAGCTATAGGATATAGTGGTCCGATTTCGGCCGTTCCGACATATATACTGCGTGCTAAAGAAGTAAGACTATGCTGGAAATTTCAGCTCGATGGCTAAAAAACTGAGAGACTAGTTCGCGTAGAAACCGACAGACAGACGGACATGGCTAGATCGACTCGGCTTGTGATGCTGATCAAGAATATATATACTTTATGGGGTCGGAGATGCCTCCATCACTGCGTTGCAAATATCAAGGCAAAATTATAATACCCTCTGCAAGGGTATACAAATTGAGGCAGCAACAGAAGCTGTTCAAAGCTGAGAAGCTGTGATCACCATATGGCAGCTGATGGACTGACAGACCAGAAACGGACCGAAAATAAACTAAAACGAGAAAGAAAGCTAACTTCGGTAAACCGAAGTTGGTATACCCTTGCAGTCTGCAATTGGATCATTGAAAATCGAACCATTTTAGTAATGTTGAAAAAATATAGAATTTTGTAAATTTTACATTTTACATGTAGAATTTTACATTTTCATATAAATTGATCGATCGCTTCTATGGCAGCTATATGATATAGTAGTCCGATCTTAATGAAATTAAAACCGTAATTCTAGAACCATAAAAAACTGCTATGTCTGAAAATTTATAGAAATACGTTGAAAAACAGAGAAGTTAAATTTTTTTTTACATTAATTTCGCCATCATTCCTATGGCAGCTATAGGATATAGTAGTCCGATTTCGGTCATTCCGACATATATACTGCGTGCTAAAGAAATAAGACTATGCTGGAAATTTCAGCCCGATAGCTCAAAAACTGAGAGACTAGTTCGCGTAGAAACCGACAGACGGACAGACGGACAGACAGACGGACAGACAGACGGACATGGCTAGATCGACTCGACTGGTGATGCTGATCAAGAAAATATATACTTTATGGGGTCGGAGATGCCTCCTTCACTGCGTTGCAAACATCTGGTCAAAATTATAATACCCTCTGCAAGGGTATAATAAGAAATAAAGTAAGAATAGCCACGGGCCGGTTAATTACGTTACAATATAGGGAAACTGGGAAAGTTACAAAGGAACACGTGGTTTCAAATAATTCTAAAAGCATATTTGATCAAGGAGGTTACGCCGCCCTGGCAGCCGCAAAACAAGGGTATAAAGGCAAAATTTCTGAACGTAAACGAGTCTTCTTTTTAATAAAAAACAACAACAAAAAATTTACAACACGGCGTAGGTCTGAGTCTTTTAGGAGGATGCTTCTTCAAAATCCTTTCGCATGGTGTACATCATTCCGGAATAATAAATAGTAAGCCGAAGAATGCCAAGCAACATTTTTTCTTCCTTAGAAAAGAACGTGCATCATAGGATTTTTATTTAATTTTTTGTTTTTTACATCCGTTATAAAAAAAAGTACAACTTTCGAAACAAAAAATGTGACTTTAAAAATCCATAACTTTAAAACAAGGTCCTTAATGATAAAAAATCCTTTGACTCACCAAGGCGAGTACATTTGAAAACATTTTGCACAAGTTTGAGCCAAATCGATGCCGTAAATCTTGGTATATCGTGTACACCAGTTCGGAAATCAAGGTTTTGAGAACAACGCAAAAGAAACAAGTAGACTAGATTAAAAGAAAATTGAAAATTCAGCAAATGAAAAGTTTTGGCACTCTGATACAAAAAAAAAACAATTTAGTGCCAAAAATATTGAAGCTATTTAGTGAGACAATCGCCGCCCATTACATAATATAGAGTGTAGCCTATAGGCCTGAGTATCGGGTTTAAGTTATTTTTGCAAGATAAATATGGGTTCAAATCCCGCACAGTCCGAAAAAGGTTGTATTTTATTTTTTTCACTTACTTATTTAGTTTGAAATTGAACAAAGTGAAGTTTGGTATTTTTTTTCATTACTTGCACACACTCTTTCTGGGTATCAGTTTTAGCGCGATTTTATAATCATTCTGAATAGTATGACAATCGCCCCTTATTATATAATATTGTGGCCGCTGCAGTTCAGTTTTGAAAGATCGGCCCCTGTTCAGTCCCGAAGAAAACTATCTATTTTTTACATTCTTATTCACTAGCTTATTACCTTTTTCCCAATTAAAAAAAAAATTACAATAAGATTAACATACAAAATATTGAAGAAAGAGAAGTAAGAAAATTTCGATTGCGCCAGGTAATTATAATACCCTGCAAGGGTATAACAATTATTTGCCCTAAGGGCGCTAGATTATAAACCAAAATGTTAAAATTAATAAACCTATTACCGTAAGGTGACCACACTTATAATAGGCACTCCCTCTGGGAAAAACAAGGGGCAGCAATTGTGTGTAAAATTAAAAGCCCAACCCACAAAGCAAAACCCCTTCGCCCCTCGATGCCCCCCCGGAAAAACCAAGCCGTCAAAACCAGACCACAAGTTGGGTAATCGAGCATATGGCGTACGCATCTAGTAAATATCCACCGCAATTAATGGCGATTAAATACGAATGTATCTGGTATCCGCACATATGCTAATGTCAGGGCCCATTCAGTGGATGACGCATTTGGCTGGATGAGTAAGTGACTCAGCCAAAGGGTTGCCGCATCTCTCGAAAGACTATGAGAAACTTGTTTTCTTGGTGGGAATTTCGCTTAGCGACAGAATTTGCACTAATTGCTAAGACACATTGTAACGCCCAGCTGACTCAATCCTTTAGTGCACTGTAGCCGATGGATACTAGCGTGCAATTACACGGCCCCCAGGGTACTCCTCCCCTGCATTTAATTGTATAACTTGCCCGCTACCATGAATCAATTGCAGTCAGCTGATCGCCCCCGTCTCAATTGTATCTATTAACTATAAACTGCGGCCACCGATTGAACCGTCTGGCATTTCTATGTATCTTGGTGTCTCTGTCCGCCCTATCCATGGATCTTGGCATCTGCGGTTTACTTTGCTAGACTCTGTGGCGTCTGGTGGGACTGGTCGCTTGTTGAGGGGAAAGGCACATTAAGCTATGGGTTTTAATTGTTTTTCTAATTTTGTTAATAAATGTTTGCTTCGAAATATTTTAGAATAAGTTTAACTAGGTAGAATATTTCACATACACATTTTTCACCTTGATCTTTGTTAAAGTTAACTTTTAAGGAAAGGTTCCCCCACAAAGTCCCTCAAAATTCGACTCACATTACGTCGTCGCGCCTCTCCAACAGATTTTCCTCGGCTTTATTTAAAATTTTAATGGCGGCAGTGCCGTCTTACACTTGGCTTTCAAACATCACATGCAAAGTCGCATTCAAACATTTAACTCTCGTCACGTAATCGAAATTATTGTTTAATTGAAGAAACCGCACTGCCAAAGCAACGCCTGGTTTTGCGAAATACAGCAACCGCAAAAATATCGCTAGCTAAATATCAGCAACACAAAGCGACGTCAGCGTCAGCCGCAGCGACGGGAATAATTAAAAGCACACAAAACAAAAGCAAAAATGGCATTCAAACAATTTTGTGTTTCATTTGGGCTTACAAAGTGTCGCACGAGAAGCGAATATAATAAAATTGCAGCTTTACTCGGGTGGTGCAGTCTGTCTGAGGGGTCACCCAGTTTCAAATGACATGAGGCGGCACGTTGTTGGGAGATTGCGACTGGGTAATAAATTATCAAAAGCTGCACTTGCAATGAGTTTTGTAATAAAATATAAAATGTTAAGTCAGTGGCTAAAGAGTTCCTTGATACCCCAGAGGGCTCTGGAAGAACCAACTGATAAAAGCCAATTGGAAATTATTTTATATTTCATTACTTTTAAAAGCATTAACAGGCTTTTGGTTTGGTCATGGCCATTTTGTCTTGGGCACATTTCTAAGGGCTCTAACCACTTATAAATTTGATAATAAATTTGAATTTGCTTCTTAAAATTTGTATATTCTTCTAACCAACTTTAATCTTAAGCACTTTGGTTCATACTACCCCCAAGTATGGCTGAAAATACACGGTATCAAAGCAAATACATATAAATATGCTAAATGCATTTGCTTTGGTGACTTTGGCACTGGATATTAAGCTGAATATATAAACAGAATGAGTGGGTTGTAATTGCTGTTAAATGATGTAGGGTGGCCAGCTGCTCAAGGCACTTCCACTTGCACCTCCCCTAAGCATTTAAATATGATCGTCACTGGTTCTAGTCTTTGGGGGTTTATGCAATCAATCGTCACGTGATACGACAACTCTCGCCGATGATTCACTTCACTTGACAGGCCGCCGATGGCTGATAGGGCAAATGTCACTCGCTTTTCATTGACTTCGAGGCAATTCATAAAACGCTGTCAACCAGCGGAAATTGATATTTGCAGAGTCAAAACTAGAGAGAATTCAGAGTGATTAGGCCTGTAGAAAGCGAGCATCACCAGGTTAAACCAGTTCCCATTCGCGATATGGGCTGAACTCCGCCGCTAGTGAGTCGGGAAATTAGCAGAGCAATGTCAAAGGGTCTGAGTGGGCGGAGGATCGTGGGATTCCTCACTAGTCTGCTAATGATTCCACTTCTCTACTTTCAAGTTACCGCCAATTACGAATTGCTGGCGGAGTTTTAAAATGCTGTTCTTTTGATCTTGTGTAGGCGATCTATTATCACGACTTATATTCAAAATTAGTTGTACAGCCTGTGAAGTTAACCAAAAGTTTTTAATCTTATATACAACCTTATAATAAGTTCCTTCCCAAAAGCTCATTGAAAACCCCGATAATAAATGTCAAATGATATTATTGTGAAGATCAAATTATTCTTAATTATTAATGATTAAAGATTGTTTTCAACAATAAAGCCAGTTTTCCCTGAGAAGCACATTTGCCGTACAGCTTGACAGTTTAATAACAATATTAATCAAGCAACGGCATTAGTTATGCCAATATATAACAGTCAAGCAATTTAAGGTTGAAACGTAATCCTACAAATATATGTGCATATATTATGTAATTACATAGTGATCCATAAAGGTAAATACAACTCAAGTGAGAAATTCTTTCTAAGATAACATGATTTCAGCAATATATAGTTTATATCAATCAAAAATAAAAACAAGTTCCGACTACCCGGTACCCAAAGCTTTGTAGATGAAATTTAAAGGTACATGGGCGTGGCTAATTCAAAGTGAAATTTACGAAAAACTGAATTTAAACTGGGCGGAAGGCAGAGGAAAATGTTGGCAAATGTAGCTAGGTACATGTTGACCAACACAAATGTAGGTGTTGCAGAAGTTCAGCATGCACAGAAACTTTACTGTCTAATAACTCCCTTTTTATCATTCGATTTTTCTCAAAATATTAGAGCACGTTGAGCTCAAAGAAGCTGGGTCGCGAATTTTTTTTTTTTTTTTAATCTGAAAGGTGACCATTTTAGCCCATCGTTTGACCATGTTTGACCACCAATTACTTTTTTTTTACCACGTCTGGTTTCAAAAATATTCGATTACAAAAATTTTCGAAATTGAAAAGGATCAATTTTTTCAAATTTTGTTTTTTTTAATTGCATTAGAATCGCTTGGCCACGATTGACCAACCTTTAGATTTTCAAATTCAAATTTACCAAAAATGTATTGAGAAAATTTTAAGTTTTCAAATTTGAATGCTGACCATTTTTGCCCACCACATGACCATTATTGACCACCATTTACATTTTTTTTACCACGTCTGGTTTAAGAAATATAAGAATTCGAAAATATTCAAAAACTGAAAGTTGACTTTTTTCAAAATTTAAAATCTGACCATTATTGTCCACCATGTGATCATGATTGACCACCATTTACATTTTTTTTACCACGTCTGGTTTAAAAAATATAAGAAATCGAAAATTTTCGAAAACTGAAAGTTGACTTTTTTGAAATCGTAAAAGAATCGTTTGCCACGTTTGCTCACCCCTTAGAATAAAAAGACAATTGTAGCTTTAGAATATATGAAACATTAAACATTTTAACAAAGAATCAATCGGTTGCCCACTACAAAAGCAGACTTTTTAAAAAACAATGAAGTAAATATTATTGACTGCCACCTCTTAAAAATAGTTAATCTTAACAAAAATTAACGTTTGTCAGTTTAAATAGTTCTTAATTAAAATTAATTAATTGAAATTCTAAAGGTTGGTCAATCGTGGCCAAGCGATTCTAATGCAATTAAAAAAAACAAAATTTGAAAAAATTGATCCTTTTCAATTTCGAAAATTTTTGTAATCGAATATTTTTGAAACCAGACGTGGTAAAAAAAAAGTAATTGGTGGTCAAGCATGGTCAAACAATGAGCTAAAATGGTCACATTTCAGATTTCAAAAAAAAAAATTATCCTAGAATTTTTTTTCAAAATTTTCGAAGTTCGAAATTTTTTCAAAATTCTAAAGGGTGGTCAATTGTGAGCAAGCAATTCTAATGCGATTAAAAAAAAAAAAATTGAAAAGGGTTAACTTTTTCAATTTCGAAAATTTTCAAAAATTTTCGAAGTATAATATTTTTGAAACCAGACGTGATAAAAAAAATGTAATTGGTGGTCAAACATGGTCAAACGATGGGCTAAAATGGTCACCTTTCAAATTTCGAAAAAAAAAAATTTCGCGACCCAGCTTCTTTGAGCTAGCACGTTGGTATAAATTAATTTATTTATTATTTTATATTTAATGTAAGCCGAAAGCACTAGTGTAGCTTTGTTATACGTTGTTCATGCTTATCGAGCACGGAAGTGTCATGTTGTCACCAAATTTTGGTAGCTCTAGTTCTTAGCCTGTGAGGACTGTTATAATACCGTTGTACCCTATGGTTACCGGGTATAAAAATTCCAATTTGTATGTAATGAATGACATTTTCCACATATAGAATCCATATAAAGATATATTTAATTCGATTTCTCTGCATTTATATACAAAATGCACCATAAAGATACATAATTAAACTTCGGTATCTACTTTTTCAGATAAGAAGTTTCCAGTCAGGCTAACAGAAAAAGTGAGAAAGCTGCAGTCGAGTTGGACCAACTGTGAGAAACCCGGTACCCAAAACATTGTGCGTAAAATTAAATAGCACACGGACATGGAAAAACAAAACTGTTGACAAATGATGACGCTGATCAAGAATATATATACTTTATGGGGTCAGAGATGCCTTCTTCTGCCTGTTACATACATTCTCGATTGGCACTAACTTATAAAACCCTTGTACCCTATGGGTAGCGGGTATAAAAACCGTCTGAGATGGGAAATTAATTCCATAAATATTTAATATGAACTGCTATGTAATAAATAAAATTTCCAGCAGTCCGAAAACTAAAATATCAAGTCCCACAAATCATAGAATTTACTGGATGTCAATATTAGGCCCAGGAATTTCGTAATTGATTCGAGCTCCAATAATTGGCTGCGATCGAAATGGAGAATTTCCTCTTTCGCTCTCGATTACTCAACGCCTCAAGCTCGAACGTAATGAAATTGTTGACTACGCTGGCGTTTTATGTTCGATTTCTATTTGGTCAGCGAAAAATCGAGGAAGACTGCGGGCTCGACCGGCGTTTTGGTGTTTGGGGAAACTGCAGCCGAATCTGAATCTTTACGAGCGACACAGCTGTTGTCAAGCGCAATTCAATTTGTGTTTTTCAACGACTCGTTTTTCTGTGTCACTCCGGAGAGGGAGTCTATGTCTACGTTGGTTCCACCGACTTCCCGCCAATCGGTCCCGGTCTCAAGTTCCCGATATCAGCGTCACGTGTTTGAGTCTTGCCCATTGTCTAAGTTGTTTTCTCTGTTTCTGCCATTGTCGTTCATTATGTTTTGCGCTCAGTTTCAGTTTCGATTTCTGTTTATGTCAACAGACCGGAGACTCACCTCCTCGAAGAGGCGTAGCCAGGCGGAGCGGAGCCGGTCAAGGTGGCAGCAGTGCATCCTACCCAATATAATATATTGCCCGGTTGGAGATTGCTTTACTTAGCTTTACTCAAACGGAGAAGGAATTAATTAAACGCATTTGATTCGTGTAAGAAAAAAATGGTATATGGGCGAGGAAAATTAAGGCTAATTTCTAGTATAAGATAATTAATACTTATCAATTTGATAATATTTATTGACATAACCCGATTAAATTCATAAAACTTCTCTCCTAAACAATTTTCACTATAAGCATTTTTTTTTTTATTCATTTCAAAATGTTAACAAAATATCTTTATAAATTAAATAATGTTCCTAATCACAAAAGCGGTAGAAAAATATTCAATTTGTTCCTTCAAATAATGATTTGATAGGGTGAAGAGGTTGAAAATATGTCGACAGTTAATTGCTCAAGTAGATAATAAGTGTTGAAGGAATTTGCATCATAAAAGAGGCAATATAAGACCAAACGATTTAATTGGTTTTCTAAACGGATTTACTTTTGTTACCATTATTCTTAGCCCAGAAATGCTAATATCTTCTTTAATTATCCATCGACACTTGCCTTGGTTCCCCTTGACAATGGCCGGGTAATTACGACAATTACGAAAAGCAAAGGTCGGAAGTGCTAACAATGGAATATGAGCCACGTGTCACTTAGGAAATGTACGATTTTCAATTGCAGAAATATATTTCTGCTTAAGAAGTCTCCGTCTCAAAGCATTTTCCACACTTAACCCCAAATTGATCGTTGTGCTAACAATGGAATATGGGCCAGGTGTCGCTTAGGCCATTTGCAGAACTAGGTTTCCCCCTAAGAAGTTCCAAGTCCAAAGCACTTAAGTAGGAGATTATAGATTCTCCTACAGCGATTGAATGGACACTATAGACACTGAATGTACCAAGGCAAAGCCTAGTTCATTTTCCAAGACCAAAGTCCTTACCAAAATAGTTAGATATTCAGTTCTGCTGCAGGGAAATTAATTGAGACTCCATACACTGCAGATATAGAGTTAAACCAAACATATATCAATGATTTAATGATAGACCAGATAGACCTCTGAGATCGGTTAACTGGTTCCCAATTTCGGGCTATATGGACCATAATGATCAAATGGCATTTGGTTTCTAGAACAAAAGCCAGTTAAACCGCATTCGTGTGTCCGACTATGACCGAAGCTGCGTAGAGCGTAGAGAGGAAACAATTTATAAAACACAAATACATGCAATTATTGATTTTATAAGTAATGCCGTGTTCTCCGATTGTTTCGCAATCCCGCTGCCACCGTAAATATTCGCACGTACGCGCTCGAATGGGAGGTAATCCGGACTTCGTAGCTGCGTCGATTCAGTTGCGTCGTGACTGTGAAAGCCTCAGGTCTTCTGCTCCAAGAAACTGAACGGACCCAACAGGAATCCATCCAAGATGCAAGTACACAGGATGAAGCTCCTCATTGCCTCGGCGGGCATCTTCGTGTTCACCATTATCTACGGCTGGGTTCTCTTTCCCAAAATCCTTAAGCTCATGATCTCCAAGGTTCGGTGGGGATCGATCGGGGATAACCCATGGCTTACCTAACAGGGTTTCTCTTCTCCATAGCAAGTCACTCTGAAGCCGGGATCTGATGTTCGGGAACTCTGGTCGAACACTCCCTTTCCCCTGCACTTCTACTTCTATGTTTTCAATGTCACCAATCCGGACGAGGTCGCCGAAGGCGGCAAACCGCGACTGCAGGAAGTGGGTCCCTTTGTGTTTGAGTGGGTTTTTATGGAAGATCTTTCTCTCATCTGAGGATATTTTTTCAAATTTCCCTTTCCGTTTTTGCATTTTATAAGTGAGTGGAAGGACAAGTACGACTTGGAGGACGATGTGGTAGAGGACACGGTCAGCTTCAACATGCGCAATACCTTCATATTCAACCAGAAGGATTCACTTCCACTTACGGGAGAAGAGGAAATTATTATGCCGCACCCCATATTGCTGGTAAGCATGTTGGGGCACAAGCCACATATTTGGAAATTATAAAAAGGAGTTATCCTACCAAGAATGAAAGGTGCAAAGTGCAAGAAATGGTACTAAGATTTTACCAGAGTTAACTTAAAAGTTCATTAGTGTTCAGCCTTCATTAAATTAGGTTTACCAAATTTTAATTATTTAGAACATTAATGATTCCATCAGCAAATTAATACAGCAAAAAGCTGTTGCATTTAAGGCAACATCTAATGACCCCCTGTCCCATTGTTGCTCATGTGATTTATGCAAATCGCATTCCCAGCCCCAAGATAGAAGCAAGACAAATGTGAAAAAATAGAGAGATTTATCATTATTATTCATCATTCCCTTGTAACATTGCAGCCTGCCGGCATCACGGTTCAAAGGGAAAAAGCTGCCATGATGGAGCTGGTTGCCAGGGGATTAGGTTTAGTCTTTCCGGATGCCAAGGCCTTTTTCAAGGGCAAATTCATGGACATCTTCTTTCGGGGAATTGACGTGGACTGCTCCCCGGATGACTTTGCCGCCAAGGCAGTCTGCACGGTTTTTTACACAGGCGAAGTTAAGCAGGCCAAAGCAGTCAACCAGACACATTTTCTGTTCTCGTTCATGGGACAGGTGAGTAGCCCCTTTGAATTATTAAATTTCTTTAATGACATTCTAAAATAAGTAATCAACTTGAAGCTTAAGCTTTTATTAGAAGGGATTCCCTTTTATGTAATAATATAATCTTTACTTAATGCTTTTATTGCAGGCCAACCACTCGGATGCCGGACGATTCACAGTGTGTCGCGGGGTGAAGAACAACAAGAAACTAGGCAAGGTGGTGAAGTTCGCCAATGAGCCGGAGCAGGATATTTGGGCGGATGGCGAATGCAACACCTTCGTAGGCACCGACTCCACGGTCTTCGCACCCGGCTTGAAAAAGGAGGACGGTCTATGGGCCTTCACCCCGGACTTGTGCCGCTCCCTGGGCGCTTACTACCAGCGAAAGTCCTCGTACCACGGAATGCCATCCATGAGGTACACCCTGGACATGGGCGATATACGGTCGGACGAGAGACTGCATTGCTTCTGCGACGATCCCGAGGACCTGGACACGTGCCCACCAAAGGGAACCATGAACCTGGCCCCCTGTGTGGGCGGTCCTCTATTCGCATCCATGCCGCACTTCTACCTCGCCGATCCAAAGTTGCTGGCCGATGTCGATGGCCTTAATCCTAACGAAAAGGACCACGCGGTCTACATTGATTTTGAACTGGTCAGTTAAACAATATATATGTCAATAGTCTATCCCAAATAATGTCAGATTTTGTGCAGATGTCCGGAACTCCTTTCCAGGCCGCCAAGCGCCTGCAGTTCAACCTGGATATGGAGCCAGTGGAAGGCATTGAGCCGTTAAAGAACCTGCCCAAGCTTATGTTGCCCCTGTTTTGGGTGGAGGAGGGTGTCCACCTCAACAAGACATACACCAACCTGGTCAAGTACACGCTGTTTTTGTGAGTACATTTAAGTATTTTTCAAGAGAACTCCTTTATATAAACAACTCACAATACTCAATTTCAGAGGCCTAAAAGTTAACTCTGGCCTGCGTTGGTCCCTGGTCACGCTGTCCCTAGTGGGCCTGATGTCCGCTGCCTATCTGTTTTACCAGAACTCGGACAGTCTGGACATTACGATGCCGCCCAAAATCATCAAGGAGAACAACAAGGTGGAGGATATGAGCAAGTCGATGGAGGTGCTGCCTGAAGCGAATCCCAAAACTGCACCAAGCACTCTACCAACGAATCCGGGGGCCAATAACTTGATTCCGGGCACCAATCTGCCCAATCTCAAGTTGGAGAAGCGGGAGCGGGAGCGCTACTAATTCTCGTAAGGCTCGAAAATTACCTATCATCATTAGCACTATCCGTAGACGTAGGTACATGCACCTGTGTAGTCGAATTTGCGCTAATAAAATAAGACAGACAAAAGCTCAACATTGTCGAAGGTCTGGCAAGCAAACTGGTCGGTTGCCAATGGAGCGATCGCTAATCGATGATCGCTGATCGCCAAGTGACAAGATCTGTGCGCTCCACTGACACCAATCGGCAGAGATCAGTGAAATCGTATGCTAGTCTAGCAAACGAAGTTCGAGATCGACCGAACAAAAACAATGGCTGCAATGTTTGTGAAAAGTTAACGTACGCTTAATGAAAACAATTGTGGAGACACAGAAATTTAAAGCGACCTGTAAACGGAAATCGAAAATTTTTCCCTTTAAAAGATCACAAAAAGAACAAATTAAATTGTCTTGTAATTGTATTGTAATTGTTTTTTAAAGAAACTGAATTACGAAGAAATGAATAAAGCTATATTTATCATAAGAAACAATACGATAGAAACTGAATTAACAATATTATTATAATATATATGTGTTATCTCAAGCTAGAATGGAAGCTAGCTAAAGGAACCCGAAACGGACAGACGGACGGACAGTAGATGGACATGGTTATAACGACTCGGCTGTTAATGCTGATCAAGAATATATACACAGTTTCAAATACCTTTTTTCCTGCGTTGCAAACTTCAGACTGAAATTATAATACCAAAGACCAATAAAATCGCAAAGATGTCGAACGGCCATACACTTGATCTGCAATATGAAAGTTGTTTATCTGCTTGCGCCAAAATCGCAATCTTTTCGTTCGCACGAACTTGAGAGCGTAAAAATCTTTAAATAGAATGAGCTTCTATGAGTGAGTATACACAGATCAAGCAAAGGAGTAGTAGAGATCTAGAATGCTTGATAATACGTGTACATCATAAAGTCGTCGGCTGTCGCCCTCTCCCTTTCTGGTCAGCTTAGAGCCAGCACGAAAAATTAATTTTTTTGATAATACCCTTCAAAGATAATAAAAATAGTTTATAATTACTAATTAATTCAGACTACTGACAAGTGGTTTCCTTATTCTCTTTTAATTCTAACAAATTCTAGCAATTTATTTTCCGATTACAAATATCACTCGATGGTATTCAAGTATTTAAAATTATTCTTTTTTATGCAGCTCCACATTTAAGGGACTCTCGACGATCTCCAACTAAGCGATCCTCCAATATCGTCGTGTCCTTGGGCAAGTCCACGTATTCCAACAAATCCGCTAATTGATCGCAATGAATTTGGGAATCGCCGACGAAGAAGTCATCATCCAGATCTTTTATAAAAACCTCCCTTGCCTTGTCATGGGTTATCTCCAAGTAGTTGAGATCCTTCAGTTGGAGCAGCATGTCCATGTGATCCGAGGTTATGTTATCATAGGTAAAGCTCAGCCGCTCCAAACCCACGGCGAACGAAATTTGAGGCAAATCCGAGAGATTCTCAATGCCGGTTAAATCCAAGTCAACTAACTTAATGGCCTTGGAAAGGAAGTCGAGTCTGGAGAGATTAGTATTGGCCAGATAAAGCTGTTCCAGGTCCTTGGGATGGGATATTTTTAGCTCATTCAGTCTCAAGTTATCATCCAGTTGTACTTTGACGACACGTCCTTCTAACTCGACTGATTCCAGACCACAGTTGGTGGCCTGCAGCTCGTATATTTGGGCTGAGAGTTGGAGCCGTCTGAGTTGCGGATTAAACGAGAGTTGGAGGTGTTCAATTGATGAAAATATGTTCGAAGGAACTCGTTCTAGCAGATTACTTCTAGCCGAGAATTCCGACAAGTTCCGCCGCTGATCTCTGAATAGTTCGCCTGGCAGTTGCGTTAACTGATTGCTGTCCAGAACTACAGAATTCAAGAAGAATATTTGGGAGAATATAAGCTGGGGAATAGTTTTTAACCGATTGCTGGACAAGTTGATTTTCTGAAGATTTTTGAGCGGCAGGAATATCTTTGGTGGAAGTTCTTCCAGTTGATTGTCGGACAAGTTGATCTCCTCCAGATGAGGGGCAAGTTCAAAGGTGTTCCTTGCAAACGTTTTGAGGGAATTTCCACCAAAATTCAGTTTCCTCAGATTTTGGGCACTTTCGAAGCACTCTCTCTCTATTCCCTGGACTCCACACTCCAAGACATGAAACTCCACCAGTTGAGGCAGCTGGTTGAATATATTTCTGGGCAGGTTGGGCAGTTGGGAACTATGCAGAATGAGCGAATCGTAGCTCTTCAGATTCGTGGTAGACTTCGCAGTGAAAAGGGCCACTTCTGTGCGGTTGGGATAATTTAGTTGCATGCAAGTATTTTCCCTACAATCCAGGCTCTCTACTGCCACTTCTTTCAGCGGTTGTGACTCAGCGATCGCGACACCGATGATCAGCGTGAACAGAATATAGTCCGGATAGTTTAGCGACAGCATATTGACAGAAGAAGACTGAGCTTAGAGCTGGTTTCAAGGGGCTTTTTAAAACCTAACCAGAACACAACCTTCAAAAACAAAGCCCTGCCCAAGTCGAACAACTGGTCTTAGAGTTGGTTTGTTTTGTTTTGCTTGCATTTTGATCGCACGCCGATTCGATTTTTGGGGCTCATCAAAATTTATGATTCCAATGAACACTCGCTTCGTGGCGTTGCTGTTGTTTTGTTTTGGTTCTGGGCTCCGCCGAATGATAATTTTAGACATTTGGCCATTTTTCCCGATAGCCGGCCGATAAGCACGTTCTCTCGATTCTTTACCCGACACGACTCTCATCTACGCTATAGTTTACTATATCGGCTGTATCAGTCGATGTTATGAACGGCTTCACATCGCTGTCGGATATCTACTATCCAATGTGTGCCAAGTGGAGCTACTCTGGGTCTGGACCGGTATCTGATAAGCGGGAGACATGCCTACTAGTTAGTAGAGTTTGATTAGCATATTTTTAATGGAAGAATTGACTCAAAATTCGTATATCCCAGGAGTAGGGAGTCATGTCAGTAGGTCTGTCCGTCAGTTCGTTTGTATAAACCAACACATCTCTGAGACTATAAGCGCTACAGAGCAGTCACACTTAATTTTAGGTTTATTATTTGATATTTTAATCAAAGATTTTTCTGACATACTTATTATTGAACAAATACCCATTTAGTAAAATTTATAAATATGAAGCATATAAGGATAAGCAACCTAAAACTTCCTTATTCTGTTCGCATTCTAAATCAAATAAAGTTACTTTCTTGTATTTTTATTAGTTATCTATCCCTATAAATTGGAAAAAATCTATAAAAAGTCTGTATGACAGCTATCTCACTTTCTGGGCACCTCCACGATAGAGCTTCGTCACCGGTGAGACTATTTCCAAACACTTGGCGCCAGACTGTCCAATAAAATAAATAAAATAAATCAAGTGCCATAAACCGAACATCACCCACTATATGAACACATTTTACGCGACCGATTGCCCACTATGTGTCCGCATTATTATTCACCGCTTTTGTTTGCCCAGCAAATCTATTTGGGGGGGAATTTGATTTGGGTACAGAGCAGGATCGTAGGGGCCAAAGTCTGCCGGAGACTCGACTACGCTGGTAGTTCTCACTCTTTTTCTTCTTGGGGGGATGGACTTCACTTGAATGCAAAGTAATTGCGGCAAATTGAATTGGACAAAGGGGGCGCGCAGGCGACAATATTTATCGCTAAACGAAGTCATGCCGTTTCAATTGAGCCGCCGCAGCCAGCAACAATAATAGCGAAAATGCCACAAGCAAACGACCACAATCCTATGGCTAATAATTTAAAAACCATTGGCCCATAATTAGCCGAATGCAAATAGCGCGATCAATTGTGAGATATTTGGAATAGGGGAGGAATTACCTTTCAGTATTTAAATTGTTTGCCCAGAATTAAGACAAGAAAAGCCAATCAAAACCGAGGGAAAGACCAATTTTTATAAATTTCAACAAGCAAATAAATTTGTTTGCATTCAAATTAATAATGCTTTACTTGTCTGTGCGCTCGTTATAATCTTTTTGTTTTCACTTCGATAAGCTGCAAATAACAAATTGAGCGACTGAAAGCAGGTTGAACGTGTTCCCAGCTCGTCCGATAATGAATGGCTAAACTTTTTATATTTTTCCATTGGTATGTCACCATTTCGGTATCTACTAGTATGTAAGTTAGTATAGTTTTTAAGCGTTTTGAGTGTCATGTTAGAGAGATGCGCAAAAAGTGCCGCTGCCACGCATTCTTGCAAATAATTGTTGAACCCAAGCCAAAACGATATTGTATAAATAATTATTCAACTGCAAACAAGGCATGAAACAGTTAGCGGAAATTGAAGTAGCTCTTATCGAAACTCGAATGCCCTTCGCAGCGAAAAAAAAAATATTTTGTGTAAGGGAAACGCCTCGGTTGATAATGATAATTCATTTGCTCAGCAATCATAAAATTTGTATTTTCAAAAAAAAATTATGGCCCTACGAAAACTGAAGACTTTTACGATCAGCAAAATCTGAAAACCGAATGTCAGTTTATATTTCACGAAATACTGCCATGCGTCGATTTTTCCCACTTAATTAGAGGGGAGATCCGATATACGTATAGTACATACATATATAGAAGCGTATTTTAGCGGCTAAGACTTGCAAGTGTCTGACCTTATGTCTATTATCAGCTGCCAAAAGATTTCCACCTTTCGGTGAGCAAATCGCCAAGTAAACACTCAATGATAAGGCGACAGGGGCTTTCTGAAATAGCTCCACAGATATGGTGGCTCAATGTTTTGTTCGAGTTTCATGGGGTTCAGCAGATCGCTGAATGGAGGCAACGGACCGCGAACTTCATCATAGAGCGGTGCCAAATAATGAATAAATAATAATAAAATGGGAAACTGCAAACATATGTCAAAATAATGATGACAACGAAATAAACCTGATTATACTGCTTGCACTACATACAGTATTCGAAATAATACCACGATTTTATTTCATAGGCAAGAATAGAGTAGAGTCTAGATTCCCTAGAATGCGCTTAGAATAATTTTGCTTGCGTTTGTTTTCATTGCAATTTGAAAGAAAAACATTTCTAAATTATTGCAGTGCTGCTTTTTCTTAAAGAACCAACGAATTTTAATAAACAATTGTCTCTCTTTTTTACAACTGTTTTTACAGAAGAGTGTTGAGAAAAGCTAATCTCATAATCCTTAATTTAAAAACATATTAAAAATCTTCTTATATTTTTTCGGCTTACATAAAACTCTGAAACGAACTGTGCTCGTTATATATGAACCACTTTTTTTGCTCAAAATCAAAACCCCATGAATAGAATGAAAATTATATAGAACTGATGGTCATACCAACAACAATCATTATTGTTCAAGCATTATATGCCGGGCTTATCTGGCGAGGCGTTTGACGGTCATCATTTGGAATCAGTTGCAGGTCGATCGCGGAGCGCCGAGCACGCTCAATGTACGTCCGGATCTGTTTGCTGATCTTGTTGGCGGCCACCGCCGTTGCCGAAAGGGATGAGGATGCGGATCTGCACATGGTCCAAGTCTCAAGCCTGGACGGCCACTGCCACACCGAGGGCGAGGTAACCCGCTGTAGTGGCTTCAACTTTGATGGGGAAGAGGAGAAGGTGAGGTTCGATCTACAAACGGCAGTGCGAATCGCCCCAGACGGCACTACGTACGATGTGGGCGACGAGTGGCCCGCCAGCACGCTGATATTCGATAACTGCACCTTCACGCACTTCCCGCTGCGTCTGTTTTACGCGCTGGAGGTGAGCGAGCTGGACATGAGGGGCTGCGGCATCCGGTACATGTACGGGGAAAACTTTTCTACAGGCGCCGAGAAGCTGGTGATACTCCTGCTGAGTGACAACCAGATCGAGGACCTACCCGCCGGCACGTTCCGGGGAGCGGGAAACCTGCAGTTCCTCTTCCTCAACCGAAACCGGCTCGGCGAACTGCAGGAGGGCGCTTTTGAAAATCTGAAGGAGCTGCAGCACTTGGATCTCACGGAGAATCGATTGGTGGCGCTTCCGCCAGAGATATTCAGCGAGCTGAAGAATCTGCGACACGTGGGACTGGCTGAAAACCTGTTGGCCACCATCGACAGCGACTTGTTTGCCCACAATCCGATCCTGCACTCCGTCTCGCTGCACAGGAACCGACTCCGCGAACTGGGCGAGTACGCCTTCCGGTCGCGGGGCCGGGACCGGCAGATCTACTCGATCGATCTGTCCCACAACCCGCAGCTGGCCGTGCTACTACTGAACTTCAATGCCAGCAACCTGGCCGTCCGCAACTGCTCCCTGGACCGTGTCAACTTGTACGGCTCGGTGACGAATGTCGATCTGAGCGACAATCGCGTGCAAGAGCTTTACTTCCCCGCCTCGGAGGCCCTGGAGCATCTGGTGCTACGCAACAACTCGCTGGTTCAACTGGCCTCGCTCAGTCGGGTGCCCCGGTTGCGTCATCTGGACGTGGCCGATAACCCGGGCTTGGGACAGCTACCCGCCGGCTGGCAGACTCCGCACTTGGAGATGCTGGTGTTGCGAAATACTGGTCAGGTAGAGCTGCCTTTGGAGGCCATTGAGGGAATGCCCAATCTGCGCAAGCTGGACATCTCGGGCAACAATCTCACGGACATCGATCCCTCTGCCTTCGCCACGCTCTCCCAGCTAACTCACTTCTACATTCACGGCAACAACTGGAACTGCTTCAGCCTAAGAACTCTACTGGATGTACTCATTCGTCCGAACGGCATCACCTACACGGTGGACAGCGTGGATCCGGAGTTTCCCGGGGAGTACATCCACGGCATAGCCTGCATGTACCGCATGCCAGAGAAAGAGTCCCAGGACTCGAGCTCTTCCTCCTCCGAGATCTCGGCCAGCGTGGAGTCCACCCAAAGACTAGGCAACTCCGATCCCAGCGAGGTGGACAAGCTGCGTCAGGAGCTCAAGTCGGTGGTGCAGCACTTCGAAGCAAAGTTCGACTTGATTCTCGACCAGCTCGGCCAGCTGAACGACCAGATGCAGTCCATCGAAAGATTGAATAAAACCGTTTGGAGTCAGGTCACCTTGTCGGTTTAGCTGAAGCCTAAACAATTATTTTACTTGTTATGTTAAATAAAAGTGGAGAGCGGAGCAAGGTATCTTATTAAACAAACACCATTTAAGGGGATTTTTAAGCTATTATTTAGTATTATCTAACTGTTTTAGATCCTGGTTTAATTATTTTTTCAGGCTGCTTTGATATGGAAAAGTTTTCCACAGGGTTCATATAATTAAAATGTCAATCTAATACCTACAATGATTTTTTGTCCGTTTAAAGAAAATCTGTATTTAACAAATCATAAGGGACCTAATTCCCTACAATGCAATTTGCGACATGAGCGATATGGTTAATATTTTTTTTGCCGCTGTGTCGCAAACGCAACACCATGTTTATACAAAAATATTTATTTTTGAGGCAAGCAAAGCCTTGTCCTGGGGTTCTCTTTCAAAGATACTGAAAGAGGTTCACTCAACTCGGAGGGAAAAGCAAACAAATAACTGATGCGGAGCACGCCAAATCGAGGGCCTACAAAAAACTTCCGAAACTGGTAACAATCGTGGGGTCCGCAGAATTAAAACAAATATTCCTCGAAAGTAAACAAAATAATAATGTGGACTTAAAAATGAAGTAATTGATTGCTAAGCCAACTACTCGGCTCCATTAATTATTTAAGCCGTATTCCTCTGATTCGTTGGTGCACGATTTATGGCCAACTAATTGCTAAGATACACAAACCGAACCACAACCACAAACAACGATCACAGTGCGAACTGCTGATGCCCAGAATCGGTATCGTGTGCCTGTGATTTGGAGTAAATATATATTCACTAGATACAGATACATACATATACATGGAAATACAGTTGCGGTCAAAATAATAGTAGTGCTGGTCTAGTGAAAAGTTTTTCGGCTGTATCTTCCCAATGGGTTGACGAATCCAATTCATTTCTTCATATTAGTAATTATCAATATCTGCTCTTCCAGTATATGAAGTGATGTCGTCTTATCACATCTCTTTCTATTTTATTTTGCATTATTTCCCAATTTAGCACGTTTTTGGCGCAGTCAAAATAATAGTAGTGTCAGATAAATTTTTTTTTATGATTAAATTTACTAAACTTTTCTTAAGATTTTTGGTCTTAAACATTACTTTAGGATGTTATCAAACAGTTTTTAGCATTTCTATATCCTTCGTTTATATTTGGTCCTGGCAATATGGAATGTGGAAAAAAAATTGCTGCCAAGAGGCAAAATCTGATTAAAAAGTTTATATCTGAAAGAAAAACCTACTTCAAAGGGTATATATTATTGTATGCTCATCTAAAATGATCACATATGCGATATGTTCAAAAAATCGAGTGGCCGACCAAGGATATTGACAAAAAAGTCAGGGGATCGCCAAGTGAGGCAGGGGATGCATAAGACACTCATGTCTGCTGCAGCCTAAAAAAAAATTTTTTAATCTATGCATATCTGGAAACAATAAGAAGCAACCTTAGAGAGAATGTCCTCATGACAAAAAGTTCCAAAAAAGGGCCTTATCTAACAATAAAGTATCTTGTCAAACGCTTAACGTTTGCCTCAGAATATCTAAGCTGGCCCTCGAAAAAATTTAGGAACATTTTTTTGCCGGAAAAGCCCAACTTAGGTATTTTTACGGCCGTGGGTCTCGAAAGTATTGAAAACGACCACAATTAAAACACTTTTTCCTAAAAATACTTGCAAAACCGTTAGGTACGGGTTTTTCGTCAGTTATGATTTAGGCGAGCCTTGCGTACCATGTAGGTAGGCCAGTGTATTGGCTCAGAAATATAATGGATCGACATTTATATGTCAAATTCTGAGTCGGCGTGATGCTACTATATATTTCAAAGGATATGCCACTTGTTTGGATGTTTTAAAAGGGCAACGATCCAGCAAATACGAGTAAATTGTACATAGAGTGGCTTGCAGCTAACCAGGTAAACGTCTTAAAATGGCCCGCACAGTCACCCAAACTCAATCCGATTGAGATTTTTTGGTGTGACATTCAGAAATAAGTCCTAAAAATACTACCATACAAAATTGTTTATCATTTGCAAGTTGTGGAACAATTTTTTCTATGAAAATATGCCAAATCTCAGTTGATTCCAGGGAAAATCGCTGAGGAGTCCTTATTGTCTATAAAGGATATTTAACTAATACTCAAAAAATTCTTATCCATGGATCTATAATAATCAATCAATCAGGTATTCCTAAATAATTTTTTTAGGATGTGGTAATTTTTCAAAAGTTTCACTACTATTATTTTGACCGACTCAATTTTCGTCAAATTCAACATTTATATTTTTCCTTAATAATTCTTTTGAGTAATTTCAAGTTGTTATGTGTTATTAACATCTACTATTAGTTAAGCTTTAATGAAAATTAAAATAATTTTTTTAAAGAGCTTACAAAGTTATTTTTTTGTGGATTTTATATAGCCTTACTGGGCACTACTATTATTTTGACCGCAGCTGTATATACATTAAGCGCCCTGTTCTTACACGCGCATAACTGCACGAATATTATTGAATAATTTCTGTGTGTACATTGAAATTGAAATTTCTGTTTAACTGTAACTCGTGCCGATCGCGCAACTGGGAATGCGACCAGTCAATATTACCATATACTACATCTAACTGTGGTTCCTGGAATACTATTTGTATGTACATATATGTACATATGTATGTCCGCAGATCAAAGTTCGGAATATTCTTCTAGCTAAGTTCCACATTTCTGGGAATCCATTCGAAATTATTTTGTTAATAAGCCAAGGCCCAGTAAAAACACAGAAACACAATTTCTTTAACCCCTTATTTAAAATTGACATGTTTTAGGGAATTATTTTCCACGGATATTTATTTAAGAGAGCCCACTGTTTAGACAGACAGTGTACGTACATATGTATGTATAAGGGTGGTTTTCCACTACGTTGCTTTTTCCAACTATCGCACGAGAATCACGAAAAGCAGAAGAGGTGTTTCTTCTAGGAAAACTTTTTAGCACCCTCTTGAAGGGAAACAGCTGTTTTTTGATTTGGGTTTGATTTCGCGGAAAATTAAATTTAATTCAAAATTTAAAACAATGTTAACTAAGATTAAAAATGAAAGAGCTAGACTTATTTATTTTCTATTTGCGGCTAAGTAACAATAAAGATTTCACGTGGTTCCGCCAGCCAGCCGCTCGACAGGAGCCCTAAGACCTAAGAACGAAATATTAAATATAATATAGCATAAATAATATAGCATATTAAATGTTAACAACATAAAGAAAGTAACTCATTTTTTCCACATTTTTTTTTTTGTAAGCGGGCAATCAATTTCATTTGTTCAAAAAAACAGAGCTACTTTTTGGCCAAAAAGCAGAATTGAAAAAAGCAACTGTAGTGGAAACGGGGCCTAATATACCATTTTTACATTCATCATTTAAAAAAATTTTTTTTTTTTTTATTTATTAAAACATACGTTTTTATCTAAAAAGCTTGCATTTAAAAAAATAATAACAAAGAAATTCGATTGAAGTATTGTAAAGTATGTATGTACATATGAATATATGTACATTAAAATAATCATTTACTTTTTATTATTCCATTATTTCCTTACGTTTATTAGGTGTTTTATTTATGTTATCCTTTAAAATGCGGAGTCTCTCATATTAATATTCATAATATCGAAAAAATATTTTAAAAAATGTTAAAAGAAAATTAAAATATATTAGGATTGAAAACGAGCCGAAAATGTCTATATTTTTGTTGCGTATTTCCCCCGAAATATCACACCCGCCGCAGTGGGGACTTTCCCAGCAACTCATCTTAGTCACAGATACAAAACGCAGAAAACTAGAAGCAGGGGGAAAAATCGAACGTCACGCGGTCTCATATCAACACAAAAGAACTGAAGGCACGGAAATAATTCAAATTTAGCAATTAAACAAAGGGGCAGAAAGAGAAAGCTGTGAGCACCAACCTTTTGTGTTTATTAATCAGTGACTGGATGTTATTGCCGAATCAATTGCAGATTCGATCGACGCCGATTCTCTTCTTGTTGGAAATTAATTTAACGTGTGCTTCGAATGCACACACACGCACACTCGCGCACGCTACACAAACACAGGCACAGGCACATTCACATGAACGGACAGAAAATAAAACGAAATCTTCCAGTTTCCAGTCGTCACTGCCAACTTTTGTAAACAATTTCGCGATTAGGCATTTATCTACGCTAAAAATGATTGTAAATAAGAAGAAATTAGCTGTGTTGCGCGTTGGTTGGCCATATTATATAAAAAGATTACGGTGAAATTATAATAACTACATATTTTTGCTGGATGTTCAAACACTTCGAAGGTGTTGACTTTTCAGATTAGATTATTATTTCAGCGAACTCATTTCACTGCTCGCTCGGCTAATTATCAGCCATTTTGTTCAACACCACATAAATTAGAAAACACGCAACAACAACGGCAGCAACAACAATCGAATCGATTTTAATAATTTAAAACAGTGCGCAAGCTTGAATAAAAAAAATAGCAAGAAAATTATTCAGGCGCGCGCTTCCACTTTGGACTGGACTTTCCAATTGGAACACGCACCGAAACGGATCGGCCAGCGGGAATGTAGAAGAGGAAGAGAAGGATGTGTGGCTTGCATTCTCTGCTGGCTACGTCACCTTCCACACCAATCTCTCTCGCTCCCTGGCTTTGATTTAAGAATTCAATAGTTTAAGGAATTATTAATCTAGCAAGAACAACAACAACAAGAACAGATCAAAAAGAGCAAACAAAAGTAGTTGTCCGTGGAAAATTTCCAAACGTTTTTGCTGTTTTTGTTGTTGCCATCAAACGACGCCATGTGTATGTATGTAGTCGTTTGTGTGCGTAACAGCTGATCGCCGACTATTGATTTTTGTGTTTTGTACCAAAAAATGATTAAGGTTGTGAGTTTTATTAGGCAAAAATTAAACTGATCGATCACAGAGAAGAAAACTGGAAGTTTTGCAAATATCTTGTGCAAGAACAAAGATTAATTGCAGTATCGAAAGATATTTGCTTGGTTGTTGCTGCGATATTGTATGAGCCGTTGCAGCAATTTTCCTAAAGTATTCGCGCACAATTAAAAGCTCTCCACACGCAGCAGCTTATCACAAAATAATATTGTTAAGCACACAGTCATCCAGCGTTAATTCATTTTTTTTTTTTTTTTCCGGAGCGATCGCGATAAAACGGCCAGTTATTTTCTGCCGAATTTTTATTTTTTCAACTCATTCGAATACCATTTTTTTAAACGTTGACAAGAATATAAAAACGAACACACGGCAACAACAAAACCGACAAAAACAATGCAACGAGTGTAACTATTTTAGAGTGACGAATTTATTGAATGTGTAAAATAACAAGAAACGAAACGCCTGAGCACTGCGTAATTGCGTTTTTGCCCTGCGGTCTCACTAAGAAACCTCCACTGTGCCGTTGCCAGACCGACGGTGTTGTATACCAGGCAGCTTTCGTCATTCACTGACACCCGCATGGGCGCGAAAGTAAGGAGATTTAAATTGATAAGAATATACATTTAAGGATCCTTCTTATTATACCTTTACTTAAAACTTTAACTTTTATATAACTTGTGACATATACATAACTTAAGCCATGACTTTATTTTAATATTTACTAATGATTACTAATTTCTCTTAAATTTTTTTTTGCCTAGTTAATTACACTTTTGCATTTAATAAAATATCGTAAACCATTTTTTTTTTTTTTTTCATTTATACCTCGAATTGTCCAATGAATTATTCTTCTGGACGCCAAAATTGGTTACAACTCGAGGTATATAATCAAACAATAACACTAGCTGACTTGAAAAATATTTAAGATTTTGTAAATTGGTGTTTTTAAACCTTAGTTTAATCTCCAAAATAAGCAAAAGACAAAAAAAAAAAAGAAAGTTTATTACCCATATGTACATATATCAGAAAAGCCTTGGCGTGCCATTCACACCTTTGTCGGCCCCGCCAAACAACAAAAACTCTTTTGCAACTTCAGTCTTCACAGCAAAATCAATAAAAATGGCGCAGTGCATTCGGGCCTAGGGGAGCCAGTTGGGAGGACACAATGACGCCACCAGTAGCGTAGGAGAGTAGGAGAGTATGAGAACATCCTCTCCACTGGGCCCCAAAACTCACCTGCTCGATGTCGAAGTCCCATTCGGGCGAGGGCGAACGAGCCGTTCGGCCCCCGGGGGGTGGAGTGCCCAATGCCGGTGAGCCGGCCTGCGGCTCTTCGGGTATCACGGCAAAGCGTCCTCTCTGCAGGATGGGTGAAATGGCGCCGTAATTAGCTGCAATGGGGGAACAGTATATCACAAACTAGCCAATTAAAATGTTAAAACTACAGTGTTGAGTGGGTAGCCCACAGAATACCCTATAGCCGTAGGTTTCAAGAAGCATTCAGATAGTTGTAGGTGAATATGCTAGAAAACGAACTAATGTCTGGAAAAGTTACGCACAATTTAGTCTATAATGTATAATTTACTCAAGAAAGAAGAAAGCTTACTTATGACATTTACTTCAGAGTTTTATAAATTTGAATGACAGTTTTTTTGTTTTTCATTTATAATTATTACGAGCCTTGATTAAAAAGTAATTTCCAAAAGAAGTTAAAGAAAAAATGTTTGTTATTATTTCTTATTTAAAATACAGTTTATGATTATTTAATAAATATCAATTACTTCATTTGAGGGATGATACTTATTCTTCATACAATTATGCCAAAGTGTTCCAAGAGCAGAGGCTACTTACATGTTGGCATCAGACGGAAGCGGCCGAGCGTTGTTTCTGGCGGACCCTGTGGCGTGGAGGAGGTGATGCGGAACCTGCCGCGTCGGGCGGCGGCCACATCCTCATAGTTGCCACCCCCAGCCGTCCCTCCAGCACTGCTGTGCATGCTGTGACCGCCTCCGCTCCTCCTGCTCCTGCTCCTTTTGCTGGTCCTGCTCCTCTTTCAAGGCAAACTGCAACGGAATGGTGCAATGGTGTCAGGACAAAATCAATAGAGCGGTCAGCTTCAGTCAGAGATTTTGGGTGCATTGAACGCACGGTCATTTCAGCTTTACAGCTTTCTTGGCGCCTCAAAGCAGGCAACAATTTCCGACAATTGCAGGAATTCATGATGGGAAAATCTTCGAAATATGCACTGAGAGCTTGCACCAAAAACAAATTCCTGAAAAGTGTGCCATCCACGTTATTCATAATCTCGGAGAGAGTAAAGAGAGGAAGAGGAACGCCGCATAAACAGCTGTTCTCGCGACACGCGACAACGCTACGTATGCGCGATATATTTTGGCTGATTGCCTTTGCTCACTATTTAAAGCATTTAATATTCTTCGTCATATTTTTCACCCTCGTCGACACATTTCGGAGATTTTTATTGCCGCCAAAGCAAGGAAAAATTCAGTGAGCAAATAACAAATTTAAAAGAATAAAAATAAATTAAATTCAAACCTCTAGATTTCTTTAGATCCTTTATTAAACTAATTAAATTAAATGTTTTAGCTATTCAATCAATTTGTGATTTTACGTCACTAATTCGAAATTTCCCAATTCTTTTTGGCTGCCTCTTTGGCACTTTTCCTTAGACTTTCCTGTTATTTATGTAAACAATGCAAAAGGCAACGATTTATTTATACATATTTATTCGATTAAAGCTAATTTTTATACCAAAGCTTCTTTTAACGACTAGCAATAGCTTTTATATTATTTGTTTTTAACTAGTTTCAGTTAATAAAGACAACTTTCACTTGAAATTGAGCCCTTATCCGTTAATTACCTTTTATTATAGTACGTATAAAAGCAATTATTTGATCCTGTTTTAAATATCCCTTTTTAAGTGAATTTTGCTAACTTGTTGTTTTTTCTTCGGGTTTTTCGTCACTTGTGCTGGAACTTTCAAGAATTTTCAGCGGCAAGTCCGCGAAACGTTTGCATAACACGCACAACCAAACATGCGAATGCTATCTGTTTTATATATAAAATATGTATTTATTCCAAATTCGGTTAAATATTTAGTGCAATGTTCATCCAAAAATGTCTTATAATCTTTTATTGATTTGTCGATGCTCTGAGCTTTAGAGCCTCTTTTAATGCCGACGAATTAACATCAAAACACTTAAAAACACAACAATAAACAAAAATGATATTCAGAATGCGCAGCAAACACTTCTCAACTGAGAGAGCGCTTGGAATAAAATAATAAAAACAAACAGCGCGCCAGGCGACGAGAGTGAGAAACAGAGAGCGGAGCGGTACTGCGGAATTTCACGTTTGCTTTATGCAACTGCCAAAAACGAAATTGGCGAAGACCCGAATTAGAGACCGATTCCAAAAGCGAAAAACAAAACGCAGCCAAAACGAATGCAACACCAAAATATATCCAAGCCGAAGCCAAAGTGAGCAAGAGCAAAAATGCAGTCGTTAATAGGCACAAAAGAGAGCACTCAAAGAGGGAGAGACAAAGAGAGAGCGCATTGCATTTAATTGCAATGGGGTTCATTTACTTTTCGAAAACACAAAGGCTCTCTCAGAGAGAGCTGCATTATATTTAATTCATAAAAGCAAACGAAGGAGAAGACAGAAAGAGGCAAAAAAAAATACAGAGAGAGGGTCTCGGTAGAACGAACCAAAATTGCGTATATGCCACAAGGCATGGGAAAGCTCTGCCATCAGCTGTTTGCCTAACACGTGAGCGCATAACTCTCCCCCTTCGCGATGGGGAGGGGGAGGTGGGTGTTGGGCATATGGTGCAAGGTTGCTAATTGAAAGAAGATATAAAAGAATGCTGGGATAACCGAACGCAAAGGGACCAAAGTGACTCATCTGCTTATAAGAGCTCTTCTCTGGAATCAACAGCACACGGAGCTAATAAATGACAATTAAACACTTTTCAATCGATATAAAGATTTTATCGTTTTGTATGTAGACTGTCATAACTCACAGAAGACCGAGAAAAACAAGTGGGAAAGCTTCATTCGAGTATGACCGACTGTGAGATACCCGGTACCCAAAGCATTGTGAGTAAAATTAAATAGCACAAGAACATGGAAAAAATAACATTTTCACAAATTAACCAAATGTTTCTAGAAACATGTTGAGCAACACTCAAAAGAGGCAAATGTTGCTAGGAACATGTTGAGCAACACCCAATAAAGACAAATGTTGCTAGGAACAGGTTAAGCAACACACCCTAGCACTCTCAACATATTTCTCTCTCTCTCTTTCAACAAGAAGAAGAAGCATGCACAGAAACTTTATTGTTTAATAACTTCCATGTTTATCATCCGATTTTATTAAAATTTTCAGAACACGTCTGCGGCTACGATTTTTATTAATTTTATCTATTTAATTTAAGTCGAAAATTACGACTATAGCTTGTATAAAGTTTTTTATGATTTTCGGGGGCGGAAGTGGGCGTGGCCAAATTTTAAAACAAACTTGATCCGAGTGCAACAGATTCCAATGTTGTCATTGAGATCCGTTGTTTCACACGGACGGATGGACGCTGATCAAGAATATATATAGTTTACTTTATAGGGTCGCAGATTTCTCCAGTGGACATGGATAATTCTCTTTGTCTAATTAAGGCTAAATTTATAAAAATTTTGACAAATGATGAAGAATGTTGCAAAAATGTTTACCAACACACAATAACAGATAAGTATTGCTAGGAACATGTTGAGCAGGAGCTCAGTGTACACAGAAACATTTTTCATGGTTTTCAAGGGCGGATAGTTAGCTGCGGCATCTATTGAAATGTATATATTTTAATATATGTAATTTTAAAATATTCATTTTGTATTTTATTGTAGGGTATTATAATTTGAATCAGAAGTTTTCAAATAAATATATGATCCTTTCATTTTATTTCAATTATTATCCGCAAGGGTATATAAACTTCGGCTAGGCGAAGTTAGCTTCTGTTCTTGTTTTACGAATTATTTTAAATTAAAAATGATCTTAAATTACATAAAGTGTACATTTGGGCAATACCCAGCCTCGCAAACACACGTTCGTTCGCTTTCTGGTTATAAAATTACCCTTAAAAATATTTTTTTTTTCTATATTTTCTAGACACTGCGAATTTGAAAGGAATAGTTAAATAAAAAAAAATGCATTTTATAAAGGAATAATGTATCTTTAATTTAAGACCTCAATTTTAACGTTTAAGAAAGTAAAAGTAATTTTAAATATTTAAAATAATACTTTTGACTTATTATGACCAAATTGAGCTTCAATAGTAATAAACTAGTATAATAAATAAATAAATAATAAAAAAAATACTAATTTTTTTTGAAACAGTCCAAAAAAGTGGAAAACATGGTCAATTGCGAACACACAGACTTTAAAAATCAATATAAAATAAACGACTCGACAGATCGCTGCAATTTTTCGCCAATAAATTGTAGGCAACAAATGAGGTTTAAATTAAAAATTTCGTTAGCTATGACTTTACTATTTGGCGTGCAGACATATAAATAGTGTTTTTTTCATCGCAAACACACATTGCAATAGGCCATAAGGGAAGACAACATTTTACCGTTAATCGCGCTCCCTTTTTAGTTTTTCCAAATTACAAAGTTATTTCTTGAAATAACTGTAAATATCAACATGTTCAATCTTTTACTATTCTACTGAGAAATAAGAAACTAAAAAGAGCATTAAAAGTAACAAAGAACAACGTCGCCCGAACTGCCACCTTCCGAGGGAAATGCCCATACTCGTTTGTAATTTATTTAAACATTGATATATCTTATTATGATTTTTGTTGTCTATAAGACCGTTAGTATTTGTAAATTGTTAAAGAACTTTTTTCTAAGAAGTAACAACTTCTTATCTCGACATTTTTACACTTTGACAAAATTATTAGTGGGGTTTTAAAAAATAATATTTAACTTTTTCTTTCTTATTTTTTTCTATCCCAGCACTACAAGTCAACCTATAATTATAATACAGTGTGCTAGTGAACGGTGAACGCTTTTTTCTCTTAGCTGTCTTCAATAGAGTATTTTTTATTCCAATCAACAGTTTCTAATCAACTAAGTGGTAATCCCAAGGCAATACCAATTTAAATTGATTTGCAACGAGCGTAAAAATCAAAAACAAGTGACAAGACGAACAGTAAACAAAACTTTATGATGTCGATGAGATTATAAGCAATCTCTATATACGTTGATATTTTGCATATACATATGTAGAACATATTATGAACATACATATTTATATACTTTTGCAGGGTATTACAATTTTAAGTTTGCTACGCAGTGAGAAGTCATTTAAGACCCTTCATTATACCCGGTACCCATAGGGTACAAGGGTATTATAAGTTTGTGCCAACCGAGAATGTATGTAACAGGCAGAAGGAGGCATCTCCGACCCCATAAAGTATATATATTCTTGATCAGTATCACCAGCCGAGTCGATTTAGCCATGTCCGTCTGTCCGTCTGTCCGTCCGTGTGAAACAACAGATCTCAGAGACTATAAGAGCTAGAGTTACCAAATTTGGTGACAACATTGGAATCTGTTGCACGCAGATCAAGTTTGTTTTAAAATTTGGCCACGCCCACTTCCGCCCTCAAAAATCATAAAAAACGTTAAATAAGCTATACTCGTTTATTTTCGGGTAAAAGTTAATAAATACAAAAAATGAATAAAATAGAGCGGACGTTTCCTGTAAATTTCAGTAAAATCGGATGAGAAACATGGGAGATATTAGCAATAGGTTAGAATTTTAACACACCGCCCTATGGCACTGCTGTTGTAAGCTGTAGCCGACAGGTGGCGCATTCGAGCCTTGGCCGTGGCGCCAATGTACATATTTATGTACAATGTAGTGTATGTACATTTTTAAATTGCCTTTTAGTGTGAAGCGCAAACGTTTAGGTACCGGGTATCTCACAGTCGAGCACAGTCGACTGTAGCTTTCTTACTTGTTATATTTATATTTTTGATCAGAATTAACAGCCGAGTCGATCTTAATATGTCCATCTGTACATCCTTGTGAAGCCAAATATCATTGAGACTATAAGAGTTAGAACCACCAAATTCGGTGGCAACGTTCTTATCTGTTGAACGCAGATCAAGTTTGTTTCAAAGTTTGGCCATTTTCGAACAATTTCGAGGTCGAACTCGAACGCTAAGTGCCTTCGATTATGTAAGCGAGGAACTAAAACTGGCTTCGAGCCACATCGAAAACTTTAAAAGTCTTTGTTAAAAAAGTTTTACTTAATTATTTTTTAGGGGAGTGGGAATAAAATGTTGTGTTCCTGATCAGTACATTTTTTTTCAGAACTGAACTACATTTATTTGTCATTATTTCTTTTGGGTTTTTAGGTTCAAATAGAAGATAGACTTATACTCAACATACATTATTTTTTTGTTTTTAATTTCCGACATGAATAACGAGCTCTATTGTGTTTATAACCCGGAAACTTAAACCATAATTTAAATTAAACAAAAATATAAATTTTTGTGTACGAAAATGTTTGTGTAACATTTAGATACCACCTTAAAATATAGTAGTAATAAAACTTTAAAACTTTTCCTTTTCCCTTAAAAATCCATTAAGCTAGATATAATTTAAAAAATTGGGTCGTGAAAAGAACGTCTAAATAATAAGCCGTCTTCATTTGCTGAGTTAATATTTCAAACTGAATCTTTATTTCAAAGTCCGCGTTTACGTAGAGGTCATGGGATTCTTAAACGGGATACATTCTTGAGTGCGTTGGGGATGACACAGCTATCCCGCACTTATCATTGAACATATTTTGTGACCCAGTCAGGGGCTCAGATTACATATTTTTCTGTGCTAGCCCAAGTGGCCGCTGTTTTAGAGATACGCGCACATGCGCTCAAGCAGAGTGTTCAAGGGTTCATGTGTGAACAGGTCGTATGTAGCCTTTAGAATTTGCAACTGTATATACATAAATAGTACTCTACAAAACTGCATTTACATTTTGTTGATATCTTATATAGTTTAAGTACTGCGCAACTTTTAAATTTCGATGTACCTCTGCACGAAATTAGCTGTGAGCCACTGTATACCCACAGTGCGACGATGATTGCTTGCTTATATTCCTTGAAAAAAAATCACGAGAAATACCTAAATTTTCACCGCTTACATTTATATCCTCCCTTAAATCGAAATTTGATATTATCTTGTTGATAGTTACAAAACTTGTAACTCCTATGTAAGCTATTAGTTATTTTAAAAAATGTAGTCCCCTTATTATTAATATAGCAACCCATTGAGTTATAAGGACCGTTGTCTGTGCAGAAATACACCATCTTGGATTACCCGTCTATCACTTATTTTCAACAGCACATATCCTAACAATTTTCTCGTAACGCTTGCCTAAGAATTTTCCGCGATTTGCGTTTGAAAAATATAAATGGCCAAACTTTTTGCTTTCACCAACACAAAGGAAATTTCATAAATTCTTGTTATTTTTCTTTTCTTTTGGACGCAAACATGTGACTCGAAGGCCCAACGGGGATGACATCATGAGCTTGAGTGGGAGGATTGCGGTGGGTTATGAGTGATGTTTGTCGGCCAGACAGTTGGGCACATACGAAAGTGACAAATAAATTATGAAATAGAGGAAGGGAGGAGTTTATTAATGGTGGCCGAAAAACGAGATTCTCTTAGATTATTTTTTTTATTGGCATCTAACTTTTTGTTTACTTATATTTTCGTATTTTATAACGCATTCGTATTATTGTATGACTTCAATTGGTAATCTATCCTACCAGCGGTCAAATTATATTACATTATGAACAAATCTTTCAGATGACTCTTCTGCGACTCCTATGAAAGAGTCGCTAAGGATGCTAGCCTGATCCCAACAGAAGACCAGAGAAGGATCAGAATGCGATTTCGCAGTCGATCAAATAATCGCCAGCGACTCTTGGGCGATTCAAATTGTTTGCTAGGATATCTCTCAAAATAATGATTATTGGTATCTTTTGCACTCGTCACTCCTTCACATTTCTGCCTACCGCCTTTACCGCTCTCTCCGTGTGACTGTAAAATTATCAATGTGAATGCCGCATATGAATTGCATACTTGAACATTTGTGTCAGTAGCCCGGCCTGTGTTATTTATGCATGAGCTCTTTGTTTTGCTTGGCAGTCATTATTTTATTGTTGAGCTTGTGCGGGCGATAAGGGGCTCTTCGTATCACTATCTGCCAAAGAGGGACAGGGACAGCGAATCACAAGCATAAATCACTTTCTACAATTATTCCGTCTGACGCCACACTGATAAGTGGGAGTATGACATTATATTAAGGAGAAACTTAAAATTTTACATAATGGCTTTTAAGATGACAGTAGCAGCACTTTACCGGCTTCTATTTAACTGGGTTTACAGTTGAAGCAAGAAGAAGAAGGACAACAACCGGCAAATTACTAACGGTACATATGAGAACGAGCCACCCCCAAAGTGGAATGTGAGCAAGCGGGGGTGTTTCTCTCGCTCTCTCTGTGCTTCCTGACTTGACAACATGTGACCATAAAATAAACTTTTACAACGCCTGCATATTGCCATTATTTCATAGAAGTGTATTTATTTATGTATACTTCACTTACTTCCCCGCCGTTCTCTTTTATTTTTATTGCGTCTCTTTTGTTCCTCTCTCACTTTCGATCGAATTTAGTTGCTAAAATTAAGCCAAAGCACTAAAAGACACTCACACAAAAAGAAGGCAGTCACACACACAAGAGCGGACGTCACCAGGGTAAATACACACAGGCAAACAGCTGGCCGCAGCAGCAGCAACAACAACGCGACTCACCCAATAAGAAAATATATTTTATTTGATTTATGCAAACGAGCAACAATATTCGGTTGTGTTGTGCCTTTTGATTCTTGTTAATCACACCCAGCACTCGTCCAACTCATTAAGAACACAATTTTAGCCTTTTATTAATGGACCTCTCGATTTTTATTGCATTTTCCCGCGGCTGCTGGGGATATCCTTCTTGTCTCACTTTTCCAAATATCGCGGCGCTATCACTTTTGTTTGCGAGAAAAAAAACAGGCGGTTTTAGTTTCTCCCCCTCGGAATTTGTTGCACTTAATTTATTGTATAATATGCGCGGTGAATACTTGATTTACACATTTAAAAAACACTCCGAATATTTCGACCGCATCTGCAACGGGCAACGGCAATAAACTAGGGTTTCCAGGCCTTCAAAATGGATACTATCGATATTGCGTTCAGTCATGTTACGATATATCGATAGTAATATTTTCCAACTACTTTGTAGGGGCACTCCGAAAATGTTTGAATTAGTGATCCGTTACAATCCTTTAAATATCCTATACTGTTTGTAAGCCTGTAGAGCTGAATGGATAAATTAATAAAAATAAATGAAAATTCGCTGTCAGTACATATGTATGTATGTACAATGTAATCAGCATTAAATTAAAGAACAAAAAAAACTAAAGACATATACATAGCTTCGTAGCTTTTAGCATTTTACCCAAAAGCTCCGTACTCAGACAAACAAAAAGTGTTTCTAAGCAGTGCGATAGAGCTAGAGGGTGAGTATTGACCTCTCGTTTTGGCTCAATGCTTAGGAACACTTTTCGCGTGTCTGAGTACGGAGCTAAAATGTGAATAATTGAAATTTTGTGAGCCAGATCTGGAATAGGTGCCAAAAATTGTAAATGAATTTGATGGGCCGCTTTCTCGTCTTAATGTTCAAATTCGACGAAAATATAAAGTCTCTGCTAAGAAAATGTGATTTCCAAATAAATTAAATAAGTCGATTATTTTGTCTTACCCTTGTAAGATACATATCTTCTCATTGATATCTACTAAGAAATGTATTTCATGGAAATATGAAGTTATTCATAGGAAATCGTGAGGTAAAAAAGCATATGAAAATCTTGTACAGTTCGCGATGTACCGTTACAAATCAGAAATAATCTTGTAAAATAAATAAAATGAACTATTATTTTATTTATTTTACAAGATTTTTTAAAGGCCATCTATATCTGGAAACCTACATTATTTTATCTGGGCTTCAGACTTTTTTCTTTTAAATTACTCGCCTCATTTCGCAGACTTTTGCAATTTTCAAGCTGAAGTCAAACATGGCTTCAATTTTTTGTACCGTTCGCGATGCATTGTTTTCTACAAATAATTTTAAATTAAGAAGTTCCCAAAGCTTGTCTTTTAGAATGGAAAAATGCATTGATCATGCAAGAAAACACTTTAAAAAATGTTAATTTTTGTCATAATGTTTTCCACTTTATTCCGTATGACCATGACCTTGATTTGACTTTGCCCTTGACCTGACTTTTGTCCTACACCACTGACCTCACTAATAACATAAAACTCAGGGAGTCCAGTTATTAAACATATACAGATTTATTCAGTTTATTTTTGTTAATAATCGATTCCTAACGATTCTAAAGGCATCATTCCTTCGCCATCCTGGAAATGCCCATATTACATACATATAATAAAACAGCAATCGTTATTATTTACAAGTGATTTTATTAAATTAGTACATTTCATGGTACGTTCATGATTCGGCCAATTGTTTCTAGTCATTATGAACGGAAAAATTGGATGTTTGATATACAAAGAAATTATTACAGAAGCATTTGCCTTAATTGTATTTTAATCATTAATCCTGTGCTTAATGGAACCTGTGGTCCGTTGTAAACTTTGTTCCTTTTCTAAGTTGTACACTCTAATAATTTAGTTAACTTAAATCGACAATTTTGCAGATCAAGAATCGAATGTCGTGTGTTCGCTATAGCTAATGAAATCCTCTTGTTCGATCAAAAAAGTCGAAAGCGTTGTCTTCTCTAAGTGTGGTTATGTACATATGTACATTAGGCCACGCCATCGATTAGTAAATTCTACGATGTCAGCTTCTTCATCTCCTCCGACACTTTCCCCTCGGCGGGTGGCTTCTTGGCCGCCACCGCCGGCGATTTCTGCTTGCCGTACAACATGTCCACAAATAAAGCAGCGAACACAAGGACCGCTCCGAGCCACTGGCGGGCAATCAAGACGTTACCGAAGATCAGCACGGAGCACAGGACGGTGAAGAATTTGCGCGTGGTTGTGACCACAGAACAGGCCAGCGGCCCGAAGTGGGCCACCATTAGAAAGATAAAGAACTGCCCAAGGACGCCGCACACAGAAATCAGCGACAAGTGGGTCCAGGCCTCGGGATGCCGAATTGTGAAGTACAGGAACTCCTGGGCCTCTCCGGTGAAAACCATGGCAAAGCCCAGCATAAGTGTGCTCCAGAAGTTCATGGCCCTCATCATCTGCTGTCCCGACGGGGCACTGGCTGCTCGGATGCGCTCCTGTACTGCCCCGGTTAAGCCGTCCATGGATAGACTGAGGAAGAGCAGCACCTCGCCCAGCATTGTTGTCTCTGCCGGCAAATTGGACACTTTGCCCTCCTTGTACATGAAAAGGATGACGCCCAGCACAATGGTGAGCACGCAGGCGTAACGCGTCCAACTGTACGACTTCCTTCCAATGAGCACGCCCAGGATCATGACGGGAATTGGCTTGGCCGACTTACCAACCACCGCCGTTGGATACGGCACCCAGCGCATGGCCATATTGGTGGATACCATGGCCAGCAGATACGTAAGGGAGCAGGCAACGTAGGAGCCCACATGGGTGGTGTCTTCCTTCTGCGGACGCACGGTCAGCAGCACTACAAGACTCAAAGTCAGTGGGATTGCATGCATGGAATCAAAAGAAAAATCTTCTCACCTTTGGCAAACACATAGTTGCAGAAGCACTGCACCCACACCAGGGCCAAGGCATAGGTGAATCGTTCGCCCACGGATCCGTCCGTTTGCACTTCTTCGCCGTAGCGGCCCCGCGTCAGCTTCTCCTGCACAATGCCGTACAGGAAGTAACAGACGAATATGCCCAAGGCGTAGATCACGAAGCGGCTGCGTTCTGGCAGAATCATCTTGGTTTGGATGGTTGGAATTCAGTGCTCAGTCTCTTAAACAGTTGGCATTCTTAGGCCCGTGATTTTAAGTTGATATCAGAACCGAATACGTGGTAGCTACCTGCCGGCTAGTATGTCGTCCCGGACAGAATACCAAAAACGCCTCGCAAGGGTACACCCGCTGCTACCTGGTCACACTTTCCCTTTTCAATAAATATTCGATCTCTTCAAAGTTAAGATTAATTGAATTTTATTTTTAATTTAATTTTCTCTGTTGTCTTTAAATGATGTTGTTATTTTTTCTCTTCTTGCATTATATTATTATAACGCAATAACGGTATTATAAAGTAACGCAGTGAAGGGGGTCCGATCCTATCAAGTACGCAAAACTATCTAAATGAAACATTATAAATCGAGCTGAAGGCCCTCGCAGCAAACCCCCTTTTTAGCATTTAGTTTGAACTATAGGCTAGCATTGTATTAATAAATTAAATAAATTCTAAATAGTCTTCTATTTATTGCAGATAAATATAGATGTTAGGAAAGATCAGAAAATTATTAGAAAAAAATTATAGCTTTGTAGTTTATTAGTACTCAGAGATTTGGAAATTTTCAGAATTACGGTGTTCATTTTATAAATATCGAATGACTATATCATATAGCTGTCATACGAACGATCGGAAAATTAAAAGGAAAATATTATGAAAATGTATAGGTGAGGCCCAAATACTAGTGCCTCCAAGACTTGGAGTCAACCTAGAGACAAGCTCCTTTTTGATCTATAACAAGTAGAAAAGCTACAGTAGAGTGTAACCGACTGTGAGATACCCGGTACCAAAAGCATTGTGGGTGAAATTAAAAGGTACACGGACATGGCAATTCTAATTTATAAAAAACAAGAAAGGAAGCTAACTTCGGCAAGCCGAAGTTTGTATACCTTTGCAGTCTGCAATTGGATCATTGAAAGTCTATCCATTTTGGGAAAATTTAAAAATATCGAACTTTGTACACTTTTATAACATTTATCTACACAATTTAAATTTTACATGTAGAATTTTACATTTTCATATTTTCTATGGCAGCTATATGATATAGTTTTCCGATCTTAATGGATTTAAAACCGTAATTCTAAAACCACGTTATGGGGTCGGAGATGCTTCCTACACTGCGTTACAAACTTCTGGCCAAAATTATAATACCCTGCAAGGGTAAACAAATGTTGACAAATGAATACAAATCTTGCTAGGAACGTGTTTAGAAACACCCAAAAACAGACAAATGTTGCTAGGAACATGTTGCTAACACAAATAAATATGTTGCAGAAGCTAAGTATACACATAAACTTAATCGTTTAGTAACTCATATGTTTATAATCTTATTCGACTCAAATTTTTAGAGCACGGCCGCACAAATGTATTTATTTCATATCAATTTACTTTGACCCGACTACCCGACTATAGCTTAGCTATACGTTTTTCATGATTTTCATGGGCTGTAATGGACGTGGCCAATTTTTGAAACAAACTTTCCTGCTCCACCTGTTTTAGTTCTCAAAGATCTTGTTGTTTCATAGGGACAGACGGTTATGGCTAAATCGACTCGGCTGTTAATCAAGAAATAATGTATGTATGTACTTTATGGGGTCGGAGATGCTTTCTTCTGCCTGTACCATATGTACGTTCTCGTTTTGGACGATGATACAATACCCTTATACCCTTTGGGTACCTGGTATAAAAATATATACATACATTCTTTGTTATTTTCTAGTTGTTTCTAATAGCAAACTTTAAGGGATCGGCTTTCAGAAATCATTTGATATTGAATGACTTTTTGTATTAACTTTTTGGCACTATTTCAATTGGTTTACAAACCATATTGATTTATTCCGCCTTTCTTCACTTATAATTATTTATTTTACTAAGCGATCAATAGTATTAAAAGACCAACAGATGTAATTGATGTATCAGAAATTTCATTTCGTTTATTTTTTGGTTTAAATATATTATTGCGAATTACAATAAACTATATGTACACATACACGCCCATAAGTGTACGCGATTACTCAAATATTTTTACGTACTCGTAATGCACTTGAAGTTCTTGGTTTTTAGTGAATTCAGCCCCGTACACCCTTAGAAAATACACCCCCTTGCGTAATACTATCCTTTCGGCAACAACATACAAGCGACTTTTCTCTAAAATAGCAACAATTTGCGGTAATTGGTAAATGATAAGTGGGTGGAGGCGACTAGACCAGAAGCTAACAAATTAAACATCGTAAACCAAAAACACAATTTAAAACGTAAATATCGTAGAAGGTGGAGAAATCGAAATCGAAAGAAGTGGAGTTCACAGTGACAACTGCATAGGGGGCAGCCAGGTGTAGAACAGAATGTAAGCGGCGCTAGAGACGACATTCGAGGTGTCCAGCGCCGAGACGATTTGGTCGTCGAACTTAAACCACTTGCCGTAGTTGGCGCTCTTGCAAAAGGCCGTGTAGTGCCCACCCTCCATGGAGCCATAGTGATTCGAAACGGCATAAAGCTGATAGGTTTTGGGCGTACCCGCCCGCGATTCCGCACGTGCAATGTAGGGATTCATCTCCAGGTTCTCCAATGGGAAGCGCAAGTAATTTTGCTTCTTCATATAGGCACACGTATTGCTGGGGTCCGCATAGAATCTGCAGTGAAATCAAAGAAGTAAAAGTCTATTCAAACATTGATTTGGATCACCAAGAATCACTTGACCTACCGCTTTAAATGCACGACGAGCACCGGCGGCAGCTTCGATATATCCAACTTCTTGATGGCATCCCTTTTGGTCTTGCAATTTGGACAATTCCAGCCGTGGATGCGCTCGCCGCTAAAGTACATGTCCATGCACTGGCTCAAGTGGCACACATTGGAATTCGGCGGCAGCTCCAAGCTGAGATTCGAGAAGCATTCGTAGGTGGCAGACTCCTTGTGGCAGGCCACGCACTTGACGGTGCTCTTCATCTGACCATAGAATAAATGCAGTATCATGCTCTCCTTGGCCTTGGTGAACTCCAGCCAGGCCTTCTCCGAGGCGCTCATCGTCTCCCGCTGGCGGGCCACGCGCAGCGTCTGCAGATCCGAGTGAAGCCAATCCATCAGAATGGTGAGAAATTCGTGGGAGTCCTGCTGATCAACGCCGCGAAAGATCTGCTGATACTGGCCAACAACATACTGAAAGCAAAGTCACAACAATCTCAGGAACATTTTATAATCGAAATTCGTGTAGACCTACTCTCAAGTCACGACTGGCCACACACTTGTACTGTCCGTTCCACAACTCCTTGATAAGTGCGGCCACTTCCTCGATCACCTGGCCATTGGTCCTGCTTTTGCTCCTGCTAATGTACTCCTTGTATTTGTCAGAGATGCAGTACTCCGTCAACTGGACCGTGTTACTCAAACACTGCAGAATGCTGTTCATGTAGCAGGTGTTGCCTAGATTCTTTAGGCCAGTCAATCCGCGTCCCTGCAAACGTGAATCGCAGAATGAAATCGGGTGGGGCTTGGAAGTACGTATATTCCCAGAACTTTACTCGTCGCAGTGGAAAGATGGATCTATAAATGCTGTAGGTAGTGGGCGGAGCTGCTGGCAGCTGGACTTTTACGCCCGCAACACAAATCATTCGCGGAATCCTGCCGGTTGCTACTTTTGCTCAACAGTTTAGCGATTGTACGTTGTTCCTTTGGCTTGGTCATGCTTTGAGTGCGGACAGCGAGTGACTGAGACTGAGACTGGCTTGAGAGGCCATCGTCTGCGTCTGAATGGGTGCCTTTGAAACGTGACCCCTTAGCTATTGATTTTGCTATTTATAGGCGGACGATGTGAGTCAACAACCCCAACAAGCCCGGCGTAATCCCCTCCGAAATACTCACCACATTGTGACCCGCGACGGGTGAGAAATCACGGATCCGTTGCAATGGCCTCTCCTCGCTTCTGGGCTGTGGCTTCATCGCCCGATCAAAAGTGGGCTTTTCCACTCGACTGGATTCAAATGACGAATCCGGATCCGGATCCATAGGTGTCATTTCTTCATCGGGCAGCTTGAGAACAGATCCCAGGCTGTCGGATAAATCATGATGGAAAGGCCGGATTAGAGGCGTTGAGAGTTTATAAGTCTTTTTTGCCTCGCGTGCAATCGCTAGTTGGCGCTCCCGCTCCTGCCGTTCTAGCTCGTGCTGATCGTCGAGTCGCTGTCGCTCTTTGATCTTTGTTTCTATGGTTCGCGTGGCCTCCACCTCCCTGGCCGTGAGCTGCTTGGTCATCCGTTGCTCTTCCTTGAGGCGATCTAGTTCGTCACGAAGCCGATTGTTCTCAATAACCTGCAAAGTTATTATTGTATAAACATATCTTTTGAAACAATATTAATTAATTACATTGTCCAGGGCCTTGCTCTCCAACTGGAGGATTCGGAAGTGAAGCTCCTGGTTCTCGGCTGCATTCAAGTCGTCGCCCTTGGTGGCCTGTCGCTTCCACATCTTGGAGGCACTCTCCAGCTGCGCATCGTTTTGCTCGGCCCGTTGCAGGAACTCGGCCTGATCCCGCATAATCTCTGCTATGGGCTTCGTCGTCTGCGCTTCATTGGGCCTGGCCAGCCCCTGCTGGTCGTAGGTGCGCATGGCAGCAGGCTTGCTTGCCCTGTTGATGTCTGGTCGGGGCTTAAAGTCCTTCGCACTAATGTCCTCCTTCATGGTGATGTCGTGGATCGAAGGGTACTCAATGTCATCAATGGTTTCGATGTCATTGTTGTTCTGCTGCGGCGCCTGCACACTGGGATTTGTGCAATGGGTGGGGTACATCATGATGAAGAACTCGTAGCCGCCCTCAACGAGCTGGATGGGAGCCCGGTAGGTCACATCTGGATCCCACTGCAAAACGAAATTGGTTTAGAGACTTTTTACTTCGGATTTAAAAAAATTACATTCTTCAGGATGTCCAGCAGTGTGGCTATAGCTGTATTTGCTGCTGGCTGGGCATCCTTGGAGTTCCAGTTCATCAAAACCACCGAATCCTTGACGGCACGCGAAGCCCACGCAGCCTTGCCGGAGCTACTCAGACGAGCCTGCAGTCGGCCAGCCGACATTCTGGAAAGGAGGTGGAGATGAAAAAGAAAGTGAAAATTGTGAAAAACGTAAATAAATAAGTTTTCGTTTTCACTCACCCCGGTGTTATGAGCTCCTCGGGCACATTGAATGCACAGAAGTAGGTGAGGTGAGAGGCTTCATAGTCGGCACTGGGACGGCAGTCCATGACCAGAACGGATTTTTCCTGCATGCGGCGGTACAGCTCCTCGCAGGTAATTAGCCCCAAACTGGAGAAGTCAGAGGCCAATACTCCTCCTGTCGCGCTCTCTGGCTTCCGTCCATTGGCGACGATTGCAGCGGCAATTGGTTCCGCCGCCGGGTGTCGCAGCTGCTCATAGCGAAGCAATAGGGACTGGCTTATCAGTTCGAGCGAGTCCATGATGCGGCGATTGGACGCGGTGTCGCCCAGCATTTGGCGCACCGTCGTCTTGTGGATCGCATAGTCCGGCTTGTTGCGAATGGCGGCCAGCATGTTAAAGTACTTCATGTATGTGATGTAGGCCAGCTCCTCGTCGCCATCCAGTCGGTGCTGCTCGGCGGTCATGTACAGCTTGCGAGCGGTGTTGAGCAGGCTGCAAAAAATTCGCGGAAATCAAAGCACTTGCATCAGCAAAGTGGTATCAGACTATCAACTTACATTTTCATGCTCTTGTTGCGCAAATCGGGAATGATTGACATCTTCTCCAGGCCTTCCAGGTTGGAGCTCATGTGAAGTTTTTTTAATTGAGCCATAATTGGGGCTCCTCCTCGTCTTACTGTCTGCTATTGGGGGCGAATTGGGAGCAAGTGGGTGTCGGTTTTCCTGTTCTCATAGCAGAAACAGCTATATTTATTTTTTCCTGAGCTTAACAAACAGGAATTTCTATTAATCTGCGGGCCAGATAAAGTTGACAATTTAGATATTTTCCCACTAGATCTAGCGTTTTTTGATTGGCGGACGAGAGATAAAATTATAGCTATTTTTCAAGCAATATGGTCATTATCAAGCAATATTGACCATATTTCCATACTCGAACGTACACAACGGCAAGGTAAATTTAAACTTCAAAATAAAATGAATCGCCGATAAAGTGCAGTGTACTCGCCAGATTTAAAATTCGCCAGAACAATGTACAGATTGTTCAGGTCACACTAATAGGTTCAAGAACCCTACACACTAGAGGTGGAGAAACATCGATTTTTGCGGACATCGATGTTTTTCGATGTTTAAGCTACGTACTCACCAGCGCTAAAATTTAGCAACCAAATGAGTGCGAGCGAGAGACAAATACACTTTTTCGGTCCCTCAGCAAGGTCGGTACGCAGATGAGCTAAGAGAAATACTAGAATATACCAAAATGAACATCGCGCTAGATATTTTAAATCGGCTGAGTCTTCGCAAGGGTGGCGAGAGAGGAAGGAAATATCTGATAATTCTCCGCGACCCTTGCGAAGAGCTGAGACAGGCAATTGGGAACAAAACCCTATGGCGGGACTTTCCAGCGGGGAAAAATTAATTTATTTACAATACAATTAAAAAAGATCCAATTATATGCAATCTTGACCATAAAATTAAAAAATATAAAAAATATTAAAACAAAATGAAGTCTTAAAATATGTGATTTCACAGGGAAATAAGCAAATCAAACGAACAAATTACTTAAATTATGATTTCCAAAGCCGCGGGGACAGCTTCCGATGCCGCCGACGCGGACGAGCTGCTCGTGGCCACGCGGACGAGCTGCTCGTGGCCACGCAGCTTTGGAAATCATAATTTAAGTAATTTTGGTAATTTGTTCGTTTGGCCGCGTTTAATTTGAATTAAAAACGAACACAGCTGACAGAATGGCCGTTTCGTATGGATTTTTTGTGAACACTATAAAACCGGTCACACTAGAAATATGAAACCCTTTTAGCTAGCTAAGTGTTTAGCGCTGGTGAGTACGTACCTTAAATCACAAAGACAGGTTATCGATATGAAAAGCAGCTGTTTTTAGCTTACAACAAGTGCCAGATTTGGCGGGAAACTAGTTAAAATGACAGCCCAACGGTGGATCCTATTGTGAATGGATTGTTTTTGAATTAACAGCTGATCAACAAATTCCACGTTTTCAATGGGAAGGACCTCCAAGGATAAGCGTGACATATTCTACAGATTGGCCAAAGAGCAAGGATGGCGGGCGCGGAGTGCATTCAAGTTGCTACAGGCTGATGAGACGTTTCGCCTTTTGGAAGGTGCTGGCTACGCTACCTCCAACCGCGTGCTCATTGTGTACTATAAGGCCAATATCTTGTAAATTTTAGGTCTCACACGGGCCGTTGACCTTTGTGCCGCTCCCGGCAGCTGGTCCCAGGTTCTGGCTAAGCGCATGTACGAACCCATGGGGCCGGCAGAGCGGAAAAATGTGAAAATTATCGCAGTTGACCTGCAGGGAATGGCGCCTGTCGAAGGTGTTACACAGCTGCGGGCGGACATAAGCAAGGAATCGACAGCGGAGGACATCATCGAGTTTTTTGGGGGCGAAAAAGCACAGATTGTGGTCAGCGATGGAGCTCCGGATTCCACAGGCATGCACGAGTTCGATTGCTATGTCCAGAGCGAGCTGATCCTCTCAGCTTTGAGCATTGCCATCAACGTTCTGGAGACGGGAGGTTCCTTCGTAGCGAAAATTTATCGAGCGGATAAAATCAGTCGAATATACTCGCAGCTAAAGCGTTTCTTCAAGGATGTGTGCGTGTTCAAACCCTCCGCGTCAAGAAACTCTAGTATTGAGGCATTCGTGGTGGCCAGGCAGTTTTACCTGCCCGAAGGTGGTCACAAGTCATGCCACCTGACCTCCGAATGGCACGGTCAATCCGAGTCGTCGTGGGCGACAAGATTGAAGGGAGTCCCGCCCATTGTTCACGTACCCTTCGTTGCCTATAATGGTGACTTCGACTCTGATCGCACCTACGATTTGGTAAAATTTGATTACCTTTTCTGTTCCCTAACCATTACATTGTACTTTAATTTCCAGGACGAGAACTATGTCTACAGGGAGGCAGTGCAGCAGCCCCTGACCGCCGCTTATCAAGAAGTTTTAAAGAAAACCGGCGAGGTGAACCTTAAATATAAGCCCATCCAAGTGGTTCACGACGAGGAGTTGTACAAGGAATGGTGCGAAGCAGCATCTGTAGGAACGATTTTGGATGACTAATGCTAGAAAATATCTCCATCATTAGTTGGAAAATTCCAGCCAAAGCATTTTTGATTCGAATTGCAATTAAAAACTTTTATATTTACAATTCCAATGACTCGGCCTACAAGTGCTGCATGACCAGCTTCTCGGCAGGCTTCACGCCGTATTTGTAAACCTTGTTAAGGCTTTCGGGGAAGTCTGGCAGCAGATTGTTGAAGTTTTCCACGTGATGTGCATGCTGCTCCGTCCAGATGCCGTCGCCAGTGAAGTGGAACTCCGATTCGATAAGGTAGAGAACAAGGGTAAGGATCTCGTTGTTGCTGAGCTCGTAAAAGTTCGACACGGGCAGCTGCAGTTCCTCCTTGGCATCCGGAGCCTGAAGAAGAAGCATCTTCTCCTCAATGCGTTTGCTGAAAAGGGAGGAGTTGGCAATTATGTATTCTCTAGTTGCAAATTCACAAATTCTAACATCGGATACAGGAGCAGGTGGATGTTGGCAAAGATCTCCTCGAGTTTGAACTTCTTGGTGCGCAAGAACTCCAGACACTGTTTAACATGCAGCAGTGGTGTGTGACACCAGTTTGGATGGCGGGTGAGCAGATTGCGCAGCACCTGCTTATCCTTGGACAAAATGTTGCCCAAATAAACAACAATATCCCGGCCCTTGGTGCGATCCGAGCCATCTCTTGCAAATCTTTAAGCGAGAATCAAATTAGGTTCTATGGATTATTATATTTCACATAAGTACTTACTTGGCAAACGCCTCCGAGCCGCAGGAGAGGATGTGCAGCGAGGCGCAGCGCACCTTCAGCTGACTGAGGTAATCCAGACGGAGTCGCGCTTTGTTTTGGTAGTGCACCAGTCGCAGCACTCGCGGATTGGTACCCAGCACTTGGAACTCCTCGATTTCCTGCAGATCTCTCAGGCGCTCTAGCACAGTATCTGGTCCCAGGGTCAGCACCTCCAGACAACGCAGCACGGCACCCTCGCTGATCCCAAACGCATGGACGTGCTGCAGAGTTTGCTTTAGGCTATCGCACGTGGACATCAGAATCTTTGGCCGTCGGAACCCTATATCGCGGATATCCTGCGAGTCTATGGTGGGGATCTCCTTCAGGATGCGACGAACATTGTCCGCGTCCGAGTAAAGCAGAAAACTATTCTTCCTCAGCCGCTCGGCTGTAAACTTAAGTTCCGAGAACAGCAGTTCCACAGTGTCCTGGACGGCGCGAAAGCTCTTGTGTCGTATGCGGGAGTATACGCGCCACATCTTCTGAAGATCACTGTCGTCCATCTGGAGTCGTTCGCGTAGGTACGCGTTCAGCAGGGATTGCCTCAAACTCTTCAGAGTGAGGCTCTCGTTGTCCAGATCCCTTATATCCACTGGCAAGCGAATGTCGATGAAGTAACTGGCCAGGCGTTCTGCCACCTTTACATCGTAGGGGATGTAAGTGTGCGCCTTGAGGACTTCTATCGACTTGTTGACCACCGTCACGTATTTGGACAGCGTTGGGATGGTGACATTCTGGAACCCGCACTCCTCCAAGACACTGTGGCGATTGGCTAGCGTGGTGGCTCCGTAGTAGATAATCATTGGCTTCGATATAATGTCGTCCACGCTGTAAGCCAGGGATTTCAAGGTGTCGTAAGAGTTTAGCAGATCCTTGCGCTTCACCGTCTTCAGCTCGGGATGCTTTTCCAAGGCAGCGGCCCATGCCCGATAGTTGCTACCTAATATTCGATTTTGGTAACTGCTTAGTTCTCTTTAAATCTGGCAATAAACGCACCCAAAGTTTTCGCCAAATAATTAGCATTCAGGGGTTCCTCCACCGGCATCTCTACGGCCGCGGGTTTTGGTTGCTTTAACTTAGTCTTTTCCTGATTGATAGTGCCTTTTTTCGACGTGGCCATTCCGCGCGCCATCTGGCCCAGGCTTCGGGCCAACAAGTGCGCTTGATTTTGACCGTTGCGCAGCATTATTACATTTCCAAAGTTTATTTACAACATATGAATAACGTTCTTGTGAATATGTAACTGAGATTCGCAGAGAATGGCCATGCTTTCGTTGCGGTGAATGGCAACTGTTAATTCCATTCAGTGATGTCAATTAAGCTATGTACTCACCAGCGCTAAAATTTAGCAACCCAATGAGTGCGAGCGGCTCCTCTTAGCAAGGTCGGTACGCAGATGAGCTAAGAGAAATACTAGAATATACCAAAATGAACATCGCGCTAGATATTTTAAATCGGCTAAGTCTTCGCAAGGGTGGCGCGAGAGGAAGGAAATATCTGATAATTCCCCGCGACCCTTGCGAAATTGAGACAGGCAATTGGAAACAAAACCCTATGGCGGGACTTTCCAGCGGGGAAAATTTAATTTATTTACAATACAATTAAAGAAGATCCAATTATATGCAATCTTGACCATAAAATAAAAAAAAAATAAAAAATATTAAAGCCTAGTACTCAGACACGCGAACAGCGTTTCTAAGCAGTGAGAGAGAGCGAGAGGTGAATAGTCGGGAAACGGTGTTCGGCAGCGCTGTTTTAAAGGCCGGTACGCAGACGAACGAACGAAATACCAGAAACATACCAGAAAAATACCAGGTGGCGCGAAGGGAGACTTTCGGTATTTCCAGAACGGGGGGAGGGGGAGAATAAAAAATTTAATAAAACGACCTGTTCTCAACTGTTGGCATCTCACTCTCTCTTACTGTTTCTTCACACAATTCAAAAATATAGATCCCGCCAAACACAATAATGTTTTCAAAAGCCCAGTCCAGGCGTTTAGAAGAGCAGATAAAGTTATAATAATTAAATTGGTAGAGGCCAATTCAATGATAAGGGATTTGGGCAATATTAAACATTTGCATAAATAAAGGCCTGGAAGGAAATAGGTCCCTCGATATTTGGTTATGACTTTGATGAGCACTATGAGATGTCACGTTCGATTTCTGAGATGAAGGCGTCAGAGGCGACGGTCACCGCCCGCTGCTGCTTAGAGCAGTGTCTGGCTGGACATATCCTTCATTTCCAAGCTGGAAAAGAACATGTACAGCAATGGACAGAACCGGGCGCAGGAGGAGTACCAACTCTAACCAAATGTATGCCAGCAAGGATCTCAGAGTCTCGCATCCATCAAGAACGAAGTAACTTTGAATCATTTCACCAGTCAAACAATTTGGTGGCAGCAGGAGTAGCTGCGGCAACCACCGCCACCACCCAGATGGTAGTTAATTCCATTTGGTAAGAACAGAATCACCAGCAGCAGCCGGTAGAGCGGCCCTTGTCCTCGTGGTCGATCCAGGAAAGAATGTTGGACAAGTAATAGGGAGAAAAAGAGGCGGTTGTGCATGGTCGAGAGAATCTGGGCGACGGCGTTGGTGGTCATTGTGCGCAAATAAGCTATTCCAAAACGAAACTACAAGTCTATGCGAATTGTCTTTCAAATATAAAATAAATAATTGTAAATATAAAACAGCTGATTTAAGATTGGTATGACCGCACCATTTACCTCCCAAAAATGCCAAAGTGCGTTTTTAGAAGCGGTCACACTTGAAAAATATTAAATCTTTTTCGGGTTGCGAACAGTTTTTCTGTCTGAGTACTAGGCTTAAAACAAAATAAAGTTTAAAATATGTGATTTCACAGGGGAATAAGCAATCAAGCTGCTGCTACTGCCACTGCTGGAGCAATATAAAAGGGTCAAAATCAGAATTTTAAAAATTATGGACAAGCTATCTCCATTCCCTGCTAGTCCATGACCAGTGGTCACCTATTGGGATCCTCTTCTTAGTTGGCTGCCAACCCAAAATGCTGCTGCTTCAGAGCATAGGAGTAGGAGGAGTACAAGAAGGAGAATGAGAGCTGCCCGTCCTCGGGAAGTGGCAACGGGAATGGTAATGGCCCGGGACGACTGGGCAAGCAGCCGCCGCCCTAGATACGGGTTTCGTGGAGAACTCATGGATAGAGATCATGGTGCGGCGACTTAAGCGCCAATTTCGTGGCAGCAATCGTCGTGGACACGGGCCCAACGATGGCAATGGTCAGGGCGACACTTCGCAGGTGTTCTACGGGGAGACCCACTAGCGGCCAACTGGACAAGGAAGTGGAGCAGCAGACGGAAGAGACCAGACACACAAAGATGCCCCGGGTCAATACTCCGCAGCTGGATCTGAAGCATAATTTAAGTAATTTGTTCGTTTGCCCGCGTTTAATTTGAATTGAAACACAGCTGACAGTATGGCCGTTTGGCCGTTTCGTATGGATTTTCGGTGAACACCATAAAACAGGTCACATTAGAAATATGAAACCCGTTTAGCTAGCTAAGGGTTTAGCGCTGGTGAGTACGTACCTTTAAGTAGAAAAATATATTTTTTTTGTTGAAATAGCAACTTAAGACAAAAGTATTCGGAGTTTCTTACCAAAGCCTGAAATTAAATTACTGAAATCACACATGAAATTAATGAAATATCCAGTAGCTCAAAGAAAGCTAGATTTTACTAAAAAGAAAACTAAATTTACAGCACTGCCAATATGCGCGACTTTGGAGAAAGTTGGCAGCACCGCGTTGTATTTACACGTGCGTCTCTCTGTTTTACGTTAGTTCGCTACAGTTTTAATTAAGACAGCATTAAAATATGTCGCTGTTACGCATCAGGTAGGCGCAGTGCATCTTTAGCTATCAATACACTTTTGAATGCAACTTACTATGCTTTCAGGAAACCCAAAACCCGGAAGGGTAAGAAGGTGCTGCTGGCCAGGGAGCCGCAGTTGATTGAATCCGCCCGCACAATGCTGTTCTTGGACGGAAGAAAATGCGGTGGCAATGTAAAGCTGTGTATGAAGGATCTGCAGGCGCTGAAGAAGCCCCTGGTGAAGGTTCTTAACCGTAAGAACGATATAACACCCTTTGATGATCCTTCCTCGCTGGAGTTGTAAGATTGGAATCTGTCACACCTGCATGATTTCGTATTAAACCTCTGACTTCACTTTTCAGTTTGACCATGAAGAACGATGCGTCGCTGTTTTCCTTTGGTTCCACATCGAAGAAGCGCCCTGACAACATCATCTTAGGCAGGATTTTCGAGAACGAGGTTCTGGACATGTTCGAGTTGGGCATTAAGAGGTATCAGGCTATTTCCGAGTTCAAAAACGAAAAGATCGGTACTTGCGTCAAGCCCTGTCTGGTGTTCAACGGGCCCAAATGGTCGCAGACCGAGGAGCTGCGACGACTTCGCAACCTCTTCATCGACACCTTCCAGCGAGAGAAGGTGGACTCGATTCGCCTGCAGGGCATCGAGCATGTCCTCAGCTTTACGGTGACCGACGACATGAACATCCTTATGCGCTCCTACAGGATTCTGCTGAAGAAATCGGGACAGCGGACCCCGCGCATCGAACTAGAGGAGATCGGGCCCTCGGCCGACTTTGCCATAAGGCGGACCAAGATCGCCAGCGAGGATCTGTACAAGCAGGCGCGCAAGCAGCCCAAGCAGTTGAAGGTCGGAAAGAAGAAGAACATCAGCACAGACGCCTTGGGCAACACTAAGGGACGCGTTCATCTGGGCAAGCAGCAGACTGGATCAATTCAAACGCGTCGCGTCAAGGCGTTGCGAAAGACCCCTGAGGAGAAGAAAGAGAACCGGCAGCGCAAGAAGGTAGCGCTTAAAGCAGCCGCCGCCGAAGCTCTTGCGGCGTCGCAATGATTTCATCGTATCCACCACTTTTTTTTAGTTAACTTTAGTTGTAATAAATTGGTCCAGATTAAAGTAGCGTTAATAACTAGGAGAGTTCTGGAGACATCAGTGAATGGCGCCGACAATGTTACGGACGCGTCGCGTCTTAGACTCCGCCAGCGCGTCCTCCAGCGTTTTGATCATGTGCACCAAGCTGCTGACATCCGTTTGCACTAACACATCCTTTCGATGCCTTCGTTCGTCCTCTTGCATGGCCGCCAGTTCCGCTTCGCTGCGATCACTCAAGTCAACCGAAAGTAGCTCCCTATTCTCGTTTTTCGGTTCGGTGTGCAGGTAGAGTTTCATGGTCACGATCACGGTCCTCTGGTCCAGTAGACTGCGCGAGGCGATGCGCACCTCCAGACGCCAGTTCAGGTTGACCAACCGATATTCACGTATGTTGGCCGACTTGATCGATCCCTCTATAAAGTTCCGCTTGCTCGTGACGAATTGTTCTAGAACCTCCAGCACGTCAATGGAGAGATCGGGGAATGTCTGGCGCAGAACCGCCTGCATATGATCGGAATTTCCGCCGCTTACCCTGGTGGTCACGCTTATCAGCAGCGATATAAGCGCTTCCACAGCGTGCTGCACTGTCTCCGAGGTACCCGAGTCAGCATATAACTTGGCCATCGTTTCGTAGCGGCTGGGATTGGGTCCATTTATCAGGTAATCGAAGGCTGACTTGCATAGCTCCACAACATCGCTGGCAGGCCTTTGGAGGAGAGACAAGTGCTCTCGTTGCTGTTGACTCAGCCGAAGAGATGACATCCTGGAAAAATCAACTGAAGGCGGAGAAATAAAGAAAAATTTGACGAATGCAATGCAATGCTTACCTTCAATAGCTTGGGGTCTTGAATATTCGTAGCCGCAGTTTCATGTCAGCATTCCACGAAGGTTTGATATAACTTAAGGAATTAATAAACATCAACAATATTTTTTGGGAAAGAGGTATCCCCCCGCGAAAAGTGTTGCCACACTGCCGGATCCTAAACCAGTGCTGCCAGCCTTGAGATTGAGCTCTCAAGACAACTAGGTTGGCAGTCCCTACAATAGATCCACGGTTAATTATGGTATAAAATTGCTATGGGTTTAACAAAGAAGATTCAGATTAGAAATTTAAGAAGTACTTATCATAAAATGCAATTTGGGTACCTTTCCTAACTAATAGCCCTTCAACGACTATCAAAAGCTTTCGTTCAAATAAAAGCTTTCGCGTCAGTTGGCAGCCCGAGGTTCACCCCCGCATAACAACAACAATATAGATTCGCGAATCTGCTCATTGGTTTGCGGGATTTTGCTGGCAGCGCTGTTCTTTTAATTGTTTAACCAACTTTTTTACCAAATAACTTTGCAAAAATGTTGAAGCAAGTTTCGAAGCAATTGGCCCTGCAGGGTGTGCGCAACTTCTCGATCAGCCAGCAGGTGAGACTCTAAGAAATCTCGGTCAGAATTGGCCTCACACCTTAGGAACTGCAACTGTTTACGTAACAAGCGGAAATTGCATATTAAATTAGGAGATGCATTAACAGTCAAGCAAATCTAAAGATAACTGTATATCTTAATGACATAATACTATATTTCTTGCCGCAGAACAACTACAAGGTGACAGTCTGCGGCGCCGCTGGAGGTATTGGCCAGCCCCTGTCGCTGCTGCTCAAGCAGAATCCCCTGGTCACCGACCTGGCCCTATACGATATTGTGCATACGCCCGGTGTTGCCGCCGATCTGTCGCACATCGATACCAAGAGCAAAACTGCCGGATTCATTGGTGCCGACCAGCTGGGCGATTCCCTGAAGGGTGAGTAGAGGGCAGGGGCCAGCGAAACGAGTGAGGTTATGTACTCACATAAACATAAGTGTTCGACGGCGACGAGCGGAAAAATTTTTAAACAATAGGGAGGGGTCGGTAGGAGGGAAGATCAACTAACTGTTATCACACTTGAAAAAAAACGTATGGATAATGCGATTAAACTCCAAAGTTTAGTATTTTATAATCAGTAACGAAACCCATCGAGTCTGAATGCGGAAAAAAGGGAGAACAATTAAAAAAAAAAAAAAAAAACCTTTTAAGGGCAAAACCATGATCTTTATTATTTTATATATTTAATAAGACCAATTTAAAAGTGCAACTCTTCACGTATGTTTGCACATTTTTATTTCAAATTTATTTATTTATTATGTAAAAATAGTTGTGGCTCTCTTAAAAACGTCCTTTCATCTAATTTGCTCATTTTTATGCTGTGATAAGAACAGCAAAAACTATATATGTATGTATGTTCATACATACATATGTATGTACGACGTAATCAGAGTCGGCTACTACTTATCAGTGCAGCGATGAAACGCATGAAAGACCAAATACAAAGTGTCTCCTGATCATTAAATCTCAAATATGTATGTATATGTTTATGTACTTACAGGATCCGATGTGGTCGTAATTCCCGCCGGTGTGCCACGCAAGCCTGGCATGACCCGCGACGATCTGTTCAATGTGAACGCCGGCATCATCAAGGACATCTCCAACTCCATTGCCAAAAACTGCCCCAAGGCCCTGGTGGCTATCATCACTAATCCGGTGAACACCTGCGTGCCCATTGCTGCCGAGATCCTTAAGAAGGTAAAGAATAGCAAATCGAAATCAGTATAAAAGATATATTTAGAAATCCGTTTATAATTCCAGGCTGGTGTCTACGATCCCAAGCGTCTTTTCGGTGTCTCCACCCTGGATGTTGTGCGTGCCCGTGCCTTCATCGGTCATGCCTTGGGAGTGGATCCCCAGAGCGTGCAAATCCCCGTGATTGGTGGACACTCTGGCGTGACCATTCTGCCAGTGCTGTCCCAGAGCCAGCCTCAGTTCAAGGGCAACCAGGACACCATCGAGAAGCTGACCGTGAGGATCCAGGAGGCTGGCACTGAGGTGGTGAAAGCCAAGGCCGGAGCGGGCTCCGCTACTCTGTCGATGGCGTATGCTGGCGCCCGCTTCGCCGGCTCTCTGCTGAAGGGTCTCAACGGCGAGAAGAACGTTATCGAGTGCTCCTACGTTCAGTCCACCGTTACGGAGGCCACCTTCTTCTCCACACCCTTGGTGCTGGGCAAGACCGGAGTGCAGGAGAACTTGGGCCTACCTAAGCTCAACGATTACGAGAAGAAGCTGCTGGAGGCCGCTATCCCCGAGCTGAAGAAGAACATCCAAAAGGGCATTGACTTCGCCAATGCCTAAGCTGACTTGGAGCATTAGCTGCCAGCAATCCAGTAAATAAATCGTGTACTTCATAAGCGGCTAATGTATATTGGCATACCCTTCCCTTAGCAAATCTTTCGTCTTAAGTCGGCGTGTCCAAAGATTTAATCGATCTACGCTCTGTGTGTGGTATAAACAATGCACCCAGTTGATAATCTGAAATAAACAAACTACGAACTTGGATTGTTCACTGTGTGGTATTGGTGTTGGCAAGTGCGTAGTAAGGGGTTGAAGCTGGATTGATAGAAATTAAATAGGTAAAGGCTTAAAAGTCTTAAATTAGTGATTTGTATATTATTATATTATTATAATATTAACATCAAAAACTGACACTTGTTTTATAATTGTAAAAAGGATTGACAGCACAGTAAAGTAAAAAGCAGAAACTATAACTTTAAATCAGGGGTCGGTAGCGTCCTATACACTATGCATAGGAAAAAATTTCAGGCAGCGCTGTCGGCACACTGACACTATAAGCGCTTCGTGTTTGTTTGGGATTCTGTTAGGCTGTCGTAGCAAGCTCCGGAGCTATGTAAAATCGGCATCGTATATATATTTTTGGGTGCCACTACAGCAGAGAAGCTACCGAGTAGCCTATACACAATTGCTCGGTTCTCGCAGCAGCAGAGAGGCAAATCGTTCGGATCTGTTAGTATCATTTGGGTCTGTTAGCTTCGCACACATAGGCACTAAAAATCTGTGTGCCGACCCAGCTTTAAATGTATTCTACAAACTCTTTTCGCTCAAATGAAATATTCCCATTTGGAAAATGTGCATATATTTATTTCTGTTCACAATTCAAATAATGTTTTCATTCGTCGTTGGGCTTTCGTGTGAGGGATGCCACTTACAGAACCTAAATTTCACCCAGTGTACATCGCTCTCTCCCACTGTCTGTATCTCTCGCAGCAAACACAATGCGCTCACACAGACTAACCCATACAGCCGCAATCAATTAAGCTTCGTTAAGATCAATTTAAACTTGCCCGCATGTCATGGCAGCCCCTAGCATCCCCTCTAGGGTTACATCCATAACTATTCAACAGCTTCCAACTGGTACGCATTCTGGAATTTGTCTTTTGCCGTTTGTCTACACCCAGTATTTAGCCATATAATAACACTTCATTTGATTTGTCTACAGTTAGAAATATTCATTTGAAAAGTGATTGGAATTTTCGGTCTTTACTTAAAATATGTATATTGCCTTGGATTTAATTCGTTTTCTTATTTAAATTCGTAAACCTTTTTTTTCCACACTTTTATTATTTAGCACTTAAATTTACACCTTCGTATTGAATAAGCTTCTCGCAAACAACTATTAATTTAATATGTGGCTGATGATAGCGGAAGAGAATAGTTTGGATAACAGAAATCACAATTCAGTGTTTATTCAAGAAATATTATAGATTTATATATCTTACATTTTATGTGTGTTTTTTTGTCTTTTGGGCTTTTCTATTCTATTTATTAAATTTATACTCTGTTTATTCTATCCTCTATAGTTAGCCTAGATTAGAAGTATGCTAAAGTTGAGCAGCAAAAAGCTCTTTCTAGTGAAATCAAGGTCGATGAAAAATTAAGGTTTTAAAACATTTTACAACTTCACGCTCTCTCTATCTCGCATCAATTTCATATGCACTTGTTTCCGACAATTAAAACGTTGGGCAGCCCCAAGACGAATCAAGTCAATTGGATTACCATTAGGCAATTCGATTTGATCATTATGCCAGAGGCGGTGCTTCAATATTTCTAATCTATTTAGCCGGAGAGCAAAGACGCCACTTAACTTAATTATCGAGAGCAGAGACACCCCCAACTTAATTATCGGCGATCGAAAGGCTGCGATAACAAGACCAAAACAATCAATTGATACAATTCCCGGCCATTCATAAAATCAAATCGAACTGCAACTGCGAAAAATCACGGAGCACGGGAGACAATTTGATAGGCGCAGAGATGCCTCCCGCTCTTCTCCAATTGCCAGAACACTCTTAATGAAATAATGAGCAGGAATCAATTTTCAGACGCCACCACGTACTACATACGATATATGCGATACAAAAATTAAATTGCCGGCCGGCCGGCATTTTATATTAAAACAAATTGGTAGCGTACCGAGGAACTTACCACAGTCCATCCAGCGCACCCTCTCCGATTTTGTGTAATCGACCTTGTACATTATTATTTAATTGCAATTAACACCAGAGTCACTGCCAAGAGTGCATTGTGGCCACATTAACAATCTTTCCTTAATTATTATGACACAAAATAAAGGGATCATTGCCTGAATTTCAAACATTCCACACAGGTTGGCAAATTCAAAAGGGTAAAATCCCTAAAAAGAGCATCGATTACAAATAACTCAGCAGACAGATCAGCAAACTGCTTCAGATTCAGCTAGAGCTCAACTGGCTGCATTAAATGGCGCCTTCGTCTTAAATAACTCACAATTGTCGGCAATTAATTTGAATTGCTGGGCGCACAGAGTTATGATTTTTTCGTGAATCGACAGACCCAAGACCAAGCGATTGACATCTTGAGAGTTACCTCCTCGCCACATGTCTACATAACAACAAATACATAGTGTGTTGTGATATGTGATAGCAATTGTCCGATTGTGATGACTTTAATTTATTGGCGTCCTCTCTCACGTTTCCTTTGATTGCATTAAGCTCTTCGGGGGAGTTGTGCGAGTGTGCGGAGGCGATGGTGGCTGAGCGATCGAGAGGATGTTTGGGGACTCGAAAATTTTGAGAATATGATCGTATCATTGTCAAACATTTTGTTGTATTATGCTTTTAAGGTTGGTTTGTAATGGGAAAATCCAAGAAAGTTAACTTAGAAATGGCGAAATTTGTATACCCTGGAATTTTGCAATTTAACATAATTCCTATAACGCATAGTCGGCCAATTTCGGTCATTTACAAAATTTCGGTTTTCCTAGATTACACCAGTTTACAAAATAAAATAAATGGTAAATTTCTGTTACTTCGGCCCCTTCCAAAAAATTAAAAAAACAAAGCATAGATAGGGAGTGCTTCAACGTACATTTGGGTATAACAATTATGTTGGGGACGCTCTTAGTTTAGTCAGAATCAATCTTTAAAGTTTAGCCTAATTATCGATCGGTACAGTGGTCTGTGAAGCTTACATTTTTTGTCAAATTGTGCTTAGCGTAAATAGTATATATGTCGACACTTTGCACACTTTGAATACATTCACGCGTGAAATATAAATAAAACAAAAATTTTACAAAGTAAAATACGTAGCAATTAACTACTTTTTAATTCCATTTTTTTTTTGAAAATCTATATTAAGATTATATTATATATAAAATTATAAAGGACCTTCCATGTCCTTATTTTCGTTTAATGACAAAATCAAAAATCAGCTGTGCATAATAACCTAGAATCAAAACAAAGAATAATTCATTACTAAACAAATTAGAAGTATTTTTAGGTACGCACTTAGTTTGTATACATAAATACTTTGGTTAATTTCTGTATCCAAGGGACAATGTTGCTAAATAATATTATTATCCAATCCAAGTCGTCAGGCTCCTAAAGTTATAATATAACAAAATCGGAAATGAGAAGGGTGCTATGGAAGAGGCGTACTTAAAGTAGCACCGCAGACGAAAATTTTGTTTGAAAAAAATCGCGCGCGCGGATGCCAGCAGCATGTTAATATTTGAGTTAACGGATTGAAATGTCCTCTTTTTTTAAGTTTATCGAGCCATAGCACACAAAGTACTTATCCAATATACATAAAGTGTTTTAAAATCGAAAGGTTAGTTAATTACCTGTAAAATAAAACATTCAACAGCTAAATTGGTTGGCTACAATTCGAGCTATGAAATGATAAAAGTAAAATGAGCAGATTTTTTTTGTGTGAAACTTTAAAAAATCTTTTTAAAAAACGTATCCATAGAAAAAAAAATGTAAAGGCATTTTCGTGATATGGGTATTTAACTCTACCAGAACTTCGCATCAACAGGCTTGGAGCATTTTGAGTGTAAATTAGTGTTATCATATAGAGGTCTGTCTGGGTTTCCTTTTTAATTTGCTTACGGTTATGGGAGAATTTGTAATCCTTCGTGGGTTCCTGGGAAGCGTGGGTGGGATATTTCCTCACCTTTTTAACGACATACCCCACGTGGGAAATCTAACTTTTTTAGCAGTTTCCCTCGAGCTGAAGCTGTTAAATATAATCAAACAAGAAAGAAAGCTAACTTTGCCAAACTAAACTTAAAAAACAGCGAAAGGCTAATTTCAAAGTTTCATACAGATAGCTCAAAAGCTGAAAATACTGAAAAACTGATCTAAAAATGATTACGTTATTATTGTCCAATACCCAAGACCCCATCCCCATAAATAATCAATCATAATCATTTCGCTCACCACCCCCCTAAGTGGTTACGTAATATATGGACACCCCTTAGGACTCGCCTAAAATTAATTTAAAATAGTATTCAGTGAAAATCAAAACAAATCACATATTACAAAAACTGAGAATGCCCCAAAATTCCATTTTCAATTCTTTAACTCTGAACTCTAAAAGTACAGTTGCGGCCGAAAGAAAATTTCTGTAAATTATGGCAAATTCATAAAGCAGTTAAAAGCAAAACTGCATAAACCAATTTGAGTTAACGCTTGTGATCATCGCCGGGTCAGATGTCACAACGCCTCACATCCGTTCCTTCATGTGAAGAAGGGGGATTGGATGATGGCGAGAGAACAAGAACAGTAAGTACCGAGTGCGGACTCATCGAAAATGGGGAAAAAACAATACATCTTCGTCAGGTCAGGGCTGGAATGACTACACTAATAGAAAAACTGTTAATTTAAAATTTTTTGCATTCATAAAATTAAGAAAAATTCTAAAAATAAGACGAGATATTCTAAGAACAATATTAGAAAACTTTAATCTCAAGAAAATAAATCTTGATTTAAGATTTTTAGCATTCATACAATTTGTTTCTAATACAAAACCTAAAAGTCTTAAAAAAGATTTTACAATTTTGTAACGACTGCTGACTATAATAGTGACTGATTTACGGTGAAAATGTATGTATTTCAAAAAATCATTTTTCTTAGTAATAATAATAATCTAGTTGGAAACGAAGGACAGACGGACAGGCGGACATGGCTAGATCGACTCGGTTGGTGATGCTGATCAAGAATATATGTATATACTTTATGGGGTCGGAGATGCTTCCTACACTGCGTTGCAAACTTCTGGGCTAAATTATAATACCCTGCAGGGGTATAAAAAGAAAATGTTGGTAAATGAAGACAAATGTTGCTAGGAACATATTGAGCAACACCCAAAAAAGCCAAATGTTGCTACGAACATGTGGAGCAACACCCAAAAAATACAAATGTGGCTAGGGACACGTTGAGGAAAATTTGTTTATATCTTTTTACTTTAAACCGAAAATAACTACAATAGCTTAATTGTACGTTTTCATGATTACCGAGGGCGGTAGTTGGCGTGTCCAAATTTGAAAACAAACTTGATTTGCGTGCAACAGATAAGAATGTTGTCTTCAAATTTCGTAGCTCTAGCTTTTACGGACAAACGGACAGACGGACATAATTTTATGATCAAATTCTTATTAAATAAAAATTCTTATTATACAAATTTTGTTTATAAGTGTAGGTGAAAGTCCGTGTAGTGGAACGTTTACGATTTACGGCTTGCAGACTTTGTCTCGTGGGCAGTAGATTCCTTAGGGTACCCGGGTATTATAACTTCGTGCAAACCGAGAATATATGTAACAGGCAGAAGGAGGCATCTTTGACCCCATAAAGTATATATATTATTTACCAGATTCACCAGCCGAGTAGATTTAGCTATGTCCATCTGACCATCCGTCCGTCCATATGAGTCTACAGATCTCATATGAGTCTACAGATCTCATATGAGTCTGCAGATCCCATAGGGTACAAGGGTATTATAAGTTAGTGCCAACCGAGAATGTATGTAACAGGCAGAAGGAGGCATTTCCGACCCCATAAAGTATATATATTCTTGATCAGCGTCACCAGCCGAGTCGATTTAGCCATTTCCGTCTGTCCGTCTGTCTGTCCATGTGAAACAACAGATCTCAGAGACTATAAGAGCTAGAGTTACCAAATTTGGTGACAACATTGGAATCTGTTGAACGCAGATCAAGTTTATTTTAAAATTTGGCCACGCCCACTTCCGCCCCCGAAAATCGTAAAAAACTGTATATAAGCTACAGTCGTAATTTTTGGCTTAAAGTAAATAGATAAGATAATTAATAAGTAGGCCTTTGGGGATGTTTTCTGAAAATTTGAGTAAAATCGGATGATGAACATGGAAGTTATTAAACAATAAAGTTTCTGTGTATGCTTCTTCTTCTTCTTCTGAGCGGCCACCAAGTCAGTAGCGAAATAAAGTGTTGCGTGCTTTCGGGCGCAGTATTAATTCCTGCGTACAGCTGCAGCATTTGTTTATTTTGAACGTTGCTCAACATGTTCCTAGCATCATTTGACTTTTTTGAATGTTGCTCAACATGTTTTTAGCTATATTTGTCTTCATTTGTCAACATTTTGTTTTTTCCATGTCCGTGTGCTATTTAATTTTACTCACAATGCTTTGGGTACCGGGTATCTCACAGTCGGTCACAATCGACTGTAACTTTCCTACTTTTTTTTTTTCCTGTTTTCAGAAAAAGAGAACGATGAGAGAGCGAGAACGAATAGCGACAACTGAGGCAAAAGTGATACTAAAATACGAAAACTATTTGATATTTTATGCGGGATTTAAATTGATCTTAACGAAGCTTAATTGGAAGCGTCTGTATTGGTGAGCCGTGCTCTGGACTCTGACACGAGTGTCCATGTCCGCGATCTGCAGCTGTGGTCGTGCATGAGCTGAGCTTGAGCCCGCCATATTGGAATTTCGTTTATACAAATGTGTGTGTAGTAGATATAAGTATTTGGAAATGCATATAACAAAAAGTCGTCGCTGTCTCTGCTCATATCGTAATACAATGTGATAATGCCGTTGTCAACGACGATGATGGAATCTCGTTAATGTCGCTGTTGTTATTGCACAGAAAAAAGATTGTTGTATATATGAAGTTACAGCCATTGATTATTATTACTACGGATGGCCCTCCAAATAGTGACAATAATTACCGAAATATACGCAAGACGACTATTTATGTACATAAGTACCCCGATACAACGTTTTTAATATTAGAACGAAATATCTTAAAATATGACTTACCAATCTTAATATTAATTATATTAATAACAACAATTTTAAAAATATTAAAAAATAAAAAATTTGTTAAACTTTGTTTTTAACATAAGATCGAAAAAATAAGAATAAAGAATATCCAAGAATTAAAGAATTTACTAACTTACTTAAATTCTTATTTATTTGTTAACTCATACTGATGAAGCTCCCACTGATGCACTATAGGCTGGATGGAACCCATTTTTCGAAAGTACGTAATATTAAGATTTGATGATGCCATTGGGTTAGTATAACATCACTCTCCAATGTAACGAAACATAAATTTTAACAAAGGCACGCTCTGTTAAGATATCGGAGGTTAAAATCAGCTGTTCGGTGTGTCGTGCGCTCGTGAGCCTGTTTTCGAAAAAAAAACAATCTGTTTAAAGTTAATAAAAAAGGCACTAAGCTAAGATTTTATTAAAAAATGTATAATGGCAATGATAGAGAACGGTTTGTACTATGTGTTAATGATTTTTAACTGTTGGATTGCTTTTGATTATCTCTGTAATTGAGTGTTTTTAACAGCCCTTTTTGCTGTGTTAATATATATCAAAAAGTCATGTATAATCAGATATATAAAGAGAGTTTCACCTAGTTTCACCTTAATATTTATACTGTGTTGTAGGTAATTTAATTCTTGTTGATGAATGAAATCTAAAGTGCGCAAAAGTGCACTAAAATTTAATTTAATATTAACAAAAAACCGATATATTTCACTTATAAAACACAAAGACGACAACAATTTTAAGGAAATTGCATTTTTTAACTACGGATTACAAAGTCCCTGTAAACTAAGATCATATTATAGGAAGTACGGATCATCCAGATACTTATATTGGAGAAAAGGGGCCGAAACACGATATAAAAGATCCAAACTGTTATTTTATATGAAAAAAATTAGGACAATACCCATTTTTACATATTTTATTACTTACAAATACTACTTTAAATTACAAAAAAAAAAAAAAAAAAAAATTATATTTACACTGAAAAAAAAATTAATTAAAAAAAGGCAGCGCCACGCCTTTTTTCTCAAGATATGTATATGTTCCTGAGCTTATTATAAATCCAAATCAAAAAACCGAACCCAAATTATACCTTGCAGAGGGTATTATAACTTTGCCATGATATTTGCAACGCAGTGAAGGAGGCATCTGCGACCCCATAAAGTATATATATTCTTGATCAGCATCACCAGCCGAGTCGATCTAGCCATGTCTGTCTGTCTGTCCGTCTGGCTGTCCGTCTGTCGGTTTCTACGCGAACTAGTCTCTCAGTTTTTGAGCTATCAAGCTGAAATTTTCAGCATAGTCTTATTTCTTTAGCACGCAGTGTATATGTCGGAACGGCCGAAATCGGACTACTATATCCTATAGCTGCCATAGCAATGATGGCGAAATTAATGTAAACAAAATTTTAACTTATCTGTTTTTAAAAATATTTCTATAAATTTTGAGATATAGCAGTTTTTTATGGTTCTAGAATTACGGTTTTCATTTTTTTAAGATCGGACAACTATATCATATAGCTGCCATAGAAGCGATGGGTCGATTTATATGAAAATGTAAAATTCTACATGTAAAATGTAAAATGTACAAAATTCGATATTTTTTTTAAACATTACTGAAATGGTTCGATTTTCAATGATCCAATTGCAGACTGCAAGGGTATACCAACTTCGGTTTACCGAAGTTAGCTTTCTTTCTCATTTTCGTTTTGTTTTGAAGTTTTTAATTTTGGCCACAAAAAGTAGTCAATAGCCTATAGTGTGATGTTGGGCTTTCATCTCGACGGGACAAGTGTGGTTGCGACAACGATGATCATCATTATGATGGGTTTGAGTATCTGTTTGCCTCGGTCGGTGTATCTGCCTGTCTGTCCGTCTATCTGCTGTCTGGCAGTGTGTATATCTTAATGGAAAATATGAAAAAGTATTTAACAAAAGCTGATGCACTGAATTTGCCTAGCAGCGCCAACTGTACCAAGGATCTAGCCTAACCAAGCTCTGCTAAAAATGAAAACTACTGTCGAATGTGTTAGACTGTGAAACACCCGGTAATTTAAATTGGTTAATAACTTAAACTTAAACTTATTGAATAATTCTTTATTATGATTTTTATACCCTTTCAAAGGGTATTATAATTTTGACCAGATGTTTGCAACGCAGTGAAGGAGGCATCTCCGACCCCATAAAGTATATATATTCCTGATCAGCATCACCAGCCGAGTCGATCTAGCCATGTCCGTCTGTCTGTCTGTCTGTCCGTCTGTCCGTCTGTCCGTCTGTCCGTCTGTCCGTCTGTCTGTCTGTCCGTCTGTCGGTTTCTACGCGAACTAGTCTCTCAGTTTTTGAGCTATCGGGCTGAAATTGTCAGCATAGTCTTATTTCTTTAGCACGCAGTATATATGTCGGAACGACCGAAATCGGATTACTATATCCTATAGCTGCCATAGGAATGATGGCGAAATTAATGTAAAAAATATTTTAACTTCTCTGTTTTTCAACGTATTTTTATAAATTTTGAGATATAGCATATTTTAATGCTTCTTGAATTACGGTTTTAATTTCATTAAGATCGGACCACTATATCATATAGCTGCCATAGAAGCGATCGGTTGATTTATATGAAAATGTAAAATTCTACATGTAAAATGTAAAATGTACAAAATTCTATATTTTTTCAACATTACTAAAATGGTTCGATTTTCAATGATCCAATTGCAGACTGCAAGGGTATACCAACTTCGGTTTACCGAAGTTAGCTTTCTTTCTCGTTTTTATTAAATAATTTATAATTTTTTGTTAGTTAGGAATAGTAAAGGTTAGTCATTTTTTCTATACCTTTGCAGAGAGTATAGTATTATATTTTAGTCAGAAGTTTACAACGCAGTGAATTTGAGTTGGATCAGTATCAACAACCAGTTCGATTTTGCCATGTCCGTCTGTTCGTTTCTACGCAAATTAGTTTCACATTTTTAGAACGAGCAAGTCGAGCCTGAACGGACCACCATATCTTATCGATGCCATAGAAATTATCGGGAAATTATCTGTGTCAACACAGAAGAAGAAGAAGCATGCACACAAACTTTATTTTTCAATAACTTCCATGTTTATCATTTTACTAAAATTTTTAGAATACGTCTGCATAAGCATATTTATTTCATATCTATTTACTTCAATAACGACAATAGCTTAATTACACGTTTTTAATAATTTTTGGGGGCGGAAGTGGGCATGGCCAAATTTTAAAACAAACTTTATTGTCACCAAATTTGGTAACTCTAGCGCTTATAGTCTCTGAGATCTGTGGTCTCACACGGACGGACAGACGGACATGGCTAAATCGACTCTGCTGGTGACGCTGACCAAGAATATGTGGGGTCGAAGATATTTCCGTCTGCCTGTTACATATGTACATTCTCGATTGACACTAACTTACAATACCCTTGAACCCTATGGGTACCGGGTATAAAAAGTTGCCAGGTATAAACTTATATCTAACTAATTTATACTGCAAGGGTGTATATAGTAAACTTCGCTTCCTTTCTTGTTATTATTACTATTAATATCCGAAATTTGTGGAGTTGAAGGTGCGATCGTGAATTCTATCTTACCTCGTTTAGAGGTGTGCTTGATGAATATAAAATATTTTAAATATTTTATAACTAAATATTGTACCCTAAGTACCTTAAAAACCCTATCACGACCCCCTTTTTGCACCCAAAAGTCGCCCGCAGTTCACAACTCTTTTACGAACGAATTATGTTAAGATTCTTCTCCTTATAATTACCATTATCACAGTATACCTCCCTAAGATCAAGGATCGATGGAAATTAACTCATGATCCGACCCAAGATGTTATCTCCCAGGCTGTTTCTTGGACTTTCGTCCTTGCATTACCCTCAATATCAATACTAAGCCCACATAATTAGCGCCTTGGCCAATGCAAAATATCGTCTGATTATTCACACGCAACGAGAGGTCTGCCACCTCAACCCTCGGCTCCTGGTCCTCGGATAACCATCCCTCCCATTCTGGGTCGCGACCCAGTACCCACAGGACTGGGTGTACGTACATATTTGTGTTATTTGTTTTCATCTCTCGGCACATCGCGTGTCCCGCGTCTATTCCGACGACCTCGATTTCGATTCTGTTTGCCCGCATTTTTGAGACCTGCAAAGTCTAAAAGTATCGAATTGTTCCGGGATTTCGGTCTGTGTGTGAGACCGATTTATCTGTACTTTCCGCAAGGAATTCGATGGGTTGCTTCTTCAATTCGCTTACGGGGGCTATGGGAAAATGTTTGAGCCTTTGTGAATTCTTGGGAAGCTGAAGTTTCTCGGACATTTGCTCACACCATGACCAATGCGGGTTTGGTGTTTGATCGCAATATAAGTTTTCATTTTTCTAAAAGAGTTTTTGAAATGACAGGCTTTTCATAAGTACTATTGATGTCTTCTTCTTATTCTAAAAAACTTTAAAACTATTTAAAAAGGTTTTTTTTTTTTTTTTTTCAAATGCTTTTTATACCCGGTACCCATAGGGTACAAGGGTATTATAAGTTAGTGCCAACCGAGAATGTATGTAACAGGCAGAAGGAGGCATCTCCGACCCCATAAAGTGTATATATTCTTGATCAGCACCACCAGCCGAGTCGATTTAGCCATGTCCGTCTGTTTGTCTGTCCGTCCGTGTGAATCAACAGATCTCAGAGACTATAAGAGATAGAGTTACCAAATTTGGTGACAACATTGGAATCTGTTGCACGCAGATCAAGTTTGTTTTAAAATTTGGCCACGCCCACTTCCGCCCTCAAAAATCATAAAAAACGTAAAATAAGCTATACTCGTTATTTTCGGGTTAAAGTTAATTGATAAAATAAATTAATGTTAAATAACGGACGTTTTCTGAAAATTTCAGTAAAATCGGATGATAAACATGGGAGATATTAGCAATAAGGTTAGAATTTTAACACATTCCCCTAAGGCACTGCTGTTGCAAGCTGTAGCCGACAGGTGGCGCAATCGAGCCTTGGCCGCGCGATATAATGGCGCCAACTGCAGAAGAAATGACAAAAGAATAAAGCAAAAAATGACAAAAAATAACATAACTAATTTTTTTGCGTGCTTATAAAATGTATCATTCATATTTAAGTATGACATTAAATTGTTTAGGTCGGGACCTAATTCGAGAGGCGATTTATTTTAAGGAGTATCGAAGTAGAGTATGATAATGTATGTACAATTTTAAATAGCCTTTTAGTGTAAAGCACAATCGTTTAGTTACCGGGTATCTCACAGTCGAGCACTCTCGACTGTAGCTTTCTTACTTGTCTTTTTTTATGTAACATAAAAGTAGGCCTAACGCCCATAGTGCGTTGTTATACTCTCTCGGGCTATTTTGCACTCTTTGAAATTGTATTATATGTATTATTTATTATTTACTATGCTTATTATAATATCATCTTCTCTATATTGCGTCATTGCTTCAACATCACCCATCTCAATATCGATATAATTGTCATGTCGCTACTTTCCAAGAGGGTTCCTTGACTTCATCGACTCGACCCACATGATTCCAACTCAACATTCAAATGTCCCATGAAATCTTCGCCTCTACCTAAATAACTTAGACCCAGACTAAGTGCCCACCTCGGGCTCGCAGCGATCAAAGTACCAGCATTTGGCCAAAAGGTCACACGCAACTCCCGACCAAAGCAAGCCAGTCCTTGTGAGGGTGACACGCGCTGTGGGAACAGCAGTCAGAAACGGCGGATGAAGATCGCAAGCGTGCCATGCGACCCATTCCAGGGGTTGCAACCATGTGAAGTTGCCTCGGGGTTCTGGTTCGGGTTCGATTCACCCTTGTTAGTCCGATTGGAACCCTGACATTCCGTCACTTTGCCGAGGTAAAAAGTCAAAGGTTAATTGTTGCCAAACATGTGTGAAGATGTAGGTGGATTGTTGACGAAGAAACTAGCCAAATTATCGGCACTTTCAAATTTAAAAGCGGAAATTATTATGTAGCAAAACTGGTTTGATGAATACTCATAAAATTGAGTTCTATAATACTTTTCGCGGGTCTGGTGTTTTTTATACCCGGTACCCATAGGGTACAAGGGTAATATAAGTTAGTGCAAATTTTAGTAAAATCGGAAGATAAACATGGAAGTTATTAAACAATAAAGTTTCTGTGTTCTGTGCTTCTTCTTCTTCGGCCAAAAAGGTAGTAGCGAAGAATAGTGTTGCTTGCTTTCGTGCGCAGAATTTCTCAGAATTTCTCTTCTTTCTTTTTTGGGTGTTTCTCAGCATGTTCCTAGCATTAATTGACTTTTTTGAATGTTGCTCAACATATTTTTAGCAACATTTGTCTTCATTTGTCAACATTTTGTTTTTGTCCATGTCAGTGTGCTTTTTAATTTCACCGACAATGATTTGGGTACCGGGTATCTCACAGTCGGTCACCCTCGACTGTAGCATTCCTACTTGTTTTTTTTTTTTTGATACAAGGGTATACAAATGCATAGTAATAAAGCCTCTTTAGATATTCCATTTTATAATCTCATCCAAGTTAAAACTAAGCAGATTAGAATGACAATTAATGAAAATTTTAATTGATCGGTAGACCCTAACATAGCTTGTTAGCAAAATATTTTCAAACAAAACAAGTAAAAAAGCTACAGTCGAGTGCTATCGACTGTAAGATACCCGGTGCCTAAATCTTTGTGCACCAAGCTAAAATACAATTCAGTTTTTCATTGACACGCCCAGAGCAAATGGCCTTGTGCCAAGACTCCAAAACTCCAATCGATATAAGTTCGCAGAAGAAATGAAGCTAACTTCGGCAAGCCTAAGTTTATTTACCTTTGCAGATAAAATTAAGAAATGTAAAATGAATTGCTATATCTAAACTAAAGGATCACATATTAAGTCTTAATCCGATACACATATTTAAAAACAACAAAAATCGGCTGGTTTTAACCGATTGTTCTTATGGCAGCTATAAGATATAGTGGTTCCGACCCGAAAGCTCAAAAACTGAGAGACTAGTTTGCATAGCAACGGACAGACAGACGGACAGGTTAAATCGACTCGGCTGGTGATACTGATCAAGACTATATGGACATTTCCACCAAAAGTTATCATCGTATTTTTGTCTGTATATTTATAAAGAAACTTCAAATCCCATTTTTCCGAACACAATGGTTACATAGCATATCTCAGTGCTTTCATGTAAAAATCGGCCGGAAAGCTGAAAAAATTGAAATGTTCTCATTATTAGCTACTTTAAAAGGCTTTTTTTATTTAATTATTTCGGAGCCAAAACATACGAAATATTTGCAATTTTTCTACCAAATCTTTTCATTGATATCTATTAGAAACAGAATAAGTTGTTTTTCATGAAAATATGAAGTTATTTCCAAGGCTTTTGCATTTTTCAAGGTGAAGTCAAACAAAACTTCTATCTTATGTACCGTGCGCGATGCATTGTTTTCTACAAATAATTTCGAAACGACAAAAGAAAAAATGTTAATTTTTGTCATATTCTTTTCCACTTCATGCCGTACGAATTTGCCGTTCGCCATACTGGAAATGCCCATATATACTTTATAGGATCTTTCTCCCTGCACTAAATTATAATGCCCTTGTTTCGGTTATTAAAGGGAATTTTGAGCCCCAATTTGAGTGTAAAGCATATAAAGACTTCTGTTAAATTCAGTACGTTGAATATGGATCTGTGATATTAAATAGATTGTATTTTTTAAATTCTTTGTAAACCCAGGTAATCTTTAAAATTTATATATATTAAAGAGTTATTACTTAGCACAAATTTTTTATTAAAAATTGTTCTCCGCATAAGTTTTTATACAAAACGCATCCTTTTTAAGATTATAGGGTGTATCACTGTGGACGGCAGTCAACGTAGTGACGATGAGCACCGATACTGTGTACTAATAATATAATAATATCTTAAGTTCCCTCCAGATCTTTAAGGGGAAATCTTATCCTATCCTGGTTAACAATATAGCGATAAAGAAAAAATGATGGCCGGACTATATATAACAATAATCTCTATAGAAAATGGGTATTAAAAACCAGATGCTTGTCTTTAACAACATATTTGTCCGATTTTTTAAATAATTGTGATCGAGTCAGCAGGAAGCTACACTGATAAAAAAAATTGCCTTATTCTTATTTAATATCACAAAAATCTTGAAAGAAGAAGAGAAATGTTTGAATCAAATCGAAAAAATCTAAAAACATTACCCACATTCCCATATTAAGATTTATTTTATTCTTAAAATAATACAGTTCTCGATTGTTTTTAGAATTACTTAAATCTGAAATTAAAATGCTTATATTAAAACAAAATTATATTATTTTAAGTTTTCATCAAGCTATAATTGCCCCATAATGGTATTACTTTAATTGCTACAGAAATTATCGCCTAATTGCCATAAGTTATATAGTGCCTCACATCAGTAGGACTTCTTATGCTACGATATTGTATGTGTGTAAAGATAACTTCACCCCAAATTAGTCACTATTATAGTCCGCAGCTGCTAGAACCAGTTGGGAATCATATATGTGAAGGTAGTAAAAAAGAAATATGATTGAAAATTCCCATTTGAAGAATTTTGGGATTTTGGAAAATCTTAAATTAAATTCATTTTGTTCGTGAATGAAAGCTGATAAGTCTTTCTTTTTAGAATTTTCGGTCTTATATTAAGATTTAATTTAAGAATGCATAAAATCTTAATCCTCAGTCCAACACTTTGAGCCTATAGAAAGTGCGCGAGTTCCCAGGACCCTAAGCTCCAGCGCTTTCTTCTGCCACTCGCAGAGCAAAGCTGTACCATCTGCTGGTAGCAAGCATTGCGTGTCCTAGGATGAAACCAGAAACTGGTCGCAGGCAGCTTGACCCGGCGCGGTAAAGGGAGAGGCCACACCCCGACAAAAGAATCACACGCGCCAGCATGAAACGCACAATATAGCCGGAGGAATCGCTCCATCCCGCTTGCACCGCTGGTGGTTGCGGCCATTGGTGGACAGCGATTGGTCGCTGCCGGGGCTGCTGCTGCGCTGCCGCCTGCGCCGGTATAAAAGGGCAATCATCGCCAGTTGCCGCGTCAATTAAGCCCAGGGATTTGGACGGAGAGCAGCAGGCTGCCAAGGAGTGTAAATTGGTAATCCCAAAAACGCAAAAATACAAAAACAAAAAAGTGCAAGAAAGATAACATTTTCTTTTCAAATGCAATTAACTGATATAAAGAAACGAGTAGAAAAACCAGAACAATTTACAGTTGCCCAGTGAAGCAAAAGCAAAGCAAATAACTAATTATAGTTATAATCAAATCAAAGCTTAAGTTTGTGTTCGGTGAGCGGTGCGTGTGTAAATTGCGAGTCTAAACCCAGAATGGAGCACGATAGCTTCGACGATCCCATTTTCGGGGAGTTTGGCGGCGGTCCTCTGAATCCTTTGGGTGCCAAACCATTGCTGCCCACGACGACGGCCATGCATCCCGTGATGCTGGGCAGTGTCCACGAGCTGTGCAGCCAGCAGCAGCAGCAGCAACAGCAGCAACAACGCCTGCCAGACTGCAACACCATCCTTCCAAACGGAGGAGGAGGGGGAGGAGGAGGAGCAGGAACAGGTGGCGGAGGATCACCCAACTATGTGCCCAAGCTGGACTTTGTGAACAAGATTGGCTGCTATTCGCCGAGCCAGAAGTACGAGTATATCACGGCCCCGCAAAAGCTCGTGGAGCAGCACCAGCATCACCACCAGCACTATGCCGTCACACCCCCGCCTAGCCACAATGGCATCCTACTCCACAAACAATCCTCTCAGCAGCAGCAGCCACTGGTGGGCATCCTGGACTACCATCCGCTGAATGGCAAGATGGACTACTCGCCATCGCCCAAAGATCAATACGAGCCGCAGCAGCAGCAGCAGCAGCAACTGCAGCACCTGTACGGCGGGAGTCCGCACCATTTGGATCACATGGATCATGGCAGCGACGGCCTTCTGCAGGACTCCTCGCCAGTCATGATCAACGGCGGATCTGCGGCGGGCAAGCTCAAGAAGACCGACGAGATGTGCGGACAGATGGAGGCGGTGGGTGGAGCTGGAGTCAGCCCTCCCGCTAGCTCCGTAACGATAGTCAACGGTGGTGGTGGTGCTGGGATGCCCAATGGCAGTGGCACATCCTCCTCCTCCGCTGGTGGCCAGGGAGCGGCTGGAACAGCGGGTGGCGTCACAGCCACAGCGCCCAAAAAGGACGGCAGCGGTGGCAAAAAGAAGGGCGATCCCAATGGCATCAAGAAGAAGAAAACGAGGTAAGCAGATGCCATTGTTTTTTTACTGTCAATTAATTTAACGACGGGAAATCAATGAAATTATGTGGTCCAAGACGATAATACCGTCCATTTATGGCATGGAGCCACGGGGCGTATGAGTAATTACAAATAAGGACATGGATGGCATTTGGAGGCGGAACACACAATCTGGTTGTTAATTTGTTATCAAAAAGACCTTAGTACAAAGGTGGAAATGGTATATGGTATATCTTCTAGTATTTAAATACTCTAATATCTATCACTAAGTCTACTTTGACCAACCTTTTGAAAAATATTGCATAATATGTATATATATGTATTACATTTGTCGGAACGGCCAAAGACGTACACTGATAAAAATATGATCATTTGGTCACGAACGTAGCGTAATCACATTTTGATCTTATTTATAGACATTTTTTTTAGATTCAAGATTTTGTACATTCTATATTCAAGATTTTGGTTATCTTATCCACAATATAATATCACAAAAATCTTGAAAGAAGAAGATAAATGTTTGAATCAAATTGAAAAAATGTAAAAACATTACCCACATTCTTATATTAATATTTATTTTATTCTTCAAATAATACAGTTCTGGATTGTTTTTAGAATTACTTGTGATTAGATCTGAAATTAAAATGCTTGTTTTAAAACAACAACAATGCTTGTTTAAAAACAAACATTTAATTTAAGAATGCATAACATCTTAAAATTAGATTTTACTTCTTCTATCAGTGTACCACTATATCCTATAATTTCGAGATATGGCTGGTTTTTACGGTTTTAGAACTATATAACTATATAATAAGGCTGACATAGAAGCGATTGGTTGAGTTATATGAAAATGTAAAATTTAAAATGTCTAGGTAAATGTTATAATAATTTACACAAATTTTACCAAAATGGATTGCAGACTGCAAGGGTATACCAAACTTCGGCTTACTGAAGTTAGCTTCCTTTCTTGTTTTATATAAAAAACCTACTTAGATAGGGGTACACTAATTTTATTTTTTTTAAGGTTTTAAGGGAGCTATCAAAGGAATACGATAGTCTTGTGTTAATTATAGATTAAAATTACTCTGACTACCTAAATATTGATATTAAAATTAAATTTACTTAAAGCATTTATTTTAGAATTAAATAAATCGATTTCACAAATCGATTTTTACTTAAATCTTATATGTAAATGCAAATTAAATCAAAAAAGAAAAATTAACAATTGAGGAAAATGCACAAATATTCTCTTAAACCTTTCGGGACTGCTGGGACTATTATGATTAAACATTTGTACTTCTATTTTCGAGGACAGAAAAGGGAATAGCGAACCTATGATGGAGTCGCTTAGACCTATCTCCCCAATATCGAAGATCACTTCCAAGTTATACATAGCAACCGGAAATGCTGCGTCTTGCGATTTTATTGCCCATAGTTACTTCATACATACATACATATATAGCTTATGGGCTTGGAGATGCCTTCTTCTGCAGCATCACATTCTAGGTTAGCACTAAGTTGTAATACACATGGGCCCTGTGGGGTATAAAAGCATCTCTTACATTTAAGCTTTCAACTAACTATCTAATTTTGAAATTCTTATTTCAGAACTACCTTTACTGCCTACCAGTTGGAGGAACTGGAGCGAGCCTTCGAACGTGCACCGTATCCGGACGTGTTTGCCCGCGAGGAGCTGGCCATTAAGCTGAACTTGAGCGAGTCCCGGGTGCAGGTGTGGTTCCAGAACCGACGGGCCAAGTGGCGCAAGCACGAGCCGCCGCGCAAGACAGGCTACATAAAGACGAGCACGCCGCCAACGGCGACGCTCAATCCCGGAACGTTGGCTCCGCCATTCACCAGCTATCCGCAAACGACGACAGTGACGCCGCCGGGCAGCATGGACAGCTGGACCAGTTACCAGACACCCTACGAGCTGACTCCCCAGTTTAGCCTGCTCTCGCCGGCGGCCAGTCCGTATGGCACCTACTCCGGCCAGTATGGCGCCTACGTTCACGAGAGCCAACTGTTCCCGATGCGGCACTATGAATACGGCAGTCCCACACGCATGGAGATGGGCGCCGCCTCCGGTTCAGTGGGGGGCAGTGGAGAGGAGGCAGTGGCTAATGGCGGAAACTACCAGGCGGCGGAGCTGCAGGTCGCCCAACAGCAGCAATTGCCCGACGGCACACTGGTCACGGTCAATGCCCACCAACAGCAGCAGCAGCCCCAGCAGCAACTTAATGGCAGCAAGTACCTGAGCGCCGAAGAAGCCAAGTACGTCCACCTGCAGTGCCACCAAAGCGGGCCGGGCTTGGAGCTGAGTCCCATAGCCAGCTGTCACCTGGTAGAGGCGCAAACGCAGCACTATGTGACCTCAGCGGCAGCCGCAGGAGGGGCAGGCGGAGTCAGCGGCAGCGGCGGTGGAACCAGCAGCGATGACAACGATAGCGGCGGTCTGCAGGCTGTGATCAAGAGCGAGGAGCAGCAGCAGGCACAGAGCTACGTCCTGCCGCCTTTTTTGCACTAAGGAATATGCTCACACACCGGCGACACCAGCAGCGGCCTCATCGCCGCTGGGTCACGCCCCCCACGCCAGGCGTCCGCCATTTTCGGAGGCCATTTTAAGCGGGAGCGTGGAGTGTGCAGCATTTCAATCTGGGTTTCCCGGGGCTAAAGCTAGGGGCACCCCAGAAAGATATCCCATACGCCAAGAGTTAGTCTCACATCACCAAAATTTTTATACATTTATTACAATCCTATTTGACCAAACTCAGGATAAAGTTCATAGAATCTTGCGACATTGTATAAACCCAGTAATAGTCTGCCAAATTAAGATCTACTTCAAAGCAAAGGGAAAGCCGACTGAATTTGTTTGCTTAAAAGGGCTTTTTTGGTGTGCACATCTTTCTGGGCCCGCTCCACACACGGTTTTGGCCACTGTTTTCATATTGTCATGGGTTCCTTTTAGGTTTAGTTATGCAAGTTGCAGTAACAACAGAATCAAAAAGTCTTGCCAAAACTTAACATGGTTTTTGTTTCAGTCTAAGTCTAGGTTAGTTAAAAGGGTTCGCGGGATTCCTTGTCAAGCAAATGAGCGATCCCAAGCCCCCAGAAAGCATTCCGAATGTGCCTTACTAAATGGTGGGACAAAGAGGCTGGCTGACCAGCTAAGGAGCCTCCATTGTCTACAAATACAAACTTAGTTGTAGAGTTAACGTTATATTAATTTAAGCCCCAAAATACTGTTGTGTAGCTAGACAATAAATAGATTTTTTATATATTGTTTATTTAGCTCTATTTGGCTTTACAAAGTAAATATACTTACTAGTTTATCCTCACCACTTTTTGTATAACGGATTAAAAATGTTTGTTTACCTACGTTTAAAGATAGTTTAAATTTATATTATTATTTTTAAGCAATAAATAGTCTCTAAGTCATTTTGCAAGTGTATATAATAGACATATAAATAAATTGTATTTTGTACCAATCAAGCATTTCTAACAAAGCAGTAAGCAATCAAAAACAAACTTAAAACGAAAAAAAAACGAGAGACAATTCCCTTGATGCCACTGATTTAGGAAAAACTATGAAATACAATGGCATCGTTTATCAAGGGGAAGTAAGGTAAGTTCAGATTCTTGTTGCACATATTTCGATTTAAATCAAGAAAATTAATTAAATTACTCAACAAAAAGTGAATTTCTATGAAATCAAAAAATATTTCGTAGTCATAAAATATTCATTATAAAGAATTAATTCCCTGTTCCACAACTTGTTGCCAATTGGTAACCTTAAAGAATGGATGCGCTTGCAATTGCTCGTAGTCCAAACGAAGCTCCGGCGTTAATTGCAGCAGCTGTTCCAGAAGGTCCTTTGCATCGTTGGATATCTCCAAGGGATCAGTGGGATACTGCACACAACCATAGAGCTCCAGTTGCCCGGGATGTGTCGTCTTGTAAGGCTAAAAATCAAAAGATATTAACAGATAACAAGATTCTCCAAGACTCTTGGAGATTCTATCCACTCACCACACCCAGCAGAAGCTGATAAAGCACGACGCCATAGCTCCACCAGTCGGAGCGAAAGCTCAACGGTCGCTCTGGGGCCACGAAATGATTCTCTAGTGCCTCCAAACTTAAAGCCTTATGGACATAGTTGACATCGGAGCTGAGTCCCTCGTTCTGATAGAAATACGTAAGCAGCAGTTGGCCCTTGTCGCCCAGCAATATGTTGGCCATGTGCAGATCCCGCAGTATTACGCCCTTCCCATGCAGACTGTGGACAGCAATGGCCAGCTCGCAGGCCCATTGTCGCAGGCACTGCTCCGGAATAGGCTTGCTCCGGGCTATAAGGGTCAATTCTGACCTACGTTTTCTGGGCGTGACGACGCCCGCTTGCAGGTTGCTCAGCGTATTGGAGACGGATTTAAGCAGCTGCTGAGAACTGCGCACCAGATCGCTGACATCGCTGTCCGCCATAAGGGGTTCCTGCTTCTCCTCCTCCTGCTCCGCCGGAAAAAGCTCCCCGTAATTGACACACTTTCTACTTGTGGGCGTGTAGCTCTGCAGGTAGTCGTAGAGCCTGCCACCCTCCGCCTGCCTCAGCAGCAGAAAGATCTTCTGCTCCGACTGGAAATAGGCCAGCAGCTGGACCATATACGGCACCTGTTGGGGCAGAAAGATACTCTGGGTGAGCGAGTGACTGGCCGGTTTCTCGATGCCTTTCATAATTGTCGCCGGCTGTCGCGGTTTCGTTACACACTGCACCTGCATCACGCGCTCCTCGACAACTTGCAACACCTTGTATCTGACCAATTGGTTCCAAGGGCACTCCAGCATTGTCACACTTTCACCGTCCTTCATATCCAACGAAAGCTGGAAACTTAGCTTCTTTGTGGGACAGTTGCTGGCCAGGAAGTTCGCATGAATCTCCTCGGCACGCGCTAAATACTTTGCTATCTTCGCCTTGGCTATAAACCTTCGCTCCTCGTTTGCGTCTTGCTTGGTCCCATTGAGCAAGAGATCCACCCCATGCTTGTAGCGCTCGTGGGCTTCATAATAGTCCAAATTGACTTCCGCCTGGACGGCATGGCTAAACTCCAGTGCCGCCTCGTAGATGTAGTCGCTGTCATCGCTTTCGATCGAGGCCATCGGCGTGAGAAGGCGTAGATAATCCCGTTTTGGCGATGCCACCACCTCAATCGTTCTGGTTTCGGTTTTAGTTTCTATTTCATTTGATTCATCGTAGTCTGCAGCCGAAGACTGTTCCTTATCGCAGCGCGCATTCAGAGACGTAACGTCCTTCACGTCATGCGGGTCGTACGGAAAATCAAATTTATCACAAATGTCGCTAATTGCTCCTGCTCCACTCCCGGAATCGGCACTGCAGCTGCTGCCGGCGCACGCAGTCTCCAGTCGCAGCGATCTTTCCACATACAGCTTCTTGATCGGTGAGCCATTGGGCGATGGCGATTCCTGAAAAAACTGCGTAAATGTGGCGCACTTGTACAACGCCGAATGCTGGGCAGCAAAGTCGAGCAGCGTTAGAATGTACTCCTTTCGGCGTTGGATCACAGCCGCATCGAAGCGCTTAAAGTAACTACTATCCGTGGGAACTGGCAATTTCCCCGGCAACTGGAGGCTCTTGTGTCGCCGGCTCAACTCACGATGCAGTCGCTTGACGTCGTGGAAACGTTTCCACACCACCAGACAGGTAAGGGCTTGTGGCACCGAGCGAGGGAAGACCTATAAAGGAAGTATTTGCTTGTATTTAAAGAAACAGTTCTACTGCCACAAAATTCCTAGTGAACTCACAATCGAGGTGATCTTGTAGATAGTGTAGCCTCCCTTGTGCTCTTGAGTGTCCGTCACGGTGAAGCTGTGTATCCAACCACCCAAGTTGAGACTCATTTTGCCAGCTGCTGCAGAGGTGGCTCCTTATTTTACAAACATATTTCCCATCCGCATATCCGAAATTTTGCAACATAGAAATCAATGTGACCAAAGCTGTCCAGCGCAGTGTGGCCACTGGCCAGATGCCACTCTAAAATAAAATATTACAAACTCATACATACATAGAGTAAAACCGTTTGCGAGCCCAAAAACCAGAGCTCGCACAAAAAGGTCGACCGTTTTGATCATAAGAATTGTTTCGGAGAGAGAGCGGAATAAAATTCTGAAAAGGGTCTCTCTCGGAGACGTTTCAGCTTTTTGCTTTGCTTGCGATTCAGCTCGATTGTAACGGGGAGCCGCAAACAGTAAGCTCTCTGGAGAGAGAGAGTTTCGAAACTTATTCGCTCTCTCTTGAGTGGAAAAGAGAGCAAGAGAGGGAGAGGGATGAGGCACTCGTTTGAGTTCTTAATGAAAAATATACATATTCGCAAACAAATGTAAACACAAAATAATAAAGAAATAAATTCAAGGTTGTGTCAAATTTTATAAAGTTTATTTAAATTTCAATTTCATCTTCAGATGTCTCAATTATAATTTTCTTTTTTTTTGCATTCCTTTGCACACCGATGATATCCTCTGTTAATGAATCAAATGCTTCGCGATGTTTTGTTTGCAAATGTCTTTTCATATTTGTAGCATGGCGCCCAGAAAGTTTTATGTCACACACATTACATTTTGATGTGTTAGTTGTTTTATCGTAATTAAAAAAATTATGCACTTTGTCCGCAACTGTTCGCACCATTTTGCAGCGATCCAACACAAAACAAAAAACTAACTCTTGCAGAATGTGCAAAAAAAGACCGCGAAAAACCTGACGCGAAGCGAGCGGAACTCACTCAAGAGAGCGAGCAAGCTCTCGCCTCTCAAGAGGGAGAGAATAGAAAAAGGGCCTATGTGAGATCTCTCTTTCAGCTCTTTAGCAACGTAACCGGTTAGGTAACCTTAATGTTGAGAGCTTTTGCTAAACGGGACCCGGACCCTGGGAGCTCTGCCAAAAACATTGGTCGTGTTCGCCAGAACAGTGAAGGATCAGAGATCATTGATCATCTCTTTCTTTAAATAAATTTAAAAACATACAGTTTTGTGGCGTCACCAGTATGTTTCTGCATTATTTACTAGCGGGAAAAATAAAATAGAGTGCATTTGCATAAGCGCCATATTGCAGGGCTTTCAGAAAACGCTTATATTGATTGCTGGGAAGCTGCAGTGGAAATCGGTGGTAAAGCGCTATTTTCTGAGAGTAGTCTGGCAACGCAGATACAGGTGTTTCGGTGTGACCAGTCCCTGCGGAGGCGAAAATGCACGCGTGTGACCACTTCCAACGATTTGGATGGACAGACCGACTACACTACAATTTCGTGGAAATAATTAATATACATTTCGCGGTGAGCCGTTAATGCAATTAATGTAAGCAAGAAGATATGTGATTGGCAAGCGCACTTGCAAACAAAGTAAATCCCGCACGATGGCCGACTCCTACTGTCTCACGAATTTTATTGATTTTTCGCTGTCGCTGTCGCTGCCACTGAAGCATCACAACCGTATCAAGGTGAGCAGTTTACCTGTAAGCCAATTGCAGACCACCCACTAGTAACCAATCATCTGCCCTCCTCCGCAGTACACTTGCTTCGACATATCCGACAGCTACATCATCTTTGGGGCCTCATCCGGATCGCTTTACTTGTTCAATCGCAATGGAAAGTTTCTGCATTTGATCCCGAACAAGCATGGAGCCATTACCTGTCTCAGTATTTCGGCAAATAGTAAATATGTGGCTTTTTCAACGCAGCGCTCTCTGATCTGCGTGTACGCGGTGAATCTGTCCGCCCAGGCCACGCCTCAGGTGATATTTACGCATTTGGACCAGGCGGTGCAGGTAAGCTGCATCCACTGGACACAGGACGAGAAGCAGTTCTATTATGGCGACTCCCGTGGGCAAGTCAGCCTCGTGCTGCTGTCCTCGTTCATCGCCCACAGCCTGCTTCTGAACATGACCGTCCATCCCCTGCTGTACCTGGACTCCCCCATTGTCCAGATCGACGACTTTGAGTCGCTGCTGCTGGTGTCCAACTGCAACAAGTGCATTCTATGTAATACGGAGTTCGAGGAGTACAAGCAGGTGGGCTCTACGGTTCTTAAGAATCTTTTAAGTCTGGATAATATTGTTCTTGCTCCTTTCCAGATAGGGAACCGTCCTCGTGATGGCGCCTTTGGGGCCTGCTTCTTCGTCTCACCGCAGGAATCACTTCAGCCTTCTCGTATCTACTGTGCCCGTCCCGGCAGCCGAGTGTGGGAGGTTGACTTTGAAGGTGAGGTGCTGCAGACACACCAGTTTAAGGCCGCTTTGGCAACCGCACCAGCGAGGATTCACAGACCGGGAAGCGGCACTGACGAACTAGACGCCAATGCCGAACTTCTGGACTATCAGCCGCAAAACCTTCAGTTCGCCAAGGTTCAGCGGTTAGGCGAGGACTTCCTCTTGGCTTTCACGGAACTCGGATTGTATGTGTTCGATGTGCGACGATCGGCGGTAGTCCTGTGGTGCAATCAGTTCGAGAGGATTGCCGACTGTCGATCTTCCGGCTTGGAGATATTTGTCTTCACCCAATCGGGCGCTCTGTACAGCGTTCAGCTTCAGACGCTTCAGTCCCACGCCGTTTCCCTGATCCAGCAATCCAAACTACTTCCCTGCGCCAATTTGCTCCGCCAGCATGTACGTTATTTTGCAGACAAGGCCCGCGAGGACTATGAGCTAAAACAGTTGAATCCGCTGAAGCAGCTGCTCATCGAGCGACAGGAGTACGAGCTGCTGAACGATATATCCGTGATCTTTGATGCCATTACCCAGTGCACGTGCAGTGCTTTGGACACGCACAGTTCCGGTGGCAGTTCCGCCACCACAGAGCGCAGCTTAAGTGGAGGCAGTGCGGCGAAAGCAGCCAACCAGCCAACGGGAGTCTATGTTCTGGAGAATGCGTTCTGTGACAACTTAAAGCAGGCTCCCAAGTCTGGGCACTTTAAGGACGCCCTGCTTACTGTCACTGGGAAGTTCGGCAAGAACATCATCAAGTATAAGTTTAATATTTTCGCCGAGGAGCAGCAACAGTTGGTTAGAGAACTAATCCCCGCCAGCGAGCGCTCGCTTCCCTTTAAGGACATCAAGGCGCGCTATGAATCGGGAGCTGACGACCAGGATGAGGAGGAAATTGTCAGTCGCTGCAAGAGGCCGGCTCCTCAGGCACCGCACATTAGCCCCGAGGAGAAAACCCTCTACAATCTCTACCTGATCGCCAAGAGCGCCAAGTTCAGTCGGACCCAGTGCGTCGACCGATACCGAGCTGTGTTCGATGAGTATGCAGCAGGGGAATTGGTTAGTCTGCTGGAGAAACTTAAGAATATGATGGTGGATCACGGCGATACTCCGGAGCAGGCACAACGCAACTGCTACGAGATGTACTTCGATTATTTGGACCAGGAGCTAATATGGGAAGTAGATGATGCCACGCGGGATCACATAGCGGCTGGATTTATTCTGTTGAACGCTCCAGGCAATGCGGAGATCATTAGGTGTGAGCACTGCTCCTTCCCACTTCGATTTGACACTTCCTGTCAGTACCATGAGCTTGGAGCGGTGCTTCTCCGGTATTACTGGTCCCGGGGAGAGCAGCTAAAGTGCTTCGATGTGGTTAAAGCTGTTCCGGCTCTCCTGGACGTCTTGGCTAAATTCTATCTAGCCGAACAGAATATAACCAAAGTGGTGGCCATTATCCTAAACTACGGCCTGCCGGAACTTCTGACCGATGTGGGCAAGCAACTGAGCGTCGGGGCCTGGGCCCGCTGTTTTGAGCAATTCGTCGAACTGCAACGCGGACGGCTGGTGTGCGCCAATTGCGAATGCGTCTCCGGAGTGGAGCAGGAGCAGCTTAGTCGCCACTTCTTCTACAGCTGGAACTGCTTCCTCAACATCGCGCTGGATCACATGGTCGCCGGAGATACGCTTGCTTTGATCTTCAAGTGGAGCTCTTACATTCCGAACGACGCCATCGACCGGGAGTTCTACTCCCGCTGCCTGCTCAAGGGCTAGAAGATGGAGCCAGATGATATATACATATATATACGATACTTTGTAGCCATATTTATTGTTCCCTTAATGTAATCTCAAGCTAAGATTAATACCAAAAGCATTTATTCTATATGGACACGTACACACTCAATAAATGTATATTCTAATTAGGCAAGTGCATGAATATAAACGAGAGATCGAGACATTGCTATCTATTTACTAAGGGGAACCTAATCAACGACATATTTGAAAAAAAAAAAAAAATGTTTTTAAAGCCGCCAAAAAGGTGATTCCGAATGGAAATCTCATGACTTTTGCTTCATATCGCAAAAATGGGGAAAGCGATTGACGCTTGAAAAATCAACTATACCTCAGCATACACAAAGTTTTGGCCCAAATTGATACAAAATTTCAACTGCCCAGCCTTATTTCTCTTCCATTAGAAAACAAAACACCCCAGAAGCGATCGACGACTCGAAAAAGCGATAGCCCCCGAAATTAGGACAACGATCTGGCAGCCACGAACTGAACTATCGTACCCAACTATCACGTCAACGGCACATCAACAGCCGCATTTTTTGTTCTTTCTTTTCAAGGTGAGTTTTGTATGGTTGTATCCCCCCTTAAAAACTTTTTTTTTTCTTTTTTTTTTTCAAATTAAATTTGAAATGAAATATAAATTTGAGATTTTATAGTCGTACAAACTTGTTAGAAAAACCGCGACACTTTTTAGCAACTGGTCACACTTAAGAAACGCTTGTCATTGACGCTGCCAGACTATGCGCGGAAAATCACACTTTTCCCCTTGTTTTGATGCCCCATGCCATTTCCGGGTCTGAAACCCCCTAGTTGGACATGCAGGAATATGTGATTTTCCGCGAAAAAGCTAAGCAATCTTTTCAAGAAAGTTTATGAACCAGTGCTGCCACCTTTTCAACAAGAATATCACCATAGAGATATTTATTTTTAAAAAAATATCGATATATTGATTTATATTTCTCACATCCCTAATTTTTAGACACGCGTCTGAAAGCGGAGAAAAAACGTGAAATCGTTGGAAAAGCAAAATTTTCCAAGCTGCAAAGTGCTTGTAATTGTCGTGGCACAAGCAGGCCGATACGGAAACGTCTCAGTTTCAAGCCGAACAAAGAAATTCTGTGCGAGAGTAAAAGCAAAAAGAAAGCAAGAAATCGAAAACGTATAGAACCCAGACATCGCTCAAAATTTCACACGAGAACGCAGTAGCTTGTGGAACGTAAGAAGTAGTAGTCGGAAAAACTAAGGAAAATCGTATAGACACCAAGTGCAACACAAACACAACGATCGTATACATTTTTTTGTCGGAAATTGCAAGTGTGCACCCCAAAAAACCCAGCGTAACGATTGCAAAATTTTCCTAAACGGAAAGCAAGAAAAAAAAAGCAACTGATTGGAGGATAATATGAGTAATGCTATTAACCAAAATGGCACAGGTCTAGAGCAGCAAGTAAGTAAAGTGAGAGGGGTGGAAATATACTATACATGAAAAAAAAAGTAATGTTCAACCATACATATTTGTGAGTGAGTGCGCCAGTGCGTGTGTGTGTGTGTGTGCGATGCGGCTATTGGACAATGTTCGGCTAAAAATTTATTGATTTCATAACACACTAATGTCTCGTATCGCTCTTTTACAACGGTGAATCGTATACATGAAAGTGATTGCTTGTGTGTGTGTGTGTCAATGTTCCTTTGCTTCGTCATTCCAATTTGTAATTTCTTTTGTATAATTTTTGCTCGCTTGCCTCCAAATTGATATATGTATGTATGTGTATATATATATATGTACATATGAAAGTTTCCACTCGCCATCTACGTGTGTTATTGTGTGAGCAGTGCCGCTGTTCTAAGGCTGAGTATGTGTTTGTGTGTATCTGGTCACACTTCTTTCTCCTGCTCTCTCGCTTGCGCGCACATGTGGAAGCTGAGTGTTGTAAATAGGATTGCAAGGTGTTCAAAATTTTGATGTTCTACGTTAAAATTGTTGTTTAGTCAGCAATGCACAAATTAGCGAACTGTACGAAAAATTCGTTTTAAATTTGCCAACGACTATTTTAAAATCACTTAAAATGATCCACCACGTTCCACAATGTCTGAACCTACGTTCCACAACCGGGCTTACTGTTCCACCACCACAGCTGAGACTAATTTTTCTATGTGTGGGTGATTCGCTCCTCTGTTTTTGTTTTTGTTGTGTTGCTAGGCGGCCTCTCTTTGTGTAATAAGCAGGCTGTGAGTAAGAGTGAAATGGATGGGATGGCATCGAAAGGGACGGAGAGCGGCTCGCTGCTGACAAACGATATACGAAAATCAAAATTCAAAGCTTTAAACTAGTTGCGCCTCTCTCTCTTTGTTATATGTGACGGTGATTTTCGCTCATACATACATATACACGTTGCGCTAGGAAGAACATGCAGTAAATAGCACATGTTGCTAAGCGGGAGCAGAGAAGTTTTGGAGGTTCTGGAGAAGATTTCCATTGAAAGACGAAGTTATCAATTGAACTTGAACGTGAACAGCGGCAAAAAATAATAGCCACAGAACTTTTGTGAAAAATGTGTTTAAAAATTTGAAACCAACTCACATTAGAGTGACAATGTAATATTAAAAATCTTACTATTTAAGGCGTTTTTACGCAGAGCCGCACCGTTGATTAGTTCGGAAAATTTCTCCATTATGGGGATAGAATTTATGGCCCAAAGGATCTTTTTGTTTTCATTAGAAAACTGGATTTTAACATAAACTTCTTCAAATTATAAGAAAAAAATCAAATGACTAAAAGCATGAAAATGTGCTAAATGCATAGAGTGCCCAATTTATTAATTTTATTATTATTTCGTTTATTTTTTATACCTTCTGTGTCAGGAAAGTTAGCCAACTAACCAGTGGTGCCAAATCAGCTTTTTTCCCGTCATTTTCAGCTTTTTTTTATTCTTGACTTGCGGGTATATTTTACAAACAGCGGGACGCGGGAATTCTAGCTCCTTCCTAGCTGAAATAATAATTTTTTTCTTTTGTTTAATTGCAAAATTTGTATGATTTTTTTTTTTTTTTTTTTTTTTTTTTTTTTTTGCAAAAAATACAGCTTTTTCTTACCTTGTCCCGCCGAAAACAGCTTTATTTTCTCAGCAAAAGTTGGCAACACAGCAACTAACGGCTTTAAAGATGCCCCTGCAGTATTGCAAATTTTTACGCATCCGTGACGCGAACATTCTAAATCAACTTAAGTTTGTAAAAGTTCCGAAAAACTGGTTCAAAAGGTTTTAAAAATATGTTTGGTATTAAACTTTTATATTTATTATTAGCTCCTTATACTCAAAATATGTTTGTTTTAAAATTTGTATTTTTGAAAGCATTTATTCTTTTAGAAGTTGATCTATTGGAAATAAACGAACACTAACTCTGAACCTTGACTTAGACCATAACTTACACTCTTCTTCCACTCCTTTAGGTTGCTGGTCTGGACTTGAATGGCGGCTCGGCTAACTATAGCGGCCCCATAACAAGCAAGACTTCCACTAACTCGGTCACCGGTGGTGTGTATGTGCCCCCGCATCTTCGTGGTGGTGGTGGCAACAACAACGCAGCGGACGCAGAGAACCAGGGCCAAGGACAAGGCCAGGGCCAGGGCCTCGACTCGAGAGCCGCGAATCCGCGCCAGGACAGCAGGGACCCGCAGCAGCCTCGCGGCGGAGGCGAATACCGCAGGGGCGGCGGCGGCGGCAGTCGCGGCTTTAATCGCCAGAGCGGTGACTACGGCAGCTTTGGCAGCGGAGGTGGCGGACGTCGCGGAGGCGGTCGCTACGAGGACAACTACAACGGTAGGTTCCAAATGCAAGGAAACTATAGATATAGCTGCCTCGTCCATTAAATCATGTTACCACTGATGGTAATAACCATGAATTGGTAACCGTGTGTTTTAGATTAACATAACCGAAAAAAAAAAATCCCGGCGAATAAACGCTTTTGATTCTGAAAGATCTTAACCGGTACATTGCTAATCCGAAACTGAATAGTTTCCATTACGTACAAATTTTGAGAAAATCGCGGTCAAAGTATCATGCACTGCTTGAATTGGCAGTTTTCGATACTGTCGATTCTTTTGGTTTTAGTTGAGCATCGCATCGATTCCGTTTTGAAAGAATCGATTTATCGTCAGACACTTTCAAGATAAATTCTACCACTACGAATAAAGCGAGAATAAAGAGTTGACGACGAATAAGGATAATAAAATTAAAATTAAACTTTTAAATACTTTAATATATATACCGAATCAGATCGGATTTTTTGTTTTGAAGATAACCGTCCCGCGTCTAATCCAAAAAATTTTAATAAGCATTTAAATCCGACCTGCTTTACGATTTAATCGATTTTATTTTGTAAAATATCGAAAAACATGTTTTATCCAACTTATTTTGAAATGTTTGAAAAACAGTTGTTCCTTTCTTTGTCAATCATTTCATGAATGTTTCTAAAAACTCGATAAATACTTATTTTCCCTTGCGAAATGGAGTAAAGTCATCTATTAAATAACTTCGGATTAAGTGAAATTACTACTAAACCTTTAAATAATTACTTTTATGTCGTGTTCCTTATTTGAAACGCCAATATTAAATTGAAATCGCCATGAACCATCAAGATTTTAATCGAGGTTCGCTAGATATTTGACCTATCTTGTCATGGCTTTGCGCTTATTTCTAAAATGTTACTTACACTTGCCTATAAATCTTTTGAAGGTGGTGAATTCGACTCTCGGCGAGGCGGTGACTGGAATCGCAGCGGAGGTGGTGGAGGTCGCGGCTTTGGTCGTGGACCCTCGTATCGCGGCGGCGGTGGTGGAAGCGGAGGCGCTCTTGACGAGCAGACTGGCGAAGAGGGCCAGCAGCAGCAGCCGCAACAGCCGCGCAATGATCGCTGGCAGGAGCCGGAGCGCCCGGCTGGATTCGACGGCGGGGAGGGAGGACCACCCGGCGGTGGTGGCGGCAACAGAAGCTACAACAACCGCGGCGAGCGCGGAGGCGGCGGTGGCGGGGGCTACAACAGCCGGTGGAAGGAGGGCGGCGGCGGCAACGTCGACTACACAAAGTTGGGGGCCCGAGACGAGCGCCTGGAGCAGGAGCTGTTTGGGGTGGGCAACACGGGAATCAATTTTGACAAATACGAGGATATACCCGTGGAGGCGACGGGCCAGAATGTGCCCCCGAACATCACATCGTTCGATGATGTGCAGCTGACGGAGATCATCCGCAACAACGTGAACTTGGCGCGTTATGACAAACCGACACCGGTGCAGAAGCACGCTATCCCGATCATAATCAGCGGACGGGATTTGATGGCCTGCGCCCAAACGGGATCTGGCAAGACGGCCGCCTTCCTGGTGCCGATCCTTAACCAGATGTACGAGCACGGACACTCGGCTCCTCCGCAGAGCAACAGGCAGTACAGCCGGCGCAAGCAGTATCCGTTAGGTCTGGTGCTGGCACCGACCCGCGAGCTGGCCACCCAGATCTTTGAGGAGGCCAAGAAGTTCGCCTACCGCTCCCGGATGCGTCCGGCCGTGCTTTATGGCGGCAACAATACCAGCGAGCAGATGCGCGAGCTGGACCGCGGCTGCCACTTGATTGTGGCCACACCTGGTCGCCTGGAGGATATGATCACGCGTGGCAAGGTGGGGTTGGAGAACATCCGGTTCCTGGTTCTTGACGAGGCGGATCGCATGTTGGACATGGGCTTCGAGCCGCAGATCCGTCGTATTGTCGAGCAGCTGAACATGCCCCCCACTGGGCAACGCCAGACGCTCATGTTCTCGGCCACATTCCCCAAGCAGATCCAGGAGCTGGCCAGCGATTTCCTGAGCAACTACATCTTCTTGGCGGTGGGTCGTGTGGGCTCCACCTCTGAGAACATTACGCAAACGATCCTGTGGGTCTACGAGCAGGACAAGCGTTCCTATCTGCTGGACTTGCTCTCGTCCATCCGCGACGGTCCCGAGTACTGCAAGGACAACCTGACCCTGATCTTTGTTGAGACAAAGAAGGGTGCGGACTCGCTGGAGGAGTTCCTGTACCAGTGCAACCATCCGGTGACCAGCATCCATGGCGATCGCACCCAGAAGGAGCGGGAGGAGGCTCTGCGCTGCTTCCGATCCGGCGACTGCCCCATCCTCGTGGCCACCGCTGTGGCCGCCCGCGGCCTGGACATTCCCCATGTGAAGCATGTCATCAACTTTGACCTGCCCTCGGATGTTGAGGAGTACGTCCACCGAATCGGTCGTACCGGTCGCATGGGTAACCTTGGTGTAGCCACCTCCTTCTTCAACGAGAAGAACCGCAACATTTGCTCCGATCTGCTTGAGCTTTTGATTGAGACGAAGCAGGAGATCCCTAGCTTCATGGAGGACATGAGCTCGGATCGCGGCCACAGCGGCGTTAAGCGGCGGGGCGGCGGCGGAGGACGCTACGGCGGCGGCTTTGGCTCAAGGGATTACCGTCAGAGTTCCGGAGGCGGTGTGGGCGGCGGCGGTGGACGTAGCAGCGGACCGCCTCGCAGCAGTGGCTCTGGAGCTGGCGGCGGTGGCGGCAATTACCGGAGCAATGGGAACTCTTACGGTAAGTTCGGTGAGTGGGGGACCAGCCAAAGATCCATTTTTAAACTAAAACGATTCGATTTTGATTTCCTTAGGCGGAAACTCCGGTGGCGGTGGATACTTTGGCGGCGGTGGCGGTGGCGGCGGCGGCGGCGGCGGCGGCTCCTACGGCGGCTCTTATGGCGGCGGTGCCTCGCACTCGAGCAACGACTGGTGGGATCAATGAGCAAGGCCCCAGCCTCAGCTTCAGGCAATCGTCCTGGCCCATCAGCACCAGCAGCAGCAGCAGCAGCATCAACAGTCGTCGCTCCATAGCCACTTTCGCAACTAACACTAACTGAAGAAGAATACAAAGTCGATAAGATCTATATATGTATATCCACACACTCGTCGTGTATACTATATATAGGAACAGCAAATGTGAAAGAGAAAACTGTCTGTGCGCAGCGCAACACAAAACAAAACACGAAAAATACAGAAAATACAGAAAAAGATAACACAACAGATACAGAGCAGAGATGCACCCTCCACCACCTAACAATAATTCACTCTCACAACCTTTAAGCCCAGGAGCGAGCATTCATAATAAATTGTGCAAATCCAACGCGAAAGTATATTACATTCATGTATAGGCAGCCCAAAAAACTCCACTCCCCACTCCCCACTCCCCATCCCCCATCATCAGTCTATTTTATGGAATCCAAGAGTATATAAAAGGATATGCAAACACATACATATTACAAATATGCTAAACACAACCACAGAAATAATACGAATATTTAAGCAACCGATGCAATTTTGAATTTTTGTCCATAAGTTATGCTACTTCTCACAAATAATTTTTTCTTGGAAATCTAAAAACAAAAACGTATATATAGACATGTATACTGTTTCGTAATCGGAACAAGATGATGAGCGCAAACCTTGAACTTCAATTGATGATTTTAAACGACAAGAAACCATAAAAATAGTATTGATATATATATATATATATATATATATATTAAAATATATAAACCGAGATATATAATGTACTATATGAAGCGAAAAACCAACACAAAACAAAAAAGGATTAAATTACGAAAGTTTGCTAAACTTAAATTTAATAATTTAGCAAATGAAAAAAAGTTGTTCTGTCTTTTTGGTATCATTTATAATATTAAGCTTTGTGGTTTTTGTTGACAGAAGAAGATTCAACATTTTTTGGCCTTATTTTCTTATAAGAATTCTGGAATCGAACTCATTTTGCAATATTTTTTTTTCTTTGTTTTCTATCTTTATTTATTGTGGACTATCAGGCCTGTTCCAGTTTTCACTCGGAAGTGAATTTGATAACACATTCGGATTTCTCCTTAACATATCTGGATTTCGATTGTTGATTTGAGGGCTTTTCATAAAATTTCCCTCAGGTCCTTTTCTTGGTCCCGGATATTGCGGAAGTTACCATAGCGTTAAAGAGAAAAAGTTTAAATCCGTGTAGATTTTTCGGAAGTGAAAACTAGAAAAGGTCTGGGAAATAATTTCCGTGTAGATTTTTCAAAAGTTCAAACTGGAACAGGCCTGTAACAAATTTATTTACTTTTGAGTTCACTTTGCTCATTGTCTAGTTCTTTACTGTATAGATCCGTAAGTTTAAATTCGCAATTATGTTGGAATTAACCGAAAGCCGAAAGACCCTTTAGAAGCTCCAAAGCGAGAGCTTTGTCACCCGATTCTGGTTTCCAAAGCTTCAACCATGCACTTTAAGCAATCAGCCTAATTGAACGTGCAAATCAAGGGGAACATATATGTAAATGGGAGTGCAGCAAACAGCGAAGAGGAAGTGACGACGATCGTGGCTGCCGGGCTTGCCTGCCTCCTACTAATTAGATTAGATTAGGCAAACCTGATTAGTTTGCTCTGGCGCATTCTGGAGGCCGGGGGAAGCATGCCAACACGTCGTTGATTCTTTTGTTTGCGCTTGCCCTGCCAGTTTAATTTATTTGGAGAGCAAAGCTCAGAGCTGCTTGACTGGTGGTTCGACTGGGCCACACCCGTTTTCTTTACTTCGGAGATCGGCAGTAAATTTTGGGCTTTACATTCTGTTTTCGCGGATAAGCTGTAAAAGAAGTATGCAGAAGCCACAGCATCATGACTTGTGCTGGATGCTGCTCCTCTTCGGATCGTTAGTCGCCACAGTTATGTTGGCATTCAGCTGCTGGATGTTTTTGCCACGCGAAGTGCACTTTTGGTCAATAGTATCGAGGAATTACAGCGGTTCAGATATTATCAAGTTCTCCATGCCGCCGGCTTCTATGCCCGACAAACTCAAGCTGAGGCAACGTCCCCCCTACGTTTACCAGATACTACATTAATAGAGGCGTACATTATGGTGTTTAAGCTATGAAATCTTACGCTAGTTTAACAATAAATTACAAGTACAGAGAAAATGGTTGTGTAGCATCACAAGGTTACTGGTTCAAACGTCCGACTTTTGGTTGAGGGCAGCATAGCCCACCGGTATCTCCTTCATTTCGGTCTGCAGGCAGAGGAACTCGCCGCCTATGCACATTATCGTGCCGGTAATGACGTTGAGCAGCCACCAGGAGGCGTTGGAAGGAAAGGAGCGGTTGTACCACCAGCAGATGAGCAAATGCAGGATGTGGAAGGTGCAGCTGAATATGTGGAGACAGAAGGGTAACTTAATATTCGAACTACAATCAGCATCACAGTAAAATCCCAAATTTGATTGATGGGAAACACAAATATATATTTATCTGAGGTGCACACCTAAAGTCCAGACAGAGCTTGGCCCGCCTCACGATGCACCACAAGGCTGTGGAGGCCAGGAAAGCATTCAATACAAAGGCGCAGATAACTAGTCGTCCGCCAAGGTCGTAAATGTGAATCTCCTGCAAGGTAAGCGGAATATTAATAGAATGCAGGATAGTAAAGTGCACACACAGCAGCATACATGGTACTCGAACAAGTGATCCAGGCTATAGTTGTCCCCGGACAACTTGTTGGCCACAAACACCAGCAGGCCCAGTGTGAAGTACACGCAGAACTGCATCGACAAGATTTGCGAGATAAGGAGCGTAGGATCCCACTGCGTATTGCGAAATGTTCCGCCCTTCATGGTTGTCCCTTGTTTTGGTGGAAAAGCGAAATATCTTCAGTTTCAGCTGACCATAACAAAAGAAACTGACTCAACAACCAAAGATGGCAGAAAGCGGTGTTATCGATAGGTCAGGCAGGGGAAAGCGTATATTCAGGGGGTTGCTCTTCTCCATGTGTGTACATGTTCAGTTAGTAGGCATCACATAATCACTCAATCAACATGATAATACTCTTTTCCTAAATTATAACTAATACATTTCCGTCTGTGTAGCGTATTTTTTTACGTTTTCTAACAATCCGCCACCCGTTCATTCACATACCCGGTAAGCTGTTGTTATCGATAGGCACCGATAGACGCCATGGATCAGGATCACCTGAAGAATGCAATGCAGAACTCAAGGAAATTTGTAAGTAAAGTGTGCCTTAAAGTGAAGCGGATTTTGTAGACATCATTCCGGTAGGGTCGCCTGCGCTCGCTGTGCATGATTACGGCCGGAGCAGCCGCCGTTGTGGCGGGCCTCACGGCGTACAAGAACCAGGACCACTTGTTCCGCACTTTTGTTATGCCAGCCGTGCGCCTGCTGCCGGCGGAAACCAGTCACCAGCTGGCCGTGCTTGCATGCAAATACCGCGTGTGTCCGGTGTCCCAGTACCAGGATGACATTAATCTGCACACACCCTTCTTTGGCCGCCTGCTCAGCAACCCGATTGGCATTGCCGCCGGTTTCGACAAGAACGCGGAGGCCGTAAGTGGGCTGCGCGATTTGGGGTTCGGATTCATTGAGGTGGGTACCGTTACACCGGCCGCACAGGAGGGCAATCCAAAGCCTAGAGTCTTTCGTCTGTCCGATGATCGGGCTATCATAAACAGGTACGGGTTTAACAGCGAGGGCCACCAGGCGGTACTCCAGCGGCTACGCATGCTCCGCAGCCAGGAGGACTTCAACGGCGTGGTGGGCGTCAATCTTGGCCGCAACAAGTCCACCATGAGCCCTATTGCCGACTATGTGCAGGGCGTGCGCGTGTTCGGTCCAGTGGCGGATTACCTTGTTATTAATGTGAGCAGCCCAAACACCAAAGGTCTGCGCGACATGCAGAGCAAGGCCAAGCTTACCGAGCTGTTGGAGCAGGTGAACGCAACGCGAACGAGTCTGGAGAAGAACAAGAATGTGCCAATCTTCCTGAAACTCTCGCCTGACCTGTCGCTGGAGGACATGAAGGACATCGTGTGGGTTATAAAGCGCAAGCAGAGCCGTGTGGACGGCCTAATCGTGTCCAATACGACGGTGTCGAGAGAGAACATTGAATCCCACAAGCTGGCCTCGGAGGAGGGAGGATTAAGTGGACCGCCGCTCAAGGCCCGGTCTACGGAGATGATCGCCCAGATGTATGAGCTAACCAGCGGCCAGATACCCATCATTGGCGTCGGCGGCGTCTCCTCCGGTTACGACGCCTACGAGAAGATCGAGGCGGGAGCCTCGTATGTCCAGGTCTACACGGCTCTGGTGTACGAGGGACCGGATGTCGTCGACCACATCAAGGCAGAGCTGTCGTCGCTTATCACCCAGCTCGGGCATACCAGCGTTCAGGACGTTGTGGGCACCAACTCCAAGTTCTACCTGCCCAAGAAATAAGACAACCGCCTCCTTTTGTGTGTAGCCCCGAACCCGAAGCGGTGGTTTTCATTCGTTACGTTTGTGTAAAACAAAGCTCTCTTCATCTCTCCAACCGGCATTCCTGGTCTCTGTTCACTTTTAAAGTAAAGTAAATCTTATTCTGGTATTCTAAGCAGTTTCATTGGCTCTCTGAACGGTGAGGACACGACCCTCCAGAAAGTGGGTGTTCTGGTTGCTGGCGCTGTTGAAGGCATCCCGCTGGCTGAAGACCACAAAGCCGTAATGCTTGGACAGGCCCAGTTGCCGGTCGAAGACCACTTCCGCGTTGGCTACGTGCCCGTAGCGGGAAAAGTACGTCCGCAGCTCCTTGCTGCTGATTGTCCATGGCAGGTTGCCCACGAACAATTTGTAGCTGCTGCGCACGAATCCGCTGGACATGATTATGTGATAGAGTAAGAATACGCAACGGTGCACTGGTGGAAAGGTGACGCAGTGCGCTGTTAGATACTTGATGAAATTGTGACGTCACTGTTCAGAACTTTATAGTGATTTATATCACTTTTTTTCAAGCTATTTTTAATGATTTTTCTTTATGCCCTTGACTAGACTTTTATACCCTTGACTAGATTTGTATGCCCTTTTATGCCCTTGACTAAACTTTCCCTTGATAGTACAGTAAAACAGTTTGCAAGCCAAAAAACATTTTATCTTTTTGAGTGTGAACCTTAATTTAAAAACGTTCTGCGGCATTGTTGGTAGGCAAGTTATGCGGTCATACCTTTAATCAGCTGTGTTGTATTTGTTTGACAGCTTTGTTCGAGTCTATATTTTTCAAATGCGTGAAGAAAAGGTTAAAGAGAGAGTGAGAGACCGATAGTAGAGAACCTGTCTTATTTAATTTTTAATCTTTTCGCAACCCGGCTTTCGAAATTCCAAAAATGTTTCCTCGAGCCATATGGAAACGCCATCAACTAATAGTATGTTTTTTCTCTCGTCAGGTCAGGTTGCCGGCTTTTAAAAAATTGCTGACGACAAGTATTTCTCGACTATGAACCTCTTGCTCTCTCATTGCTTAAGCCTAGTACTGACATCGTCGAAAACAATATTATATATGTATATATATATGGAAAATAACCAGAAAAAAGGCTTTCAGATTTTTCGTTTGGTCGGGTGCAAAGGTGAACGAAATTTCGTGAGCGTTAAATGTAAAGCGTTGCCAGATAAGAAAAATAAAATGCTGTGATTTTGTAAACGAAATAAAAAAGCTTAGTACTAGTTATAGGTTTAGCAGTTTTAAATAATTATTGAAAAATAAGAGGAATTCTAAGCATATCCAAGGGTTGGGACTGGGATTTTGTTTGAAAATTTAGCAGCCGACCCTTTTAGGTCGTTCCCTAAATTTAGTTCATTTAGTCATTTAGCCGTATAGGGAAATGTCCAATTTAATTAAACTAATAAATTTATAAGAATATATAAATCTGTAGACTAAAATAGTTTTATACCAGATAAACTCGGTATTTTTTAAAATTGAAAAGTGTATATTTAGTATATACCTCTGGACTGAATCATATATTTCATCAACCAGGCTGGTCACACTGTTTTGGTTGCGTTATTTATGTAAATCTTTAGCAAAATTGCGAAAAAAGTGCATAAATGTGCGCTCTCCCAGTGAAAAAGTAGTTGCGTTGCATTCAGCGGAAAGCCAAGTGTCGTCGGCGAGCGACCGATCGATCGGCGGACCAAACGCAGCCAGAGTCGACGTGTTGTATTCAGGGCGCGGTGCCTGCTGAAAACTGCGGACGGACACGGAGCAGACATCCTTTGAACGGAGAACACAACCACACAAAGCTATAGCGACATCGATACTTCCAGGCAGTGACCCCGCACCGCACACAATGGCCGAGCGACCGAAAAATTTGTTCGCAAGTAAGTATATCGAAACTTTTGCTTTCCAAAGTCGCAGCCCACACACATAAGCAGGCAGGCAGGAGGTACACACACTCGCCGCTGCCGAGCCCGCAATAAACAGTGACGCATAGGTAGTGCAGCGCAGTGATAAGCCACAATCAATCACGGTATCTTGTTCACTTCTTCAGCCGGACCCAGCCGCTCCCGCGATCCCCCGGATCAGCTCAGCCTGAACAACCTCAGCATCCGCCATCCACCCTCGTCCACCTCGTCGACCTCGTCGGGCTCCACATCCTCGGGCTCAAGTTCCTCATCGCAGCACAACAACATGACTCGCTGCTTTGGCGCCCAGCAACCGTTACAGCCGCCGCCGCCGGTGTCTGCAGTTCCGCTCGCTTCGAGCAGCAGCACCACCACCAATAACAGCTCGGCTGCCGACCGGCATCGCGAGCGGATACGCCAGCAGGCCTGTGGCAAGCTACAGTTTGGCGAGGGCCCTGCCAACACGCATCATTTCACATCGGATGATCTCGAGGACGAGGGCGAAATTGGACGAGGAGCCTTCGGCGCGGTCAATAAGATGATATTCAAGAAACTTGACAAGGTGATGGCGGTCAAGCGAATTCGCTCCACTGTCGACGAGAAGGAGCAGAAGCAGCTGCTCATGGATCTTGAGGTGGTCATGAAGTCCAACGAGTGCATCTACATAGTTCAGTTCTATGGGGCGCTCTTCAAGGAGGGCGACTGTTGGATCTGCATGGAGCTGATGGACACATCGCTGGACAAGTTCTACAAGTACATATACGAAAAGCAGCAGCGTCACATACCCGAGTCCATTCTGGCCAAGATCACGGTGGCAACGGTGAATGCTCTCAATTATTTAAAAGAGGAGCTAAAGATCATTCATCGGGATGTGAAGCCAAGCAATATCTTGTTGCACCGTCGTGGAGACATTAAGTTGTGTGATTTCGGCATTTCGGGTCAGCTGGTTGACTCGATTGCTAAAACCAAGGATGCGGGCTGTCGGCCCTACATGGCGGTAATAGGAAACTCCTGAAACCTATTTGTTTTATTATTGAATGAACTTTCTGCAGCCGGAACGCATTGATCCAGAGCGGGCCAAGGGCTACGATGTGCGCAGCGATGTTTGGTCCTTGGGCATCACTTTGATGGAGGTGGCGACAGGCACTTTCCCATATCGCAAATGGGACTCAGTATTCGAGCAGTTATGTCAGGTAAGGACTACAGCTTTTAAATTAATTATATTAGCAAAAAATTCAAATTTAAGCCCACATAAATTTCTCTGGCACTCATAATAGCTTTTACAGAATAGATTGAAGTCTATGACGACTCAAATGAAAATACGCTGATGTTTGTTTACTTAAGATAACAAATTACACGGTATATTTGCAACGGCCCTTGAAGTTGATACAGTGCATAAGTTTTGCAAATTAATGAAAATCAGGATTTATCTTTAGAAGCGTATTTCTTGGCTTAATCTTATATAACCATTTATTTGTCCTTTTTATGTAGATAAATACATTGTTGTAAAGCGCTAACTGAGTATTTATTTTGATCATTTTGATATCGCTTTTACTCTGTTAGATATCTATAACTGGATAGTAATTTAAAAAATTAAGGAGCACACATTTACCTACTGACTTTGCATTTATGACAGGTTGTTCAAGGAGAACCGCCCCGACTTTTGACCTCCTACAATGGAATGGAGTTCTCCAAAGAGTTTGTCGACTTTGTAAACACTTGGTAAGCATTAAAATCTGCATGCATCATAAATATGTCCATATAATTGTTCCATACCCCCTCTGCAGCCTGATTAAAAAGGAAAGCGATCGACCGAAGTACAGCCGGCTGCTGGAGATGCCCTTCATCCGGCGCGGAGAGACGAGCCATACCGACGTGGCCGTCTATGTGGCCGATATCCTAGAATCCATGGAGAAAGACGGGATCACACAGTTTACGGCGAACCAACAGGCGGAGAGTTAATCACTTTGCGACATAATGGAGCAAGTCATAAATTAACAAAGAATCAGTAAAAGTATAAAAAGCCAACTAAGTCGAGGGGAGAACATTTAGAGAAGAGAAAATTTAAATTGTTGTCTACTTTGTAGCATTTCGTAGAAAACGTAGAATGTATTTTGTTAAACAGAAATACAAAACTAAGCGAAAAGTGTGTAAGCTGATAGAACGCGAAATGTGTGTAAAGGTAAATCCCCTAAAAAATCCTATTGTAATTCAATTATTATTGTATGCGCTGCTTTCTGCGCTTAATTTGTGTTAAGAATAAATTTCCAATTGTATTTGTTTATATAAGACAGCCAAGCGGTGGAGTATAGTCAACGGTTTTGGCCAATAACTTCACCGCTGCCAGCATTTTGTAATCTTTATTGATGATTCCCGACCAATTGGTGATGCATTTTGAGTAAAATACAGCAACCACAGGCGAAACTTAAGCAATATTTTAGACAAAGAAACAGTTCAAGGTTAACTACCAATACAAACCAACTGAAATGGGAAATAGTTCGACAAAAAACAAGTGAATTATACATTATTTATTAAAGAGATTTTTGTAATCCTATTAGATTTTTTAATTTGCATATGAAAATGATTGTGAAAAGCTTTAAATAATTGCCTAGCGGGGCTGAGATGTTTAAATTGTAGTAGAAATTATTGCAGGCGAAATGCAAAATAATCCCATAATAAGTATATAACTAATTAGCCACAACACCGACACACACATACACACACATGTACACACGTTTTTATGCGTAGTAATTAGTCTTAAGCGGAGAAAAAATATTTAGCAAAAAGTTACAGCTACAATAAAAAAAGCATGTGAAAACTGAAAAATAAAAAAAATAAATGTATTGTGCCTAAGTATAAACCGAAATGATAGAGAACTACAACTTAATCAAAAAGCATCAGCCATTTATAATCCTAGTCTAGCTTTTACACCCCAAGCTTCGTATAGCCGTACAGCCACTCCCTACCTATAAGACAAAAAAAAAAAGAAAACCACAACCTAACAATTGCACCGTCTTTGTTCCCGTCTCAAAAAAAAATTTTAATCTAACAAAAACATAACAAAGAAATGAAAGCAAGACCATGCCAATGTTTTTTGATTAACATTTTTACGCAAGCGTCATGTGAAAGCAAAGTTTATTTTGTATACATATATACATGCATAATATATATATATATATATACTGCACGGGATGCATATAGAGTAAGCGAAGCAACAAGAGCCAGCAGCCTTTTTAATTTATTTTTTCAAAGTTTGTTTAGCAAAATCGAATCCTACAGCATGCTGCACTTAGAGCAGAAAAATATACACATACATATATAAGTATATATATTTTTACTAATCCCAGAAAAGGGTCGAGTCCCCCAATCTGGTCGAATCCTGTACACCCCTTCCCGATGTGTATAGAACTGTGAGAATATTTATATAAAATAAATGCTTGTGTACGTGCTAAGAAGAGGATATAGTGGCCCTAACATTCCATTTAACAAACTGGATTCGGATGAATAGAAACCACTAAGCACACTTGTGAGGGCCTACGTCTCTAATACAATAGTTTCTAAAGTTGCAGTCTGTGGAATATAATCCCCCAATAACAAGTTGGTATGGTTAAAATTGATTTCCTATGTAATTGGGCAAATCTCTTTTGATATAACTAATCTTAGACTTAACCATATTATAGAAGTCAAGTGTAATGCCAGGAATAATGCAATCGAGAGTCGTCAATATGTTTGACAATAAAAAAGGGTCTATAACTTATTTGTAAAGTAAGAGAACACAGCTAGGCATATGGATTGTGTATATACATACATACGTATTGTAGATATACTAAGGATATATGACTGGCAAATATATATATACTATTCTATGAGCTAATTGCAAGTCAAGTATAGTAAAGTACTTATGTCTATGAGTCCCCAAATCAATCCTCAATCCCCGAAGAAATCGAACACCAACCACCCCAAAGATCGACTTCCATTGATCCAAAGGCCTTTAAAGTTATTTAAACGGCATATATAAGCCACAACCTTAAATTCTTAACTAAAGCTTACCAATGACAAAACTGGAAACGCAACGTCCACAACAATATTAACATTTGCAAACTTTTAAACCTAGCTTACACATAAGAGAGTGCAACACGTTTCTAAACTTTTGACGGTAATCCAATGAACTGGATGCCCAGATCCTAATATATAAAGAACAACCCATTGCAGAATACGGAGACAGACGCTCACTTAACACGTAGAGCACTATGTTTTACTAACTAATTAGTCTATTTGAATAACTAACTCGGCTTGTGTCTCTATCTCGACAAAAATTAATATAAGACAAAACAATTAATAACCACAAAACACCACAAAGAAATTATTCACACTTCATGGTAAATAAACAGCTAAATAAATAACTAAGTATTGTTGAAAAACAGTAAAAAGCAAAACACCACATAAACACAAAATTTGTAAAAATATTAATAGCGAATAAAAATTATAATTTAAAAACTCAATTAATGCGTAATAGCAGTGTAAATGGGCTTATGATTGGGCATTGGCACACATGCCAGCGATACGTCAACTCAACAGACGCTTCCGTTGACACAATACGTAATCAATTACTAAATCCAAGAACATTCTCTGACTGCAAAGTGGGGCTGCTCTATGTTATTATACCCGGTAACCATAGGGTACAAGGGTATTATGAGTTAGTGCTAACCGATAATGTATGTAACACGCAGAAGGAAGCATCTCCGACCCCATAAAGTATATATATTCTTGATCAGCATCACCAGCCGAGACGATTTAGCCATGTCCGTCTGTTCTCAGAGGCTATAAGAGCTAGATTCTACAAAGTATAGTACTCTATTTTGCCTTTTAGTGTGAAGCGCAAACGTTAAGGTACCGGGTATCTAACAGTCGAGCACAGTCGACTGTAGCTTTCTTAGTTGTTAATCTTAGTTTAGTCTTAATTTAATTTTCCGCCAAATCAAAACCAAAACAAAAATCAACAGTGCTAAAAAGTGTTTTTTCCTAGTAGAAACACCTTTTCCGCTTTTCGTGATTCTCGTGCGATAGTTGGAAAAAGAAACGTTGTGGAGAAATACCCTAACAGAACAATTCGGTGATTCATAGCATAATTCGATGCTTAGCTGAGCTCTGTTATCCTTTTGCGTTCAATTAAATTTCAGGAAAGTTTTCTACTGAGATTATTTGTAAAAGTTTATCTGGTTATCTTTTCCGGTCATGGAACTGACAGGACAATGCTATGGGTACTGGGTGTCTCATAGCAGAGCAAACTTGACTGGGGCTTTAAACCAGTTTATATAATTTTACAGTATTTAAATTAAGGGGCTATATCAGTGTAAGTAAAGTTCTTTGTAGAATGTTTTAAACTTTTTTGGACATAATAGGGTAAATCTTTAGCTATATTTCAAGATTTTTTTTCACAAAAATATTGAAAAATAGCGGTATTATAATCAGTTTACGGAGGTGCCAACAAAAAATTACCCCAACTGCTGACACAATTCCGGCCGAACCAGTAACTGAATGGAAGGAATTCAAAAATTATAAAAGTAGATAATATTTCCTATACAATGACTTACGATATATAAAAACAAGTGGGAAAGCTACAGTCGAGTGTGACCGACTGTGAGATACCCGGTATACAAAGCATAGTGTGAAATTAAATAGCCCATGAACATGAAAAAATGAAAATGTTGGCTAATAAAGACAAATGTTGTTGCTAGGAACATTTTGAGCAACACCCAAAAAAGACAAATGCTGCTAGGAACACGTGAGCAACATCAATTGGCACAAAAGAAGAACAGAGAAACTTTATAGTTAATAACTTTCATGTTTATCATTCGATTTTACGTGGGCTGCTACATATATTTCTGGCCTAATAATGAAAATACGAATATTTATTAAGGAAAATAGTTTTATTGTTTTTCAAAATATTCTCCATCAAGATTTACACACTTTTGCATGCGCTCAAACCAATTTTCGAAGCACTTTTTCCACTCTGATTGACACACCTCAAAAACATGGTTTTTGAATGCTTCAACAGCATCTTCTGGCGACGAAAATCGTTGACCACGCATTTTCTTCTTGATGTGAGGGAATAAAAAGAAGTCATTTGGTGCCAAGTCAGGACTGTACGGCGGATGACCCATCAATTCGACGTTTTGGCCAGTCAAAAAGGCGCTGGTTTGAGCCGATGTGTGAGAGCTCGCATTGTCATGGTGCACAATGATTCGTCTTCCCTTGTTCGTTTTTCGAATTTCACCGAAGACTTCAGGCAAACAAATGGTGGTGTACCAATCAGAATTGACCGTCCTACGTTGCTCAAGAGGAACAGTAGCCACATGACCAGTTTTTGCGAAGAAACAGGCGACCATTTGCTTCGAAGTGCTTCTTCCACGAACAACTTTCGTTGGATTTGGCTCGTCTTGGAAGACCCACACGGTCGATTGCTGTTTTGTTTCGGGCTCATACGCTTAGATCCATGATTCGTCACCTGTGACGATCTTATAAACGTCTTTTGAAGCACCGCGATCGTATTTTTTCAGCATTTCTTTACACCAATCCACACGAGCCTTCTTTTGAGCGATTGTCAAATTGTGCGGGATCCAACGAGAACAAACCTTTTTTACAGCCAGGTGCTCATGCAATATCGAATGTATGCTGGTGGAAGAAATGCCTAGGGATGCCTCTATCTCACGGTATGTCACATGACGGTCTTGCATTATTAGTTCACGTACGCCATCGATGTTTTCTGGCACAACGGCTGTTTTTGGACGACCTTCGCGGAATTCGTCTTTGAGGGAGCGTCGGCCACGATTGAATTCGTTGTACCAGTTTTTCACAGTGCTATAGGATGGTGCTTCATAGTCATACAAAGATTTAAGTTCATCGCTGCACTCTTGTCGTGATAATCCACGCCGAAAGTTGTGAAAAATGATCGCACGAAAATGTTCACGAGTTAATTCCATTTTTTTGCGAAATTGATTTTTTTAAGTAACTGTAAACAACACAAATGATAGTCGTACGTCAAACCGTTCTGAGTACGTTTATGCTTAAAAATGTCGAACTTTTCAATGGAAATGTCAGATTCCAGAAAACGTTTGCGAGTGCCTATTTATTTTATTTATTTATTTACTTTAAAACAAACTTGTTCTGCGTGCAAGGGATAAGAATGCTGTCACCAAATTTGGTGGCTCTAGCTCTTATAGACTCTGAGATCTATTTACCAACTAGGACAGACGGACAGACGGATATGGCTTAATCGACTTGGGTGGTGATGCTGATCAAGAATATACTATATACTTTTTGGGGTCGGAGATGGCTCCTTCTGTCTGTTACATATCAAATAAAAACACCTCTTAACGAGGTGAGATTAAAGTGACGATGGCACATTCAACTCCAAAAATTTCTGATACCAAATTTTGTGACGATTAATAGTTATTTAAACAAAATTTTTTTAAAAGTTTTTAATTAGTTTCAAAATTGGCACGCTGCCTATTTTGCCTTTTTAAATTTTTCAGCTAAGTGCCGATTTTGAAACTAATTAAAAACTTTTAAAATATTTTTGTTTAAATAACTATTAATCGTTAAGAGGTGTTTTTATTTGATATCAGAAGTTTTTTAAGTGACATATGTATGTACATACATAGGTCTTCCATTGTTGTTATAAGTTTTTGTTTGAAACTCAAATGGGAAAAATTAACAACAAAAAATGCATATACGAAGTTAGCTTTATGGAATCATTGCTACTAATTTTGATGAGAAAGCGAATTTTCGGAGATATGTGTTGTACCCCGAAATATTTCAAGGTCTATATGGCCTGAAGTGATTATAAAAATCGTAAAAGCTATTAAAAAAAAAATTTTAATCTTAAAAAAAAAATTTAATCTTAAAAAAAATATTTTTATTCTAAATTCTTAATTATAATATTTAGAACATTTTTGTCAGGGCAAAGTAATTATCATATCAAAATACTTTTCCAACGACTTATAGCACCTTTCTGTAACTTTAGTCGTTCAGAAGTTATGGGCGCGAGAAATTTCCTGTTTTCCCGCCAAAGTAAAAATTAGATTAAATTTAAAAAAAAAAATTCTAACGATTTCTTTTAAATTTAAATTATATTAAATTTTTTTTGATGGCTTTAAATTTTATTGCATTGCGCACGTCTCTAAATGACTCTACATGAGTTTTTACATAAATGTATGTATAGTGCATGTAAAAGGTTAGGTATATGGGATCTTTGGTACTAATTTTAATGAGTAATATCTCGAGAAAGGGAATTTTCCCAGATATGTGTTATATACCAAAAGTTGAGCAATCTCAAGGGCTATATGGCCTTGAGTGAGTATCAAAATCGTTAGAGCCAATTTTAAGAAAACTTAAAAAACTTAAAAAAAAAAAGACTTTTAATTATAAATTCTTTAATATTATATTTAGATAAATGATGTCAAGGCAAAGCTATTATCATTTCAAAATACCTTTCAAACGACATATAGCACGTTTCTGTAGCTTTAGTCGTTTAGAAGTTATGGTCGCGGAAAATCTAGCTTTTTTAGCGGTTTTCCCGCCAAACTAGCGGGAAATCGAAAAAGTTGTAGAACAAAAAATGTTCAGCTCGAGCTGTTTAACAAAATAAAAGTAGTTCCAGGACTTTAAAACAAAAAAATCGACACACAGACAGACAGACAAACAACAGGACAAACGTTTTCATTTCGGAAAGGCCTTTAAAATCTTGTTGATTTAATATCTTGTGAACGGAGTATCGGATCAGGATGATCGAGGTGTCATTCGACGCGTATTTAAAGCTAGATCACAACAACATTAAAAATTTTGGGATTTTTGCTCCACCGGCCCCAATGGCTCCAATTTTCAAAATTTTCAATTTCGCACTTTCACTCTAATTTCTCCCAAACTAATCTAGTATGCAGTTTCAAAGAGGTTTACAATACCTTTCGATTAAGATATAAATGGTTCTGATCGGACTATCGTAGCAGATTTTCAATTCTACGGCTGTATATAGTAGTCTCCTTGCGCACCACAGTCTCGGTGCTCATCGTCACTACGTGGACTGCCGTCCACAGTGATATTCTCGGTTGGCACTAACTTATAATACCCTTGTACCCTATGGGTACCGGGTATAAATATCAAAAATTGGCCAAATGGCAGAGTTTTGAAAATAAACGTTTGTTTTTTGGGGAAAATGTTGGTCATCCAATCAAAACGATCGTAGGTCATAGTATGGAAAATATATTCAAGAACACCTAGTTAATATTTGAAAGCAATCGGTCAATATGTCGTTGAGTTATGATGCCAGCAATCTTGCAGAATATCGTTTCGAGAAAAACACGTTAAAAGTTTCCTTATGCCGTATCCCCCCCATGTGAGCGGGCGCTCTTCAGAGCGCTGCCATTCACAGGATATTGTTCAAAGTACAACCTTTCGAATTTCCCCAAAAAAAAAAACATAAATTTTTTGAAAATGGTACACTCGTAGCCCCTTAAAGGCATTTTTTTGGTCAGAGTATTTCAAAATCTGTTTAGTGCATATTATTATTTACTGGCATAATTTTAAGGGTCACGTGACTCGCATGATAATAGGCACTCAAACGAGAATCGCCCCGCAACGTGATGGGGCATGGAAAGCGCCATATTAAAGCCGCAAATGCGTAATCCACAAGCGGGGTCTCTAGTTAGTATTCATACAAAGGTACAAACCCCTTTTTTAGCCCGATTTGTATACCCGGTACCCGTAGCGTACAAGGGTATTATAACTTATTGCCAACGGACCTTATACAAGTAATGTATATTAGTTCTTGATCAGGATCACCACCCATGTCGGTCCTTACGAAACGTCACACTTCAGAGTCAATAAGAGCAAGTGCTACCAAATTTGGTGACAACATTCTTATTCTGTACACGCTTCAATAGTATAGAATTCGGTGAAAGTATATGTAATAAATAAATCTTTGCGGGCGTACTCTGAAGTTTTGAGAAGAATTAAACAATAAACAGAAATTATTTTATCCCCATCCCGCTCACAATCGCAGTCACACTCGCCGCAGATCGTTAGTCGAATCTCGAACAGTGGCTTTGAACGGAGGCGATCCAATTTAGTGTTTTTAGAACTATGTTTTATGTCAAGTGGAGTAATTTTTTGAAAGAGTCTTAATAAGGTGCGCCCTTAAAGCCACTTTTGGCGCCTAATACCTGTCTTTTAACTTAATGCACAGACTTTGGGTACCGGGTATCTCACAGTTGAGGACACTTCACAGTAGCTTTTTTACTTGTCAGGAAAAAACTACGAAAATAGGCAGAGTCGCTCGCGTATTTGTTATCCATTGACGAATACTAAAACTCAATGGAGCTTTAAGCCGATCAGTCTGCCTTCGAACGTTGCGTGCGGAGGAAATAAAATTTGGTCAGCGGATTGGGGTTCTCCAGTACAACGACATGTTGGCCTGCATCATTTTAATTAGCTGGCTGTTAGTGCTCTGGTTTTACTTCCTGTGGAGTCGGCGAAGGTATTACAGAGTCGCCTGGCAGTTGAGAGGACCCATTGGATGGCCATTTATTGGCATGGGATTGCAGATGATGAATCCGGCGAGTAAGCGTTAGAGGGAAAATCACTTGACCAGCTGATGACTGCATTTTTGCAGCCTTTTTGCAGTACATGGACGGTTTGTCGCGGCAGTTCAAGGCCCCTTTTATCTCCTGGATGGGGACCGATTGTTTCCTGTATGTCAACGATCCAAATACCGTGGAGCAGATCTTTAATTCGACGCACTGCACAAATAAGGGCGATTTATATCGATTCATTAGTTCGGCCATTGGTGACGGACTATTCACTTCTAGCTCGCCCCGTTGGCACAAGCATCGTCGTCTCATTAATCCTGCCTTTGGTCGTCAGATTCTTAGCAACTTCCTACCAATCTTTAACATCGAGGCGGAGGTTCTGCTGCAGAAGTTGGACCTGGAAGGTGTGCAGCATGGCAAGAAGCTGGAGATCTATCAAATACTAAAGAAAATCGTCCTGGAAGCGGCTTGTCGTGAGTTGGATTCTTGTTAGTGGATTTTCTATATATTAATTTCCTTACATTTGCAGAGACCACCATGGGCAAGAAAATGAATTTCCAGCACGATGGTTCTCTTACCATTTTTAGGGCTTATAACGGGTAAGTAAAAATATGAGAAAAAAAACTGTGACATATGAGCTCTTTTAATACATTATATTCAGGAAATACAAGCAATAGGATAACGTTTGAAATATAAAGAACTCAATTTAGATGTTATTACTTTAGCTTAAATAATTAAACTCAACTAAATAGGTTATACGCAGAGAGAAATATTTGAGTAAAATAGACTCAAACTGAGTCATGCGTTACCTTGAATTTAGTCCACAATTTTTCTGGGTCCACTGGAATTTCAAATATTTATTGATTGCCACACCTTTTGGGCCGATAAATAAACCATTTCTGCCTTTGTCTGGATCTAAAACATACAATTGACAAAATAAAACATCCAAGTCAGTTGTTTGAGCAGTAAAAACCAGGTACCGAAAAAATCGATTATTTCTCTTGCTTTAAATAAAAAACTCACTTTAAACTTAGAATTAAGCTAGAAACATCAATTACACTAGTTTACAGCCAAAATATATAACCTTTTCCGCGTAATTTTGAGACGCTGAACTCGTTGAAGTCATTAAAAAACAAGTAAGAAAGCTACAGTCGAGAGTGCTCGACTGTGAGATACCCAGTACCCAGACGTTTGTTGGTTTTAGATTCTTATTCATTTGTTCTGCTTTTTATTCAATTAATACATTTTATACCAGTTCGGCAAAGTTGGGTTATGAAAGTGAATTTTGTTATTTTTTGTCATTTCTTGGTCACGCTCGTTCTTTTCTGTAGTTTTGCGCCATTTTTTGGTCAACAGTCGATCTTTTTTCTCTTTCACACACACTTGTTTTGTGCGTCTCTGTTACAATAAACAAACCGCCTTCTGATTGAAAAAGTCTGGAGGCTATTAGAAGTATCAATCGCTGTCTATTGCGCAATGAGTAGCATAGCCGAGGCATCTAAGCGATGGGCCATCGTTTTATTATGCAAGAAGTTCTGAGTTCTAATCCCGCCCATGCCAAAGATTTTTTTTACATTTTTATTTAAGATTCTTATTCATTTTTTCTGCTCTTTATTCAATTAATACATTTTATACCAGTTCGGCAAAGTTGAGTTATGAAAGTGATTTTTTTTATTTTTTGTCATTTCTTGGTCACGCCCGTTCTTTTCTGTAGTTTGGCGCAATTTTTTTGGTCAATAGTTGATCTCTTTTCTCTTTCACACACACTTTTCTATGACAATAAAAAGCATCTTTTCATTAAGAAAATGTAGAAGCTATTAGATGTGACAATCTCTGGCAATTTTATTTCAGTTCTGCCAAAATTAGGTTAACAGTTGTCGAAGCATACTTAGTATGAAAATGGCGCTTCATATGCAACATATGTAATGGCCCAGTTGTCTAAGCAGCCGGTGCATCTATATTTTGCAAAATTGGCACGAGCTCAATCCCACACAAAACCAAAATATTTTCTGTTTTGTATTTTTATTCTAAAATTTTTTTCTAGTTGTTCTCCGGGTATAATAACAAAGGAAAAAGGAAGAAATGAAAAAAAAAGGGGGAAAAAAACAATAACAAGTTTTGGCGAGGTCGGGGCTTGAAACCACGACCTAGACGGCTACAGGCTACTCAGCAGCGCCTTAAGGGGGGTTTTAAAATTCGAACCTTATTGCTAATATCTCCCATGTTTATCATCCGATTTTACTGAAATTTTCAGGAATCGTCCGCTCTATTTTATTCATTTTTTGTATTTATTTACTTTTACCCGAAAAAAAACGAGTATAGCTTATTTAACGTTTTTTATGATTTTTGAGGGCGGAAGTGGGCGTGGCCAAATGTTAAAACAAACTTGATCTGCGTGCAACAGATTCCAATGTTGTCACCAAATTTGGTAACTCTATCTCTTATAGTCTCTGAGATCTGTTGTTTCACACGGACGGACAGACGGACAGACGGACATGGCTAAATCGACTCGGCTGGTGATACTGATCAAGAATATATATACTTTATGGGGTCGGAGATGCCTCCTTCTGCCTGTTACATACATTCTCGGTTGGCACCCTATGGGTACCGGGTATAAAAATTTCAAAAAACCGTTTTGGAGATATTCGCGAAATACCTGATTTTTTATATTACGCTAACAATATCGAAACCCGTTAGTCCAACAAATATCAAATTAGTGCGATCCAAAAGGCAATGTACACACCTTTATGGTCTCTTTATGGTCAGAGCTTTATTAATGAAGATATAAGTACTGAAAGTAAAAACATGCAATATATTTGGCTATTTTGCTTATAGCTAGATTTCATTTACTTTTTAAATATATAACAACAAAAATTTAATTATTTTGAGTAAACAGATCTAAGAATAGCTTTGTCCTAATAGAGTTAAGGTCAAATACTTGCAATTATTTATAGCCAATTGTTGCATATTTTGAGTATTATAAAAGTCAGGTAGTTAGTCTGACACATTCAATTTCTACCCTCAATTTAGTGTCCGAATTTTTCCATTGAGTGCAAGAGAGAGAGATGTATTGTATTTTGTATTTGGTAAACACAATTTGTTTTCTTAGAGACAATTTTTTGGGTTGCTAGATCGATTGTTGTATTTGTTGTATGAAGTAATCTAATAATTAACAAAATATTTTTATAAAACTACATGGATATTTTATGAATATTTTCTATTTAGTTTGCCGTTTTCAATATACGAGTATGTATTATACAAAATCGTATTAATATCCAATTAAGATCCGCGTCAAGCTTTTCCAAAAATAAACTCACATAATGATGCTGCGCTTTTACCTTTAGTGTATTATAGACGAAATTCACAAGAAATGACTTCATATATTTTAATAAAGAAAATCTAATATATATATATTACAGAAAGTGTGTATTCTTAGATTACAGGCAATAATACATCGCAGAGAATGGTAGTTTTGCATAGTGAGTGAGAAAATTGTTTTTCCAATTGAATGATATGCTTAGACTAATCATTATATCTGACAAAAAAAAAAATCAAAATAAAATATATATATATTTTAACAGCATCAACAGTCGAGTCGAGTTTCTTTTGATTTCTACGTAAACTAGTCTTTCAGTCATATATGATATGCATATCAGACAAAAACACCTCTTAACAAGATAAGATAAAAGTGACGAACACAAATTTCTTATACAATTTTTTTTATTAAAATAGTATAAACAAGGAAACATAGGAAAGCTACATTTGAGTGTGACCGACTTTAAGACACCCGGTACCCGAAACATTCCAATAAACATGAAAAAAGAAAATGTTGACAAATGATGCTAGAAACATGGCGAGCAACACCCAAAAAAGACAAATGTTGCCAGGATCATGTTGAGCAACATTGGCGCTCTCAACATAGAAGAAGAAGAAGTATACACAGAAACTGCATTGTTTAATAACTTCCATGTTTATAATTCGATCTTACTCAAATTTTCAGAAATCGTCCGCACAAACTTATTTATTTATTTTATCTATTTACTTTAAATTTCCTATAGAAACCGACTAGATCGACTCGGCTGGTGATGATGATAAAGAATATATACTTCATTATACCATTTGCAAGGATATAAGAATAATCTAGCTAATCCCGCTAAACCTTTTAACTTTCACCCCCATTTTTCCTGAACCAATTGATTTTCTAAAGTCCAAGAATACACAACTTTTTCCTAAAACGCTAACTTTTCGTTGGTATACTGCTTTTTACGATTGGATTTTTAAATCTACGTGTATATACAGTAATCGCCTTGCGCACACTCTGTGCTTATCTTCACGACGTGGACGGCCGTCCACATTGATGTATATATGGATGAAACTTTGAAGATAGTCTTCCTTTTATCAAATAGCTTTAATAGGAACGACCGGGGAAATAATAGACAAAACAATAACATAGAATTGATAGACACTCGTATAATAATATAAATATGTCATTATATGTTTATATTCGTACCTCATTCATGCATTGTAAGAATACTTAACTTTCTCCCATAAATATTTATACACTTTCTGAAACCAATAAATGTCTGAATTGTCTGAACGTATTTAATATTTTGATTAACATTATTTTAAAGCCTGACGGAAGTGTGTGTAAAACGGATGCTATCGCCATGGCTTTATCCGGAACTTATCTACCGACGATCAAGGCTATTTGGCCAGCAGAAAAAGGTGGTTGGCACACTTTTTGAATTCATAGAACAGGTAAGTGTTTGCTCAGTGTTTTCTCCCATGATTGGCAAATCTCCTGTTCCGGCAGCTTCTCGAGCCAATTGTCTCGGTGGTGGCTTCCGATGCCACTGCGGAACAGCAACAACCTGAGACGAGGGGCAAGTCCAAGGCCATTTTTATCGAACAGGTCCGGGAACATGTCGAGCGCGGGCAGCTGAGTTGGCAAGATGTAAGAGATGAGGCAAATGTGACTATTGCAGCGGTAAGTTTGTACCTCGCACCTTCTTTTTTGTAAGTCTCTTTCTTTGAGACATGTACGATAAGTGCAAAAATAATTGACAGAATTACAGTTGTATATTCTGAATAATATCTGCAGGTATGGTTAATTTGTGTATTTATCTCCTAACCCTCAGACTTTCGAGACCACATCGACAGCTCTATACTTTACGATTCTCTGTTTGGCCATGCACCCGTGTTACCAGGAGAAGCTTCACGAGGAGCTGATCAGGGAGCTGCCGTCGACTGGCGACGTTTCCTTGGAACAGCTGCAACGACTCGACTACACGGAAATGGTGATCAACGAGGCCATGCGGTTGTTTGCTCCCGTTCCTATGGTCCTGCGATCAGCGGAACAGGATTTGCATCTGCGGCGGGACAACGAAGAGTTTCTGATCCCTCGAGGTACTCAAATCGGAATCGATATCTACAACATGCAACGCGATGAGCGGGTGTGGGGTCCTCTGGCCCGAACCTACAATCCGGAGGCGCATTTCGGAGTGGGCGCTCCACAGAGGCACGCCTTCGCCCTTATCCCATTCACCAAGGGATTGCGCATGTGCATCGGCTACCGATATGCCCAGATGCTGATGAAATTGCTGCTGGCCAGAATATTTCGCAGCTATCGCATCAGCACACAGGCACGGCTTGAGGAGCTCCTGGTCAAGGGTAATATCTCCCTGAAGCTCCAGGATTATCCCCTATGCCTAGTGCACCGAAGATAACACTAGTTTACACTCAAAATGCTCCAAGCCTGTTGATGTGAAATTCTGGTAGAGTTGAACCCCCAGATCACGAAAATGGCTTTAATTTTTTTTTCTATGGATACGTTTTTTTTAAAAGATTTTTTAAAGTTTTACACAAAAAAAATTTGCTCAGTTTACGTTTATTATTTCATAGCTCGAGTTGTAGCCAACCAATTTACCTGTCGAATGTTTTATTTTACAGGTAATGAACTAACCTTTCGATTTTAAAACACTTTATGTATATTGGATAAGTACTTTGTGTGCTATAGCTCGATAAACTTGAAAAAAGTGGAAATTTCAATCCGTTAACTCAAATGTTAACGTGCTGCTAACATCCTAAAAACTCGGAAAAAATCCGTTGGAAAATCAAAACGTGTTTTTTTACAAAGATGATCGCCCAAAGTATCAAACAGGCCTACAACTCCAGAAATCCGTTGAAGAATAGATTTATCGTGGATTTTCAAAGTTAAGAAAATTGAGATTTTTTTCAAATTTTTGGGCGGATGCCTACTAGATTAAATGTACAGTGTTGGACAACACCTTTAGATGGCCTGTTAACTGTTCTAGATGTGATGAACAGTCGGATTTAGCTATAAAAAAATAGCTAAGTTTTGTTAAATAATCAAAAATTTACAAAATTATGTTGAAGTAAGATAAAAATTAAATTATCGAATTTCATGGGACGCCTAAGACCGAAGCAAATATGTACATATTTATATTATCAAACATAAAAACATACCTTTGGCCTACACTCCGTTTGCTTAGGATTAAACGGCAAGACTCACAAATGCTATTCGGTGTCCATGGTTCGTCAAAGCTCGGCGAGACACGAAAATAAAGTATATACCGTTTTTTTGATTCACTATCAAGGGGTCGAAAAGTACCTTTCTGTAAGAATTTACCGCACATATAACAAAATATGTTTGGATCATTTACACAGGTCAATTTTTTCGATGTATCCATTGCAAATATTCAAATTCGAATTAAAAAAAATTGCAAATTTGACAGAACATAAGACTTAAGGATTCCCGCCGCCCTTGAAATGAAAAAAAAACCGATTTCCTAATTGATTGAATAGGTTTAAATCCTGACCACATTTCAACTAAAAATCGGGAGTAATATTGATTTGAAGGGGGCGCTCTTGTACAGAATACTCCTGCTATATTTTTTCTGCAGAAAAAAGTTTGTTTTTATACCACGTTTTATAGCCGCGAGGCCGCATAACCCCTTAATGGTACCAATGAACCAAATCAATCATAAAGACGATTATTTAATTTTTATCTTACTTCAACCACCACCATAGTCATCTTTCTAATTAGTTCACAATAGCTGTATGTATATAAAGGCGATAATTTAATTTGTATCTTACTTCAACATAATTTTGTAAATTGTTGATTATTTAACAAAACTTAGCTATTTTTTTTATAGCTAAATCCGACTGTTCATCACATCTAGAACAGTTAACAGGCCATCTAAAGGTGTTGTCCAACACTGTACCTTTAATCTAGTAGGCATCCGCCCAAAATTTTGAAAAAAATTCTCAATTTTCTTAACTTTGAAAATCCACGATAAATCTATTTTTCAACGGATTTCTGGAGTTGTAGGCCTGTTTGATACTTTGGGCATTCAACTTTATAAAAAATCACGTTTTGATTTTCCAACGGATTTTTTTCGAGTTTTCAGGATGCTAGCAGCATGCTAACATTTGAGTTAACGGATTGAAATTTCACCTTTTTTTAATTTATCGAGATATAGCACACAAAGTACTTATTCAATATACATAAAGAGTTTTAAAAGTCGAAAGGTTTGTTCACCTGTACCTGTAAAATAAAACATTCGACGGCTAAATTGGTTGGCTACAACTTTAAAAAATCTTTTAAAAAAACCGTATTTATAGAAAACAAATTTAAATACATTTTCGTGATCTGGGGTTTCAACTCTACCAGAATTTCGCATCAATAGGCTAGGAGCATTTTTTTTTTTTCATTTTGTAAACGGGTGTAATTGAGGGGCTGGAGGAGCGCCCAACTTGTTGCTGTAATTTTTCAATTAAAATTGCCATTTTTGCTGCATTTTTCTTGCGTCGGAAATTGAGTTTGTTTCACTATTGCTGTTGGTCCCGTTAACGAACCGCTTCGGCAGGCGTAAATTGCTAGCTTGCAAAATGGCTATAATGGATTTCAGTTTGCACTTGTTCTCTTCCTCCCCTGCAGACAGCGTTGCGTATACGTAACTTAATTAATTGAATTACTTGGACCTTGCTGAGAGGGTGTGGCTATCTCGGGTGAAAGTTTCAGTCCCCAAAGTGGTCGTAAATTTGTGCAATACTGCAAGCTATTGCCGTTGGTATTGGAAGGTGGTTGTGAAGCCATCTTCCAAGTGAACATATCTGTAAATTCATCGCAATATCAAGCTGCAGAGGGAAGCTTTTACCGTCGTTATCGAGACTTGGGTGTTATTTGCATGACTTCAAATGCTTACGCAAATTTTCTTTTTTTGCAAAGATCAATTAGAGTCATGATCGAAATATTTATTGCCTAGTAAAAATTGATTTAAATATTAAAAATTTTGTATTTATATATTTTACGTACTTCATATACATATTTCTTTATTACCTCCTCTCGATCTCTCTCCTCTCACTCTCCACCTCCTTCGCACTTGACACGAAAATCTCATGACCTTCGATAGCTCAGTTGGTAGAGCGGTGGACTGTAGTTTGAGAATATTATAATAGAAATCCATAGGTCGCTGGTTCAAATCCGGCTCGAAGGATTTTTTAAAAATGTATTATTTGTTTTTTATAAGTTTTTAGAATAGTTTATAATAAATTATATTATAATTTTAGTATATATTATAATTTTTATTAAAAAATGTTATAGTTGTTTTTATAAGTTTTTAGATTAGTTTATAATTGGTTTATTAGGTTTTATTTGCTGTTTAACTAATGCATTCATTTTCATTTGTTAAATATATTAGTTCCCGAGAGCTTTTGCCAAGTATTAAATTTGAGAAAAATTTGATTTTTTTTTTATTTTTCCTGAAAAAAATCGGATTTATCATTTAAAAACAAAAAAATTATAAGTACCTCTCGTATCATGTCAAAAAAGGAAATCAATCACATTGTCATGAAGAGGTGTTTAAAATACCTGTTTATTTGACCGATATAGTACATGAAAATGTGTGAAGAGAGTGAGAGTCTTAGCAAAGAGTATAAATATACATTTATACTCTTTGGTCTTAGGCAACTGGTATAAATAGACACGCTCTCTACTCTTTCCGTTTTTAGCTCTCTCCCTCTCTCTCTCTCGGAATCGAATCGGACAATGGACAGCACTTCGGCAGACCTTCGATAGCTCAGTTGGTAGAGCGGTGGACTGTAGATGGGAGAACTGCATTAGAAATCCATAGGTCGCTGGTTCAAATCCGGCTCGAAGGAAATATTTTTTACACTTTCAATTTAACCTTTAACTATTTTTTATATACATGGAAATTGTTTATGTGTTCTTCTTTTCTTCTAAGGTAAATAATTTGTTATATTCAATATAAATGTATCGTTTTAAATGTGCGTATGTACATATGTTTTTTATTGTTCGAAATTTTTCTTATAACAGATCTTAATTTCTGTGATAAGACTTTGAATTATTTTAGAAAATAAATATCTATTACCCTGTAGAAGGAATTATGATGCTATGTCAAATGTAAGTACAGACTGCTGGTCACAAGCACATGTTTTTATTGTCGTATTAAATTATTTAATCATTGACTTGCAGCAGATACAATTTATCAACACTTTGCCGAGGTAATAATTCTATTTGCTAACCCCCTCTCAATTCTTGGCCCCTTTCCTCAACTCCGGACGCCTGTCAAACGAATAGATTGCTGTCTGGGCGACCAGCCTCCAGCTACTATCTCACTTCAAGCTCCGCTGCCTGCAACGAAATATGCATAATTCAATAGCAGAAACTGCGTCCTTGCCCATGTGAATTTTGCGGAGTAGGGTGGGGGGAGGGGGATTGCGACTCGTTAGCGCTTCAAAATACATTATGGCGATTAGAGGGTGTACTTATACATACAGCAGCACTCAAATAAAAAGTAATAGTGATACTAAATGTAATCCGACTATTTGGATGATTTGTATACCCTTGCAGGGTATTATCAATAATATACATATACTATATTTATATCGTCTTGCCGAAATTAACTTCCTCCCTTTTTTGATTTATTTAAAACTTCATTTAGTTACCACAAATGTCTTTTGCTTAGTACTTGAATGCTTCTTAAATTATAATTAATCTACTTCAGAATAAGTAAAATTTTAATTACCGGTATAGGGGATAGGGGAATAAATTAGTGGCAACGGACGATAACTTAAGGACATTTCCAGGATGCCGAACGGCATAAAAGGACAAAATATATGTAATATAATATATAATTTGAAAATATTTGTAGAAAACAATGCTTTGCGAACGATACAAAAAATAGAAATCTTGTTTGACTTGTCCTATTTGCGAAAGTCTGTGAAATGGATCGAGTAATTTAAAGTAAAAAACCCTTCAAATGCAATAAAATAATGTAGTTTTCCATCAATATAAGTTTTTTTTTAAATCTAACTAATATTTTATATGTTTTACAAGCTTATTTATTGCGGTACATTTCGAACGCTAATTGATTCCATTTGTTTTCTACCTCATGTTTTCCTATAAATAACTTTCTATTACCCTGAAAAGCCACTTATTTTCTTCTTAGTAAATTTCAATGGTGAACATATTTTGTATATTTTGCAGGCGACATAATTAAATATTTTAATGCCGTTAAACGTAATTAAAAAAGACAAAATGACATTTTTTTTAGCTCTTAGCCCGTTTTTTTTGTATTATGAAAATTTTGGTTTGGATTTGAAGATTCTTTATAAATATAAAACTTTTTTAAATTTTAAATTCAAATATACAAAGTTTTTAGATACTAAAATAAAAATGTCTTAATATTTAACTTCATAATAGTTTTTTTTGTAGTAAAAATTCTTGTCTTTGTTTGGGATTACTATTACTATTACTTTACTATTGAAGGTGGGGGTTTGTGTAATCATAGCATTAATCAAATACCCGTGTTTAGTGTGGCCTGGTGGGCATCCAACTCAATAATAGCTTTCCCAGCGCCTTGAAGTAACTAATTAAATCATTTAAAACAAATCAAACTGACGGTTTAACAAGAGGAGCACCAAGCAGCGAGCTTCGAGCTCCTCTTTAAGCAAATAGTCGCAAGGCCCTTGGTCTGGCTTATTATTAATGAGAAAAACTTTTGCAAGTTTTCAATTAGTTAAACGTCCCCTCCAGCATACGCCCCTTCATCCGCCATCCGCCATCCGCTAACCGCCCGTCCGCCCGTCCGCCGCTGGTCTTGGCGAATAATCAAGATAAACGCTGGCTCATAATAAAATATTTAGTTGGACTTCCTTGGCCAGTCGCCTTAATTGACTTGCCACCAGTTATTTGTATAACAAGCTAGAACGTTGGCTTTATTTAACTCGGATTTGGATGCGGATTCGGTTGATTATTGTGCTCCCAGGGACTTGGCTTGGCTTGGGTGGGCTGGTCCTGGACGTGGCCTAATCCGACCCGACAGCCTGCATAATGTGATTAATTGAATATTAGGGCAAGCAGGTGGTCGAACGCCAAGACTGGCTACAGCTTGGGTCTGTTAACTACATCACTTACACACCTACTGAGATCACCTGTTGGCCCCTCTTGGTTGCAGTCAAGGTCCCCGCTTTCCGCGTCAACTGACTCTTTCAATCGCAGACTGATGGCTTTTGTTCTCCGGCATACAAAATCCGATTTTAATGAGCGCTTATTCCGAGCCCTAATTATATGACAACCGAACCAGAAATATAAATCGTGATTCCACTTTAGCTGGATTGCAGCATTAGATGGATAAATTTGATATATGTATAGATATAAGAACTTGAAGGTCCACTTATTTTTGTGTTATTTAAAGACTTAAATATCAAGAGTCAAAGTTTATTTGTTGGTTAATCTTAAGTTCCCGCAGCACAAGGCGTTTCGTGTCAATCCATTGCCATTAATTGTAACTCGCTCCTTAACACCTCCAACCGAAGTTTCTCGGATTCCCGCTGAACCACAAATCAGGTAAAAACACTTGCTCGAGTTTTGGCAATGCAACGGCTTGTGGGCGTGAGTGTTTTGACGGGTGTTCGTTTGTCTTAATTACAGTAGAACATTTCGGAAGGCACCCGCAGGAACATTGAGGCCGCTGGGCTAATAAACAAAACCCAACTCTAAGCCTGGACTCAGCGTCGGGGGTTCTCCTGGAAAACCGCATTAGCAAGCAGCTGCTGGTGCTGCTGCAGATCCTAGCTGTAATTAAGTTTACTCTCGTTTTACGAGACACGCGCAAATCCTGGCCACATTTTCTAGGATAACAAACCACAAGGCCAGGCAACTGTGACGGGGCCTCATCAATGTGTTAATGCTAATTGTTATTGTAGTTCCGGGGATGCGGCGTGGAAAAGCTGAAAGTGCCTCCCTCGCTTACCTCAAATTGAATTAGCCTCATATGTGGCCTGTCAGTTGAGACAGTTTGCAACTTTCAAACTCAATTTGGCAGTTCGGAAAGTTTACTATGCAGTTGCCGAAATAAAAAAGGAGCCGCTTGCCGCCGGGCAGCTTACTTGGGACAGTTTGATCGGGCTGTAGCGGGGTTCAACTATTTGTAGGGGAACAATGCCAAACAAAATCACAGCCAAAAATATTTAACAAAATTGCATTAGAAACCTTTTTGCCAAGCAGCACAAAATTGCCGAAAAAAACGACCCCACAAAGTGGAGCAAAGTAGCCTTCGAGGGATGTCAGCCATTTGAGCTTGGAAAGCGGGTGAGTACTTGTGCTTCGGAGTTTTTGGGGCACAACAGATCAGATCCTTAACTTAAAACTTAGTTTTTTCAACTTTAAGTTTAACCCTCTGAAGACCAAAATACTGTATGGCTTAACGCTTTCAAATAAATGTTTTAATCAGACTTGAAAAGTACTGTTTTTTCCTTTGTGATATATTAATTATAAAACGAGAAAGAAAGCTAACTTCGGTAAACCGAAGTTGGTATACCCTTGCAGTCTGCAATTGGATCATTGAAAATCGAACCATTTTAGTAATGTTGAAAAAATATAGAATTTTGTAAATTTTACATTTTACATGTAGAATTTTACATTTTCATATAAATTGACCGATCGCTTCTATGGCAGCTATATGATATAGTGGTCCGATCTTAATGAAATTAAAACCGTAATTCTAGAACCATAAAAAACTGCTATGTCTGAAAATTTATAGAAATACGTTGAAAAACAGAGAAGTTAAATTTTTTTTTACATTAATTTCGCCATCATTCCTATGGCAGCTATAGGATATAGTAGTCCGATTTCGGTCATTCCGACATATATACTGCGTGCTAAAGAAATAAGACTATGCTGAAAATTTCAGCCCGATAGCTCAAAAACTGAGAGACTAGTTCGCGTAGAAACCGACAGACGGACAGACGGACAGACAGACGGACAGACAGACGGATATGGCTAGATCGACTCGACTGGTGATGCTGATCAAGAATATATATACTTTATGGGGTCGGAGATGCCTCCTTCACTGCGTTGCAAACATCTGGTCAAAATTATAATACCCTCTGCAAGGGTATAATTATATAGAAGAAATGGGGGTGAAAAATATACATTTTTTTATTTGAGGCACTTGGGGCCGGTATAGCAAAATCCTAAGTTTATCTAGTGACGTCGTATTCTAGATCTTAAAACTCTTCTAAACTTATATATTTGAAACAAATTAAATCATGAAAGCTTTTTTTTATTTTAATACCAATTAATTATCACATTTTATATAAAAATTTTGTTGAGTTGAGTGTGCCATCGTCACTTTTATCTCACCTCGGTAAGAGGTGTTTTTGTTTAATCAAGAAATATTTATAAATTACAAAAATTGAAATTTGTGAAATTTCTCAACGAAAAAGTATTTTTTTGGCTTTCACATTTAAATACAAGAACAGAGTGTTTACCTAATTAATTCATATTTAAGTTCAAAGTTTAACTTCTATTCGATTATTTATAATTAGAGGAAACTTCTTGCGGACTTCAGATCAAGCTGACTTAATTTAAACAGATACATAAAAGCGCTTCAATACGCCAACAACAGAGCAACACCTTTTCAGAGTCAATGGCTGCGTTCGGCATTGCTGGTGTCGTCATCAGTACTCCATTTGTTGACTACCTCAACAGTACACAATTACAAATGAATAAAAATCATATTATTCTTATAGATTCCTACTCCTAATTTATAAATACTTTTACTAGATTAACGGGCTCGCCGCCTAACAATTTCCATCTGTCTCGCCCCGAAAAAAGTTTTTTGCTTGCTGTTTGACAAATTGTTTTGTGCAGCGGCCGTAGGAAATAAAAGGCAACATTCGACTCTAGTCAGCCTAGGATGTGGTGAAGGGATTAGGGGCTGGGTGGAAGGACAACAGACGCAGGACCTGCCCATCAATGTGTAATGAATTTTGGCCAGAGAATCGAAGCGAAAGTAAAGTTTAAAGCGGGAACAAGGAGGCAAAAACAATGACAGGCGTTGCCAGCAGCCAGAGCTGTTTCGATCCTGTTCCTGTTTACCTTTTCACATTTCCATTTTATTGTCCGTTTTTGTACCCGCCACCCTTTCAATACCCTATCGGGTATTGCAGTAACCCGCGTCAGCCATAAGTGTTCAAATAAATATTTGTTTGTAAAAATAAAATGAGTAAAAGCGAGTAAGTTCGAGTATAATAATTAATAGTTAAATGAATAATTAACAATGAAGTGATATATTAAGATAATATTGAATATAAACAAAAACAAAACAAATGCGTGTATAATATACACTGTATATTCTATAATGATGGAAATGAGCTATGAGTCTGTTATTTATAAAGCAAATTGCATATTTTTTCTGCTAAATATGCCCGGTACACGATTATTATAACTTAGTGCCAACAAAGAACCCATAAAGTATATATTGTTGATCAGTATAACCAGCCGTGTCCATTTAGCCGTCTGTCCGTCTGTCGGTATGAAACAACAGATCTCAGATATTGCAAGCGCTAGAGCTACCAAATTTGGTTACACCATTCTTGTTTGTTGCATTGTTTGGTTGGTTGGTTTTGAAATTTGGCCATGCCCACTATCGCTCTCGAAAACTATGAAAAACGCATAACTTTAGTCTTGTTTTTTGGCTTAAAGTAAATATATATGAAATAACACCTTTAACATCTTCGCTTGTGTTGAAAGCACCGTAGGTGTTGCTCAACATGTTCCCTTCAACATTTTTTGTTGAGTATTGCGCAACATTTTTTAGCAACATTTGTTTATTTAGAGAACGTGAATTAGTCATGTTCATCTGCCTTTCAGTTTCACCAGCATTGCTTTTGCTACCGGGTATCTCACAGTCGTTACCATTCGATTGTAGCATTCTTACTTGTTTTATTTTGTACAATGTATTTATATTACGAGAGCAATGACCCGTAGATACCACAATACGATAACTCAGCTTATATTTACGCAACTCCTTGCAGCTTGAAAGATTATGCCAATAAGACTCTCACTATATTCTATATTTTCCCTAAGAAATATACCCTGTCAGCGTATTCCAAACATCGGCTACCAAGCTGAGATCTCCTTTCCTGTTCATTGTCAGTTGGGAAACTTTTTGCCGGTCGCTGTTTACCGTCGCCCTGCGGCTGCAGTGGCGCATAAATTAGCAAACATGAGGCCCGGACCTTTGGCAGGAGTGGCTTGGAACCCGCTTCCCTTCCCTGGCCTTGGTCATATAGCCCCCCAAATGGCCAACTGATTGACTCAGCTTTTCCTCTCCCGGTTCCCCGCTGGCTCTCGTGGTGGCTTTGATGGCTGCTGCAAATTAGCGATGTTCGCGTGGTCCACTCTTGGACTGCTGCCCCTGCAAACTCTCATTTGCAATTTAAGCTTTTGACCAACGCCGAAAAATTGGCCAGCGCAATTAATTAAAAACTTTTCTGCTAAATGCAATAGGACGGGTCTTGCATTGCTTCAGACTCGCTTGGATTCGCATGAAATGGTTTGGAGATAGCCGACAAAGCTCTAAAAATATTATTCCAGGTGGCGCGAAATTTATTTTATTTTTTTCACACACGTACAGTGGGGAGCAAAAGTGATTCCACGTTCAACATTTTCGTGTTCGAGAGCTCATAAAACCTGAACGAATGAAGTTAATGAAACAAACTTTTTTTTCCTCGATTCCCTACTGAATTTGGAACAAATAGACGTAAATATAAAAATAATATAAGAAGCAATGTAATAGTTATAAATAAAAAACCAAAACAAAAGACATGTACTCAGTTTTGCACCTCATATGAAAAAATCAAAGGAAATTCTATATTAATATTTGGTCCAAAGACAATTCTTGTCTTTATAATTTTGTATGTAATTTGGCATCTTTTCAACACATTTGTCAAGAATTCCATTTAGAATTTGATTTCACGTCAGTTTCACACGCATTTAAGGACCGCCTGCGATGCATTAAACTGATTGATACCGCCCGAGATATACGTGAGATATACACGTATGATCATGATTGACCATAGGTTTTCAATCAGATTGAGGTCGGGACTTTGAGTTAATTACTCCATTGACATAAAAATTTTATTTTCCACCCATTTCTTTCACATTTTCGCAGTGTACTTAGGATACCCGTCTTGTTCAAAAGTACATTTTCCTTCATAGAAGCCAAATTTGTCCAGAAAATTTTTAAAATTTGCTTGGAAAATATTTAAAATAGTCTTCTTTACTCATAATTCCATCATTTTTGTGCAAAGGATCAACTTGCCACGATGTAAAGCTATTATATTTCCTCCTCCTTGCTATACGGCTTGCTCACATATTGTCTTTGAAGCTTGTTACTCGACCTACGCGAACAATACTACATCCTAATCGACTGGAAATGGTTAAACATGGATTCTTTTCACCAAATATCACATTTCCTATCATATACTGTCTAATTTTTGTGTGTCCATGCGAATTTCAATCGAACCTTAACACTTTCCTAAGAGAGAGCTGGTTTATTTTTTTTCCCCAATTGCAGCATTTTCAGTTCTACCCAATGGTACCGAGTTCTCCTTTGAAATTTTTCACAAAATTGATTAAATTATAAAGGGGGAAGACTATTTTAAATATTTTCCAAGCCCATTTTCAATATTTTTTTGATCATTTTGGCTTTAATAAGGTAAAATTCGCTTTTCAACAAGATGGAGATCCTCAGTACACTACGAAATATTCTTAAGAAACGTAGAAAACCAACATTTTATCTTGTTGGAGTGGAAAGCTAAAAGTCCCGACCTCAATCCGATTGAAAATCTGTGGTCAATCATGACCATATATCTTGGGCCGTATCAATCAGTCCAATGCAACGTAGGTGGTCCTTGGATGCGTGTGGAACTGAAGTGGAATCAACTTCTGAATGGAATTGTTGGGAAATGGGTTGAAAAGATGCCGAAATACCTAAAAAAATATAAAGACACGAATTGTCTTTGGACAAAATATTAATACGGAAAATCTTTAGATTTTTTCATAAAAGGTGCAAAACTGAGTACATGTCATTTGTTTTGGTTTTTTGTTTCTTACTATTAAATTGCTTCTTATAATGTTATACTATTTACGTCTATTTGTTCCAAATTGAATAAGGAATCGAGGAACAAAAAGTTTGTTTGATTAACTTCATTCGTTCAGGTTTTATGAGCGCTCGAACACGAAAATGTTGAACGTGGAATCACTTTTGCTCCCCACTGTATGTGCGTATGGCAGGAAGTAAAATAATAATAAGGAAGGGGTCGGCTGGCTATTGGGGAATATTTGGTTGCAAAACTATTTCAATCAATAACAACATAAATTAATTCTTAATTTGTTAGGCTTAATTTTTACTTTACAAAAAAAAAGTTTATATACCCGGAACCCGCAGGGCACAAGGCTAACTTAGTGAAGACAGAAGGGGAAATTGTCAAACTCATTAACTACATATATATTTCTGATCAGCGTTATCAGCCGAGTCGATTTAGTCATGTCCGTCTGTTCGATTATCGCCCTCGAAAATCCTGAAAAGCCTAAACCTAAGTTATAGTCCAGATTTTGTGTATAAAGTAAATATATAGTATATAAAACAAAAACCTTTAAGCAGACGTGTTTTGAGTGAAACCGGATGATAAACATGGTAGTTATTACACATTAAATTTTTTCTGTCTCCACACTCAGAAGAATGATAACTAGATTATTTCGTCTCATTTCTACAATTTTGTTTGTTCGAGAAGAAATTACTTTAAATGTTTAGCAAATAGATGAGGGACCCGAGTGAAAGACATAAATAAAATAAAAGAGAGAGTGAGATAAATTGAGAGACTTGTGTTGGAAAGATATTTTTAGATTTGACCACTGCCAAATGTCTTGTAGTATGTTTCCAAGTTGTTGTCTGCCTTCTTTGATTTGCCTGAGTTGAGCGTTTGGTAGAGTGCCGCACTGGTGCGATTGGCTGTTCGAGTCAAGTAGTACAAAAAAAAAAAAGTATAGCCTTTATATGCGTTGTCTTAAAAATATTCTCAAGTAGTGTATCGAGTTTAGTATAAATTTATTACTTAATAATATTAAATGTATACTCAATAGTATTTATACTCTAAAGTTTCAATTGTGTATTTTCGAGTATTATTTGTATACGAACCTACATCGAAAATTCGATAACTATCGCGTTAGCTGGTAATTAGCGGTTATTGTTTTTCACGTTAGTAATTATACCCGGTACCCATAGGGTACAAGGGTATTATAAGTTAGTGCCAACCGAGAATATGAACCAGGCAGAAGGAGGCATCTCCAACCCCATAAAGTATATATATTCTTGATCAGCATCACCAGCCGAGTCGATTTAGCCATGTCCGTCTGTCCGTTTGTCCGTCCGTGTGAAACAACAGATCTCAGAGACTATAAGAGCTGGAGTTACCAAATTTGGTGACATCATTGGAATCTGTTGCACGCAGATCAAGTTTATTTTTAAATTTGACCACGCCCACTTCCGCCCTCAAAAATCATAATAAACGTAAAATAAGCTATACTCGTTATTTTCGGGTTAAAGTTATTAAATTAAATAAATTAACGTTAAATAACGGACGCTTTCTGAAAATTTCAGTAAAATCGGATAATAAACATGCGAGATATTAGCAATAAGGTTAGAATTTTAACACATTCACCTAAGGCACTGCTGTTGCTGTTGCAAGCTGTAGCCGACAGGTGGCGCAATCGAGCCTTGGCCGCGCGATATAATGGCGCCAACTGCAGAAGAAATGACAAAAGAATAGGGCAAAAAATTACAAAAAAAAATACATAATAATAATAAATTCATTTTTTGGCGTCCTTATAAAATGTAGCATTCATATTTAAGTATGATATTAAATTGTTTAGGTCGGGAGCTTATTCGATAGGCGATTTATTTTAAGAAGTATCGAAGTAGAGTATGATAATGTATGTACAATTTTAAATTGCCTTTTAGTCACTAAGCAAGAAATATATAGAGGCGTCAAACAGCAGAAAAAGTGCTATCAACCAAACTGCTGAGCCTGGAACCCCAGAGCAGCCGAACGAAATGTCTAGCACCCCAGAAAGCGTTCGGCTTTTCGAGTTCGAAGCATTCGTTCGAAAGCCAGAACAACAACAAACCGATTTTCAGTCGCAGATCAAATGCGGAACGATGAGGCACGGCCGCGCGTCTGCGCGCTGGGCTCTCGTTTCTCTGTATGTGTGTATATGTGTACAAGCGCTCGCACGTTTGCATGCGTGTGCAAAAGACACGGTTGCCGCTCTTCTTTGTTATGTTTTTGATCCTGGGTTGTCTGCGGCCACAGCAAGTGGCGCTGCGACGGCTCATTTGCTTATGACGTCACGACAATGTGAAAATTAGTTTTATTATCGCCATCACTTTTTTATGCCCTATGACCCAAACAAAAATCAATTACATTAATAGACTTAATATATGTACATACTTGTGTATTTTTATTTATTTCAGTACATTTTGAGATCAAAATTAAATAATTTTTGAATCTTTAATAATATAATTATGATAATTTATTAAAAGTGCGTTTAAACTGTGAACAGCATGCGTGCACATACACACCTGATCATATTAATAGGTACACATAGAATAAAGACGTTTTTTTCATACTTAAAGTGTTGACATGTTTTTTATTTATGATTTTTTGTTGTTGTCAATGTCTGGCTACACTGTGACAAAGAGTTAAAAGAGGCAATGCCCCGTATATCGAAGCTTTTCTATAAATTGTGAGTCAACCACACATTTCGCCTGATCATAATAATAGGTACAGTCTCCGTTTCTCATAAAAACTTTGTAATCTTATTATCCGTACCAACAAAGTTTCAAAACTAATGATGAGGGTTGCATCACAATACAGAACCAAGATTTATATCTCTTACCAAACGAAAGTTCTATCATAATCATTGACTCAAATACTGGAACACATAGCACAAATGGTGTTAAAGGTCTTCATTTTCTTTTTTTCTTTTCTGAATGAAATAAGATATGAGTGTGAATGTGAAATGGATAGAACTCGGTTTACTGGTATTACTTCGACTCTCAAAAACTTAATCTCCATGCTGGGTGGAACAGAGAAGAGGTTTTCAAATCTTAGGGACATTTCAGCTGAAGACTAGAAGAAAGTCATTTTAAATCCATCGGCACGCTGCATGTTTTGCCTTTTTTAATTTTTGTGAATAATTTTGAAATTAGTGGTTTTTTGGCAACTTTAGGTAAATTTCGTTTAGCTACTGTCAATAAAAAGAGTTCAATAAATATTTTTTTTTAGAAAAAATTGATCGAAATTGTCATTGTACTAAAGAAGAAGCTCGATTGGTTCTTAGTCTGAAAAATGAAGTCAAATCTTTGCAAGAAAGGTCTCATAATTTTGTTAAAAATGCATTAGAAAGGAAACCAAGCCAGGAAACACGCGGAATGCCACAATAAACAACATCAAAGGCTATTACAGCAGAAATAAGGAATTCAACTATCCGAAGACAACTAGGAAATGCTCACCTACTAGGAAGAATTGCCAGAAAGGTTCCACTTATGGAAATTAAACTTTTTTTCTCACCAACACATGAAATGTACCTATTATTATGATCAGACCGAAAACGTATCTAAGACAAAAAAATATCTCCTTTGTGTTATATTATTATCCTATGATACAATTAAGTTTATTTTATTAAATACAAATAGTTAAAGAACTAATGAGATAAGACTTAAAGTTTAAAATAATGAAGAAAACTTTTTCTGTTACCTCAAAGTCCAAGTTGATGTGTGTACCTATTAATATGATCAGGTGTGTATGTGCACGCATGCTGTTCACAGTTTAAACGCACTTTTAATAAATTATCATAATTATATTATTAAAGATTCAAAAATTATTTAATTTTGATCTCAAAATGTACTGAAATAAATAAAAATACACAAGTATGTACATATATTAAGTCTATTAATGTAATTGATTTTTGTTTGGGTCATAGGGCATAAAAAAGTGATGGCGATAATAAAACTAATTTTCACATTGTCGTGACGTCATAAGCAAATGAGCCGTCGCAGCGCCACTTGCTGTGGCCGCAGACAACCCAGGATCAAAAACATAACAAAGAAGAGCGGCAACCGTGTCTTTTGCACACGCATGCAAACGTGCGAGCGCTTGTACACATATACACACATACAGAGAAACGAGAGCCCAGCGCGCAGACGCGCCGCCGTGCCTCATCGTTCCGCATTTGATCTGCGACTGAAAATCGGTTTGTTGTTGTTCTGGCTTTCGAACGAATGCTTCGAACTCGAAAAGCCGAACGCTTTCTGGGGTGCTAGACATTTCGTTCGGCTGCTCTGGGGTTCCAGGCTCAGCAGTTTGGTTGATAGCACTTTTTCTGCTGTTTGACGCATCTATATATTTCTTGCTTAGTGCTTTTAGTGTAAAGCACAAACGTTTAGATACCGGGTATCTCACAGTCGAGCACTGTTGTCACCAAATTTGGTAACTCTAGCTCTTATCGTCTCTGAGATCTGTTTACCAACACGGACGGACAGACGGACAGACATGGACATGGCTAGATCGATCAAGAATATATATACTTCATAGGGTTGGAGATAAATTGCATCAGAATTTTGGGCTCCAGGCACTGACACTGCATAAATGCGCCAACTATGCACTCACCGGTAACCCGAGACCGACCAGTTGGTTGAACTGTTGGTCATCCAGACAAAGACGAACCCAAGCTAGAACTTCAGCCAATGGGCGACAAGAGGGGAGTGAATACTGGGAACAGTTTAGGTCGTTCCGGTGATCAATAGGAGAAACTAGGCACCGTCTAGGGTATTAAAGTCCCCAATTTAGCAGTACGGGGGCAATCAGAGTCAGAGTTACTAGAAGAGAAGCTACGGTTCTGCTGATCGACATCCGCGCCGTGTAACCAAGTCGGTCACCCCTTAAAAGTTCGGTTGGACACTCAAGTTCGAAGTTCAGCGCACAGACCCCGACGGTAGTAACACCGACGAAAAAGCCAATTCGCCGCGGAAAAAGTAACCACAAGGATAATGGGATCGAACAGCTCCAAAGCCTCTGGAAACACCGCCAATGTCATCAACACAGTAGAGGTAGTCGATCACAAAGACGAGATCGTCCAAGTGTACAGAGTGCTGCAGTTTATTGCCGGTCTCTTGGTAGTTCTACTACTGCTTAAAGAACTCCGTACATACCAAAAGATGATCCAAGGACATCAGGACCGGAGCCACGAACTGGAGAAGCTTGTCACTCTTGCCAACCATTGACCGCCAGAAGTAGAAGCCACAACGTCGCATCAATCTACAGATCCCTCATCGCAACCAATACTACCTTAGATAAAAACGGGCATAATCTTTAAGGCACCTAATTAACAGATATTATCAATTAAAACAACCGCTAGCTAATCAAGCAGACAGGACCACCAATATTATCACTGTGGACGGCAGTCCACCGCGTGACGATGAGCACCGAGACTGTGGTGCGCAAGGAGACTACTATATACAGCCGTAGAATTGAAAATCTGCTACGATAGTCCGATCAGAACCATTTAAATCTTGATCGAAAAGTATTGTAAACCTCTTTGAAACTGCAGACTAAGATTTTTCAAAAACGGATTAGATTAGGAGAAATTCGAGTGAAAGTGCGAAATTGAAAATTTTGAAAATTGGAGCTATTGGGGCCGGTGGAGCAAAAATCCCCAAATTTTTAATGTTGTTGTGATCTAGCTTTAAATACGCGTCGAATGACACCTCGATCATCCTGATCCCATACTCCGTTCAAAAGATATTCAATAAACAACATTTTAACGGCCTTTCCGAAATGAAAACGTTTGTCCTGTTGTTTGTCTGACTGTCTGTCTGCCGATTTTTTTGTTTTAGAGTCCTAGAACCATTTTCATTTTGTTAAACAGCTCGAGCTGAACAACTTTTGTTCTACTACTTTTTGGTTTTCCCGCTAGTTTTGCGGTAAAAAAGCTAAAAAAGGCCAGATTTCCCGCGCCCATAACTTCTAAACGACTAAAGCTACAGAAACGTGCTATATGTCGTTTGAAAGGTATTTTAAAATGATAATAGCTTTGCCTTGACATAATTTATCTAAATATGATATTTAAGAATTTATAATTAAAATTAATTTTTTTTAAGTTTGTGAAGTTTCCTTAAAAATGGCTCTAACGATTTTGATAGTCACTCAAGGTGACTACGCATATCTGGGAAAATTCGCTTTCTCGAGATATTACTCATTAAAATTAGTAGCAAAGATCCCATATACCTATATATGCATGCACTATACATACATTTATGTAAAAAATCATGTAGTCATATAGAGACGTGCACAATGCAATAAAATTTAAAACCATCAAAGGAAATTTAATATAATTTAAATTTAAAAGAAATCTAATTGTTGCGTTTTCCACTACTTTGCCGGGAAAAAAGGAAATTTCTTGCGCCCATAACTTCTGAACGACTAAAGTTACAGAAACGTCCTATATGTATGTTGTTGGAAAAGTATTTTGATATGATAATTACTTTGCCCTGACAAAATTTTTCTAAATATTATAATTAAGAATTTAGAATTCACATTTTTTTTTTTAAGAATAAAATTGTTGTTGTTTAATGGTTTTTACGATTTTTATAGTCACTTCAGGCCGTATAGCCCTTGAAATATTTCGGGGTACAACACATACCTCCGAAAATTCGCTTTCTCATCAAAATTAGTAGCAATGATCCCATATAGCTAACTTCTTTTATGCATTTTTTTGTTAATTTTTCCCATTTGAGTTTCAAACAAAAACTTGTAACAACAATGGAAGACCTATGTATGTACATACATATAGTATGTCATTTAAAAAACTTCTGATATCAAATAAAAACACCTCTTTACGAGGAGAGATTAAAGTGACGATGGCACATTCAACTCAAAAAATGTCTGATACCAAATTTAAATCCATATGTAAGTGTGCACCTCTCCCGCCTCTCTAAGTATGGCTTTAGGCCATTTGGGCTGTGCGCGCCGTTGAAAAACTGATTTATCCTTTAGCTTGATGCACATAGCTTTTAGTACTGTGTATTTTACGGTCGAGCACAATTGACCATACCTTTCTTAATTGTTTGTATGATAGTGTGTTTGCTAAGCATAAATAAATAAATCGATAAAGAAAGATTAAATGAGAGAAGAGATGAAAAGATGTTCTTTGATATTTGATTCGTATATGTATTATAATTTCACATATATGTACATATGTATATCCATTAAATAAGTTTTAAACTTTTTTAATAAAATAAGCTAATTTCTTTGTAGCAATTAAAGAAGTAAAATAGACCAACAAGTAATGTGGATCTTAAATTTTTTTTTCTATGAGTAAAGTTTTACTTCTTTGTTGTCTTCTTACCGATATCTCCCAGCTTTGGGCTGTAATTTTCATAAAATTTATGCAGATTAAATGTGGCAGACAAGATTGTTTAGCCAGGAAAGTGACATTAAACTCGCATAAGGCGCATTAGCAGAGACAACAAAGATGTCCAAATAATAAAGGCAACCTGTGCTGTTTTGGGCTGGCGCTCAAGTTGATTAAATAAATCACAGCAGGTAAATTTCACTTGAAACCGTTCTCGACATGCGTGAGAACAGCTGACAGACTGAAAAACCGGCATACAGAGCCACAAAACTTGAAGAAACAGAGAAAAAAACTCACGAAAAATATCTGAATTAAAAGTGTAATCCGTTCTTCCGGAACCATGTTCAACGCAAGGAATGTGGAAGAAAAGCCTTACCTGCAGTTTGTATTTGACTTTCTTATTTATATGATTTCAGATTTTTCTGATATTTAAAATCTTGTAAATTAAAAATAATGTAAGTAGTATTAGAATTACCCAAAAATAAAATTGATTTAAATCTCCCCTTTCATATATATATATATGACCCCTTAAGCTCTTTGGGAATCAAACATTGTTAATTCTAGAATTATTTAGCTTGTATCTCATAGTTTTCTCAGTGCAGAACATACGTAATGAAACCGACTGACACGTAAAATGTATTGCCCAGGAGCAAGCCCTCCGACGGATGGAGAGCCTGTAGAGGTGGACGAGAGCGCTGTACAGCTTTGCCATTTACAGCCCGGCAACAATTTGGACAAGTAGCTGCCAAGCACCAGAGATAACTCAGACATAAGGCCGCGGGAGCTGGGAGCTGGGCTTTTCATGGGCCATTATGCCAACAGTGTGTAACAATTTCAGGGGAGAAAAAGGAAGCCCGCCGGGAATTGAATTAGTTTGCATTTATATTTGATGTTCGGCCAGCAGAATGACACATTTTCGCGTTGACGACTCGCCGGCAACCTCGGTGGCTCTTTAAATATTTTGTACAATTAATTGGATTTCGCTGGTGGCTAATTAAATGGCTCCAAGCCAGAACTAATTTACATGATCGTGACACGCAAGCATATGGCCGGTGCGCGGGTATTCCACACGGAGTATTTTACCACCTGCAAGGTGTGCGAAGTTCACTTGTCAATTATAATTTTCTTTGAGCAATTTCAACGGTGTCGAATGCCACGTCAGTGTCAAGGCTCTGTGGCAATTAAGCGTGCGGGACCCCATTTATAGGATTTCCATATTCCCATTCAATAAATGCAAAATGCGGGGCAATTACCATTGAAGATATTTCTGTCTCTAATTGCTCATGTACGTCGGGTGAAGGTCGACGTTGACGTACAAGTACATTCTATTCACCCTGCACAATGACAGCCATCTGAAAGGTGACAGGAACTAACAATAGATTTAAGGGGCGGTATTTGGTGCTAAATGCAATCTTTAAAGAACATTTTAAACATTTTATAATTAGTAAAACTGGACTTAAATGTTTCAGAAATAAATGTTGCCGAAATCATTTATTAATTGTTAAAATATGACTTAAAATTTTAAAAGGAATAAAAAAGGTAGAAAGCTATATTCGAGAGTTTGCGTTTAATGTCTAATTATGCTTAAAGCTATTGGAAAAACTTAAATATAACATAGTTGAAAGCGCAACAAATGATATGGGTAAATGGAATCGCTTGGTGATGCTTATTAAGAATATATTTTCTTTATGGAGTCGGAAATGCCTAGCAGAGCCCTTATAAATTCATTATCGATTGGCACTAAGTTATACATAATTCCCTTGTACCCTATTTCTCTTTGTACAGCTCTGTAAAACAGAATTTTCATATTAAGTGGACGTGTTTGGTTGTAAGCAACTTATATCTGAAGAATATATTTCACACAAATCAGGCGTGTTAAACTTTTTTCGATTCTTGGCCTTGAACTGTTTGTAGACTTTATGGCAAGTTTGAGTCCATTTCGTCTGAAACTTGAGCTCTGTATTTCAAAATATTTGCCAACTTCGCCTAACTTACTTTCCTTGGCAATTTGGAAAGTCAATTAGGCATTTAGACAGTTAATTATGAGACACGCCCACGCAGACACCTTCGCCTGAAAAAGGGGAAAACTTTTAAAAACTCATTAATGCATAAATTTAGGGGCGCTTAAATAGCGGGGCACAACGGCCTGAGCAGCCCATAAGCAGTTCTATTCCGGATTAGAATCCCGAAGCCCAGTCGATGGCGAGCCTTCAGTTTCACGGCAACTCCGATGCGGACGTAAGATACGATGTCGCATTGGATCCGGCTCGGGACTCGAACCTGTTCCGCCTGCTGATGGGCCTGCAGCTGGCGATGGGAATGGTGCCGTCGCCCAGACTGCCCAAGTGGTGGCCACACTGGCTGAGATCTGGCGGGAGGCTAATAGCCCGGATCTACTGCTCGATGGTGATCTTTACATCCCTGCACCTCGGCGTGTTGTTCACCAAAACGACGCTGGACGTCCTACCGACGGGCGAGCTGCAGGGCATAACCGATGCTTTGACAATGACAATCATCTACTTCTTTACCGGTTACGGCACTATCTACTGGTGCATCCGGTCGAAACGCCTGCTAGCCTACATGGAGTACATCAACCGTGGGTATCGCCACCATTCGCTGGCCGGCGTTACCTTCGTGAGCAGCCATGCTGCCTTCCGGAAGTCCAGAAGCTTCACAGTCGTGTGGATAATGGCCTGCCTGCTGGGCGTCATCTCCTGGGGCGTCTCGCCCCTGATGCTGGGTATCCGGACGCTGCCGCTGCTCTGCTGGTATCCCTTTGATGCCATGGCTCCTGTCACCTACACGGCAGTGTACGCCACCCAGCTTTTTGGCCAGATCCTGGTGGGCGTCACTTTCGGCTTCGGGGGATCATTGTTTGTGACCTTAAGCCTATTGCTCCTCGGCCAGTTCGATGTGCTCTACTGTAGCCTGAAGAACATGGATGCCCATGCCAGGTTACTGTCTGGGGAGTCAGTGAAGGATCTCAGGTAAAATGCTAGTTTTTGGCTCAAGTGAGTTCTCTATTTAAGCAGATTTTCAACCGATACTTCAGATTGCTGCAAAGGGAGCTGTTGCTAGAGGACTCCACCCGGGAGCTAAACCAATATGCCGTGCTGAAAGAGCACCCAACAGATTTACCGACACTTTGTGCAGGACGTGCCAGTCCCGTCCAGGTGAATGTGTTCCGAGGCGCCCTGGTGGAGTGCGTGCGGCTGCACCGATTCATCCTTCACTGCTCCATGGAACTGGAGGACCTGTTCAGCCCGTACTGCCTAGTCAAGTCCCTCCAGATCACCTTCCAGCTGTGCCTGCTGGTCTTCGTGGGCGTGTCCGGGACACGCGAGGTACTGCGTATCGTCAACCAGCTGCAATATCTAGGACTGACCCTCTTCGAGTTGCTGATGTTCACCTACTGCGGGGAGCTGCTAAGCCGGCACAGCGTCCGGTCCGGAGATGCCTTCTGGCGGGGCGGCTGGTGGAAGCACGCCCACCTCATCCGCCAGGACATCCTTATCTTTCTGGTCAACAGTCGACGCGCAGTCCATGTGACCGCCGGCAAGTTTTATGTAATGGACGTGAATCGTCTGAGATCGGTAAGAAGTTACAATGTGCATAGACTAAAAATCTTCAATTAATCTTAATTTCTTAATTTTGTTCTTAAATCCTTTCAGGTGATAACACAGGCTTTTAGCTTCCTGACTTTGCTGCAAAAACTAGCGGCCAAGAAAGCCGAAACGGATTTTTAAGCTGGAACCGCATTCTTTAACATTGCTTGTTCATGTTGCTATTTATTCTGCACATTAAAAACAAGTCGAATAAAATGCAAATAATATTTGCGTTTCCGCGTTTCCTCGTCTCATTGTTTGCTTAACATTTAACAATTTACAGCACAAGGGGGGTATGACGAGGACCTGCCCCCAGTTCACCCCCCAGACGGCATAAATCTTAGTCCCATGTCTCTTTTGCCTTTGGCGTGATGATAAAAAGCCCTTTTCCCAAGAAAAGGGGGGAAGTTTCCATCTGAAAAATGTTGGTAGGCTTTCAGCTAGGGACAATTGAGTGCCCTTTCGGTGGATAAACATGTTTAAGGGAGCGAAACGGCTTGAGCTAGTTTACTAATTTAAGTGACATTTAATAAGGTAATATTTAGGCAATTTTTCTTAAATTCTTTATGGAAAAATATGCACAGGGGTTTACCTGGAGTTATAGGGAATCTCCCGTGACCCCTTCAAATAAAGTTGATTTGCGGTGTACATCCTAACTGTGCACAGAATCGTCCGATATGAAATTCAGAATATGCATTAGTTAAAGGATAATTGTCCGGAAGTATCACCGTGGAGTTTTTCTTTTTTTTTCATTTTTTTTTTCGATTTTCATGAAAGTTTGAAGTCAAAAATTCAATTCTTAACTAAAAAAAAAAAATTAATTTTTAAATAAAAAATAAATTAAAAAAAAAAACCCGAAGGTGATACCTGGAGAATCAATTGCAGAAGCTGTGTGCAAAATTTCAAAACGATCGGTCAAATAGATTTTGAGTAATCGTGTATACATACATCGAACATAGAATGACCTCCGTTCAACTACCCATTACTTCGTTATTTTTGCTCCGATCGATGTCAAATTTTGACTTTTTATTCTTGAGATGTTAGGCATTCATAAAAAAAAAAAAAATGTCGAAAAAAAATAAATAACCTACACCCCCCTTAATAGTCAGACTACTTTCTGTGTACTGTGTATGTATATAATAATAAAAAATATTAATAAAAAACATAGTGACAAGAAATAATTCCCTTATTCATAAGTGACGATTTTTAAGTTTGAAACCCACCAAGACATTTTTTTATGCTGCATTAAAAAGTCCATGGCATTCTGCTTTTCCTCCTTTATAAATACTAAAATAAAAGTTCTTCATTAGAGTTCAATTAATAACTGCTCCTTTTTTTAATTACTCCTTTCACTAATTTGATTATTCTATTTACTCTTTTCATTTAATCAAAAATAAAAATGTCCAGCTTAAATGACAGAAAACAATCTGCCCGACAAATGCCAGCTGAACCATCATCGAAAAATGGCCAATAACTATCCCTTTGACAAGGCAAAATCGTGAATTAAGCTAATGTACTCACTCAAAAATAGAATCACTGCGATGCCTACGCTTATCTGTTGAGTAAATTTCCGATATTTTAAAAGAAGCCTAAAAGTCGCCTTTAATTTTGCGATTGCACGTTGTAAGCACGCGAACTTATGGCAAAGTTTTCAACTCATTTGCGCTTTGCATTTTTCATTGTGTCACAGACACAGATACTAACAAACCCAATCCACCCACGGCCACATGAGGGGAAAAGTTTTCCTTCTTTTTTGGGTGACTTGCCATAACTTTGGATCTGAAATCTGGAATGGGACGGAATGGTAAGGGATAGGTCTACCCATTGCTCCATTGCTACGTGTGTATTTATAGAGACTCATTTGTTTCAGTTTTTGCCGCCTACTCTGGGCGCCTGAATGATTACATTTTTGTTCCTTTGTATTGTTGCGCTTTTTGTGCCTTCGCCCAGCTCTGTTTCGTTGCGGAAATGCCATTCACTTTTTCCACTTCCGCTTCCAAGTCCCTTTCACGCTAACTACCTTTATGCGTGTCTGCTGGAGCCAGCAGGGTATTTATATTACATAATGTTTGATAAACGCAGTGAACAGTTAAGCTTTGCTCCCGTCGACAAATGTCCTGGCCATATTTCCCCTGAAAATATCAGTTGCTGGCATGGCAACCGTCCCTGAATTTTGCAGAACCCTGCAGGCGATGGTCTCCAGGGCATAACGGCGGCCAAAGCGTCCGGGATTAGCTTTTGAGCTGGGGAAATACTGCATTCAATGACTACTGTCATCAAGTCATCTAGCTGTAGAATAAAAAAAATAATAACCAAAAGACCTAAATATAAGTTGACCTCAATAAAGGTGTTTGTTACTGCAAAACTTTTATTGATACAATTGTTTGCAGATATAGCAAATAATGCCTTAAACTATACTTACATACTTACTTATTAAAAAGAAAAATACAAATTTAGAAATAAAACACAAACCTAAACAAGAAAGGAAGTTATCTTTCGTTAAGCTAAAATGTTTGTACCCTGCAGTTATAAGAAGTAGGAAACAAGTAGGGTGAAATTAAAAGACACATGTACATGGAAAAAAGGGAAAAATGTTGACAAATGATGTTGAGCAATACGCATTATAGAAATATAAGATTATTTTTGGGTTCTGTTCATATCTGTGTATATGAACCGAGAGCCGCAAATTTAAATATGTAATCTAATAGCTGACAGAGGTGCATGGGTGCACATGTAATCTCAAGTACGCGATACTTTAATTGTCGCCGAGAATCTTCACGCACCCTCGGCGGGGGACCATGGATAAGGTTGACCCCGGTCAGACTAACAGCTGTGCGGCCTCTGCGTAGGCCATAGATAAGAGTGAAATTAGAATCCAATCTCTATACAAAAACTCACCGTGTAAATGTCTTATTATTTGGGACCGCTTTACAGTATTATAAATTAGTGCCAACCAAGAATGTATGTTACAGGCAGAAAGAGGCATCTCTGACCCCATAAAGTATATATATATTCTTGATCGTCATCACCAGCCGAGTCGATTTAGCGTCCGTCCGTATTGGTCAACACACTACAGAGACTATAAAAGCTAGAGCCACAAAATTTGGTGACAGCAATCTAAAATTTTAAAATTTGGCCACGCCCACATCCGCCCCCGAAAATTATAAAAACTTTACATAATATTCGTAATATTCGATTCAAAGTGAATACATAAACTAAATAAAAAGGACTGTGCGGTCGATATCTTAAAATTTGAGTAAAATCGGATAATAAACTTGGGAGCTATTAGGCAATAAAGTGGGAATTTGAAGATAGGGTCTACCAGACACCTAATGCTTGTTGCGAAGCTGCGAGTAGCCGACCGGTTCGAGGGATCGATCCCTTGCGCAGTCCAAATTTTCTTATTTTATTTTCAGTATTCTTTTGTTATTATTTTTTTTTTTTTATAAAAAATTTAATAAAAGCAGATCCAATCGCTTTACGATCGAGTGCGTGTTTTTTTATATTTAGCTTATAAATAGTTTAAACAAGTGGAAAAGCTACAGTCGAGGGTGACCGACTGTGTGATACCCGGTACCCAAAGCATTGTGGGTGAAATTAAATAGCCCATGAACATGGAAAAATAAAATGTTGACTAATGAAGACAAATGTTCCCAGGAACTTGTTGAGCAACATCCAAAACAGACAAATGTTGCTAGGGACATGTTGAGCAACACCCAAAACAGACAAATGTTGCTAGAAATATGTTAAGCAACACCGATTGTCACAGAAGAGGAAGAAACCTACACAGAAACTTTATTGTTAATAACTTCCATGTTTGTCATCCGATTTTCCTCAAATTTTCAGAAAACGTCCACGAAGGCCTACTTATTTATTTTATCTATTTACTTTAAGCCGAAAATTATGACTATAGCATAAATACCGTTCTTAATGATTTTCGGGGGCGCACAGTGGGGTATGGGACCCCAAAAGTGGCGGTCAAATCAGGTGGGCATATTTTGGATAGAGGCCTTTTTTTCTGTTAGATATGGCAAAACAAGGTAAAAAAATGTTGTTTGTTTTAAAATTAAATTATTTTTTTTATTTTTAAAATTAATATTAATTTTTTTCAAAATTTGTTTTAGTATGAAAGATTTTTTTGTTTTTAAGAATTTTGTAACCAAATCCTACATTTTTAGGACAAATTTTATCAGAATCGGACTACTATATATTATAGCTGCCATTTAAAAAATAGTTTAATTTATTTAATTTTTTACAAAAATACAAAGTTAAAAAAAAAAAAAAATTAATTATTTATTATTGTTGACTTAATAATCTTACAAAATTTTATTAACAGTGAACAACTTTTACAAAAACTCAAATAAATGTTAAGAAAAAATACAAAAAAAAAACTGTTCTTTATTTGGCATTTTTAGTCAAACCCATAAATAAACAAGTAAGAAAGCTACAGTCGACTGTGCTCGACTGTGAGATACCCGGTACCTAAACGTTTGCGCTTCACACTAAAAGGCAATTTAAAAATGTACATTCACTACATTGTACATACATACATTGGCGCCATTATATCGCACGGCCAAGGCTCGAATGCGCCACCTGTCGGCTACAGCTTGCAACAGCAGTGCCTTAGTGCGGTGTGTTAAAATTCTAACCTTATTGCTAATATCTCCCATGTTTATCATCCGATGTTACTGAAATTTTCAGGAAACGTCCATTTTATTTTATTTATTTATTGTATCTATTAACTTTAACCCGAAAATAACGAGTAAGCTTAATAACGTTTTTTATGATTTACGAGGGCGCAAGTAGGCGTGGCCAAATTTTAAAACAAACTTGACCTGCGTGCAACAGATTCCAATGTTGTTACCAAATTTGGTAACTCTAGCCCTTATAGTTTCTGTTGTTTCACACGGACAGACGGACGGACAGAAGGGCATGGCTAAATCGACTCGCCTGGTGGCGCTGATCCAGAATATATATACTTTATAGGGTCGGAGATTTCTCCTTCTGGCTATTACATATATTATCTCTTGGCACTAACTTATAATACCCTTGTACCCTCTGGGTACCAGGTATAGAAACGTCATTATCATTGCGATAAGTATTTTTAATTAATGATTGTTTTAATTCGATAGAGTTTTTGTTCGGGAAGTGAAAGTTTGTTTATCGGGTATCTCATAATTGAACACACTCGACTGTAGTTTTCTTACTTTATTTTCTTTAACAAAATTTTTTAGCAGATGACTTTCTATTCTCGTTCTTTTTACTCTCATTTTTAATACCCAAAAATTAAAAGCATAAGGTTTAGGCAATTAGTTAGAGCCAGTATCGGAGAAAAATTTATGCAATCAAACTTTTGAATTCAATATGGCTTATTAACAAATTGACATATTGCTAGTATTATTGTAGCTATTATTATAAAACTAATTTAATTTTTCAACCTCAGCTAAATTGAGTAAATCAAACTTAAGTCAATGAACGAAAACTAAATTTTCTTTCAGTTGCCGTTGCCGCTCCCGTTGCCCCAGAGTTCTGTCAGCCAACGAAAACTGTGCAGAGCGCCCGCATAGAATTGACAGGATCTAGCCGCAGGCATTGCTGTCAATATCCCACCAAATACTCCCACCGCCTATAGGTGGCCACCTTTGAAGTAGCCTTCTGAATTAAATTAACAAAGGCATGCCGAGTCAACATTTTCAGCAGCCAGCTGGCGGTATTTTAATTGAAAGCAATCAATAATAGGCCCCGGTAGCAGCATGTCAACTCGTACTGCCAAGAAAGCTGAAGAAAATAGGGAGAGCTGTCGGGACTCGAAGGAAATTATGATTGTCAAATAGCGCGACACTGATTGGCATTTTATTTTTTCAGAAATGTTTTTACCTCTTTTAATAAAATGTATATAAATATATTTATATATTTGAGTTTTACTCCGACCTTCAAAGACTTGCACTTTAATTTTTCAGAAATGTTTTTACCTCTTTTAATAAAATAACTATAAATATATTTATATATTTGAGTTTCACTCCGACCTTCAAAGAGTAAAGACGTGCATTACATTAACATTAATAGAACAGACAATAAAACATTGTAAAAGCCCTAAAATATCCGCCCATTTCTAAGAAAAAGTACAGACAAAAGAGGATGATACATGCACCAATACACAAACCTGCATCAACTGTAAATACGAAGATGACGAAACTAAACACCACAACGCAATGGACAAATGATGCCCCGCCTTCATAAAACATAAAGAACTGAATGCCATCAAAACAATTCAAAAAGTGGTCCACAAGACAGACCGCTTGATTTACAACACACGTCACACTCACCCACCAATGCATTACGCCCTGAAAGTAGCACTTCCAGCGCACAAAATACCAGTTACAGAAACAACAACGCACACAACTAAAGCATCAAAAACAACCTTATCAACCCCAAATCATACTACATGACAAACTATCACCTACAAAGACTCCCCGGAAGAACCCATCGGTACCATAGGATCAACATCAAAATACTCAACACGCTCTGAACTCTCCGACGAACTAAAACTTAAAATATTCACTGCTAAATCAAATTAATTAGGAATTAACCTAAAAGCAAAAGAAAACCAAGAATAACATATACGATCACACGAGTACAATGAATACTGATGAAGAACTCGACCTATAAAATCCTATAAAATATATATTAATCTAGTTTAAAGAAAGCTTAACACTAAACTACTACAGGGTATGTCCCCTGTACATAGAACATAGACATAAGCTCCTCCAAAAAACCCTGGAAGAAATAGTAGATCCCAAAAATATAGTTACAACAATTTAATTTCTGAAATCCATAAACCTTTACAATAGCGTATAAGTTTAATCCTACTTTTCATACATAATACCAATTTGAACTATAAAATCCATTGTTAAACCAATATTGTTACTTATTGCAACATAATATTTAAGTAGAAGGCCAATGCAGCTATTTTTTAACACAAACCAAAAATTGCCCTCACTTTGTAATTTCCGGTAATTTCTTTATAATAATAATAATAATAATAATAATAATAATATTTATATATTTAATGAAAATAATGAATAATTTTATGTTTCATATGGATTTAATAATAAAACAGGCTAAGCTATCCTCACTCAATGGCATTATACATTTTAATCTGCTTTCCGAGTTGTGATCCCAGATTCAATTCACACTTCTAAAAAGGGCTAGACACCTGACGAAGTGATGTTTCATCATCCACTCGGTGGGCGGTAATCTAATCAGGACAACCCTCACCTAGCTGGGCTGATGTCAAAGAACTCGGCCATTGTTGGGTAATTTCATTATTATTCCATATTACATTTCCATGCTGTCCCCATCATCTAGGAGAGCAATGGAATGTGCTTCTGAATTTCAAACATAATTGCCTTTGGATTGTACAACATGTCGCATACGCAATGTCAGTCCCCAAACAAAAAGGTAAATAAGGGGTCCATCGTGTGCGTACACATGTATGTGCATATACTCGTATGTTTATGTACAGTGGCTCACAGCTTATTTGATGCATCACATTTAGCCTTAAAAGTAATTGTTATAATTGTTATAATCAAACTTTACACTTGCTTCTTTTCTCCCCTTTGCTGTATCACATCCTTTAAGTTTTAAATACTAAAAATGTCTGTCTGTCTGTCCGTTGCTACGCAAACTAGTCTCTAAGATTTTGAGCTATATGGCTGAAACTTTCAGAATAGTCTTTTTTTTTATTGCAGTTAGTATATGTACAGTGGGGAGCAAAAGTGATTCCACGTTCGAAATTTTCGTGTTCGAGAGCTCATAAAACCTGAACGAATGAAGTTAATGAAACAAACTTTTTTTCCTCTATTCCTTATTCAATTTGGAACAAATAGACGTAAATATAAAAATAATAAAAGAAACAATGTAATAGTTATAAATAAAAAACCAAAACAAAAGACATGTACTCAGTTTTGCACCTTATATGAAAAAATCAATGGAAATTCTATATTAATATTAGGTCCAAAGACAATTCTTGTCTTTATAATTTTTTATGTAGTTTGGCATCTTTTCAACCCATTTCACAATAATTCCATTTAGAATTTGATTCCACGCCAGTTTCACACGCATCTAAGGACCGCCTACGTTGCATTAAACTGATTGATATCGCCCGAGATATTTGATCATGATTGACCATAGGTTTTCAATCAGATTAAGGTCGGGACTTTGAGTCAATTACTCAATCGACATACAAATTTGATTTTCCACCCATTTCTTACACATTTTCGAAGTGTACTTAGGATACCCCCCTTGTTCAAAAGTACATTTTCCTTCATAGAAGCCATATTTATCCAGAAAATTTTTAAAAATTGCTTGGAAAATATTTAAAATAGTCTTCTTTACTCATAATTCCATAAATTTTGTGCAAAGGCTCAACTTGCCATGATGTAAAGCTATTATATTTCCTCCTCCATGCTATACGGCTTGCTCACATATTGTCTTTGAAGCTTGTTACTCGACCTACGCGAACAATACTACATCCTATATTATTTGACTGGAAATGGTTAAACATGGATTCTTTTCACCAAATATCACATTTCCTATCATATACTGTCTAATTTTTGTGTGTCAATGCGAATTTCAATCGAACCTTAACACCTTCCTAGGAGAGAGCTGGTTTATTTTGTTTCCCCAATTGCGGCATTTTAAGTTCTACCCAATAGTACCGAGTTCGCACTTGAACTTTTTCACAGAATTGATTAAATTATAAAGAAGGAAGACTATTTTAAATATTTTCCAAGCCCATTTTCAATATTTTTTGGATCATTTTGGCTTTAATGAGGGAAAATTCACTTTTCAACAAGATGGAGATCCTCAGTACACTACGAAATATTCTTAAGAAACGTAGAAAACCAACATTTTATCTTGTTGGAGTGGAAAGCTAAAAGTCCCGACCTCAATCCGATTGAAAATCTGTGGTCAATCATGACCATATATCTTGGGCCGTATCAATCAGTCCAATGCAACGTAGGTGGTCCTTGGATGCGTGTGGAACTGAAGTGGAATCAACTTCTGAATGGAATTGTTGGGAAATGGGTTGAAAAGATGCCGAAATACCTAAAAAAATATAAAGACACGAATTGTCTTTGGACAAAATATTAATACGGAAAATCTTTAGATTTTTTCATAAAAGGTGCAAAACTGAGTACATGTCATTTGTTTTGGTTTTTTGTTTCTTACTATTACATTGCTTCTTATATTATTTTACTATTTACGTATATTTGTTCCAAATTGAATAAGGAATCGAGGAAAAAAAAGTTTGTTTGATTAACTTCATTCGTTCAGGTTTTATGAGGGCTCGAACACGAAAATGTTGAACGTGTAATCACTTTTGCTCCCCACTGTATATGTCAGAACGGGTAAAATAGGACCACAATATCGTATAGCCACTAAAGGAATGATCGGGAAAATAAAGGGAAAATTTATAATTTCTTTGTTTTTCAACGTATTTCTATAAATATCGAGATTTAGCTGTTCTTTGCGGCTTCAGAATTAAAGTTTTAATTTTATTTAGATGGGGCATCTATATCTATGTATCTATATAGTCCCCAGTGGGACGTCCACAGCAAACGCATTGAGTCAGTTAAAAAGAATTTTTTACTTTTTGCACTCCGTGGCTTAAACTGGGATGCAAACCATAGGTTGCCATCTTATTCTAGTAGACTTCTCCTAAATAACCTACCTTCCTTAGCAAACCGTAGAACGATGCTAGGCATTGTCTTTATGTATAACCTGATCCGTGGTGACGTGGAAAGCACCGATCTTTTGGGGCAGTTGAATTTCCACGTACCATGTAGAACCACCAGATCCTACTTGCCTTTAGTTTTGCACCATTGTAGAACCACGTATGAAATGCATGAACCCTTTAGAGTACTATATGCAAATTATAATGATTTGTACACCCAAAAAAAAATCATTATAGAACCTAACCGATTGTGTAACGGACGGTTAATCAACAGCAACTGTTAGCGGGCTGCTATAAGCACTATACTGTTAAGTATTCAATAGTCCGTCGATATCGATACTGCGAGAAGTTACCATCACGAGGAGAAGTTACCATCACGAAGAGAAGATATCATCACTAGAGAAGTCCCAGCGAAAATGAACAGACGCAGAGCTTATGATCTTAAACTTTAAAACTTATTATAACCAACTTAACCTAATAAAAACCACTCAAAAAGCCATCCCTTCACAGTTCAGAAGTGGGATTATCAGAGTTGGTTATAGGTGGAGTAAACACATAGCGAAAGAGTCTCAAAAAAAAGCAGCAGAATCGTCGGCGTGGAAAATTTGCAATGGGATGTGTTCCCAACGGTCTGTGTGACAAGGAAAATTGCAAATAACGGATGTGTTCCTATTCTACGTGGCAGACGGATTCAAAATTCAGCGATCAACACGAGAAGGTGTCTCAAGAAGTCTCAAAGGTGTCTATGTGAACCGGAGGAGAAGAAGTTTCTAAAAACTGCATCAGGAATCTGTGTGAGCCTGAAAATACACATACAAAGAGAGTGTGTGTGTATATGTAGCGTCGTGGTGAAATTCACAAGTTCAATTAGTCGACGTTGTGAAATACATATCAGCTGCCTCGCTTGCCCACATGCGTGTTTGTGCGTGCAAAAATAGCGAAGATCAAAATCGAGGAAAATGGTCCTCATAGCGGAACTGAAGGCAGACCAGTTAAGATTCTTTCTGCGAGAGAGGGAGTTATCAGCTTCAGGGTCCAGAGCAGAGCTAGTACAACGACTAGTGGAGTTTGAGCAATCGGAAGAAGTGGAGATGCCACAAGCAGCGGGAGTCAATGAGGAAACGCTGTCGTCACAAGGAGCGGCGATTTCACAATTACAAGTTCAAATGGCGGAACTTAAGAACATGATGGAACAGTTCATTACCATCCAAACGCGGAACGCAGCCGGAGCAGCAGCGTCAGCAGTAGGAGCAGCAGGAGCAGGAGCGTCAGCGGTAGGAGCAGCAGGAGCAGGAGCGTCAGCGGTAGCAGCAGCCGCGACCCAGCAACAGCAACGCAGAGACGAGGTTTCAGAAGACAATGCTGGTGGCCAGGCTACCAACAACGTCAAGCAAGCGTCGGTCAAAGAGATAGCAAACACCTTGCCGGAGTTTGATCCCAGCGACGATAACGCCATATCAGTTAACCAGTTCATCGATCGTGTCAACAAAGTGGTTGGTGCGTACCAATGGGATGATAAATTCGTATTACTCGCCATTTATACGAAGCTTAAGGGTCCAGCCAAGATGTGGCTCGATTCTTCGCCGGTTTTACACACCACATGGAGCAACTTCGCAGAAGCTATACGTGATGAGTTCGGAGCAACACCAGACGAGGCTGAAGTTCACTTCAACATGGCTAGTGCAGCCAGACGACCGAAGGAGACGGTGAAGGAGTACTGTTTCCGGATGTCAGCCCTCGGCGTGCGTTACAATCTTAGCGACGCAGCAGTTATTCGTTACGCTCGAGCAGGTCTACAGCACCGAGAATTGCAAAACAGTATTGCAGCAATTCACTTTTCAACAATGAAGCAGTTTCGGGATGCGGCCGAATCCTATTTTGTGAACAGAGGTCGGTCGTTTGCAAACAAGAAGGAGGTTTATTCAAAAGGTAGCAGCTTTGAACCAAAGCAGGACAACGATGTCAAGCCGATAAAGAAAAAGGAGTCTTTGAAGTGCTACAATTGCGGAGAGTTGGGACACTTTGCTAATGCGTGCCCAAAGGAGAGGAAGAAATCGCGCTGTACCAAATGCAATAAATTTCATGCACTAAACGAAATTTGCCAGGCGGCAAATGTGATGCGTTTGGGCGCCGCAAATCAAGACAAGCTATTTACCAGGAAAATCAGCATTAATTCGCACCGTTATAGCGCCTTCATAGATACTGGGAGCCAGGCTAGTATCATTCGTCAGTCAGTGGCCCAAGAAATCAACGCTGATCGCCACAGGTGCATAATGAAAATCAGAGGCATTTGTGGAGGTTCATGTGTCCTTACCGAAGCAATGGTTGTGGACATGGACATTGATGGAAAAACAGTTTCTGCAAAAGTATACGTAGCAGATGACGATCTTCTGCAGGAGGACTTTCTGTTGGGGCAGGACGTCATCATTAGCGCTCATCTGTCATTGAATTTCGAGCCAGGCGACGCTGAAGTGAAACGAGCAGTTCATCAACCGGTACCCCTTTTAAGCGACAACATAACACAAAAACTTCTTGTCAATTTTCAGAACGAGCAAGAGAAAAGTCAGATGCGCGGTTTGCTGGAGAAGTTCTCCAATGTTTTCTCTGCAGGACTGCAAGGTATAGGAAAATCCAACATCGTCCAAGCTCATATTATCGTCGAGAGCGGCCAGGTGGTTTCACAAGCGCCATACCGAGTTTCCGAGCCAAAGAAGGAAGTTGTGAGCAAAATTGTAACTGAGCTGTTGGAGCAAGATATTATTACAGTATCCACATCCGAGTACGCCAGCCCAGTGGTGCTTATAAAGAAGCCGAACGGTAGCGATCGACTTTGCGTTGATTACCGCCGCCTGAACAAGTTGATCAAGAAGGAAAATTTCCCAGTTCCAAATATCGAGGAGCGTCTGCAGGAAGCAAAGCGTTTTAAGTACTTTTCCTCTCTGGATCTCAACAGCGGCTATTATCAAATTGAAGTAGCACCAGAAAGTCGAAAATTTACTGCTTTCATCACCACGGATGGAATCTATGAGTTCAAGCGACTTCCGTTTGGGCTTAAGAATGCGCCTGCTGTGTTTAATCGACTCATGGCAGAACTACAGAAGCGAGTGCAGAAAGGCGACATGATGCATTACATGGACGACATCCTAATTGGCAGCCAGACGTTTGACGAGATGTATTGCAAGCTTGAGAGAGTCCTTCAAGTGTTGCGAGATTGTGGTTTAACTCTTAATCTGAACAAATGTGAATTGTATAATCAATCAATTACATTCCTAGGTCATCAGATACACGCACACGGAATCAGTCCAGGAGAAATTAAGACGAATGCCATTGCATTGTTTCCCGTACCGAGCAATGTCACCGAAGTTCGCCAGTTTTTGGGTCTTAGCGGATACTTCCGAAAATTTGTTGCCGGATACGCTATTATATCCGAGCCCTTACGAATGCTATTGCGTAAGGACCAGAAATTCAAGTGGGAGCAGACGCAACAGGACGCGTTTGCCGAATTAAAGAGATCCTTGATATCAAAACCTGTCATCACCAGTTATCGCCTAGATGCTCAACATGAACTTCATACGGATGCCAGTGCCGGTGGACTAGCCGGAGTTTTGTTGCAAATCGACGAGGATCAGCTGAAGCCAATTGCATACTATAGCCGAGCAACTTCAAAACCTGAGAAGAACTACCACAGTTACGAGCTGGAAGCTCTAGCCGTCGTCGAGTCGTTGGAGCGGTTCAAGTATTATATCTATGGGAAGAGGATCAAGGTCGTTACAGATTGTAATGCTTTGAAAACGTCAATGGAAAAACGAGAGCTTATACCCCGAATCGCAAGATGGTGGTTGCGGATTCAAGAATTTGATATAGAAATTGTTCATCGGGCTGGAACGCAGATGAACCACGTTGACGCACTGAGTCGAGCCCCATTCGAAGATGCACATGAGATGGAAACAGCAAGCTTGAAAATTTCGAAGACTATAATCGACGAAGAAGATTGGTTGTTCGCGATACAGCTACAAGACGAGAAAATCCGGAAAATTGTAGAGGATATGAAATCCGATAAAAAGGCAGAAAATGACGAGTATGTGATCGAGCAAGATCGCTTGTTTCGCAAGTATAACAACAAGATGCTATGGGTTGTTCCGAAACAGTTAAGGTTCCATATTTTGCACGAATGTCACGACAAGGCTGGACACATGAGCACCGAGAAAACAATAAGTCGAATTCTCAATTTGTTTTGGTTCCCCAGAATGCGGAACTTCGTTAAAAGCTACATTAAGTCTTGTGTGGGCTGTGCGCTTTATAAAATACCAGGTGGACGACAAGAAGGTCAGTACCATTACGATGACATCAATCCAATTCCTTTCTCTACCGTACACATGGACCACCTGGGACCGTTTCCGAAGAGTTCGAAGCGAAACGAACATATTTTAGTGATCGTCGACGCCTTCACTAAATTCACCATTGTGCGAGCTGTGAAAAGTACAGCCACTAGACACGTCCTTGATGTATTGCAGGACGTGACCAGCTATTTGGGAATGCCGAATCGAATCATCACCGATCGCGGTACCGCTTTTACGTCGAAGGACTTTGCCAAATACTGCAAATCGAATAATATAAAACACATCCTTAATGCTGTCAGGACCCCAAGAGCGAACGGTCATGCCGAACGAACAAACCGCATAGTCCTATCCATGATATTGCCATCAACAGAAAATGAAAAACGATGGGACGAGCAATTACGAGCTATCCAGTGGAGCATCAACACTATGGTAAACAGTACGACCAAATGTTCTCCATTTCAGCTTTTGTACGGTTACGAGCCACGAGATATCCTCAAGAACACACTGACGAGTGCGATCCAAGGTCCGGATCACAAGATGATGACAGATGCGGAGTTGAAAAGTCTACGAGCAGACGCTGCCAATACAGTCAACGATCACAGGGCTGCTGCTAAAAAACGATACGATGCCAAGCATTCCAAGCCAACCGTATACAACCTTGGTGATCTGGTATTAGTCGAAAACGAGCCGTATAGTACGGGCACATCACGCAAATTGAAGCCTCGCTATAAAGGTCCTTTTATTATCAACAAGGTTCTGCCAAATGATAGGTATCTGATTGAAGATATCCCACATGCACAACGAACACAAAGGCACTACAAATCAGTGTATTCGTCTGATAAGATGAAACGCTGGTGCGAACTCCCACCCGATGATCCAGAAGAAGATGACGACATGGAAGACGACCTAAGCAGCGAATCTTGCGAGGACGCTGCGATATATCAGGAAAGGCCGACTGTAACGGACGGTTAATCAACAGCAACTGTTAGCGGGCTGCTATAAGCACTATACTGTTAAGTATTCAATAGTCCGTCGATATCGATACTGCGAGAAGTTACCATCACGAGGAGAAGTTACCATCACGAAGAGAAGATATCATCACTAGAGAAGTCCCAGCGAAAATGAACAGACGCAGAGCTTATGATCTTAAACTTTAAAACTTATTATAACCAACTTAACCTAATAAAAACCACTCAAAAAGCCATCCCTTCACAATTGTTACATGAATTCTATACTCTTAAGTATGAAAAATTTCTTAATAAGATGCTTATCAATTTAATACTACGAAAGTATAAATTTTATTCTCATCTGCACCAATATTTCATAATAATCACTAACGCGACAAACAGAAAAGCACTAAATTCCAGCTAACGCGATATGTTATCGAATTTTCGATGTAGGTTCGTATAAAAATAATACTCAAAAATGCACAATTGAAACTATAGAGTATAAAAACTAAACTTTGCAGTATATATTTGATAGTTTGAAGTATAAAATTTATACTAAACTTGATATACTGCTTGAGTATACTTTTAAGACAACGCATAGAAAGGTTAAACTCTTGTTTTTTTTTTGGGTGTACAAAATAACCTCATCTCTAGATAGCCTTCCTAAACTAAAAACATTAATCTTAACCCACTTAGTACACATGCAAGATAGCAATCGAGCTGCGCGCTTGTATATGGTGGAGGGTAGTTTCCTCGCATTCTTTTACCTATACTTTTCTTTCGCGCCTATTAACACCTAACCCTAACAAGCACGTGCTTGGTTTCGAAGGGCCACTTGAGTGTACTGACCGTAGTACATCAACGTCCATATATATCACAAGCGATCGGCTGATTTATATGAAAACGTAAAAATGTACATGTAAAGTGTAAAATGTGTACACCCAAAAAAAAAAAACCTTTCTACGCATTGTGTTAAAAATATACTCAAGCAGTATAACGAGTTTAGTATAAATGATATACTTCAGAATATCAAATGTATACTCCAAAGTATAATTTTTATACTCTATAGTTTCAATTGTGTATTTTCGAGTAATATTTATATACGAACCTACATCGAAAATTCGATAACAAATCGCGTTAGCTGGAATTTAGTGCTATTTTTTTGTCGCGTTACTGATTATTCTGAAGTCTTGCTGCAGATGCGTATAAAATTTATACTTTCGTAGTATCAAACTGAAAGGCATCTTATTAAGAAATTTTTAATACTCAAGAGTATAGAATTCATATAACAATAGTTTAGTTTCTATGATGATTTCTTTTTGGGTGTAGGTAAATGTTATGAAAATTGACATACATAAATACTTTATTTTTAAATTCTACCAAAATGGATCGATTTTTACTGATCCAATTGCATTCTTCAAAAGTATACAACCTTCGGCTTTCCGAAGTTAGCTTGTTAATGGTAATTTTTATTAGATATTAATTCCTAACGACTAGTCCCATCCAAAAATGGCTAAACATTTTAAATAACATTTAGGTCTGTGACTGGGATCTTCCGGATTAACCAGAGCGTCATAAAAACAAAAATTTCTGTTTTGGGTCGTTGTCCGGTTCTTAGCTAAAACTACTTTTTTGGCCTAGTTTTTTGAAGTTTTTAATAAAATTTGTTCTCAAAAGTCATAGATAACATTAGCTAATATCTATAACTATATATAATATACCTTCAATGAAGACCAGGTATCCAACGGCCAAAACCGTCATTCAGGCTATAGCCATGTGATAACTGTAGGTTTAATGTGCATTATACATATATGTTCATAATCATCAATATTCAGCTTAATTTTCGTTTTTTTGTTTTAAATGTCTAACGACCAAACGCACAAAATGTTTTTCCAGGGTAACCGAAAGGAAATAAATGCTAAATAAATAATAATAGTAATATTGTGATCATTGGGATTTAAGAAAAAAAAAGTTGGTTAGAAATCACAATTTACGAATTAAATGTATTTAAATTTTCTGCATCAAATAAGCTGTGACATGGGAAAATGTAATAATTTTAGTTATTTTTAGATATACATAGGTTTTATCTAATGGAATTGAGAAACAATGAATAGTTTAAAACGACTACTTTAAAAAACTGCATTAGATTTTTTGTTATCTTACATAAATTGTTTACATGCTAGACGGTTTTAACGTTTGATTTTACGTCTGCATCATGTAAGCTGTTCTATGTACGTGGGCTGCTATATATATTTCTGGCCTAGGCAACACTAAGTGTTGTTAGGTGGAATTTGACATTTCCATTGAAAAGTTCGACATTTTTAAGCATAAACGTACTCAGAACGGTTTGACGTACGACTATCATTTGTGTTGTTTACAGTTACTTAAAAAAATCAATTTCGCAAAAAAATGGAAAACATCGATGGCGTACGTGAACTAATAATGCAAGACCGTCATGTGACATACCGTGAGATAGAGGCATCCCTAGGCATTTCTTCCACCAGCATACATTCGATATTGCATGAGCACCTGGCTGTAAAAAAGGTTTGTTCTCGTTGGATCCCGCACAATTTGACAATCGCTCAAAAGAAGGCTCGTGTGGATTGGTGTAAAGAAATGCTGAAAAAATACGATCGCGGTGCTTCAAAAGACGTTTATAAGATCGTCACAGGTGACGAATCATGGATCTATGCGTATGAGCCCGAAACAAAACAGCAATCGACCGTGTGGGTCTTCCAAGACGAGCCAAATCCAACGAAAGTTGTTCGTGGAAGAAGCACTTCGAAGCAAATGGTCGCCTGTTTCTTCGCAAAAACTGGTCATGTGGCTACTGTTCCTCTTGAGCAACGTAGGACGGTCAATTCTGATTGGTACACCACCATTTGTTTGCCTGAAGTCTTCGGTGAAATTCGAAAAACGAACAAGGGAAGACGAATCATTGTGCACCATGACAATGCGAGCTCTCACACATCGGCTCAAACCAGCGCCTTTTTGACTGGCCAAAACGTCGAATTGATGGGTCATCCGCCGTACAGTCCTGACTTGGCACCAAATGACTTCTTTTTATTCCCTCACATCAAGAAGAAAATGCGTGGTCAACGATTTTCGTCGCCAGAAGATGCTGTTGAAGCATTCAAAAACCATGTTTTTGAGGTGTGTCAATCAGAGTGGAAAAAGTGCTTCGAAAATTGGTTTGAGCGCATGCAAAAGTGTGTAAATCTTGATGGAGAATATTTTGAAAAACAATAAAACTATTTTCCTTAATAAATATTCGTATTTTCATTATTAGGCCAGAAATATATGTAGCAGCCTACGTATGTGTGTGCTGGGTGTTTGGCTTTGTCGTCTTTTCACTTAAATTGCATACACTTCAGCCAACGGCCTGCGGTCTGGACAATGGACTGCGCCCAAAATATGTATGTATGTACTATATGTTCACACAGGCGCATAAGCACAACAAAGCAGCATATAATTTGTCACCGGGGTGGTGAGTGGGAATCCATGTTAATGGCTTCTTCTTTCCCTGCTCACCTTGCCTTTTCAATAGCATTCAAATTCAAGTATTGAACTAGTCGCCGGCAGCGTTCTCTCTTCTGAGTTCTGTCTTATTATTATCAAATAAAAACACTTCTTAACGAAGTGAAATAAAAGTAACGATGGCACCTTCAACTCCAAAAGTTTCTGATATCAAATTTTGTGACGAATAAGAGTAATGTTAACAAAAATAAACTACAACTAATTCAAGGATAGCAGAGATACGGACTGCTCTGTAAATCAATGTACTAATACGAGGTGTGTTCAAAATGTAACTCGAATTTTAAATTTTCGCGGGTTACGTATATTCGAATTTAGATTTTTTTGTGGCGTTATGTTGGTACTCATGTGTCTCACTTATGCCGACAGGCTTGGCCATTTTGAATGTTCACTTAATTGTTGACAGCTGCTTTGCTTGCACGTGTTTTGGATCATCTTCGATTTTTACCTATTCAAAAAAATGGATCAAAGAACCTGTATCAATTTTTTTGTGAAAAACGAAATTAAGTGCGCGGATGCATTCCGAATGTTGACTGTGGCATACGGAGAAGCTACCTTGGACCGAAGCAACGTTTATCGGTGGTACAAAATGTTCTCAGAAGGCCGAGAAGATGTGAACGACGAAGAGCGTGCCGGACGCCCGAGCAGTTCAACAACAGACTAAAAAATTAATGAAGTGGAGAAAATGGTATTGGCCAATCGTCGAATCACCGTTAGAGTTGCTGAAGACCTAAACATATCGATTGGCTCGTGCCATTCGATTTTTATCAATGATTTGGGCATGAGACGGGTCGCCGCGAAACTTGTACAAAAATTGCTCAATTGCGACCAAAAACAGCATCGCATGAACATTGCTAATGAGATGTTGGACTTTGTCCGCGACGACCCAAATTTGCTCCAGAGGGTCATATCTGGTGACGAATCGTGGGTTTGTGGTTATGACGTGGAAATCAAAGCTCAATCATCTCAATGGAAGCTGCCGCACAAACCAAGACCGTAAAAAGCGCGCCAAGTTCGGTCGAATATGAAAGTTTTGCTGACAGTTTGCTTTGATTGCAGGGGCGTGGTGCATCATGAGTTCTTGCCACAGGATAGAACGGTCAATAAGGAATATTACCTGCAAGTTATGCGCAATTTGCGCGAAGCAATCCGCCAGAAACGCCCGGATTTGTGGAAGAACAAAAATTGGCTTTTGCACCACGATAACGCCCCTGCTCACACATCGTTGCTTGTGCGCGATTTTTTTGCCAAAAACAACACACTAATGATGCCGCAGCCATCATCAAAATTCGCGATACTTTTGAACACATCTCGTACTATTGGCGTTCATATAAATGTCTATAGAACCATTATTTACTTGCCTAATACTAACAGACCAGTGGATATCTCTGCTAAGTTTTGTCCAATTGAAATGAATGATACATATTTTTGTTTGAAATTTCTTTGGTGATAAAATAAAGAATTAAAAGTTAACCGAATTTTTTTTTTTACATTATTAAATAAAAATGCAAATGGAAACCAACCAAAGTTCAGATTATTTCAAGATAATGACCCTAAGTATAAGGCCAATATAGAGTGTGGTTACTCCACAATTGCGGGAAAGTCACACCACCCCAGAGTCCAGACTTAAACCCAATCGAAAATTGGGCAATTTTAAAGAGAAAAGTGGCGAACGAAGCCTTAAAAATAAAAATTAAATGAAAACTGCCATATTGGGGGAATGGGAGCTGAATCCGAAAATATTGGACATGGATAAGCCCATAATATTCGATGAAAACACGATTGCAGGATATTTGTGCTGCCAAAGGTGGCCATACAAAGTCTTAAAATGCCATATACTACAAAATAAGAAGACTTGAACCTTTTGTTAAAACACTTTATTGACTGTATGAAAAATGAATGTTACTTGTTTTAAATTTTTTTAAGAATATTAACTAATTGAACTATGGTTTTTTTCTTCACTAATCAACTCTAAGATACCTATATATTCATAATAAAATGTTTAAAATATTAAAAAGCCCCTATAACTTACTTTTTATCGCACAAAAATATGATAAAGTGTATTTTTTCCCATTGTCAAAACACTTTCTTGACATACTGTATAAAGTTTTAATCCGAAATCTTTAAAAACAACGAAAAATAAGGAATCATCTTGTATCAGGATGTTTGTGTTGAGTGTTGCCAGGGGCTGAGCGACAGAATAAGCTGGACTTCGCGCAAAATATAGCTAAAACAAGCTAAAAAAAAAATGCTGAAAAACAAGCTACTTTAAAACAAAACCAATCTTAGGTTGTTAATGTTATTTATTTAAATTAATAAAAATAAACATGAGGTATTTTTGCGGCAAATGTTATGTGTGACAGCATTCCTCTTGCCTGCCCATCCCATATAAGATAAATATATTTTGAGACCATGTTGTCACAGCGATACCTTTTTAAAACAGTTTACCATTTGTGTAACAAAAATTAACGTTTGGGTCTAGTTCTTATACCATAAGTTAACAAATGTAAATAAGTGGACCATTTGTGTTACATACAATATCGTTTGATTCTAGTTCAGATACCATTGGGTCAAATGCGCTCCAAGGCCAAATATAAAAGGAAAAGAGAAAGAAAATAAACAACAGAAACGCTCGATCTCGACGATTTTCGTGACGATCCTAAATCGGTTGTACTCTCCGACGAGAAAGAAAGCTAACTTCGGTAAACCGAAGTTGGTATACCCTTGCAGTTTGCAGTTAGATCATTGAAAATCGAACCATTTTAGTAATGTTGAAAAAATATCGAATTTTGTAAATTTTACATTTTACATGTAGAATGTTACATTTTCATATAAATCGACCTATCGTTTCTATGGCAGCTATATGATATAGTTGTCCGATCTTAAAAAAATGAAAACCGTAGTTCTAGAACCATAAAAAACCTCTATATCTCAAATATTATAGAAATACGTTTAAAAACAGGGAAGTTAAATTTGTTCTTACATTAATTTCGCCATCATTCCTATGGCAGCTATAGGACATAGTAGTCCGATTTCGGCCGTTCCGACATACAAGTATATACTGCGTGCTAAAGAAATAAGACTATGCTGCTCAGCTCGATAGCTCAAAAACTTAGACTAGTTCGCGTAGAAACCGACAGACGGACAGACGGACATGGCTAGATCGACTCGACTGGTGATGCTGATCAAGAATATATATACTTTATGGGGTCGGAGATGCCTCCTTCACTGCGTTGCAAACATCTGGTCAAAATTATAATACCCTCTGCAAGGGTATACAAATCCATGACGCGCCTAAAGAAGTTTGACTTCAAAAACCCAATGAAAATAAGTTTAAAAAATAAATAATTTTAAATATAACAACAACTAAAAAAAGCTTCTGACAAAAATTTTACAATGGCATAATTATTATGCCATTATCCAGATTAATTTTATTCTTTTGTTAGTTTAAATCATCAACATTTAAAAATTAAAATATTTTTATAATAAAATATTTTTATAACATCGAATAAATTTTTTATAACTGCAAAAATGTCAACTGTTTTTAAAGTCAGAAAATGATGATATATGTAAATCAAATCAATTGGAGCTTATACAATCCTTTTACGAATATGCATTATTAATTCTTTTGAAAAATTAACGCCCTTCTCTATTTCTGGTGCGTATTAAAAAAGGCCTGCTGCGTACTTTAATGCCACAAAACATATATTCATTATAAAATATTTCGTTAAAGTTACGAATATATTTATGGCAAAAATTAGCTATACGAACTTTTAAGTAAGCTATATTTCAGGCTATAAGCTATTTGCAAATTTAATAAGCTTTTTCATTTTCAAATATGCTAGATCTAGCCTGAAATAAGCAAAAATGGCAACACTGTTGTAGAGTCATTCATTGCGAATTCAGAACATATTGTCTCAACGTGCGCTGCCTGCGACTTTTCGCGTAATTTAAAGTAAAATAATTTATGGTCTAAAAACCATTACCTTTTGTATGGCAACGCTGTATTGCTTACCAGATGGGGAGCAGTTTTTGCTTAGATTGTTTCTATGAAAATTATAGGAAATTGTGATCTGATCTCGACAAAATTTTCTTTATTCTGTTAAAGGAGTATAAATTTAAAGTTTACTAAGTTTTATGCAGATATCTTATTTTTTACCCGATGATATGAAAGCTATAGGATATAGTTGTCTGATCCGTATAATTTTCATTAAGAATTTTCCTATACTTGTATATATAAATTACGATTGCTAAAGTTTAATTTTGAAATCCAATCTAGTTATTAATTTTTTCCAAAAAAGCGGTCAAATTCCCCATAGTGCAACGGTGCTTTTATTTTTTTTGCAACTGTATGTTTGTGTGTTGCGGGGGGGACTAGGTACCTCTTCACGCTTTACCTGCAATGTATAAGCAAATCAGCAAAAACAGCTTATTTGTATCACTCAGTAGCGGAAGGGTGAGTTTCTTAGCTGCACTCTGCGAGAGCTTCGAATTTATGCACTTCGGTTAAAATGAAGCTAAATGACAAGAGAAACATTATAAACTACCTAAAGAGTGGCCGCGTCTCCTTGGTTTTTGTCGGTTCTTCTCATGAGGGAATCCAGTAGAAAATATAACTAGAGTCTAGTTTGAGAGCGTGGCTTAAACCCAAAGTGCCTTAAAATCAAAGCTGTATATTTTATCAGTGTCGATATTCCGTAATTGAATAGAATCTGGCAATGGGAGCGCCGCTAACGGCCTTTCAATCTGCTTATATTCCATTATCCTTAGGCAACGACTTGGTTTTGATTTTGATTCGCCATAAAGCGACTATCGTCTCTGAGCCTTTTGGGTGAGCAAGTGAGTGGTTGAGCTGAATTTCTGGCGCAAAGCGGCTTCAAAATATTACAAAATTGCATTGCACTTGGAAAAAAGGCAAGGCAATGCGCTTCAGCCTTTTGTGCTGATGCAAGGAGCCAATCGAAATGACCATGAAGTGTGCAACAAGCGACATAGAGCAGCATCTAGGCCATAAATCAATGCAATCAATGCTCACAGTTTTCATGGCAGGTGGCTCGATTTCCCCATTCCCCAGGATTACAACGCACACACCGACATTCAATTGTGTGTCCATTTGGTAAAAAGCCAAGGACAAATGGGAATCTGCAGCCACTGAGGTTTTCATACCCAGCATTGAATAGAGACTACAATTTGCTGGCAATCGAACATAAAGACTGCGAAATCCTATTACACAATCAGCCCTGCCATTCAGAATAAGTGGTCTTCAAGATCTGGTTTTATGCTATACTTAAGCTGCAACTATATGGAATTGCATTTTATTTATGTAAAATATCCTGGGTTTTGTTATTATCCAATAAAGACATGTAAGAAGGAAACATTATCACAAGAGCATGTCAGGGAAAATATATTTAGAAGTTATGTAGACTTTGCGATTAATTGTCTTTGTTATCATTTTGTTTTTTTGTATCTCCAGTATTTTGTATTAAATATTAGTTTCTTAATTAATTTAAGGGTGAGCCTTGGTCGATTACTCTATTTGAGGACGTACGTATAGTAACTTTCGAACAAATATATTTTACCCTTAAATGGGGATTCATTTATTTTCCTTTGTTGTGCCACTGCGCTATGGGGAAATTTACCTCTTTTTTTTGACCAAAACTCCTTTTCTGGAAGTCGGAAAATTAAAACAAGTTTCAGTGTAACGCATTCATAATACACCAATCTTCAGTGTTGCATAACAGAAATTTTTATAGAGGGCGCCACAACAAAGGAATCAGCTGATAAACACAGCTGTTGCATTTGCAAAGACCAGGCGTCTGTAATATTAAGTTAACAGAAGTGAAAAACTAAACAATTTTACTAAAATGTTTTAAATAAATTCCAATCTGTGTGGTTTGTATTATGTGTTTGTGAACGTCACTTGAAGAAAAAAATCGTGTTGTCGCCCTAGAAGACCAAAAATGCAAGTAGCCTTGCAAATGCATATTTTGGATAAGGTCTTGTGTTCCATGAGAGATTTAAAGTAAGTCCGGAAGAGGCCATCCACGAGATGTATTGTATGTTGTAGACTATTAAATTCTTGTTCAAATAAATGTTATTAAAAATATCACTTTTTACAATCTTGCGAAAAATTTTCATTCCTAGGACATTGCCTTTTGTATGGCATCGCTGTATTGCTTACCAGATGGGAAGCAGTGTTTGGATAGATTGTTTCTATGCAAATTATAGGAAATCGTGATCCGATCTCGACAAATTTTCTATATTTGGTTAAATATACTTAAATATACATTTTAAGTTTTCAAAGTATTAGCAGATATCTTAAATTTTAGCCGATCTCTCCTATGAAAGCTATAGGATATAGTTGTCTAAACTAAAAGACTAAAAGCGCCTGAAATTGCACTAGAGTTGATGGACTACTTTCCTTTTTTTTTGCAGTTTGCGGACAAAATATTGAAGTTGGCGGCGTTGTCGCTTCTTACGGGTATAATCGTTAACTTTTTCTCAAGTGCGGAGGACTTTTTCCCCAGAGGAAAGAGGAGCAGAGGGCCGACGGCTGAGGGCCGTGGGCTGAGCGACGAGGGCAAAAGGAATCAATTAAACGGCCTCTACGCCGGCTCAGCGCTTCTTTACGAACCCTTAAAGCTGCAAATAAAATTAAGAGGCGCTGAGTAGTCGCAATTTTGACTTTTTTCATTTTTTATGGGTTTCGTTTCCCCCTTTTTTTTTTATTTTTTTTAGATCTGGCAACTTTGTCGAGGATTTGCTGGGCGCATTTCCAGAGATTTTTGAGGTCTCTTGAAGCAAGCACATAATTTGTGCGGCATTAATGTGCATTAATTTATCAAGTGCCCGTGAATAATTATTATTTAACTTGTGACGCTAATGCAGCAGCTCCCTTCTGGTTGGATTGAAGCTCGAGGCTCGAGGGCCGCCCACGCTGCAATTGAGTGCCTTCTGGCCATCTGCTCGTATCGCAATGTCAACGTCCGTTCTTGGGATTCCTCCTTTTTTATTTTCGGAAATTATATGTAATCATACTATAATTTGGGTGTTCCCTATACGTCTAACTGACTAACTATCGCAAAACGACTGAAACTATCGCCGATATATTTAGACGTATAGGGAACGATCCAAAAAAATTCGGCTGCTGACTTTGCAAACAACTGATTTCAAAGGCTCTTTGTTTTTGTAAACAGTCGAGGAAAATGCCTGCATGAAAAACATGGATCAAATTACCGTTTTGCATTGGGAATGTCGATGGCAGCGAAATTCCGCTGGCGGAGAAGCCAACGGAAGACCCTGAAGCGTTCTACTCCGGGAAACAAAGCTATTGTATTAAATGCAAGCTGTTTGCCACCATCGAAAACTGATTCGACACTTGGTGGTTGGCCAGGCAACGTTCACGACACACAGTGGGGTTTGGACCCCAAAAGTGGCGATCAAATCAGGTGGGCATATTTTGGATGGAGACTTTTTTTCTGTTAGATATGACAAAACTAAGTAAAAAAAAATTGTTTGTTTTTAAATTAAACTATTTTTTTTATTTTTAAAATTAATTTTTCAAAATTTGTTTTAGTATGAAAATAATATATAATAATAAATAATATATGAAAATATTCTTGATTTTAAGGAACAATTTTATCAGAATCGGACTACTATATCTTATCAAAGTTGAATAATTTGTAATTTATTTTTGTTAACGTTACTATTAATCGTCACAAAATCTGATATCTGAAACTTTTGAAGTTGAAGGTGCCATCGTCATTTTAATCTCACCTCGTTAAGAGGTGTTTTTATTTGATACGGTTAAATGCAGAATTTTATGTATAAACAAAATAATATAAATAAATGTATCGAACGCAAAAATCGTTTTTTGAATTAATCGCCACTTTTCGGGTCCAATACCCCACTGTGCGATAGCCGAATTTTTCAAAATTCTCCTCTATATTCCAAATCAGGCACCGCTGATAGGTTTTTTTTTGCTGACCATCAATGGATCGCTGGAGACAGTGCATATAAGTTATCAGAGCAGGTTATAACACCGTTTCGAGTCAACGCAACTGACCTAAATATATTTTCAGTCAGACAATATTTTCAGCCGCATCCGGGTTGCTAACTGACTGAATTTATTGAAAATTTTAATTTGTATGGGAAAGCTGTTTTCCACTCGATTTATTTATTCGATAAATTCAGTCAGTTAGACGTATAGGGAACACCCCAATTATTTTTGTAAATATAATTCTTACGGTTTACGGAAATAAATACAAGATAGTTATAAAATGAAAGCTTTATGTTTATAATCAACTGTGGAAGCGTATGGTATCTGATCCTATTCTAAATATAGCTTGACTTACGTACTTTAGAATGAACTTCATCTTCCAGTTGAGTGATCAGCCAGAAGTCAATTTTCAATTTTGCAGGATATTTCTGAATGCATAAAACCTTTACAGAATCAAGCATTATTGATGAAAACAAAGTGCTTTCAGAGCAGCTCGCTCGCTGTTTAATTGAGTGGAATTTCAGTGAAAATCACTGCGTGTGTTGCATGTAAACTGACTGCTCTGTCTTCATTTGTTTCGTTTTTTATGGGCTGGGACTCGGATTTCCTTTGAGGTTCTTTTCACGCCTCCATTGGTTGTACGCTTGCTGAAATTGCAATCAGCGATTGCTACGACATATAGTATGACCCAATGAAACGCAAAGCCGAAGTGATGCAATCCACATTTATTAAAAATCAAATACAATTAGAAAACATTTACAAATCATAATACATTATAGCTAATATGTTTCACATATCTCATTATCTACGTTTTAGTGTCTTTGACTTAGGTTAGGAAGGACTGGCTATGGCTACCATATAATACACATACATTTATTTATATGGGGATATGTCGTTTCGGGATATTTTGATCCTCTGAGTACCCCTAATTGTATCTTACTGTCAGGGTGATTACTTCAGCTTCTTAGGGATAAAACATTTATGTAAAACACACAACTGAGTTTTCGGATTGATTTTTAAATTCCTTCACAAATTCGAAAGTTACGCTTCAGATGAAAACCTTTAGTTTGGTTAGGTATTTTATTTGGTGTGTGGGAGTTCTGGTAATAGTTGTTATAACATTCATAAATAAGTTCCAGCTGTCGCCAAATCACAAAAATATCCCGACCATGCTTCATCACAATCTAATCTAATCAGGGCACGGCTGATAGGTTCCTCCTCGACTGTAATCTTACCCTTAAAGCAGACACAAGTAGTAGCAATAATACACAACGTGATTGCCCTAGGGTTGTTATTGTTGCGTTTAAAAAGTATTTACAAAAGTTCACTTATTGCTTAAATCAGTTTACACCTGGAGATTGCATCTGCGAAATGCCACTCGTTACAACTAGGACTACCGGACTACTGGACTACTGGTAAAAGCGTTTTGTTACAATGCTCCCCTTTCTTGATTTATTTACTACTTCATAAATCAATGATAAATATACAATTTACAGAGTACGCTAGCGTCTTAATAGGTAGCACTCAAGACATCCAATACAAGTTTCGTTTTTATTTCAAGTGATTTTTTTTTAAATTCGTTTTTGACTTATAGTATGTTATTCTGAAGTGGTTTACGCTTCGTATAATTTGATGCAATGTCTTAGGTGTTGAGTATTGTTCTTTATAATCTATTGTTAACGTGTCTTTTTACCAGCCAAGGAATTAAAATTTTTGGATCCCAATTCCATATTCGCATATAAAGTGATAACTATTTGAAAAAACATGTGAAAGTTCTTAATAATAACCATTCGTTAGTCTTCACCTCCGATTCGGACTTAATACAGTATTGCTAACGAGATATAAATAATACAAGAAAATAAATACTTTTTTATAATATAAAATATGGCTTACCAATTTTAAATTTTAACAAGAAAGAAACCGAAGTTTGTATACCCTTGCAGTCTGCAATTGGATCATTGAAAATCGATCCATTTTAGTATTGTTGGAAAAAATATCGAATTTTGTAAATTATATATTTTACACGTACAATTATACATTTTCATTTAAATCGACCGATAGCTTCTATGGCAGCTATATGATATAGTGGTCCGATCTTAATGAAATTAAACCCGTAATTCTGGAACCATAAAAAACTGCTATATCTCCAAATTTATAGAAATATGTTGAAAAACAGAGAATTTTAAATTTTGTTTACATTAATTTCGCCATCATGGCAGCTATAGGATATAGTAGTCCGATTTCAGTCGTTCCGACATATATACTGCGTGCTAAAAAAATAAGACTATGCTGAAAATTTCAGCTCGATAGCTCAAAAACTGAGAGACTAGTTCGCGTAGAAACCGACAGATAGACAGACGGACAGACAGACAGACATGGCTAGATCGACTCGGCTGGTGATGCTGATCAAGAACATATAGACTTTATGGGGTCGGAGATGCCTCCTTCACTGCGTTGCAAATATCATGGCAAAATTATAATACTCTCTGCAAGGGTATAACAAGCTTTCTATTACTGGGTTTATACACAAACACGAACTCAAGCATTCATATTGACAGATCAGACCTCTAAAATTTTTAAGCAGAGTTCAGCTGGTAGCCCCAGACCATTTCCCGTTTTGAATGCATGTATTTGGCATAGAATAAACCCAGTATATTAGAGTTTAATAATCAGCTAAATATACAACACTTACAGGTCTGATATCTCATCTGTCAATATGAATGCATGAATTCGTGGTTGTGTATGAACCCAGTGTATGTTGGGTTAAGAACACTCTTAAATAATACTTTTCCCAGGGTATTCGGCCTCCTGCAGTGAATTTTCCCCTACTTCTTTATCATTGTCCTTCCCCCGAAAGCAGCATATGTTGCCGAGTCAGCGGAAGGAGCGGCGAATAAGGGAGCGGATGTGGGTCTTAGGACTCGGCTGTCTTTGACGGCCTTTGTTGTTTGCCCGGTGGCCTGCCATTAAAGTTCAATGAAGTTCCCCGAGTGCGACACTTTGCGACCTAGCCGCGACCTGTCTCTGGTAAGGATTCAATGAAGTGGAAAAAATATTTCCGCTGGCGATAAAATTGCTATAAATTTTCAAGTGCCATGGGGCTTTGGCTTCCTCGGGTCTGTTGCTGGAGCCAAGTTTGGGGCGCTAAAAATTTGTCAGCAAAAATGGTACGAGTTTTGTCGGCTGTTTGTGAGGTGTCATCGAGACAGGCTCTTTGAGAGGCTGCCACTAATGGCGTCATTACCTATCATTTGGACCCCGGCCGCCTCCAGTCCCGTCCCCGTAATTCAGGGGCTCTAAACTTGGCAGCTCACATTGAAAACTTTCATCCGGTTTTCGTTATTACAGTTGTTGTAACGGCTCTTGGTTGTTGTTTGATGTCTTTTAAGCAGCTGCTCCGACTTCTCCACCAAGGGCCACTGGCTTCTGGCCATTGGCTACAGGATCCTGAATCCACATCCTGACCTCCTCGTGGGGCCGTCAAATTCTTACGTGACCAGCTGAAATTTTTCATTTGCTCACAGAAATAAAACAAAATGAATGAACTTTTCAAATAAAAATAGCAATCTGCGGGCCCGAAGAGCAGCAACCACACGAATAAACAACAAAAGTCACAAATTGCCGTGGATTTGTGTACGTGTCAGTTACTTTAATGGGTCCCAGGCCCAATAAAATTCTTTGTGCATTTGCGGCTAGAGAATTCACCATAAATTTAATGTATAATTGCCAAATTTCAAACCAAATAGCATTTATCGATTGGTATTTTCCCTGCGACATTTTCAGAGAATTTAAGGAAAGCTGAGAATATTAAATACTAGTTTTGTGGGATACCAAAATCACAGCATTTAAAAGAAATTAGCGAAAGCGATCTTTAGTTCATAGTTGGAAATGAAAAACTAGACAGTTACAAACATTTTTAACTACATCTAGTGACTGAATAAGACGCAATTTGAAATTGTTGAGCTGAAAATTTTGTTTTTTAAATGCTTACCTAGTTGATACTACAAATCATCAATACGAAACTTCCTGTCATCAAATTTCAAATTAAAAAAAAAAAAAGCCGACGTCGAGTATTGAAATTACACTTACTGCGCTTATTTGTGCTCACACACCAATTCACGCATATATATTGACAGGTGCAATATTAGTATTTTTAGTTGTTTATTAAACAATAGTACTGGGTTTAATCTAGGCCGGATTCAAAACATGATAACGACTATTCAAATTTTCCGGTCTCGCATCTCATCTGTCAATATGAATGCATGAATTCGTGTGCGAGCATCAACGCAGCAACTGTGCAATACCAATTATTATTAAGGTATCAGTTTGACATTTAAGTATATTCCCATAGGGCACAAGGATATTATAACTTCGTGCAACCCCTTTCATGAAACAGGCAGAAGGAGGCATCTCCGACCCCATACAGTATACACATTCTTGATCAGCATCACCAGCCAAGTTGCTTTGACCATGTCCGTCTGTCCATATGATTAACAGATCTGAGACTATAAGAGCTAGCCAGCAAATTTGGTGACAGCATTCTAATCCGTTGCACACATGTCAAGTTAGTTTTAAAATTTGTCCACGTATACTTCCGCCCCCGAGAATCATAAAAAACGTAATAGTCGTAATTTATGATTTAAAGTAAATATGTAAAATAAATATATAGACTTGTGCGGACGTTTTCTAAACATTTGAGTTATTAGGCAATAAAGTGGGATTTTTAAGATTGCGTCTAAAAGGCACCTCCGACGCTGCATGCCGCCTGGGTCATGATTCGAAACCCTGGCGCTGGCGAAGTTGTCTTACTTCTTTATCTTTTATTTTATGTGTGCTAATGTTTAAAATTTTTGTTTCTTTTTACAAAAAAAATAGTTAAAGGGGAAACAGTTAATAAGCTGTATAATAAAAATGAACACGGGCCGATCTGGCTGTGGCCAAAACTTTTCATTCGTTGAATTTTAAATTGTTTTTATACCCTTGCAGGGTATTATAATTTTGTCCAGAAGTTGGCAACGCAGTGAAGGAAGCATCTCCGACACCATAAAGTATATATATTTTTGATCAGCATCACCAGCAGCGTCGATTTAGCCATGTCCGTCTGTTTGTCCGTTGCTACGCAAACTAGTCTCTCAGTTTTTGGGCTGAATGAATGAAACTTCACAGATAGTCTTCTTCCTATTGCAAGTACTATATATGTCGGAACGCCTGGAATCGGACCACTATATCTTTAGCTGCCATTGGAAGGATCGGAAAATTAATGGAAAAGAAATTATAACTTCCCAGTTTTTTAACGTATTATTATAAAATTCGAAAATAGCGATTTTTTAATGGTTTTAGAATTACGGTTTTAATTTCATTAAGATCAGAAAACTATATCATATAGCTGCTATAGAATTTATATGAAAATGATTTATATGAAATTGTAAAATTCTACATATAAAATGTGTAAGTAAATTACAAACTTCGATATTTGTTTAAGTTAACCAAAATGGATAGATTTTCAATGATTCAATTGCAGACTGCAAGGGAATACAAACTTCTGCTCTCCGAAGTCAGTATCAATTGGAAACTAAAATCGTGATGTTAGCTGTAGTTTAAAATTCAACTAATCTATCAAACTAATAAGAAGGAATACGGATTTTTTTGCTATATCTGTGAACTGAACATCTTGACGTCTTTGTATTTAAGTTTTCTATGTACATTTCCCTTTGTGTTATTCCAGTAAGTGCATCCATTTCCATCTCCTGCTGGCTAAGAACAATCGTAATTCTCAGGAGGACAGCAAGTGAAGAAACCTATGCTCAACCCCATAGTCTTGAAAATCCTGTGGGGGCTCCCCCCCACTTCAGCCCACTCGTGGGCCATGTACTTTCAATGGAATGCAAATTGAATTTGAAATTAATTAGAGGCACATAAGGGCTTAAGCCCCAAGGGCTTTAGACCACACTCGCTGCAGAGAAGTGAGGGTCGACGGGTTTTCTATCGCCGAAGATTGCGTATACGACATGTTGGGCGGTGCATTTATCTGTTGCTCGCCACTGCCACGCTTCTCTTTAGGACACCTCTGCCTGCGGCGGAGGACGTCCTTGGGCGTGGCTGGATCGGGGCGGTGGATTCCTGGAAATCTACACTGGGACACTTGTGCGGATTGGCCTTAAGCTTGCCGGGCTTCACGGGCGTCTGCTATCTGCTGGGTCGCCAGGCACTCGTGCTGGAATAGCGGCATAGCAGGACCTTCTTGAAGGCCTGCCGGAACACCTTGTTGAAGATGGTGTAGAAGATGGGGTTGACCATAGAGCTGGCATAGCCCAGCCACGTTACCACGTCGAAGACCCAGTGGCTGATACGCTCCTCGCACTCCGCACACACCGTGGGCAGGAGGTTCAGGACAAAGAAGGGCGACCACAGGATCACAAAGGTGAAAAAGACCACGCCCAGGACCTTGGTGGCTTTCTGCTCCAGCCGTATGATCCTGCCGTGGCGCGACGAATTCCTCGAGATCACGCTGGAGTTCCTCGAGTGATGGGATCGCACGGTTTGTTGTCTCTGCAGCATGCACGGCGATGAGGTGGTGGTCCTAGTTTTGCCGCTACCGCCACACTCTCCGCCAGCCTGGTAGTTCATGTTCTGGTGACTCCTGAGCGTGGCCGATCTCCTTAGAGGCGTAGATGAAGTGGAGATGGCCGTTTTGGTGGGAGTCAACAGCAGGGAAGTGCGGACTCCACCGAAGCTGCTGCCGCGCCTCCGATGTCGAGTGGCATCCCATGTGACCACCGAGGCGGTTTTCGAGATACTCAGCTTTCTACGGCTGGGACACGGAGTTCCGGGCGCTGCCAGGTAACCACTGCCATCGCTCTGAACTGTCAGGGAGCTGCCCTGATGGTGGGCCGAGTGCGGACTGAGGGTGGATCCGCCGGTAGATAGTGTTGCTCCACCTGCAGAACCTGCCGCACTGGATCCTCCACCAGTTATTCCCGCACTTATACTGGAGGTCAGGGCCTTTTTGTTGCCACCACCGCTACGCAGGAGCAGCTCCATTTCACTGGGCGAACTACTCACCGCCGTTGTTGTGGTGGTGGTCCCCCGGAACGCGGACGAGATGATTTTCACCTCGGCGGTCTTCACGCAGTTCTGGAGCGGCCTGTCGCCGAAATAGGGACAGGTGCACACTGAGGGCAGTTGCAAGTAGTCCGACGGGTGATTCAGGTCATTTGCGTGGCACTGCTTTGGGTTCACCGGCGGATCCAGCTCAGTATCCGAGTGACAGCCCTTGGCTATCGGCGTGGTCTTCGGTTCGTGTCGATACTCCTCCTCCTTGGCCTCGTGGCCATTGATGTCGTCGTCGTCGAGGCTCTCCTGTACGGTGGTGTGGCGTGGGTAGAGAGCATTCTTAGGGAGACTGTTGTGGCGCTTGTGGCGGCACAGAGTTGACGTCGGCGTATCCATATCCTCGTCGGCTTCTTCGTCCTCGTGGCCGGAGTGTCGATCGCGTCCAGGGACTGCCGACGACGCCCTCCGTCGCATTTTGTAAGCTCTGAGTCGCTGGGAGAGCTGCGAGAGAGTGCTGGAAGTGCAGAAGATGTGTTAGTCTTTTTTTAATTTAATAAATATGTTTCTTAAAGGGCTAGTTTTGACTGTATGTTCTCATAAAGTTATCATTAAAGCGAGAGCGCCTCAAAGAAATTCACAAGTCTGGATTCTGGATTCTTGTGTTGTCGAGCCAGACTAGACTCAGAGTGGGCGAAAACGCTTAGGTTTTGTAATGGCATTTAAAATTGTAAGAACACGTTGTAATGAACACCTAACTGGATTATTATTATAAACTTGCAGAGGGTATTATAATTTTGCTATTTTATTTGCAGCGTAGTAAAGGAGGCATGTCCGCCCATATAAAGTATATATATTGTTGATCAGCATCACCAGCAGAGTCAATCTAGCCATGTCCGTCCGTCTGTCTGTCCGTTTGTCTGTCCGTCTGTCTGTCCGTCTGTCTGTCCGTCTGTCTGTCCGTCTGTCTGTCCGTCTGTCTGTCCGTCTGTCTGTCCGTCTGTCTGTCCGTCTGTCTGTCCGTCTGTCGGTTTCTACGCGAACTAGTCTCTCAGTTTTTGAGCTATCGGGGTGAAATTTTCAGCATAGTCTTATTTCAATAATCCAAATCCAACACGTCACGTCAAAATGTTAGATTTTTCAAGCCCGGTTTAGTGTTCTGCGCAAAAAATGTCTTCGGATACACTATGTCGCATTATATTTGCAGAACCCTTGCAGGGCAGTGTAATTAAGGGACTCTAATTGACATCTCATGCCTAAGGAAGGTGTTAAAATTAGGCCAATTACGAGGTAAGCCGATTTTCTGAGCTAAGCGTCTGCTCAATGAGGCGAAAATACTTTGTTATTTGGCGTAAGTCTTTTTCCTTCTGCGTAATTGGGAAGAAGTCGCATTCCGCTTTAAACGCTTTTTTCCGTGTTGAAATTATTTTTCCGGCACATTCTCTCAGAGGAAACCGTGTGTTTTTATTAGTGAAAGTATATAAAATATGACAACGTTATACCCCGCTGATTTATTGATTTTGTGCCCATCGCTGCCCCATTTGCTTTCTTCTGGCGTTGTACATTTTTAATTAAAATTGCGCAGCCAATTGGCAAACTCTATTCCGAAGCGGGAAAGCGCCTAAAACAAAGCAGTGAACAATCCAGCAGCACGCTTTGTGGTCAGCTCCTTTCACTCACTCGCCCGCCCCGAAAAGTAGGCAGCACTTGTGTGTTCGCGCTCTGCGGTTTACCGCCATGTAGCACATTTTTTCTTCCGAGTTCTGCTCCACCTTATTTTCTGCTTTCTGATGCACTGAGAAAACTTTTCTATTTTGAAAGACGTTGTTTCATGGCAAAATTGGACTTCGATAGAGAAGTAAAATGCTGCAGATAAGTCAAACGATTATGGTAAAACAAGTTAATGCTGTATGTATAACTTGGCTTAATTAAAAATTAGTGTATAATATTTACAACTAATTTTTTCTCTGCTGAGCTGCTTCCCTTCATCAGCTCGTTTTGCATTCATTTTAATAAAGCGCATAAATTTCAGAGCTGCCTTTGCGGTTTTTGTCTTGCCGCCCCGTTTGCTTTGCATGCAAATTCGCGCAAACTTTATTTGGCCAAGACGAAGGACGAAGGAAGGCCAGAAGAGGGGAGATGGTGGGGGCTTGGTTAGCTGCTAATGAAGGCATCAGGTTAGGCGGAAAGAAGGACAAGTGGCAGGGCAGGCGTCGCGACGCTGGATAAAGATGTCAGCTCATTATGCATCCTTCTCGTTTTTGATTTGTTTGCACGAGACGTGCGCATAAATTGAGATGCGTTGGAACAGGGCTAAGCCGTGGGGTCGTAGGGGCGATTGTGTTTGCGCCCAACTTATCATTATGCAAGTGAAACAAAGCCGAGCTGACGCCGAGTTTGTTATTGTTTCGCCCACAAAGGAGTTAAAGAGCTGGCAAGCTCATCAAGACGTCGCTGGGGGCCCCGCTGGCAAATTTCTCTCAAGCTGCACAGAAGATGAAGGCGAAGCTGAGTCCAAAGCCAACTTCCACGAATTCAAACTCCGGCACGTCACTTCCGTTGTCTTTCGAATTTATTACAAAAAAACCATACATGTAATTTTGATTATATTTAAAGTCAATGGAACGTTTTGGATATTGACTTAATTGTATTAGCTTTTTCATATGTTCATTTTAATTTTTGGGGTTTCCCATATTTCTAAAGAATTGTTTTCAGTGTAAGTGAGCCAAAATTAGAATGCGCCCCACACATCATTTGTCAACTTTCAAAAAGCGAAAGACGACAGATTGTTAAGCAATTAAAAGCCACTCCACTTAACTTCGAACTCGTAATTTTCCCGAGCTTTTGTAATTTTTGCATTGCATTCACAGCAGCGTGATTCAGTGCGCAGAAAAAAGGCAAGCTGAAATCCATTTTATTGATTGTGCAAACTCGTTCAACTGTCAAACAATTTGGCAGATATGAAGGCACAATGCCCAATATCGCAGCCAGTTCGATAAAAGCGCCCAGTCAGAATGATATATGATATAAGCGCATATATAAATGGGCGAAAAGAGCGAACGTGGACGGGATACATTTTCGTGCATTTCGCCAGCTCAGCTACCACTTTCTATGGCTTTAAAGACCACACAAATTTCAGTATTTAGTGATTGACTAAATGTTGCATAGTAAAATAAGTTTGAATTAAGTGTGAATAAACGAATAGTCTTGGGTTCAGCTTGCTGAAGTAGTGCTAATTAAATCTTAAATAAAAGCAATTTAAATATAATACTTCGTTTAAAGTGGAATCCCAAAGTGAATATGGTAAGAAGAGCAAACCAAATGAATATTAAAGTTAAGGTTTCAGTTAAATCCAATTTCTTGCAGACAAGAGGCCCAGGCGTGTTGATTTAAACAAATAAATCTATAAATGCCAAAAAGACACAAAGATCATATTTTATACAAGCAGCAGACTTGACTCAGACATTGCCAGTAGCGTCATCAGTATCCGACTGAATAAAATGTTTTATAAGAAAATATAAAAAAACATTGATTGTGACGATTTTCCTAGTTTCTCATATTTAGAAAAATATAGTTCAATCGTATGGCAGCTATATGATATTAGACAAAAAACCTCTTAATGAAGTGAGTTAAAAGTGACGGCCGCACATTAAACTCAAACAAGTGGGAAAGCTACAGTCAAGTGTGGCCGACTGTGAGATACCCGGCACCCAAAGCATTGTCGGTGAAATTAAATAGCACATTAACATGAAAAAAGAAATTGTTGACAAATGAAGACAAATGTAGCTAGAAACATGTTAAGCAACACTCAAAAGAGACAATTGTTGCTAGGAACATGTTAAGCAGCACCTAACAAAGACAAATGTTGCTAGAAACATGTTAAGCAACACGCACGTGCCCTCTCAACATCTCTCTCTTTCTCTTTCTCTCTCAAGAAGAAGAAGCATATACAGAAACTTTATTGTTTAATAACTTCTATGTTTATCATCCGATTTTACTTAAATTTTTAGAACTCGTCCGCGAATGCCTACTTATTTATTCTATCTACTTAATTTAAGCTGATCAAGAATATACATACTTTATAGGGTCAGAGATTTCTCTTTCTGCCTCTTACATACATTCTCGGTTGGCACTAACTTATACCGGGTATACAAATGCAAGCATTGACATTAGGAAGGAAGTTTAAAGCAGCGTGCCGATTTTAAAGCAGGAAAACCACAAAGTGGTACAATATAAGTTGTTCAGCTCAATCTGTTTAATTTAATTAAACTGGTCCCAGGAACCTAAAACAGCGATTTTATTCAGAAATACAAACAAACCGATAAACAAGAAAAAGTTTTCATTTGGAAAAGGCCGACTTAATCTTGTTTATTGAATATCTTTAAAACGGAGTGTCGGATCGAGATGATTGATGATGTGTCGTTAGACGTGTTATGAAATCTAGATAACGGGCTCGCTAGAAACCGGGAATTTTGCTATACCGGTCCCAACAGACCCAATAAGAAAATAAGTAAGAAAGCTACGGTCGAATATGCTGGACTGTGACATACCCGGTACCAAAACTATCACTTCCCGAACAAACACTCTGTCGAATTAAAACAATCGTTAATTAAAAAAAAAACTAATCGCAAAGAAGCTTAATCCCAAAGAAGCTTAATCCCAAATAAGCTTAATATCCTAATACTCGACGACTCACCAAAACTCGCTTGAACGCAGCCAACGATTGTGAAGCGATTGGCTCTCCTTTTCGCACACATTTGTTTGCTGCACTGTATTCTAAAAATAATGTCGCTTTTTAGAGCAAAAGTGTTGAAGATATAATAGTATAGTGAGACAACTTCCGCGAATTGAGTTCTGAGTGCCGGGTTTGTGTTGATTTTGGCAAAATCAGCATGAGTTCAAATCCGGCACACACCAAAGATTAAAAAAAAAATTTTTTTGTGTCTTTTTATTTAATTAATACATTTAAAAAAAAAATATAGGTTAATCATCCGATTTTACTCAAATTTTCAGAAAACGCAATCCTATTTATTCATTAAATGTATTTATTGTCTGTCTGTCTGTCTGTCCGTCTGTCGGTTTCTACGCGAACTAGTCTCTCAGTTTTTGAGCTATGGAGCTGAAATTTTCAGAATAGTCATATTTCTTTAGCACGCAGTATATATGTCGGAACGGCCGAAATCGGACTACTATATCCAATAGCTGCCATAGGAATGATGGCGAAATTAATGTAACAAAAAATTTAACTTCTCTGTTTTTAAACGTATTTCTATAAATTTTGAGATATAGCAGTTTTTATGGTTCTAGAATTACGGTTTTCATTTTTATAAGATCGGACAACTATATCATATAGCTGCCATAGAAGCGATCCGTCAATTTATATGAAAATGTAATATTCTACATGTAAAATGTAAAATTTACAAAATTCGATGTTTTTTCAACGTTACTATAATGGTTCGATTTTCAATGATCCAATTGCAGACTGCAAGGGTATACCAACTTCGGTTTACCGAAGTTAGCTTTCTTTCTCGTTTTGCATTAATTTCGCCATCATTCCTGTGGCAGCTATAGGATATAGTAGTCCGAGTTCGACCGTTCCGACATATATACTGCGTGCTAAAGAAATGAGACTATGCTGAAAATTTCAGCTCGTAGCTCAAAAACTGAGAGACTAGTTCGCGTAGAAACCGACAGACGGACAGACAGACAGACAGACAGACAGACAGACAGACATGGCTAGATCGACTCGGCTGGTGGTGCTGATCAAGAATATATATACTTTATGGGGCGGAGATGCCTCCTTCACTGCGTTGCAAATATCATTGCAAAATTATAAAACCCGCAAGCGTATACAAATTAACGACTTATATCATAAAATTGTATGATAAATGACTTCTTTTGTCTGAAAGTATCAAAATAAATAACATATGAAAAGATTTTCATAAATTAACTAAATTTTTTTGATAAAAATGTAACGCGTTTATATTATTTTTTCCAAGGCAAGTTTTTTGTATCCGCTATAGCCTCGATATCTTAGCAGATATTTTTATGAAATCAATACTGAAATACAGTATTTTTAATAACAAATAAGATTTAGTACCATTCCTACGTATAAGTTTTACGAAAAATTTATAATTTAGCTCCAAACGCCAACATGTTGGTTGTTTTTATTATTATTTTTTTCAATGACTGTATATATATTTAGCTTAAGTATCTTAGTGCCGCCAAGGCAGTGCAGCGACAGAGCGGAGCGAAGAACAACGAGAGCCAGCTTTCACACCGCTAGGCGAGAAAGGGCGATCTGCTGCATCGCTGCATTGGCGAGCGCAAGGTAACTCCCCAGGTACATGCAGGGCGACCCGAACGAACGGGAGCGGAAGAGGCGTAAAACCCTCCGGCAATGTGGATTGACCAACCGCACCGGGCCGGAGAGCGGGCATGCAGACGAAGCGAAGATCAAGGTGAGCTTTTGCAAATTAGTCAAGTTTTGGGACCGGGAAAGAGGAGTTACGTTTGCGTCTAGTTGCTCATATCACCTCGCTCGAGAGTGCTCCGCGCAGACGCCGAGTTCCTCGTTTCCGTACGCCAGTGTCCTTGCAAACGCCAAGTGCCACGCCCCACCACGTGCCCTGCCTATCGCGAGAGTCTAGCCCGCCACGCCCACCGTGCTCATCAGCCCACCAAGTGTCCAGCCAGCGCCGAAGACAATCTCTATCTTAGTAAGTAGAAGATCTTAAGGGAGTGCGGTTAGATAGGAATAACAACGTTACCGAGAAAATCAGACTGAATAAAAGTGAGGTACCAGAATCTAAACTCGTCTCTGCCCTGGGAATTATTTTCAGTCCACTCGTAACCCGGACCGGCCCTGTGAAAATGCTTACAACTGCGTTTTAATCCTTGTTTGCATTTTTTCTTGGTTCTCTTATTTTTTTAGCCCCGCCCACTAGCAGCCGCCCAGGATCGCTCACTCGACCTAAGCTGGGATCAGGGTAGCCAACTTTCTCTCTGATCCTGTCCCACCCCAAATCGGTCCCAAATCAATAAATTTTCTGTAAAGAACCCTAGCCAGACTGAGACATATCCCAGCCCAGGACACTACCTTACAGCTGAATTCTCAGTGTAGTCGCCTAGTGCACACTCTTTGTGCTCATCGTCACTATGTGGACGGCCGTCCAGAGTGATTAAAACGTAGTAACTGCCAAGCAGACAATTTGTCTTCTTAAAAGCGAAGTGATAAATTAAGTTTATGTTTCTTAATGCTACATAATGTGTCTAGCAGACTTCCTTGTTGTATAATACTATTGCTTTTTAATATCATTTCCACCTGACTGGCGATGAACATGACCGCCTCATTCACATGCCACCCTCCGATTTCTTATTACATTCTAGGGAGAAATAAAAATGTTCGCCTTCTATGATTTCAATTTTTTAATTGAATTTCTGGGCGCATCTCTTATCCCGACATAAGCCAGTCGACTGAAATTAGAAAATTAATGAAAAACACATTTAAGCAAAAGGCCTCAGTAACGCCGCACAGTGGCTCGTTTTCCAAAAAGTCGGTGCAAAAGTCGGATATCGTGTTGTTGAATTTAGAAAATCTTTTGATACCATTCACTTAGGAATTGATCAACCTATTCAAAACCAAAATTTTATAATTTACAACATTTTTTTAGTATTTATAATCGCTGCTCAAAGTTGGAAAATTTTTCTGTATTTGATGAAAAGTAAAAAACGCAATAAATCGGCAGATTAAAATAATTTTTTTTTAAAGTAGTTAAGCTTAAAGAAAACAAAACATTTTTCTTTTTTAAGCAACCAATTCTAAATCAAAATTTAAAAGAATATCCGATTTTTTGGTGCTTCTATTTTTTTTTTAGATTTTTATATAAAAATATAGATTTTTCCCAACTTTGAATTTTTAGTTGAAAAAAAAATGCCATATTTCGACGAGCTCTATATAATACTAAAAATTAGTTGAGATATTCAAAAAACAAACAAAAGAAAAACCCATTGATTCTGATAGATCTGAACAGGTACATTACTAGTCCGAAACTGAATTTCCATCACGTATCAATTTTGAGAAACTCGCGGTCAAAGTATCGTGCACTACCTCAATTGGCACTTTTTAAGGCTTAATCACAAATTATTGCTATGTTGGAGCCCTGGTATTTAAAAAAAATATTTAGAGACTTCTTTGGGCTCAAAACATCGATTTTTTTTCCAACTTTTCAGGAATTGATTGTTATTAAATTGAATACTTTAAGAATAAATTCAACTTCGTCCATAAATATTATAATCAAAAATGTTCAGAGAATGTGCTGTTGGCCCATAACCCGTTTGTTTTGTGTGCTTAAATTATAATTCCAAGCCCATGTTTCTAACCAAAGCCAAGACTTGCACAAGATTTGTTAAGTTTCAGGGCTACAATATAGCAAAATTTTCTGACAAAACTAAGTTTGTAAAATGCATTATAACTAAAGAATGAGAGGTCCCCCATTGGATATTCTTATTTAATATTGAAGTAGAAAGGCCAACGCTTTTTTTAAGCCTAATACCAGCTCTGGGCTTCGTAAGGCTTGGGATTTATTAAGCCTTGAAAAGTTCCAATTGAAGTAGTGCACTATACTTTGACCGGGAGTTTCTCAAAATTGGTACGTGATGGAAGCTTTTCAGTTTCGGACTACAAGTAGTAATGTACCGTTTCAGATCTATCAGAATCAATGGGGTCGCCGGCATTTCTTTTGTCGACTAGTGTAATTGTTCAAATCAACCCATGCTACCAAACTGGCACTTTGCAGTCGCCCAGTATGGAAAACGGCAAGGCAGCAAAAAGTATAGCTTAAAGTACCGGAGTTGCAAAAAAAAAAAAAATTCAATTTTTTTTATATAAGCTTTATTTTTATTTATAGAATGAGTATTAAAAAAATATGTTTAATAATTTTGTATTTTTAAGTTCATTTATTCCAATGAAAAATTTATATTTATAGTAAAAAACTAAAAGTTTTAGTTTACCGAATTAATTACGCCCCTTTTCGTAGGCGTAATTTAGAAGCCTAAAACCTAAACATTTTGGAGATTTGATATTATTATAAAAAAAAAATTATGTATATAAATCCAATAGTTTAAAAGTTATTAATTTGGCAACGTGTTTTTGAGCAAACGAGCCACTGTGCGCCGAGGCCGACGGTAAAATCACTTGAGCCGCTCGAATGCCAAATAAAATGCCAGTGCTCCTCCCCAAATAAAGAGCTTTTGCGCCGAGCAAAAGGGAAACGAAAACGTACAAAAAAATTAATTATTACAAAAAGTTGCACAACGAGTCACAAGCGGAAGGACAATAAAAAGCAATGCCGCAAAAAGAGCGCACAGAAAATAAACGGAAAAAGCGAAAATAAACGAGTTACAAAAAGCGGACTTGAGGTAAGGGGCTTGGCTGCCTTGGCTTTTGGTGCGGTCAGCACACTTGGCCCGAAACTGTCACCAAAAACCCGGACAGAGACTGGGATTGGGACTCTAAATAGGGCCGAGACTGCGACAACAAAAGGGCCAACGAGTGACTGGAAAGGATCACTTGGACGAATCGGTTTGCCGGTCGCAGCTGCTTGTCCTTCTGGCAGGTGAGCCAGCAACCAAGGAAACTTTCCAAAGTACTTCCCCAGAATTTCTTTTAACAAACGGAATTGTTTGCCCTTCCTGGGGGGGTATGGTAAAATATTACTCTAAATTTAAACGATACTGTTAAAGACTTTTTATTACCGGTAATGTAATTCGCTATTATAAGAATTATAATTGTTAGTCAAATGAAAAAATGTAATTAGTCAATTACAGCTTTTGTGCAAAAATACGCGGTCGGCCTAGTGATTTTCTACATGCCCTGTATTTTTACAATTTAAATATATGAATTTTTACATTTCATTGAAATAATGTCGTGTAACAGATATGTATTTAGTTTACATATCATTAATAGCTCAAATTCAGCATTGGCGCACTTTCCGTTTGCGGTTCACTAGAATTACCTACAGGGTCTACCTGCAACCTGGCGGTGAACACGCTGAAGGTTGAAGTTGGAGAGGTGAGAGTCGGATACTGATGAGGAAGTGGTCCTTACCTTCTGAAACAGCTGAATATACAAACCTGATACTTGACTTTGCCAAGATGTTATTGGCATTTATTTACTTTTGGCTTATTGCCTTAAATTAAGCCGGCTTGACATTTAGTTCGCAAGAGACTTTACCTGTCACAATAATGGATTTTTAAACATAATACAGGATACCAAACATTGGATCTAAATAATAGCGTTTAAACTTATTGTTGGAGAACTACAAAATAACAACCTGCAATGGGTAACTTGAATTGTTCGATATGTTGAACGCCCGCTTACATTTCCCCCTCTTCTTATAAATATATGTAATACATATTCCTTATTTCACAACTGAAATGTAAACTACTATTCTTGGCAATTATGATTATGATGATAGCTACTCACCCGTCGCTCTGCTCCCCGCCCAGCCGACTGCTGGCCAACGAGTTCCGGGTGCTCTCCCGCTCAATGCCCAGAGTGGTGGTGGACAGTCCCATGACTGCGGGTCCGTGGCGACCCTTGGGCGAGATGGTGGTGGTCTGCTGCTGGTGGTAGGCCTCTCTGGTCCCCGGCGGGTGCAGCTGCTGGTGCTGCAGGGACGGATGGTGGGCGCCGTAACGCTGCGGGCTGCAGGGAAACTGCAGGTGATTGGAGAGGGAAAACTCGGACTTGGTGGGCGAGCCGGTTGTTGAGGAGGAGGCCACCGATTCCAGGCCGCGGGAAAGCTTTAGCATCTCGGCACCGAACTGATGGAGAGCCGTCATCGTCGTAGGCGTGGGCTCCTTTATGCTGCAGGCATATGAACAGAATATATCACATATAGTATATGGAGCCATGAGGCTGGAGCCTCTTACCTGGAGTCCGGCAGCCACAGCTCGTGGTTGTCCAGTGTACTGAGATCCGTGTCTGTGGAGTTCGCCGAGTGTGCGTGCAGCACGGAGGAGGCGTGGCCCGGGCCCGGCTTCAAGAGTCGCCTCCAGGTGCAACGGCGTTCTGGGGAGAAGAAAGATTAGGGAAATCAGGGTGAGTGGAAGTCAAAGGACAGTCATCTCAAAAGTGCACTACGAAAAGTCACACTGGCACTATTACACTCGCCCTGCTTGGGGTCGAATAAAAAGTATAACGAAAGAATATAACGATTTCAATACCCTCTCCAGCTCCCAATGATTTTCATGAAATCATGAATTTTCGTAAAATACTTTAAACAAGAAGAATTTAACAACTGGTTATCCCTGGTAATAGAGTAAAAATGGCATATAGCAAAAGTGATTCAGATTTGTAGTTAAATAGTAATATTTTATTCAATCACGAAGTACACCCAAAGAAAACCAAGAAATTTGCCTTTGTACACGTTGTCTTAGAAATATTCTCAAGCAGTGTAACGAGTTTAGTATACGAGGTGTGTTCAAAAAGTATCACGAATTTTGAATTTTCGCGATATTTGAATTTCGATTTTTTGTGGCGTTATGTTGGTACTCATGTGCCTCACTTATGCCGACAAGCTCGGCCATTTTGAATGTTCACTTAATTGTTGACAGCTGCTTTGCTTGCACGTGTTTTGGATAGTCTTCGACTTTTACCTATTCAAAAAAATGAATCAAAGAACCTGTACCAAATTTTGTGTGAAAAACGAAATTAAGTGCGCGGATGCATTCCGAATGTTGACTGTGGCATACGGAAAAGCTACCTTGGACCGAAGCAATGTTTATCGGTGGTACAAAATGTTCTCAGAAGGCCGAGAAGAAAGGCCGAAAAGATAAAAAATTGGGTTTTGCACCATGATAACGGCCCTGCTCACACATCGTTGCTTGTGCGCGACTTTTTGGCCAAAAACAACACACTAATGATGCGATGATGTGACTTTTTCTACTTCCCTAAACTGAAGAGGCCCATAAAAGGACGACGTTACGCTACGCTTGACGAGATAAAGACGACATCGAAGGAGGAGCTGAACAAGGGGAAAAAAAATGATTTTTTGAAGTGCATCGAAGATTGGAAAAACTGTTGGCACAAGTGAATAATATCTCATGGGGATTACTTTGAAGGGGTCAAAATAGATATTCATGAATAAGTAAATCATTTTTGAAAAACACAGAATTCGCGATTTTTTGTTTTGTGTTTTTTGAACACACCTCGTAGATTTAATACTTAATAATATCAAATGTATACACAATATAATAGTTTGTGTATTTTTGAGTATTATTTTTATACGAACCTCATACGATAACATATCGCGTCTTTTTGTCAAGTTTTGGTGCAGATGAGGATAGTTTTTATACTTTCGTAGTATCAAAGATATTTATCTTATTGAGAAATTTTTAATACTCAAATGTACGGGTACCGGGTATAAACTACTTAATTAAGTAAATAGTAAATATAAATAAATGCTTTTAGTTGTAAGCATATTCTTATAAGCTTATTGTAAAAGCCGTTTTTTTCAAATTATTTTTTTCCCTATTCAGTATACTCTATCGTTAAATATATTATCGGTGGTGTAAACTTGTTGTTATTGAAATGTGCGGCTCCTGGCTTTTTTTTTTATATTTGTTTCCTCTCTGTGCCCGCAGCGTTTGAGCAATCTATGAAATCCAGCTACGTGCCTGGCCCAAATGCGTTCGCAGTACAGCAGAGATTTTGCTTTAAATAACTGCCCAATCCGAAGCTCTACTCAAACGAATCGGGGACTCCGCACCGAACCAAACCCCGAATGGCGCCGTAAATTTCCTCCGATGCAAGGGAATTCAACTGAAATCGGCAGTCCATTAAATATTCCTAGTCTGCATCAGTACTGCCAGCAGCCAATTGAGAAAACAGAACAGATTAAGAAAAACGAGAAGGAAAGCTAACTTCGGTAAACCGAAGTTGGTATACCCTTGCTGTCTGCAATTGGATCATTGAAAATCGAACCATTACATTACTAATGTTGAAAAAACATCGAATTTTATAAATTTTACATTTTACATGAAGAATTTTACATATTCATATAAATCGACCGATAGCTTGTATGGCAGCTATATGATATAGTGGTCCGATCTTAATGAAATTAAAACCATAATTCTAGAACCATAAAAAACTGCTATATCTCAAAATTTATAGAAATACGTTTAAGAACAGAGAAGTAAAAATTTTGTTTACATTAATTTCGCCATTATTCCTATGGCAGCTATAGGATATATAGTAGTCCGATTTCGGCCGTTCCGACATATATACTGCGTGCTATAGAAATAAGACTATGCTGAATGAGCTATGAGCTATGAGCTCGATAGCTCAAAAACTGAGAGACTAGTTCGCGTAGAAACCGACAGACGGACAGACGGACGGACATGGCTAGATCGACTCGGCTGGTGATGCTGATCAAGAATATATATACATTATGGGGTCGGAGATGCCTCCTTCACTGCGTTGCAAACATCTGGTCAAAATTATAATACCCTCTGCAAGGGTATAAAGATAAAAATTTATAAAAGGGACACAAAATCGGACAAAACTCAATCTTCTTAAAATGGGGAAATTTCTTTTGGAATCCTTATGGTATTGCTTTTGAAAACAAGTTTTGTGTTTTGCAAATGGCTTAGATAGAGAATTCCTTCGAAACAGTGGAGGTCAGAAGAAACCTACCTTCTTTACTTTTTGTCAAATCAGGATTAATTTTCTGAATATATTGGTTTTTATTAAAAGATTTTAGTTTGCTAAAAGACACCTATAAAGCTACAATTAATTTATAAGTACATAAACTATGCTTAACAGTGACAACAGTGACACTATTTTCAAATTAACCACATTGTATGTACACTATATGTAAGGTAGAAAATAGTTATTAATAAAAGAAAAAATAAAAGAAACACAGATAGAAACCCACAAAAAGGAAAAGAATTTCATAGGGTGGGATGTTTAAAATTTTTCTGCGACCTCATAAAGTATACGTATGTATATTTTAAATCAGCATCAACCTTCTAGTCGATCTAGCCATGTTTGTCTATCCGTCTCCCAATATCCCAGCTATCCCAGTCTCCCAATTTTAGAGTTATTTGAATGAAACTTTGCAGAAAGTATCCTTTTTATTCTCGTTTGTATATAAGTCGGAACGGGTCAGATCGGACGACTATATGTATCATATAGCTGCTATAGGTACGATCGAAAAATTAAATTAACTTTGTAGATTTTATGCGAACCGATAAAAACTAAAAGAAATCATGACCCCTTTTGTCGAAATTTTTAACATTTATTTTAATATAAACTAAATTATATTAAATTAGTCCGAGTTGATCCTATGACTACAGAAATGAGATTGGTAGTCTTTTAAATTTATCTGTGTGATTTGGATTCAGCGGTCCGAAAACATTTTTGTGAAAATAGTCAGACCCCCCAGAATCGAACGTTTCCTATATACTATATAATCCTAAATTTGGTTACATAATATTACAGATACAGCGACCCGATCTGGACTAGGCAACAACGCATTAATTTTGGCGCCCGAACAGGGACTTCCATGGAAAACTTCGACCCGTTTGCATAAAGTTGGGAGCTGAAAAGTCGCCGAAGGGCGGATAATGTTGGAGCTTGTGACCAGGTATCACATATCGTGGAATCACCATCAATACGTCGGCATCCTGCAGTGCATATTCCATATTTCCGGTAAATTAAAGTTATCAGGCTCGTGTAATTCAAGTGGTGCATTGGATTAGGTTGGTTTCAGTTATACCCCCTCATAGAGTGGTTAATGTGGCTGTGTATTTATATTAGCGAGTGCAGTGCCGGTAACAATGAATTGATATTACAAAGCTCAAATGTTAATGAACATTGTGGTTAAATTTAATAAAGCCGTGGTTTGCCGCACATATACATACATAGTACATTCAAAACGATTTAAACGGGATTGGTCTCGGTATTTGTGCTGTATGACAGCTACGCTGGAACAAAAAGTAAGGGATTCTTGACACGCGTAACGGCGTAAAAATACCCTATAACAAGAAATAATTTTTCTATAATTAATAAAAAACATGGCTCCAAAAAGGAAGAAAGAACTCAATCGCCTTGGAGCTTTAGTACAGAGAAACGGCCAAACAAAGACAGCTGTCGAATTGAAGGGCCCGCATGAGTTCAGTTAAATCAGTGGTTTACTCAGTTGTGCGACATCTAGTGTAATTTAGAGAGCACCTCCAAAGACACGAAGGAATTTGAAAGTCGAAAAACATTTTACAAACATCTTAGGCCACCTATCAGAAGGGGGCAAAATCAAGTAGGAGGATCCGATTCAGGTACGAATTTGACCAACCCCTCTACCCGAGCAACATTCTTGCCGATGTTAAGGTTGCCTGAGTTTGGTGGCAAATATGCGGAGTGGACCAGCTGGTTTAACCAATTTGCAACGTTAACTGAATCGGCTACTATTATTGATAATATCTCTAAATTTATCCATATAAGATCTTGTCTAGGGCCAATTCCACTGAGAACGATTGAGTGTCTGAAATTATCCGCGGTAAATTATAGAAGAGCCCTTTCCCTTCTTAATGATCGATTCGAAAACAAAGGTATTATCGTGCAGTCTCATGTCGGGGAGCTGTTTAATTTTCGATGGCTTAAGCATTCAGATACAGTCTCCTTGCGCGGAGTTGATGCTGTTTATTCTTAGTTTGTTGGGTTTCGATCTCTAGGCACTGATTCCGAAATTTTCGATGCGCTTGCCCTTCACCTGGCGCGTAGTAAACTTGTCGAAGAATCGTTGGAAATGGATGAAGAGATCTCATGAAGTAACAAGTAAGAAAGCTACAGTCGAGAGTGCTCGACTGTGAGATACCCAGTACCCAGACGTTTGTTGGTTTTAGATTCTTATTAATTTGTTCTGCTTTTTATTCAATTAATACATTTTATACCAGTTCGGAAAAGTTTGGTTATGAAAGTGAATTTTGTTATTTTTTTGTCATTTCTTGGTCACGCTCGTTCTTTTCTGTAGTTTTGCGCAATTTTTTGGTCAACAGTCGATCTTTTTTCTCTTTCACACACACTTGTTTTGTGCGTCTCTGTTACAATAAACAAACCGCCTTCTGATTGAAAAAGTCTGGAGGCTAGTAGAAGTATCAATCGCTGTCTATTGCGCAATGAGGAGCATAGCCGAGGCATCTAAGCGATGGGCCATCGTTTTATTATGCAAGAAGTTCTGAGTTCTAATCCCGCCCATGCCAAAGATTTTTTTACATTTTTATTTAAGATTCTTATTCATTTTTTCTGCTCTTTATTCAATTAATACATTTTATACCAGTTCGGCAAAGTTGAGTTATGAAAGTGATTTTTTTATTTTTTGTCATTTCTTGGTCACGCCCGTTCTTTTCTGTAGTTTGGCGCAATTTTTTTGGTCAATAGTTGATCTCTTTTCTCTTTCACACACACTTTTCTATGACAATAAAAAGCATCTTTTCATTAAGAAAATGTAGAAGCTATTAGATGTGACAATCTCTGGCAATTTTATTTCAGTTCTGCCAAAATTAGGTTAACAGTTGTCGAAGCATACTTAGTATGAAAATGGCGCTTCATATGCAACATACATATGGCCCAGTTGTCTAAGCAGCCGGTGCATCTATATTTTGCAAAATTGGCACGAGCTCAATCCCACACAAAACCAAAATATTTTCTGTTTTGTATTTTTATTCTACCATTTTTTTCTAGTTGTTCTCCGGGTATAATAACAAAGGAAAAAGGAAGAAATGCAAAAAAAAACAGAGAAAAAAAACAATAACAAGTTTTGGCGAGGTCGGGGCTTGAACCCACGAGCTAGACGGCTACAGGCTACTCAGCAGCGCCTTAAGGGGGGTTTTAAAATTCGAACCTTATTGCTAATATCTCCCATGTTTATCATCCGATTTTACTGAAATTTTCAGGAATCGTCCGCTCTATTTTATTAATTTTTTGTATTTATTTACTTTTACCCGAAAAAAAACGAGTATAGCTTATTTAACGTTTTTTATGATTTTTGAGGGCGGAAGTGGGCGTGGCCAAATTTTAAAACAAACTTGATCTACGTGCAACAGATTCCAATGTTGTCACCAAATTTGGTAACTCTAGCTCTTATAGTCTCTGAGATCTGTTGTTTCACACGGACGGACAGACGGACAGACGGACATGGCTAAATCGACTCGGCTGGTGATACTGATCAAGAATATATATACTTTATGGGGTCGGAGATGCCTCCTTCTGCCTGTTACATACATTCTCGGTTGGCACAAACTTATAATACCCTTGTACCCTATGGGTATAAAAAGCTTAGGTCTGTATGGTTTAGTAAACAACAAGTAAGTTGTTGCAAAGTTGTACCGACGAAGAGTGTTCTTTTTGCAATAATTATAAGAAGTAGAGTTCTGATCTTCATCATTGGGTTTTGTTATCAAGTCAAGTTTCTTGGCTTAAGCGGTTATATTGGTTCGAAGTGTAGTTGGGAGGTATTTCGTGTAGGTGCGTGCTTGACTCTGCCAATTAAACCAATTCAACTTTAAGACGCCAAAACTGATACTTGAGATCTGAGAATAAAGTATTTGCAAGCAACAATTCTAGGATAGGTAAAATTTTACTCCGGCTAAAAAACCTTGACCTTAGGGATGCGAGTCCTAACCCAAATCCGGTTAGCAGATCCAGCACTTCACTTTGCTGATGAAATTCTTGTACTTCAAAAATTTATTTTGTGTTCGATTGTTGAAGGGAAGTGTATGCCGTAACCAACTGTTTCACTCGTCTCGGGAAGTGATCGAGGTAATGATGCAGTTTTGGGAATGAAAAGAGGTAGCACAGCCTGTCATTTTGTTAGTAACGTTAAGAGGAACAATGCAAATTGGGTCATAAGAGTTGGAAAATTCATACAAAATTGCGCTAACTACATTTTTGAATCTTGAAAGAAATCTTAATAAAAACTTGGAGCTTAAGAATTCTTATAGCGAATTCATAGAAGAATATTGAAAGTTGCATCACTTGAGGAGGTGCCGTCAAATTAAATAAAGAATGTTTTCGCATACTGTGTTTTGAATTGAGTAAAAGTAATTTTCAAACTGAATTTATTGTATTTTAAATTGGTTACACTTCGAGTGCCGGACCCAGCAAATATACCTTATAAATACCTTGCTACATGACTTTACTTAGCATTTATCTTAAATTTCTGATATGTCTTATGACTAAAAAATTCTACTTTGGGTTATAGTGAAATAGTTTCTTCCCTAATCGCCTGCTGTAGCTTTTCCCACATGAACAACATTGTGCATAAGCACCATCAAAAGTTGAATCTTGAAACTTAGGTTTTAAAACTAGTTGAGCACTGCAGAAGGCTCTTACAGCATTACAAGCCATTTACGTCGGGGATTTCAATGCAGGGCAACATGGAAATTAGCTATCTACACACATGGGCTGGATCTGGATCCCATTTTGAGGATGTGTGTGCTGGGGATGCGGGCAGGGGATGTGTAGTGTTTACCCTGCCCCTCCCAGTTCAATGTCGATGGCAATGTCGATTTTGTGTGCATTGCTGCGGCTTAGTCGCACTTTGGTCCTCAGATGCATGGCGAAGTATCCGGCACATGTTCCGCCATTGTTTGTCTAGGCCAGACATTCACCGTTACAACGTTGCCACCCCATATTCCCCCCGCTCCCTCTCGAGTGGTGTGTAAAGTTGTGAGGACAATAGTGCAATGTGAATCGAAATGCAAATTTTAGGCCAACTGAAAATCATATAAGGCTACGGAACAGTTCTTACCCAAGGCCGGTGCCTGGCCCAGCCAACCGCTGGCCCATCCGGGAGTGGCGGCTGCCGTCTGCTGGCCGCCACCCAAGTTTTGCCGCTGCCGGGCCAGGAGGCGCACAGTGAGGCAGTACGTCAGCAGCATCACGCCCAGCGGAATGTAGAAGCACACTATGGAGCCGACCAGCTTGTACACCGGATCCGGTATCTGGCAGGTACCATTCACCAGCACCGAGGCGTGATTCTGGAATCAATTGGATAGCAGATAACAGAGGAGTACTGTTTATGTGGACACAGTAGGCAGGAAAATGCAATTAAGCTAAGTGCAAGGTACAGTCTCTGTTAATTTAGTAGGTTATCCTATCCCATTTTAAGTAACGAATAATCTTGTTCTTTGAAGCAATGACTCACCTTCGAGTACATCAGGCTCAGGGGCAGGCTCATGGCTATGCTCAGAAGCCAAACGAATACAATTTTGAGGGTGACTCTCCGCCGCGTTTTGTTCCGTCCGAATCTCATAGGGTAACGCAGCGACAAATAGCGGTCCACGGAGATTGTGCACAGGTGCATGATGCTGGCCGTGCAGAAGAGAACGTCCAGGCAGATCCAGGTCAGGCAGTGCTCCGAGCCTAGCGGAAAGTATCCTGCGAAAGAGGGAATGAACAACGGCGAGGGTCAATCCGGGGGCTTTGTATTTTTTTGAGCCAATAAATATTCCCCGCCCGACTTATGACTGTATTAAGTATCTGCCCCTTTGTATGTACATATGTGTACCCACGATTTACGATTGCCTGAAAACAATACAATGCAGGTCATACTGTCGCTCGGCCATTTTTGTTTAATACTCCTTGGATTTTTTTTGCCCTAGGAACCCGTCCCCGCTTCAATCGTAAGCTGGCAAATGATATAGCCCAGCCCTGCAGAGGGGAGTTATGCAACATACAACGAGTATTTCGAGTATATGCGAGCAGCTCTAGTCCCGATGGTGTGGCCATCGTTTCGCACAGCTGTTGGACGTCATAACTCAGTGCGCTGGTCCTCTTACGTTTTCCCATAAAAGTACAACTGTGTGTTCACTGCGACAAAAGCCCCTACTTAGTAAAGCGCCAAAAAATACGGATTACTTGCATTAACCGGATCAGCTGCACCAGATGATCCCATTTAGCCAGGTTCTTCTATCTCTCTAACTGAATAAGCCCCTTAACCCCAGGAACTAACCACGGAAACCGATGTTAAACCACTTATTACTTTTGCACTGTACATTAATGCAATAATTAATATAACTAGGAATATGAAGAAATATAAGATACCCTTTAGTGTGATTAATATTTGTTTTCTGTGTGAAAATGGGTTTGTTTGTTCGCCGGTTGGAGGCGGTTGAGCCCTGGAATATTGAGTGAGTAATACTTGTGTTTACTCTGTTGTTAAGTGTACCCCGAGATTTGGGCGCGGGATTTGTGTCCGAAATCTGGTCGAACATAAATACGCAATGCCGATGGGAAAACTAAATTCCTTGACGTATAAGCAGACAAGAGATAAGCTAAGTTAGTTTCGAAGAAGGATCGATACAATTTTGGAATAATCAAACAATAAAAGCTGCTTTTTGAGGATCATCTATGAGATTCAATAATCCCTAGTCATTTTTAAAAGTTTCCTAAAAAAGGGTTCCGAAACTCGTTTTAGAAATTCAGCTAAATTTATTCGTAAATGTATTCAAGTTGCAAAACCTTTAAAAAATAAATGAGGCTTTCAGCATTGACAAATTTACTTAATAACGTACCCATTAAAGCCCATTTTCCCGTTGCCTTAAAGTGGTGGAGCCCCAATGGCCAGTATCTGTTGCATGGTATGCCTCCCTTTTCCCCTATTCTACCAGGGACCGACCATAAGGTCTTGTTTATGGCACGGTAGTATTTTCCCATCCCAATTGGGCGGCCATCAAGCGCTCAAACTGCAATAATCCCCGGGTGCGGAGTCGAGTCGTGGGCGAAGTGAAAACGAAAACGTTACAAATGACACGGCCATTGGGTCTGGCTAAAAACAGGACCGTCTCGGACCATTTGGGCCGTAAGTAAAGTGTCAATAAGATCAATTTGGGCAGCAGACGGTATACGAACTCGAACCTTAAAAATGCCAAAATTTGTTTAAGCCGAAAGCCGAACCAAACTGAAACTTGGGCGGCAAGTTAAATTGAATGAGGGAACGTTGCTTTTTTTCCAAGAAAACGGCAAACAAATTCTGAGATTGGAGTCTGTCTGCCCCTTCCAGGATTGCTTTACAGAACCCCAGGTCCCTTAGTTTCCCTTTGAGGCGCAGGACAAAGCTTTTATTTGTGTTTTTGTCTTGTTTTTTTTTTCTCCTTTGGGCCGCTTTTCTTACGGAAACATTTCAACTTACAAATGCGAAACAAATTTCAAACAAAAGCGCAAAACTTTGACGCTCTCCTGTTCCACCGCCAAAGTCAGGGTAAATAAATTTTTAGCAGATTTCCTTTGTGTGGATTTCGTTTTGCATGCCGGGGGTAAAATGAGGCGCGAGGGCTCGTCATAAAACTAAACTGAAACACAAACAGCCGAGGAAGCTGATGACGAGCAAAGTCGGCATGAAAAAGACTGGTAAATGAGTTGAAACTTATTTAAATTGTTGGAACTTTAAGTGGGTATAAAGCGGGTAGCGCGCGAAATGGAAATGGGCGACGGACAACTGACTCTTTTGACCGGCCAATGACTGGGTTGTAGGCCAAATCAAGTAAAACACAAAACAGTGCACTATGGTTCAACCAAACACTATTCTTGGCTAAAACCCAAATTTTGAAAGTTGAATCGGATCAAATGTGATCATCAAACATGGTCCTAGCTAACGCCGCATTCGAAAATTAATCAGCTGTTTGCATGCAAAATCGGATGCAAGAAAAAGTGTGTTATTTAAAAGTATTCATCAATTGGAGTACATGTAAATTGGTCATGTTTTAGATATTTACCCTCCACTACACAATTTAAGAGATCTCCAAGATTTAAAATCACGAGCTGATAACATTTTTGAATCAAATTAGCGGGTTTTTATTACCTGTTTTGTATTTTAAAACATCAACATCAACGACCTTCGTTGTGATATTTTTGTAATTCGGTGTTAAACTATACTGTACACAATGTCCTACTTTTAGTTTAAATATTGTTTTTTAATAGGTATACTAAGAGAGTCCCACCGACCCCTAAAGCCTTATAAGATTTGTAAAGAATTAAATACTTGTTCGGTAAGCCGAAGTTTATTATTTATTCATTTAGCTTAACAAATATCTGTTATCTGGTAGCATAGTACTTAAATTCTAAACAATATGGTTTGAAACAGTTAATATAACATACATAATTACAATTCTGACGATTCTAGGAACGAGCTAATATTATTTGTAATAACATCAAGGGATTGATCAAATGACAAGATATGATTCACAGAATTGTAATTGTTACATAACATAACTCTCTCTTCTTGCAATCTGCAATTGGATCATTGAAAATCGATCCACTTTGGTAATATTGAAAAAATATCGAAGTTTGAAGATTTGTATAACAATTTACCTTTACATTTTTCATTTTACAGGTAAAGTTTTTCATGTTCTTTTAATTTCGAAATATAGCGGTTTTTTACGGATAAAGAGTTTCGGTTTTAATTGCATTAAGATCGGACAACTATATCATATAGCTGCCATATGAGATCGGTCAATTTGTATGAGAGGATAGGAAAATCAGAAAAAGTTCGGTGTAAGGTAAGTTAGGTTTTTTCGAAAGATTTCCAAGTCAATCAAATCAATCCAAATGCAAATAGCACGGCTTTTGGCTTTTGCAAAGTTAGCTTCCCTTCTATTTTATCTCAATAATTGCCTACTTTATAATTTAACTTAAGTTCACAGTGCAACTCCGAAGCGTGTGACTCATTGGCATTCTTTGACGGGTCGGTAAGGTGAGCGATGAATTGGCAAGTGCCTTTCTCTCAGTGCACATCTTGAAATAAATAGTGCTGGCATATGTACTCCAATAAGGCAGGTTTGAGCACCCCTGCCCTATTATTGGAAAATTTTAAAGTTTATTTATTTTTAGTTGAGCAATTTTTTATTTATATGTGTAGGCACAGATATTTTAGGGCCGCGACAACATAAGCCTTTGTGTATGAGAGCAACGTTAGCAAATATTTGCGCGTTGCTGAACTGAGGCAAACAATTCCCGTAGACGACAAAGCGGACCAAATCCGGATCCCATAATGCGGAAAAATCGGGTGGAAAAATGATTTATGAATGAGTCACTGAATTTGTTTGTCCCAAATAAACACCGAGAGAATTTTTAGTACAATTTACTAAAAACGAGAAAATATGTACTCAAATAACCAATGGCGCAAACCAGCCACGACCGAATGTGGTATGCATTACAAGATGCATCCTCAAAGGTAGATTCGTTATCGATAGGTTTTGCAGCTGTTAGAACACTGTATTGTGATGGGGCTTAAACCATCTGCATAACAATCCTGCAAGCAAAAATATATTGAAAGATAATGCAGCACAAAGTTTCCACTGCTAATTGCCTACAATTCGATTCGAATTGGGCGGTTTGAAGGGACAGCGGTTGAAAAGGCGGCCAAGCTGATGGAAAGTAATGTCTCTTGCAGTAAAAATTCGAATAATTACCGCAATCGATATTTGGCGGCTGTAATCGATTCTAGAAGCCAAAATTGCGCCACTGGGTATTTAATAGTCCATATGTTCTTATTTTGAGATGATTTTGACTCAGTTTGAGTACATACTGTAAGAACAAAAAATGCTCATCATATATAGAATAAAATGTACTTCATTTAATTAAAATTTTTTAATTGAATGCATTGCATGTTTTTCTTCTTTACATGATTATTTTATTTTTATTAACTTTGCTTCTGTAAGCTAATATGGATAAGTTAAATGGATATAAGTATTATCCAATTTCTCTAGTCTTAATCTGACGGTCGCGGGTTCGAGTCCCAGTCGCAGCAAAATTGAGTTTTCGAAATGTAATTTGGCTTTTATAGACTTTATATAATATTTATATCTATTTAACTTTAACATATTAACAAACAGAAGTTATGCCATTTACAGCCGGCACTGCCTAATCCTCTCCAGAAACTGGCCATTTACAGCCGGCACTGCGAGATCCTCCCCAGAAACTGGCCATTTACCGTCGGCAGTGCCTGATCCTCTCCCAAAATTGGCTATTTACAGCCTTCCTCTCCCAATTTTACGAAATTTTTGTACACTGTGTCAAATAATTTAGAATAATTTGTTATTGATTATTGTTATTCGGAATAAATTGAAAATTAATCGTTCTTAAATTAAGTACATTTTGAACTTTCCTTGAGCATAAAAGTTCTCAAAAACGTAGTAAAATTTCTAATATTAGTATTTGTATTCTTAAAAATTGCACTTGAACTGAGTACAAAGCCACATCTAAGTAAGAACAAATGTTCTCGGTAGTTATTTGAGTACTTATTTGCTTATTTTAAATCCATTTTTCTTTAAAAATTCTCTCTGTGCAACAAAATCTAGCTGCTGAATGTTGAAGGTGCTCAGTATACTGACGATCTTAACTCAAATGAAACGAAATTTAACTGATTTTAGCCTTGAAATAAATCCTTTATCGTCTTAATTGGATCGGGCCATGTGTATATTGTACATACATACATATGTGAAAGATTAATTGTTGGACTTTTGCGCTTCGGCTTCTGTTGCGGGATTGATTTCAATATTAGTTTCAGGTCATTCCCAACCAACAACATTAGATTTGGGGCACAGCATCCCTGCTCTTCCATCAATTAGAAACAGCGCTCCTCAAAACTGTTTGCAAAGTAAACGAACTTAATAGGAAGGAAATGACTGGACGAAAAGGGTTTGGGTTTCTTTATATTTGGTTAACCGAATGGGCTAAGTGGATTTCTGGCTAATGGGAAAAAATTGATAAGGATGTCGCATTTCATCAGGATTTTATTCCGTCAGCCGGATATTTCAAACTCTGATTTATTAGAAAATGATGTGATTAATTTTTAAAAGTTGAACTTAAAAACGTTACTTGAAAATATATATAACAAATATATAAATTTAATTCTCAAATTTCACAATACTTCATTCGCATCAGCTTAAATTCAATTCGCGGAATCTAGAGAAAGGCCTTTAAAAATATTTGGCAAATAAGAAAACGGAATAAGATCTACGTAAATCCCGAACCAATCAAAATATAAAATATCAAATACCTGACGACAAATAAAACTCACGCACACTTCAACAAACACACGCGCCACAACTGGAGCAAAAAAAAAAAAAACATCCTAAATGATTTATGTCAATAAAAAAGGGCAAGCGATAATAAAATGTAAATATACATACATATATAGGAGAGCAGAAAAAATCATACAGCAAGGGTTCGAAAATGGCTGTGATTATAAAATAATCCCACTCGTTGCTGTTTATGGTTGCTGTTGCTACTGTCACGCACAATCGACGCGGAACAACCAGCAACAATAACAATTTCAATAACAAATCACAGAAATATGAGCGCAACAAATTGATGTCTGCTGGAGGGGTCGGGGCCAAGTCGTGAATTTCATTTCGGTTCATCTCTTTTATTTTATTTCTTTATTTCGACTTTGGCAGCGATAACAACGCCAGCATCTAGCAGAAATATGAAAGATACTTGGCGTATATACTTACTTACTATCATATTATCAGGAGGAGTCTTTGACTAAAAACTGCGCCAAGGCTATTATAGCCTAAAACAGTGGTGCCCAGCAGAGTCTGGCCCTGAGAGAACTTGAACTTTTAGGTATTTGTGACCTCAGAAATTGCTATTATGACGGATAATGAAGTTAATACGCAACCTACAAGATTGCACCGTAATTTAGATAATATGGAATATATGCATATGTTTTTTTTATTAAGCAACCTCTCAAAATAATAAAGTTGCATGCCAAAAAGTTTTAAGTAATTTTTTTTTCTGTTGCTGTAGAATCTCGTTACTTCCTTCATACCATAAATATACCCAAGAGCTCGCCGGCAATGGACAGTCCACGTAGTGTCGATGAGCACTGAGACTGTGGTGCGCAAGGAAACTACTACATATGTATATATAGTCCTAAAATTAAAAACCTGCTACGATATTCCGATCAGAATCATTTATATCTTGATAAAGAGGTATTGTAAAATTCTTTGAAACTGCAAATAAAGATTTTTTAAAAACGGATTAGTTCAGGAGACATGGAAGTACGATTATGAAAATTCAGAAAATTGGCTCTGTTGGGGCCGGTTGAACACAATTCCGAAAATGTTAAATACTTTTGTATTCTACTTATCTTTAAATATGCGTTCAACGCCTTAATCATCTTGATCCGACACTACGTTTAAGAGATATTTCTATTATTTATCAATAAACAAGATTTTAACGGACTTTTCGAAATGAAAACGTTTGTCCTTATGTTTGTCTGTCTGTTTGTCTTTCGTTGTGTATGAAATTAAAATAAAAATGTAGAGTCCTGGAAGTACTTTTATTTTATTAAACAGCTCGAGCTGAACAACTTTTGTTCTACCACTTTTTGCTTTTCCCACTAGCTAAAAAAGCTAGCTTTGCCGCGCTCATAACTTCCAAACGACTAAAGTTACAGAAACGTATTTTAAAATGGTAATCACTTTTCCTGAACATAATTTACCTAAATATAATATTTAAGAAATTAAGAAAAATATAATAATTAAGATATTAATGACTATAATACTCATCTTGGTTCACTTTATAATGTGGTGAATAAATACATAGTTCCGAAGAAACCTCTGAGAAAAACGATATTACACGATGAGCGATATTTTGAGCTCAAAAATAATAAATAATTAAATAATATCATTAATAATAATGAATAATATTGCCAGCGAAAAAATAACAATCAAGTGTTATTTCACAATTATAATAATAATTCTTTAAGCGATTAAAAAAAACTTCAAGAGAAATTATTAAAAAGGAGCCAAATGTATAATATCAATAAATAATCATTAAATATATATAAATATTATTTCACTTATAATGGACCGTTATCATTGTCAATGGGCATATTAAAGCTTTGAGTCCCAGGTAACCGACTGTAACTTTCATACTTTATTATTTATTAAAAATGTTATTTCTTGATATTTGTGGTGTCCGATAAATTCACATCATCCTCTGTAAAAAACAACACATGTGACGCCCTGAGGGTAAACTGTCAGATAAAACAGGATGGCTTTAGAGGCTGCTGCCAATTAAATTATCCTCGATTTAAGATGTCAGCTAATCAATCACTTGCCATGTGAGTGAGCGCCGTGTTTTTAAGACCTTCTTCTTAAATTTGCTCTTTAATTGGCCGATTATTGCCGACACCTTACCCACCATCTCTCCTGTTTTATGCCTCATCAGTTCACTTCATAACGTGAGTGTGTACCCGGGCGCGTGGAAGCTGTGATTGGGAAGGCGTGGCTGGCACCCGCGGCGCTTGTTGACACGTCACCTCGCCTGTCATCCGTATTTATGGGGAGCATCCGACGGCGAGGAGATGTCGGTGACTGGTTGGTCTGCCGAGGATCTCTGGTCGCCTCTTTTTATTTTTATTTTTATTTTGCTGTGTTCTTCTGACTGACAACAGTTTTCGGCTTTTAGCCCCGTCCGCATGCAAACACATATCATTTTCATTTGCATATCGCGCGTCCCGTTGACACATTTGCATGGTCATGCATATGTTTATTCATACGGATGAATATATGTGGTTCCAAGTGTACATACATCCTCACATGTGACCCGCGTCCTTGTTTATGTGCTCGAGTCTGCGACCCTCAAACCTTTCGTGATGTATTTTGCTTGCTTCTTTTTTGTCAAATAGTTCCACCACAGGGTAGCTGGAGTCTGCTAGAATATTATAAAGTATGTCAATTGCTTTAAATATTTTAGTCATATTCTTATCACCTCACGTGTTTTACCTAGCCTCAGAAAACGTATCTGTTCATGAAGGAGTATAGGTATTCTTTTTCCTAATTGACTAATGTTGACTAATAACACTAGCTTCGACTGGTAATACCATTTGAATTTGATATTTGCTTTAAAGAATAAAACGAAGTCGAAGTCGAGTAATCCTGAAATATGAAATCGTTGTTAGCTGATGTTTGTTGTTCCCGCTGGCTGTAACCGATGTTGCCAACTTTTGTTGTTGTGGGAATTGTTTCCCTTTTTTTGTGCTATAGGTACTTTTTGTGGTCAAATATATGTGTTGTCAGCCACGCAAAAACATTACCACCACGCAAAAAATTCGCATTGGGATTCCGGCTACATATGTATGCAAGTTGTTCTTTAATCAAAATGTTTCTGCGGTTGCCGTGCCTAGTAATAAATGCTTATAAAAAGACATGACAATAGTGAGATTTACCATATCCGAAAACAAAACAAGTACAAAAACTACAGCTGAAGAAGAATAATATGTTTGTCCTGACTGTCCCTTTCTCTTACACTTGTCTCTCTGATTTACGGTTTTCACTTTCACAAGATTCTCTCGTTTTCACTTTCACAAGACCTTTTCGTTTTCAAGAACGGGCAAGTTTGTCTTGTAGAAATAAAAAGTAAATGCGTTTTTCTACATCAAATCGGTTCTTAATTGCAAAAGGAAAAAAATTGTTGACTCGTTGGTCTATTGATGTCCATTTCACACCATCAATAGATCAATCTAGTTCGTATTTACTTCCCACTGCAGTGGCGCAAATTTGGCTTCGAGAATCGATTACATCTGTCATACTTCGAATGCAGTAAGCATTCGAATTCTTACTACACATGCTTGACTTTTCCCTAAGCTTAGCTGCCTTTTCTGCTAGTATACCTTCGAAATCGACTACTTCGAATCGAGCAAGTAGGCGATTAGCCGAGCACACTTTGTGCTGTATTACCGTCCTATATACTCTTGCATATATGATTGTAATGCAGATGCTTTATTGCCTGGTATACCACGTATATATGATTGTAATGAATATGCTTTACTGGCTGGTATACATCGTATATAGGATTGTAATGCAGATTGAACCGAATGAAACTACTTTTATATTTCTAGCATAATTGTATCAATATTTTATTTTTTACTGAAACTTAACATTTGTTCATTATTTTTTGCTTTTTCATCGATTTTTGTTTGCGATACGACCATTGTTGGTTTTAAGCGCACCCCAATATTGAAGCATCTGTCGTTCAACCCATCTTCTTTAACTGCATCTACACGTAAGAAAAACAATTGCTCAATTAATAATCCGAATGTTTCGTGTTACTTATTTGATGGTATAAATATAATGCGTCTGTGTGCGTCGGCCAGTCGCCGTATATTATATTTGCTAAAGCCTTTTTTGAATATTATACACTTTTAAAACTCACTAATCGTTATAAATACCTAAATAAATTCCTTTCCAAAACACTCCCGACACACACTTATACTTGCAAAAAGTAAAGTGACAGATGGAAAAAATTATATATACAGGAGTGCTCCGGCTTTCACTTTTATGTTTCGTTTTAGACCAAAAACGTACGTTTTCGTTTTTAGGTGCTCCGGTGTTCACAAACTTTTTGTCATCGTTTTGTTATCGAAATATTTAATCGTTTTTATTGCTCAAACAGTTGACTTCGATGTTTTGAGAAGTAAACGGAATGCTTAAATGCCTTTACTCTTTTTAATTGTTTGTTTTAAAGCCACCCTTTGATGATATGACTTTTATACCATTTTCTATTGGTAAAAATACCATTTAAACATTAAAATAAACTGGTTTATTTTATTTATATTTTATTTATTAAAGGCTTATTTTAGCTTCTTTGAACATTATTAATGCCCACCTTTTCATTTAACCAGCACTTCGACCAGATTGTTTTGCTCCACCAACAGTAGGGCAGCACTGCCAACCAAAACGAAAGTTGCAGTTGCCGACGGCAAATATTTTTTTTCCCGAATTCGAGGTGGGGTCAGAAAAGAGTTATTTAAAAAGTAAATACAAACTAGATTGATCTACTGATGGTGTGAAATGAACATCAATAGACCAACGAGTCAACTATTTTTTTTCCTTTTGCAATTAACAACCAATTTGATGTAGAAAAAGGTCTTTACTTTTCATTTCGACAAGAGAAACTTGCCCGTTTTTGAAAACGAAAAAGGCTTGTGAATGTGAAAACGGGAGCACCGATTTCTCGTTTTAGAAAACGAACACGACAGAATCTTGTGAAAGTGAAAACCGGAGCCTGCCTGAATATAAGCCGACCGATTGCCGAAGCTTTGACAGGCAGGAACAAACACAACGTCCCATTACAGTCCTGTGTTCTAACAGCTAGAGAAACGATTGATTACGAATGTACGAGGTGTGAATTTTGGGTTTTTTTTTAAATTATTTATTTATTCATGAATATCTATTTTGTCCCCTACAAAGAAATGCCCATGAGCTATTATATACTTGTGCCAACAGTTTTTTCAATCTTCGAAGCACTTCAAAAAATAATTTGTTTTATCTTGTTCAGCTCCTCCTTCGATGCCGTCTTTATCTCTCGCGTAGCGTAACGTCGTCCTTTCATGGGCCTCTTCAGTTTAGGGAACAAGAAAAAGTCACAGGGGGCCAGATCTGGGGAATACGGTGGCTGCGGCATCATTAGTGTGTTGTTTTTGGCCAAAAAGTCGCGCACAAGCAACGATGTGTTCTTCCACAAATCCGGGTGTTTCTGGCGGATTGCTTTGCGCAAATTGCGCATAACTTGCAGGTAATATTCCTTATTGACCGTTCTACCCTGTGGCAAGAACTCATAATGCACCACCCTGCAATCGAAGAAAACTGACAGCAAAACTTTCACATTCGACCGAACTTTTCGGTCTTGGTGATTCGACGATTGGCCGATACCATTTTCTTCACTTCATTAATTTTTTCGTCTGTTGTTGAAGTGCTCGGGCGTCCGGCACGCTCTTCGTCGTTCACATCTTCTCGGCCTTCTGAGAACATTTTATACCACCGATAAAGGTTGCTTTGGTCCAAGGTAGCTTCTCCCTATGCCACAGTCAACATTCAGAATGCATCCGCGCACTAAATTTCGTTTTTCACACAAAATTTGATACAGGTTCTTTGATCCATTTTTTTGAATAGGTAAAAATCGAAGACGATCCAAAACACGTTCAAGCAAAGCAGCTGTCAACAATTAAGTGAACATTCAAAATGGCCAAGCTTGTCGCCATAAGTGAGACACATGAGTACCAACATAACGCCACAAAAAATCGAAATTCAAATATCGCGAAAATTCAAAATTTGCGATACTTTTTGAACACACCTCGTACCTTCGACGATGTAGAATTACCACATTCGGTCGAAGTCAAATTTGCGGCACTGGGTTTTTAAATAACTCTTTTCTGATCCCACCTCGAATTTGGGAAAAAAATATTTGCCGTCGGCAACAACAACTTTCGTTTGGTTTCCAGTGCTGCCGTACTGTTGATGGAACAAAACAATGTGGTCGAAATGCTTATAAATATAAAAGGTGGTCATTAATAATGTTCAAGGAGAATAAAATAAGGTTTTAATAAATACAACTTTTTATTTTATTGTTGAAATGAAATTTTTACCAATAAAAAAGGTATAAAAGTCATATTATAAAAGGGTGGCAGCCCTCTTGGACCGATAAATATCCAGATTCTTCCTTTATCTGGCTTTAAAACAAACAATTAAAAAGTAAAGTCATTTAAACATTCCGTTTACTTTTCAAAACATCCAAGACAACTGTTTAAGCAATAATAATAATTAAATATTCTGATAACAAAACGATGACAACAAGTTTGTGAAAACCGGAGCATCTAAAAACAAAAACGTACGCTTTTGGTCTAAAACGAAAGCGAAAAACGAGAAAGAAAGCTAACTTCGGTAAACCGAAGTTGGTATACCCTTGCAGTCTGAAATTGGATCATTGAAAATCTAACCATTTTAGTAATGTTGAGAAAACATCGAATTTTATAAATTTTACATTTTACATGTAGAATTTTACATTTTCATATAAATCGACCGATCGCTTCTATGACAGCTATATGATATAGTGGTCCGATCTTAATGAAATGAAACCCGTAATTCTAGAACCATAAAAAACTGCTATATCTCAAAATTCATAGAAATACGTTGAAAAACAGAGAAGTTAAAATTGTTTTTACATTAATTTCACCATCATTCCTATGGCAGCTATAGGATATAGTAGTCCGATTTCGGTCGTTCCGACATATATACTGCGTGCTAAAGAAATAAGACTATGCTGAAAATTTCAGCTCGATAGCTCAAAAACTGAGAGACTAGTACGCGTAGAAACCGACAGACGGACAGACAGACAGACGGACATGGCTAGAGCGACTCGGCTGGTGATGCTGATCAAGAATATATATACTTTATGGGGTCGGAGATGCCTCCTTTATTGCGTTGCAAACATCTGGTCAAAATTATAATACTCTCTGCAAGGGTATAACAAAAGTGAAAACCGGAGCACGCCTGATTGTTTTAATAATAATATTAAGTCCTAAGTAGCTGGACATAATATTATTTGTATATAAAATACAGTGTCTCAACTAATTGATCACATTAATGCAAGTTACTTTGTTTATGTGTCAAAGCTTTCAGATAACTGTTTTTTTTTGTATTCCCTTTTACACCACCAATATGCTACAACAAATACTAAGTGCATTACAGCAATTAAGCTCCAAAAGATCCGTTATTCTAAGGACAGAAGAGCTCTATGAAGAAAATGGCACGTGATCAATTAGTTGACTTGTGCGTTTTCAAGTACTTGCTGTGCCAATTCTTAAGTTTTATTAGCTATCAACAAAATTTTCTTATCTGCAATTAACATTTCAGTATTGTGATGAACAATTAAAGGTTGGTATATCAATAATTTAGTGCTAGCTATTTTTGTTTTCTAATTATCTTCATGCCACGGATCTTCTCATAGATGTCGGGTACACCGAAGTTTATTGTTGAGGAAACAAAGCGGTTAATCCGTCTTAAGGTACCCCATCGGCAAATTGCACAGCAACTTTGCATTTCAGTTGGCAAAGTATCAAATATCCGAAAAAACATGGAAGAAATTGTTGAAAAAAACAAAGCTGGACGGAAGCCCATTTTGAATAAAACAATCCAGAGGCGTGTTTTACGTCAAATTAAAATGGGAATACACGACAATGCGGCTCAAGTGAATAGAGAACTAAAATCTACCATGGGCATTAATGTGACGACTGAAGCCGTCCGGAAAATGCTTCGCAAAAATGATTTTTATGGACGTGCTAAAGTCAAAAAACCCCTATTAACGGACCGCCATAGGAATTTGCGCTTAAACTTTGCCAAAAAATATAAAAATTTTACCTTTGATGATTGGCGAAAAGTTATTTGGTCAGATGAAACCAAAATCAATAAAATGAATTCAGACGGACGACAATGGGTCTGGAAAGGTAGGAAGGAAAAGCTCTCAGACAGACACATAATGCCCACATTAAAATTTGGAGGTGGCAATATGATGATATGGGGCTGCATGACACTAGATGGAGTAGGGAAACTTGTGAAAGTCGATGGACATATGAATGCTGCCCAGTATGTCGACATATTGGAACGGGGTTTGAAGGGTAGCTTAAATCTATGGCAAAAAGAGCTTCCGGACGTTATATTTCAACAGGATAACGACCCTAAGCACACGTCAAAACTAGCAAAAAAGTGGCTATCCGACAATAATTTTATCGTCCTTGACTAGCCTCCACAATCCCCTGACCACAACCCGATTGACCACCTCTGGGAACATTTGAAACGATGCCTTGTTGACAAGTCATTGGTGGGGTCAACAATTAATGAAATGTGGAGCACTGTGGAAGAATCCTGGAACAACATAGCACCAGAGGTATGCCAAAATCTTGTAGAAAGTATGCCCAGAAGGATTCAAGCTGTCCTAGATGCCAAAGGTGGTCACACAAAATATTAAAATAAGTTTAGTTTAAAGGTCAACTAATTGATCAACTCTCATTTTTTGTACAAATAGTCGTTAAGCAGCCAAAATGGTGTGAAACCAGTTGTTATTTCATTTTATATTTTGTATTATAATCTAAATAAATATAATAAAATAAATGCCAGCAAATATCAATGTTAAAAATCTATATATAACCACGTGTTCACAATTTTTGTAAACTCGTGATCAATTAGTTGAGACACTGTATATAAGCAATTAAAAATAGTTTCCTTTGTCCATAATTTAGGAAATGCCTTTTCTTCCTCCAATCGCTTTTATATGGGCTCTAAATGGAAAAGTCTTGCACTTGCTAAAAGTGAAGCAGTGCACAGAAACTGCTAGCTCTTGGGGAAGATATTAACACGCATATGATAGAGACCACTGGCTGGCCAGGTCACTTGGGCGAGAACCAAGGAACTCCTGGCGTTACATGCGATGACTACGTGATGCTAAATAAAACGCAAAAAAAAAAAAAAAACAACAACAATGAGAAGAAAAGTAAATGGAAGTTGTTTGTGTGGTCGATGTTGAGTTGGCCCTAACTGCTGCTTGACGGGTTCATCATCAGACGGGGCGAGTAAATAACCGTAGGGCAGAAATCTGCCTGCCATGCATAAAGTAAACTATTTAATGGCCTTTCGATTCGCATCGACGTGCCATAAACGCATTTGCGCCGATTGCCCACAAGCTGTAGCCCTTGGACCTCGAACGGAAATCGAAAGCTGTTCACTGAACCGCGGTTACCACAGGGACGCGGATGGGTATTGGGGATCGGGGTATTCCCTGGCTGGGGGCGGTCGATTAGGGGTGGCGTAGCTCACGATTTTCTTATCAGCGTCGGCGAAATCATTTTCATTTTCCTACATAATTTTCCCGACAGGAGGCTTCTTCATTTTCAGTTTCACTCTGCCGGCGCGGCGGACCCCTTGTCGGCTTGTCGCCTCCTGTGACTTTTGATTTTTCGTTTCAAGTTCACCGAGATCCATTTGAAGAGCTGCCGTCTGGCAATAATGCAAATGGTTTTAGCTTCCGTGTGACCCACAAGTTCGCTTCTGTACCTGCGAGCCTGGTAAGGGCTTCATTCCATTCCATTCCTTTGTTGGACATTTTGTAGTGTCGCTGGTACTTCTATTTTCCGTGTGCCAAGTATTTCCAAAATTTCCTTTGATGTCTGCCAATCTGGCAGGAAGCCGAGATCCAGGTGGCACATAAAATAAAGCAAGCATCAGATGGAAAGCGCTTTGCACCTACCGCAACGTCAAGGATTTCTGTGATTGCATCGGGATTTGCATATTAAATCCTATAAATTCTTAAATTGATTTTGTTCCTTGTTCCACTGCTACATTCAGCTCCATTCTCGAGAATTCATTTACATGGGGTCTCCCATAAGGAATAATGGTCCGTTCAAAATCGACAGACCCTCCGGATGATGCATCCGTTCACCATTCGCCCCGAAGATTTCTATTCATTCTAAATAAAATACCGACAAATATCGATTACGCTAGTTTATAGCCAAAATATATAAACGTTTAGACCCACTTTTTCCGCCGGATTTTGAGACGCTGAACACGTTGAACTCATTAAAAAAACCGTTTTGGAGATATTCGCGATAAACCAGATTTTTATATTACGCTAAATATATCGAAAGCCGTTAGTCCAACAAATTTCAAATTAGTGCGATCCAAAAGGCAATATACACACCTTTCCGACATCATACGGCTCTCTATGTTCAAAGCTTTATTAATGAAGATATAAGAACTGAAAGTAAAAAAACATGCAATGTTTTTGGCTATTTTGCTTATAGCTAGATTTCATTTTCTTTTTAATAATATAAAAAAAAAGCTTTTAATTCTTTTTAGTTAAGAAACACTTTTCGACAGCGCTGCTTTATAGTCACTGCTCCATTCTCCAGAATGGTCCATTCTTTTACAAGAGGTCTCCCATAAGGGAGAATGGTCTATCCAAAATAGACAGACGGTCCGTTCCTATTCATACTAAACAAAAATACCGAAAAATATCGATTCTTAAGCGATATTTCTTAAGTTCCTTCCCTAAACCTTTTATCCCATCCCTAATTTCTTATTGTTCTTGAAATTATGAATATTTTTGCAAAAAGATGAATGAAAACTAGATCCAGCGCAGCATTTTTTTGTCGACACTGCATAATGCGATGCTCCTTAAGCTGTGGCAGGGAAATATTTCTGATTTGCGGTCGTGGCAGAAAACCCCCGATTTTTCTTTGATATTCAAGATTTCAAAGCTCAAAGCATAGATATTAATAAGTCCTTAAATGGGTTGGTTGACTTTAAAGAGGACGTCGTCCACTAGTCGCAAAAGAAAGCTTAAAATGACCGCTTTCGGACACGCAATGATGGACGCCGTCCCAATTAAAATCTAAACAAAGCCCGAACATCTGTTCGTCCCATTCACATGTTGCCGGAGAACGTATATTGAGCTGTGGAACAACCGACGGTTCATTTTCGAAATAACGGAGCAGTGGAACAACGCTATTAGTTATTACTTTTTTCTTTATTTAATATTACTAAGGATAAAGTTTATTTTAATTTATCAAACAATGAATAAGAGTAGATGGGAGGTACAATATGTTCTGTCAATTATAATTGTTATGGATTTTACAGTTATTTATTAGAATTAACTCCCTAAAGCATACTTAAACAAAACAAAAATGAAACCGAGGGAAAAAGTAGTGCATATTTTCAACTCTACTAGTTTACTTTACATTCCGTAAGTTAACTAAGTAAATTTACAATACTTTTGTATGGAAAAACATATGTTAACTAATGGACTTCTTGCAGCTCATTCACCTTTTTATTTGAGTTTTTGATGATGCTTTAAAAAAGAGCAAATAGAGTTGAAACATTTTCTTAATATATATTTAAATAACCTGAGAGTCTTTCGTATTGTACCATAGAAACTTGGAAGAGTTTCTTTTTCTTCAAAAATAAGTAAAATAACAAATATCAATTTTACTTCACAGCCATATTAACTATGTATCAAAATTTCCCCAGCAGTCGAAAACTTTGTCCTTCTTTCCAATGCCTCATGATGAAGCCAGTGTTTATCCATATGCTCAAGAAAACTGAGCGCAGACCTCAACTTTTCCCAGCCCAACTAAGCAAACCTTCAGCACTTTTCCTCGCGCCATTGACAGCTGCCAGCTTAGCAGAAACGGAGTACTGAAACTAGTGGAAATTTTCATATATTTATATATATATGTATATGTACATATGTATGTATGTATATATATGTGCAGGAGTGCGAGTCCTTCCCAGTCGGACCTGGTCGCTTCCAACAAGCACAGTTCTATGCGTTCTCTGCGAGTAAAGAATGTATTCTCTATACCCGGGGTCTTCCTTTCAGATTTGTATGGGGTGAAACACCGAAACAACTGTTCTTTTTTTTGTATGCTGCAACAGTTCTTTCGCAACATATAAATAACGTATATTACACTTCGGCAATCTTCGGGTTTCATTTCCAACTTTAGTTTCTAAAAGAAGCGTTATATAATCCATCTGCAGCATACATCAATAACGGTTCTGTAGCAATGTATCTTTCATGCAAAATACCGCTTCAAAATAACCCATTGATAACAGTTATAGAACTGTTATGAAGGAAGCAATTAAGAACACATCTGTAGCATACATAAAGAACCGTTCGGTGAGAATGCATTAATAACCATTAAAACAGCATCAAAATATATTTATAAACATTTATTTTATTCAATTTGAAGTGTACACATAATATATATAGGTTAATTTATTCGTACATTAAAATCTTTTATGTGATTAGTGAAGAAATCCTGCAATTATATGGAAAATAACAATAATGTTTTTTTTGCAATAATTAAATACAGTTATAAAACTAATAAATGGGAAAGTAATATTATAAACACTCACCGTAAATATCAAATATTATCTGAAATAAAAATGTTATCATTATGACCTATAAAGAAATAAAATCTGAAATGATAAATATTATATTTTATATATTTACGTATACATACCAGATCTGAAATAAAAGTAATATATTTTTTATTTTATTAGGGCAATTGCTTACCTTATTTTGTTAATATATCTGAAACTGAAATTAATTAACTTATGTAATAATATATATGTTTTGCTTACCTTGCATACTTTTTGTAATGAATTTCACAACTGCGTCAAGCAAATTTCTTAATACAACTGAAGCAAGTAACAAAGAAAACGAAAAACCCAAGCGCGTGTTTTTTCATTCTCTTTTCTTCTTATTTGTTTGTGCGTTTCTTTCCTTTTTTATTCTCTTATTTTCGTTTCAAATGGTGGTTTCCGAAATAATGCATCTTTTTACGTTCTAAGAGAAGCGACGATCGCAGTGATATGAAAGAAAAATAGAACAGCAAACAACAACAAACGTTGGTTTCCTATAGAATACATATTTATGCGTTCTAAGAGAAGCGACGATTGCACTTATATGAAAGAGACAGAGACTAAAAAACAACAATAAATGCTGGTTTCCGATAGAATGCATATTTATGCGTTTTAAGAGAAGCTACGATTGCACGGACCCGAAGCTCTAAAAAAAATAGCCGACCGTTCGGGAAGCGCTCGGGTAATTTACTTCTAAAATAACGTATATTTATGCGTTCTTAGAGAAGCGACAGTTGCACATAATTTTTATTTTATACCTCATTTCTTCGCTTCTAATATACCAACCAAAGAACACTTGTTATTGCACACATCTAATATGCATTATATCATAGTTCTGGCCATTTTTGAGCTAAAATTGGCGGCATATAGAACCGTTGCAGATGCGTTCTGTTGAACAACCCGTTCTACAAGGTCCGACTGGGTTGTCGGCCACATTCCGTGTATGCCTCCCAAAGCAAATATGTATGTGTGCATAAATTGTTGTTTGGCTTGGAATATCACATATGTACAGCGAATAAAGAAGGGACACGAATTTCAATAAATACATTTTATTGAGGATACTTTTATTGGAAACTCGGCACAATAGACAAGGGATCTTAAAAGTATTATAAAATTAGTCTTTAAAAGGCTTAGAACTCAAAGTATTCATTAACTATTTGCACAACGATTTCGGTTCAGAAGTTACCTCTTAATTTAAGCTTAACATTCTTATTATTCAATCAATTAAAGATTAACAACTATTTAAGAAAAAATAATGAATACAATATTATTTAATTAATTTTAAATTCGGCAGAAAGCGAATTTTTGGAGATATGTGTTAAATTTCAAAAATTGAGCAATCTTGCAAGTGACTATACGTTAGAGACGTTTATGAAAAAATTTAAAAAACTTAAAAAAAAAAATTTTAAGCGATCTACTGATTTATTTAAAAATATAAATTTCTACATGTAAAATGTGTAGGGTTTTTAAGTTTACAAAAATGGATCGATTTTTAATGATCCTATTCCAGACAGCAAGGGTATACAAACTTCGGCTTACCGAAGTTAGCTTCCTTTCTTGTTATACCCTTGCAGAAGGTTTTATAATATTGACCAGATGTTTGCAACGCAGTGAAGGAGGCATCTCCGCCCCATAAAGTATATATATTCTTGATCAGCATCACCAGTCGAGTCGATCTAGCCATGTCCGTCTGTCCGTCTGTCTGTCTGTCCGTCTGTCGGTTTCTACGCGAACTAGTCTCTCAGTTTTTGAGCTATCGGGCTGAAATTTTCAGCATAGTCTTATTTCTTTAGCACGCAGTATATATGTGGGAACGACCGAAATCGGATTACTATATCCTATAGCTGCCATAGGAATGATGGCGAAATTAATGTAAACAAATTTTTAACTTCTCTGTTTTTCAACGTATTTCTATAAATTTTGAGATAAAACAGTTTTTTATGCTTCTAGAATTACGGTTTTAAATTCATTAAGATCGGACCACTATATCATGTAGCTGCCATAGAAGCGATCGGTTGATTTATATGAAAATGTAAAATTCTACATGTAAAATGTAAAATTTACAAAATTCTATATTTTTTCAACATTACTAAAATGATTCGTTTTTCAATGATCCGATTGCAGACTGCAAGGGTAGACCAACTTCGGTTTACCGAAGTTAGCTTTCTTTCTCGTTTTATTTAATTTTTATTTTTGGAATTTATTGCTTAATTTCCCCTTATAAAAAAACAAAAACTCGTTGTTTTCAACTGTCTTACATGTTTTACATATTAAAAGAGATTTATTTTTGTATTGATTACGCTTCGCTTAACATGGAAAGCGTGGGTTGGCGAGTGAAAAGGTGGGCAAAGAAGTGTCTGTCGGTCGCTTCCTTTCTTCTGCCGCTATTGACATTGCTCTAAACTTTAGAGTCTAAAGTGGCGGCGGCTTCGATTTGCAGACTTTTCCGATTTTTAGCCCTGCGAAGTATTCAGCAGCGGCATTTGGCATCGTCATTAAGTTGAACGCTCTATTCCTCGCATTCATTAAACTCCTAACTCGCTCTGGAAGCTTACGTAAATTGCTTCGCTTCCTTTGCGTCATTACACGACGCTTTAACGTTTCATTATACTCATTGTTTGTCTATTACGTGAGTTTTTCTTACGGACTTTTCCTCGTTTCCTCTCGCCAGTCCCTTATTTTCCCTTACTCCTGTCGCTGCTTTCTTATTCTGCTTAGTGTTCGAGTTGGCGTGTGTTTTCGTTTTCCTCCTGGAGAGAAACTTTTCAAATAGATTACAAAGCACTTGTAATATCTTTGTTTCCCCTTCTGTTGCAAAGTTATTGCAACTGTGCTTAAATACTCCGACCAAGGAAGCCAACCCATTGATGAGGCCATTCAGCTTTTTAGGGAAAAGCAGTCTCTATTATTTCTATTGCGAAAGAATTTTCTACATTTTGGTATCAGTGAGGAAAACATTCCAATTGAAAAGTTCTCAATAGGAAGAACAATATCTGTCTGGCTTGCACTTTTACGGTATCTTAAATATTATATCAAGAAAACTTTTTATTGCTTTTATCAGCAGGAAAACTATTTCAACAAAAAGAAGAAACACTGCCTGTGAATGCAATTCAAACCAGAGAAAAAGCTTACTACGGAAAACCTTTCTATAATCATAAGAAATGTTCATATCTCGGAGTAGTTGAAAATACATATAAGTATATTGAAAACAACGATATTATAATTTATATAGCCTTGCAAGGTATCACACTTTTAGTCAGAAGTTTTTAACGCAGTCTTTTCCAACCGTACATATATTCTTGATCAGCATCAACAGTCAAATTGATTTAGCCACCTTCGTCCGTCCGTGTGGCCGTCTGATATAAAAGTCCGATTTAATTCTTCAAACATGAGAAAAAAAATTTTCTATTAATTTCTCAATCGTTACTAAGGTAGCTATAGCCTGTCGATCGGGTCCCTTCCGACTTATACACTACCAGCATACACTACCATTTGATGTTTCATTCAGTTAACTCTAAAACTATAAGAGTTGTTTGTCTAGTTTCAAAGATAAATATATTTACCTTAAAAACGGATAGATATATTAATAAATATTACAAAATATGGATACATTTTCTTATGTACTTGAGACTGTATTTAATAAGTTTGCAAGTGAACGTACTCTATCCCGTAAAACCTTGAGCTCTCGCAAACAAAATCTTTTCACCTCTTTTACAAGAAGGAAATGTGCCAATAAGGAACTTCTGAAATAAAGAAGAATGTCTTATAAATATTTAAAAAAAACTCAAGCTTTAAGGCGCTCAGAATGAGTTCGATTTGTTCGGGGTCGCCAAACTGTTCTCAATCAAATTATGATGAAACTTTGCCAAAACAAGACCCAAAACAATAAGGTAAAAAAGGGATACCATATCACTTTCAAGGTCATTAGCCATGCAATCAATAGCGACTGCCCGCAGTTTAGTATATGTATTTCCTCACCAATTTGTTGAGACAACCGGAACATCAGGAGATATTTCAAACTTTTATCCCTTCGGATATAAAGGGTCCGTCTTGTTTGGGGCAAACAAACACACAGACAGGAGATGTGTGCCCAGGGCCGTCCTTTCTGGGTATAATAAAATAAAATTACAAGATGTCGACGCCGTTGCGAATTTAGCATGTGAGGAGCATGTGAGCAATGCAAGAAACCGGCCTGGCACACACATATTTCATCTTTATGGTTTTGTTTTGTCGGCCGCACACGACATGTTTTCGAGACATTTATGCGACAACCGCACATGACACTGATAAGTACGAGTATTTCAGCGGCAGATGTTGCCACAGCTTAATTTGCATTATTGCCCTGCGACTTTTGCCTTTTCGAGTTAATCAAATAATCTGGCTAGTTAACGTTAGCTTGTACGTCCTGAAAGGGACGTAAGTTTTACAGCGCTCCAAAAATACCTTATCGAATCTTAGGAAAGCTAGCCACACGCATTAAAAGCCAGAAAGAGCCGGAAATCTTTATGTAGGCACAATTTTATTTCGTTTACTCGCACAACTGGATTACCGCAAAATAGTCTCAATGGACACTCATCTCCGCCCGGAAAGACCAAGCCGCAAAATGCTTTTGATCTATTTCAGAAGCTTATGTGGCCGAGATTTTGCGAAAGTGCAACTGGAAACAGCTAGTGCAATGCGCCATTTAATATACTTTCAGCTGTGTCGTTTTCAGGACAGACCAAACTTTTCGCATAATTTTCACAATGAACGTGCACACACACATGAGTTCCCCCAATGTATACGGGTGAACTTTCCTACAATAAGGAAGGGGAAAAGTCAGAGGGAGTTGACTGGGAAAGGCAAAAGTATCCTTTCAACTTTTTGCAACTGGGTTGGGCAGGGCCTGGATTTGACTCGGATATAATAGCCTGTCTAAGACCCGCAGACGCCTTCTCAAATGGTAAAAATAGTCCCGTCAAATTTCTCCGCAAAGTAGCAAAAGTTTGGCGTTCAATGTCAATTATATTGAGATTTATGCATAATTTGAATCGACTTTGGCATTATAAATGCAAAGCCATTGAACTAAAAATACAATACTCGAATGGGCAGAGTAATACTTGCCGAAACGCTTAATGCTCCGGCTATATTTACTTTTGCGTGACGGTAATGGTTTCCTTATGGTTAGTAATTTGGTCAGGGAAATCTCATAGTTATCTCACTACAATTTTCTTTAAATAAATTTCCCAGAATTATGTGACACGTGTCTATTTCAATATTTGCCCAGGCAGCAGCAAGTGTTGGGCAACATTCCCCCTTCCCAGTTTGTTAACGAAATTTGAATTTGAAAAGGACACACACTCTACTACGTGCTGAGGTGGTCAGTTGGAGCAGAAATATTAAATGAAAATTAAATTTTATGTGCAAAGCACAAGCCACTCAAAAGGCCACAGCACGGAGCGTTTTGTTTGGATACGTACGTATCTGGCTTTGGCTAGCATCGGCATCTGTTGATATGTGTGTTACGATTTTAATGAAAGCCCAAATTGGTCAGGGGAAAAAATCAACAATATCTCGAACGAAATGTTGATAAAACGAGGGAAGGAGAGGATAGCTGGACGACAGGGTCTGAGTGGATTTAATTAAATGAAAATTTCAGTTCCTTTTCCTACAATCAAATTTCTGAGTCCGAAGTAACAACGCATATGAAAATGTAACGATATGCATTTTCTCACTGTGACTTCACAGAAATGTTGCTTCTGTTAGCAATCCGAAACCTCCGGTTCCATTTGTTGTTATCTCAAAATGGACAGGGAATCCTCATCGGGGATTTTGTTAGAGGAGAACAAGGATACACTTTCAAATTGAATTTACCGGAGCATAGTATCATTTTCAAGGAAATCATTTTAGTGAATATACTAGTAGAAGTGTGAAATGGACAAAGAGAGGCATATTTTAGTGCCGCTGATATTCTTTTTACAACTATTAGTGACAACGGGCAGAAGAGGCCATTTCCGACCCCATAAATTGTATTATTCATAATCAGAGTCACAAGGCGATTCGAGTAGAGTAATAGCGTTATAAACGAGAAAGAAATCTAACTTCGGTAAACCGAAGTTGGTATACCCTTGCAATCTGCAATTGGATCATTGAAAATCGAACCATTTTAGTAATCTTGAAAAAATATCGAATTTTGTAAATTTTACATTTTACATATAGAATTTTAAATTTTCATATAAATCGACCGATCGCTTCTAAGGTAGCTATATGATATAGTTGTCCGATCTTAAAAAAATGAAAACCGTAATTCTAGAACCATAAAAAACTGCTATATCTCAAAATTTATAGAAATACGTTTAAAAACAGAGAAGATAACATTTTGTATACCCTTGCAGAGGGTATTATAATTTTGACCAGATGTTTGCAACGCAGTGAAGGAGGCATCTCCGACCCCATAAAGTATATATATTCTTGATCAGCATCACCAGCCGAGTCGATCTAGCCATGTCCGTCTGTCTGTCTGTCCGTCTGTCCGTCTGTCTGTCCGTCTGTCTGTCCGTCTGTCGGTTTCTACGCGAACTAGTCTCTCAGTATTTGAGCTATCGAGCTGAAATTTTCAGCATAGTCTTATTTCTTTAGCACGCAGTATATATGTCGGAACGACCGAAATCGGACTACTATATCCTATTGCTGCCATAGGAATGATGGCGAAATTAATGTAAAAAAAATTTTAACTTCTCTGTTTTTCAACGTATTTCTATAAGTTTTGAGCTATAGCAGTTTTTTATGGTTCTAGAATTACGTTTTTAATTTCATTACGATCGGACCACTATATCATATAGTTGCCATAGAAGCGATCGGTCCATTTATATGAAAATGTAAAATTCTACATGTAAAATGTAAAATTTACAAAATTCGATGTTTTTTCAACATTACTAAAATGGTTCGATTTTCAATGATCCAATTGCAGACTGCAAGGGTATACCAACTTCGGTTTACCGAAGTTAGCTTTCTTTCTCGTTTTACATTAAATTCGCCATCATTCCTATGGTAGCTATAGGATATAGTAGTCCGATTCGGCCGTTCCGACATAAATACTGCGTGCTAAAAAACAAGACTATGCTGAAAATTTCAGATCGATAGCGCAACAACTGAGAGACTAGTTTGCGTAGAAACCGACAGACGGACAGACAGACGGACAGACAGACGGACAGACAGACGGACAGACAGACGGACAGACAGACGGACAGACAGACGGACAGACGGACATGGCTAGATCGACTCGGCTGGTGATGCTGATCAAGAATATATATACTTTATGGGGTCGGAGATGCCTCCTTCACTGCGTTGCAAATATCATGGCAAAATTATAATACCCTCTGCAATGGTATAAAAATTAACTATTTCTATCCGGCGAAAAACGCTTATGAATTTAGACGGAATTTTGCTGTAGATTGCTATTTTGAAACTGAAAAGTTTTCATCATCTACCAAATTTTGCGAAAATCGCGATATCAGATATACCTTAACTTGGAGTTGAAGGTGCAATCGTCACTATTATTTTACAAGAGGTGTTTTTGTTTAATAACATAAGTTTTTGTTTGAAACTCAAATGATAAATAGTAAACACAAAGTTCTAAAATGATTTTTCTAACTCAATTTTGTTAAAATGTGGTTGACGGTTTTAATGTTTATTGCTTTTGTGCTAATGTTTCTATATAACTTTAATAATGTATATGTTTACATCTATGTATGTATGGTTGCGTTCACCAGAACAACATGAAAACTGATCACTGATGGATTTCATACGATAGTTGTGCTGAACGAGCATGATTACTAATCATGATGCAAACATTTTTCCCATCATGATCAGAAAAAAGGAGTGTTAAAATAGTTCACTACCTTTATACGATACTGATGGATTGCTGCTGGCATATATCGATGGTCAGTGGAATCCTTAGCTGTTCTGTCAGAATTTGTTGATTATAATGTAGCTAAGAATGCCCTGGTCAACAAAATTGTTGCGCTGGTCGGGGACGAAAATTTTCATGTAGTTCCGCTTACTAAAGGGAATATTCACGAAACAAAAGTTCAAACGAAATCTGAAGAGCACTTCCGAGCTGTGTCCAAATACCTGGACGAATCAAACAAAAATGATTACACGTACCAATTAAAAAGCAGCAAGGGCCTGCAAGTGGTACTAAAAGGAATCGAGCCCGACGTAACTCAAACCGAAATCATAGATGCCCTTAAAGAAAAGGGTTTTTCTGCAAAGAACGTCAGCAATATCATAAACAAAAACAGACAACCGCAACCACTCTTTAAGGTCGAGCTGGAGCCTGACAGCAGAGCCTTGAAGAAAAACGAAGTGCACCCCATTTACAACCTGCAATTCCTCTTGCACCGAAGAATTACGGTGGGAGAGCCACATAAAAGAAACGGCCCAGTGCAATGCACACACTGCCAGGAGTATGGACACACCAGGACATACTGCACACTTCGATCAGTCTGTGTAGTTTGCGGAGACTTTCATAATTCCGCTAACTGCCCTGCTAACAAGGAAGACCCCCACAAGAAGAAATGTGGGAACTGCGGAGGAAACCATACCGCAAACTACAGGGGCTGTGTGGTCTACAAGGAGTTGAAGAGTCGCATGAGAAGAGTGACAGCAACGCGCAATCAGAATACACGAAACGTGTACACTAGATCACAAACGACGCCAGAAGTATTATTTGCCAAGGCCGCAAGATCCTCATTTGGTCCGCTAAATACCCAGAAGGGCTTCTCCTACGCTGATGCCCTCCGAACAGGTATGGAGAACCGCCTCCAGTCTAATCTAGAAAATGCTCAGAAAGCCCGAGGACAGCCAAAAATCACAATGGAAGCTATGATGCTTACCATGCAACAAAAACTAACAGAATTAATGTCCTTCATGAAAACCACCATGCAAACACTTATTCAAAACTAGAACATGGTGATACAGTTGCTTGTAGCTTGCAGGCTACGTCTATTATAGTGCAGTCAGGTAACGGCAACCTTCCCATAGCCGCTGTCTACTGCCCGCCTCGCTTTACAATCTCGCAAGGACAATTCATGGATTTTTACAACTCACTTGGAGATCGCTTCATAGCTGCAGGAGGATATAATGCCAAGCATACGCACTGGGGATCGCGTCTCGTGACTCCCAAAGGAAGGCAATTATATAATGCAATCATATACTTGAGCAACAAATTGGACTATGTTTCCCCTGGTAGCCCTACATATTGGCCAGCAGACCCCAGAAAGATACCAGACTTAATAGACTTTGCGGTGACAAAAAATATTTCACGCAACATTATATGTGCCAAAGCGCTTTCGGATCTTTCATCAGACCATTCGCCAGTACTAATAACTCTTCTTCAAAGCCCAGAAACTACAGATCAACCCCAAAGGCTGACGTCGCACAGAACTAACTGACTTAAATATAAGAAATATGTAAGTTCCCACATTGAACTAACCCCGCAGCTCAACATCGAAGCGGATATCGACTGCTCTACTGATGCTCTTGAGGACGTACTCACTGCAGCAGCCACTATTTCAACACCACAAGGGAAGGACGTACAACCCAACAATTTCAAAACTAATCAACAAATTGAACAGCTTGTCCTGGAAAAAAGGAGTCTGCGACGTGCTTGGCAAAGCAACAGATCGCCATCTTCAAAACAACGTCTTAGGCAAGTCACTCGCTTACTAAACCGAGCTCTGAAACAAGACGCTGAAAAGGCACAACTACGGTACACCGAAAAACCTACGCCAACCAGTAAAAAGCATCCTTTGTGGAGGGCTCACCCAAATCTAAGCTCTCCAATTGAAACCGTCACCCCGATAAGAAACTCTTCAGGTTGCTGGGCCCGCAGCCACGAAGATAGAGCCGAAACATTCGCTTTACATCTCCGAAGCATCTTCTAACTCAACCAGGCCACTAGTCCATTTGTCCTACCACAAACCGAAACTAATACTATATCTTTGCCAACATTGTTTCAGCCGAATGAGATCGCAAAAGTCATTGGGGAACTGAAACCAAAAAAGGCTCCGGGCGGTGACTTAATAACTCCAAAAATGATAATTAAACTTCCAAACTCTGCTATCGAGGTCATTTGTAAAATCTTCAATGGGATTATATGCCTCGGCTACTACCCAAGGAAATGGAAAAAATCTATCATCATAATCATCATAAAATACCGAAGCCCGCAAAAGACCACACAATCCCGTCATCCTACAGACCAATAAGCTTATTATCGTGTCTGTCAAAACTGTTCGAGAAATGCCTTCTAACACACACAATGTTATCCCGGCTCATCAATTTGGCTTCCGTCGAAACCATGGCACAATCGAACAAGTCAACCGAATAACATCAGAGATACGCACAGCCTTCGAGCATCGGGAATACTGCAGCGCAGTATTTCTCGATGTATCTCAAGCTTTCGATCGAATCTGGTTAAATGGCCTCATGCATAAAATCAAAAAACACTTGCCTACATACACTCATAAGCTACTTGAGTCGTATCTTTACAACAGAGTCTTCGCAGTAAGGTGCAATGCAACAAAATCTGACGAGTACACTATCGAAGCCTGAGTTCCACAAGGCAGCGCACTTGGGCCTACCCTGTTCGTCCTTTATACAGCGGATATACCTACGAACGAGCGGCTAACAACATCCACGTTCGCTGACGACACTGCGATCCTAAGTCGCTCGAAGTGCCCAAACCAAGCAACAACCCAACTAGCAAGTCACCTCATGGTAGTTGAGAAGTGGCTATCCGACTGGCGTATTAAAATAAACGAGCAAAAATGTAAACACGTAACTTTTACTCTTAACAGGCAAACATGCTCCCCAGTATCCTTGAATAATACACAGATTCCCCAATTCAACGAAGTAACGTATCTCGGCGTCCACCTCGACAGACGACTAACCTGGCGAAGACACATCGAATGCAAGAAACTACATCTAAAACTAAAAGCTAGCAGCCTCCACTTGATTTTAAACGCCCGATCGCCACTGCGTCTGGACTACAAGGTCCTGCTCTACAACTCCACGCTAAAGCCTATCTGAACATATGGCTCCCAGCTGTGGGGAAACGCGAGCAGCAGCAACATAAACATCATACAGCGCGCGCAATCAAAAATCCTGAGAACTATCACTGGGGCACCATGGTATATTCGCAACCAAAACATCCATAGGGATCTCGGCATTCTTGCACTAAAAGATGAAATAGACAAGCAAAAGACGACCTACAATAAGAAACTTACTGTGCACCCTAATCACCTTGCAAGTGGCTTGACTCGGGTTTCCAGCAGAACCCGCCTACAACGAAACGACCTTCCAACCCAGCAATAATTGTCAGGGCCATACAACTCTGTGCCAGTCATATGACTGTTAGTTAGGTTATTAATATAAGATTTGACACACTTATTGTAAAAGAATGCAGCGTGCCTTGATGCAATTGCGGTAGTGGACGAACATTTGGTGGTGGATTTAACACCCCGCCTTTTTAAGAAAAGGAGGCGCCACATTAAATACAATTTTTTTTTTACGTAAAGCGCAAATACAGGTTCAAAGCCGATAGGTTCCAAGCCGATTATTTTTAGGGCGGCGTATGTATCATGAGCGTTCACCAGAACAACTTGATCGCTGATTACTGATCCACTAATCAGTAATCATGTTGTTCTGGTGAACGCAACCTATAGTACATACTTGTAAAAAGTAAAGTAATTTTGATGTGTACTATCTTGTAAAAGTGAATTTTCGGAGAATAATTTCTCGAGTGAATATCAAAATCGTTAGAGCAGTTTTTGAAAAATTCCAAAAACTTACGGAGAAAACATTTTTTTAAATACATTTCTTATAATTTTATTTACATAAATGGTGTCCAGGCAAAGTAGTTTAAATTTCAAAATACTTTTTTAACGACTAATAGAACATTTCTGTAACTAATTTGCAAAAATTTTAAGTTAACTGCAAAAAACTTCAGTTTTTCGAAGTTAGCTTCCTTTCTAGTTAAATAGTTAATAGTATATAAAGAAACACTTTTAAATTACATTTTCGTAATCAAGGGGTCGAAGTCTGACTTTTGTAAGCTGGTGTTATTATTATTAATAGACTTGTGCGGACTTTTATGAACAATCAAGTTCAATTGAGTTGGCGACATTCCCGACATATACATATACATATAAATGTTTCCTTTCAGTCGAGCCGTCACCTACCGACTTTTAAATTGGAGACACATTGCTGTCACATAAAGTTAGCCAAGTATTATGAAAATACGACGTCCCATGATTAAGGAATTTTCTAGCTCAGATAGAAGCAAAGTGGTTTGTTTTTTTGTCTGGAAACCCCAGAATACCAACCACAGTTCAGTACACCAGAAAAGACAAGGTCCAAGTGTTATCAAATGGCTCTGAGGACTTAGTTTGTGTTCCAGTGAAACGATTTGTTCTATTGTCCAAAAATAAACTTGTTCGTCTCTTATTAGATCCTTGGGGCCTATGGCATATTTTTAACTTGCTCCAAACTATTTAAAAACTTTTTCCAAATATTTCCACGCTTTGACACAACAAAAGAAATGCAGCGACAGGCCCTTCCAATCCCACTCTGGCCTGTCCAGACAATTTCCAAGTGACAGGATATTTAATGATGGCTGCCGGCAGTCAAGGACAACAATAAGGGGAATAAAGCCAACTCAGTGTGCGTAGGAGCATTTTTTGAGCAAGGCGGCGCCCATCAAAGCAGATGCAAATAATTCCATAGGGATGAGATGAAGAGAGGTGGCTTTGGCAATTTAACGTCACTAATCGTGTGACATGATGGCAATAATTCCAATTTGGGCCCGTCACGTCGCGTGGCGGTCGCGACCGCTAAATGCGAGTACGTAATACATACATAAAGATATACATATAAAGTCTCGAATTATTGGAGGCAAAGCCAGAACGTGCCTGGCATGTTATTCGAGCTTAATGGTATAATTTTTGGTTGCCTGCTTGTCTATAATTATTTATCACTCACGTGCCAAACCAAACAGCAGGCCAGGCAGCATGAGATTCTTGGGCCAAATTACGCATACGCCGCGTAGTCAAAGGGAAGGCACGTGCTGGCGCCTGAATTAGACCTTTCTGAGCTTAAGTGCGCTTAACTATGAATGTCCGGATACAAGCAGAAAATAATCACAGTGAAGCGGCAATCAGTTCTGATATTTAGTCAAAAGGAAATTTTCCCACTTTCGAATTGTCCACAGGTGTTGTTCTACAGAGAATAATTGCATTTCTTTAGTTGTTAAGGTCTGCAAAGATTGATATCAGTGTAAGTACAAAGGTGGCGATAATTTCAGAGATGGGTATCGCCAGGTTTTTCCTCAGTGCAAATGTAAGTTAACGGCAAGGTCGCCCCGCTAGTTCGGCAGTCAACCAGAAGTGTGAGATGGGAGGAGGTTGGGAGCGAATCTTGTCACGCAAATGCGTTGCTGTTTATCGGTGGAGACTTGACCTGGGACCTCAACCTCACACCAAGCCCCAGCCCAGGAACCCTTGTAACTTGTCGCGGGAAAAAAGGGGAAACAAATGCGATATGATGTTTCATTTGAATTTATCCGGCGTGGGCGTTGACCAAAAATGAAATATGACTTGACAATTCTTCACTGCCGCTGCCTTAGTCCGGAATCCAGTCCGAAAGTTGGGCGATGCCATGGCTCGTTAATCAAATCCCGAAAAGGATAGCCGAAACTTGATGCAAACTCGGACGCGCACTGTCAGTGTCAAAGCCTGATAAATGAAGTGGCCAAAGATGATATGATGGGCTGGAAAACCTAAGAGAGCAGATGGATTTCCCTGGGCTGGAGGCAGATGCAGCTTATGCGACATCTTTGACTATCTAATTAAATGAATACTCGTAGTGCATTCACTGAAAACGTGCATTCAGGACTCCTCTTGAAGGCCTTACGCGCGCCTCGCAGAATAAGAATGCAACAAAAGGACGTCGCCATTCACGTCCCTTCGCCATGAAAAGCTGGAAAAGCTGGCATGGTAAAAACCACTGCAGTGTGTCTCTGACTTGCGGCAATTTTAGCACTATTTTCGCAACGTCAGCGTGGCGGGCGGCACATAAATTACACGCCACTTACTGTGCGCTTTAAAAAACGAACATGCGGCCACTTAAAGTGCAAGAAGGCTTTCACAATGCGACTGCGGAGTCGTCGAAATTAAATATTAAGCCAACTAAGAGGGTGACGGTCATGAAAAATGCATTTATTAATCCATTAGCATTGCCATTTATTTAAAATAAAAACAAGACAGAAAACTATCTTCGGGAATCCGAAGTTTGTATACCCCTGCAGTTTGCAATTTCAACCAAACCACCACACAAAATGTATGTTCAAAGCGTAATAATTAACGATATCTATTATTTTGAAAATAACAAAATTATTTAGCTTTTCCTATTCAGTTTCCGATTATTTTTTTTAAATTTAAATCCATAATTCTGAAATCATAAGAAATTGCCATATCACAAAGTAGATGCAAATCTGTTTAAACAAAATTTTAAATTTTTTTCCCATTATTTTCTTGATTGCTTGTATGACAGCTATATATGATATATTCGTCCGTTCCGCTTTGTATAATACCAGCAATAGATAGACTCTTATATGCAATATTTAATCAGATAGCTCCAAAACTGAGAGATAGTCGGACATGGCTTAATCGTCTCGGCTGTTGATTCTGATCACGAACATATACTATATACGGTCGGAAATAACCTGACTTCATATACTATATACAGTCGGAAATGACCTGACTTTTCTGACTGAAATTATAATACCCTGCAAGGGTATAAAAATTCGTGCTAGTGGCTGCATTTCTTCCGCGTCGCCAGCCACAGGAGTGGGCGTTATCCTCCTCCAGACTGAGTGCCGGCGCATGCAAACAATCGATGAATGAGTAATTGCACCGTCCTTGCACTGGGCCACAATTCATTTCCATTCTCCGAAGCTCGCCAGCTCGACCCAAAACCGACGAACACACGCCACCCAAAGCCACGACAACAGCCATCTGTCAGGCAATTTACAAAAGTGCATTCGAAACTTCCGCCTTAACCTCATTACGTATGCTCTTTAGGATCCGATTTACTGGATATATTTACCCTATTTTTGGCCTCAGAAAATAAGGAGCTTTTTGGACTAATTTTTGCTATCACAACAACAACTAAGTATGCTCTGGACTCTGTGTACCTCTGACCCTGGGATGTGGCCACCTCTGAATTTCACAGTCTGAAACCTATTGGAGAACATTTTACAGATATTCCCCTAACACTTTTCTAATTTATTCACACTTACATATCTTTTAGCTCACAATTGGATATATTCAATGTGAATATGTTGCCGTGCCTGCTCATTGACCTCGAATATTTACGGAAGTGTGTCGTTTAAGTGTGTTAGTTTAGTTGTGGCCCCGACCTGCGTCTGATCTTGAAGGAGGCAGTGGCCCCGTTCCAAAGCGAGTCTCAAGGCGGCAGCCACAACGGCAAATACGTGCTCCTTGGTCTTGTGCATAAGGCTGGCCCCACCGCAAAACCGCTCCTCCGCTCTCTTTAGCCCAACAGCGGCCTAACCTCAATTGTTTTGGCATTGACTTCAAGACGGTCCGGTGAGAGAGGCTCTTGGTCTTGGTCGTGGTCTTGGTCTTGGTCTTGGTCTTGACTTGTCTCGCCACATTTGCTTATTGCATGTGTTTATTTTTCACTCGGGTGTCTGCCGTGTGTTTATCCTCTGGCTCTTTGTCAGTTTGCCTGAATCTAAACCTCCCTCCTCCTCCTCCTATTTGCCAACCCGAAAGCCATTTGCAATTTAGACAAGTTATCGATTGAAGGCAAATATTATTAGAGTAATGGCTTTTAGCATTTTCTTATATTCTGTCCCTTTGCCAGTGTTTCCTGTTATGAGCGGTGCCTCCCCTTTTGTTGCAGGAGCTGCCCCTACGACGTTGGTTCAATTAATCATTGAAAGTGCAATTCTACAATTGTTCGCCGTCAGCAATTGTGGATCTATAAGTGTTTTACAGTGAATGGCACATATTACTGCGCTATTTTTATACCCTTGCAGAGGGTATTATAATTTAGCCATGATATTTGCAACGCAGTGAAGGAGGCATCTCCGACCCCATAAAGTATATATATTCTTGATCAGCATCACCAGCCGAGTCGATCTAGACATGTCTGTCTGTCTGTCCGTTTGTCGGTTTCTACATGCAAAATGTAAAAATGTAAAACATTACTAAAATGGTTCGATTTTCAATGATCCAATTGCAGACTGCAAGGGTATACCAACTTCGATTTACCGAAGTTAGCTTTCTGTCTCGTTTTAATGAGTAATATCTCGAGAAAGCGAATTTTCGCAGATATGTGTTATATACCAAAAGTTGAGCAATCTCATGGCCTTGAGTGACTATCTATATCGTTAGATTTAAAAAAACTTCAAAAACTTTAAAAAAAAATTTATTTTAATTATAAATTCTTAAATATAATAACAACACAGCACGTTTCTATACCTTTAGTCGTTTGGAAGTTATGGGCGCGGGAAAGCTAGCTTTTTTAGCTGTTTTCCCGCCGGTAGAACAAAAGTTGTTTAGCTCGAGCTGTTTAACAAAATAAAAATTGTTCTAGAACTCTAAAAGAAAAAAATCGACAGACAAACCACAGGACAAACGTTTTCATTTTGGAAAGACCGTTAAAATCTTGTTTTTTGAATATCTTTTGAACGGAATATCGGATCGGGATGATTGAGGTGCCATTCGACGCGTATTTGAAGCTAGATCACAACAACATTAAACATTTTGGGATTTTAGCTCCATCGGCCCCAACAGCTCAAGTTTTCAAAATTTTCAATTTCGCACTTTCACTCCCATTTTTCCTGAACTAATCCGTTATTGAAAAATCTTAGTATGCAATTTCAAAGAGGCTTACAATACCATTCGATCAAGATAGAAATGGTTCTGATGAACTATCCTAGCAGATTTTCAATTCTACGGCTGTATATAGTAGTCTCCTTGCGCACCACAGTCTCGGTGCTCATCGTCACTACGTGGACTGCCGTCGACAGTGATTAACAGAAGATTGGCCTACATATACAAGGTAAAAACTTTTCAATTTGACCCCATAAAAGCTGGACTTAGCTTGTAGCACCAGGATAAAACGAAAATAAAGTTAAAAACTAGAGTAAAAAGAACTAGAAGGAAGCTAACTTCAGCAAAACGAAGTGTAATACACCCTTGCAGATAAATTTAAAATATATTGCTAAAATTAAAATAAAGGATCATAGTTTAAGTTTTAATATCTTAATACTATATATTATATGTATCTGATATATTAATATCTTTAAAAACAACGAAAATCGGCTAATTTGGCTCAATCGTTCCCATGGCAGCTGTAAGATATAGTGGTCCGATCTGAATAAAATTTAAAATGTATGGCTATATTTAAATTAAAAGACCATTTAATATGTTTACAATCGGCCTATTTGGCCCGATATAGTGGACCGATCTCGCTTGTTCCGACTTATTTACTAATGGAATAGAAGGAGGACTATCTGCAAAATTTCATTCAGATAGCTTTAAATCGGAGAGACTAGTTTGCGTAGAAACGGACAAACGGACATGGCTAGATCGCCTAGATCGAAACAACTTCTGATATTAAACAAAAACACCTTTTAACGAGGTAAGATTAGAGATTCGATGGAAAATTTAACTTATTTATCTCAAAACATTTAACTCAAAAAATGTGATACCAAACAAATTATGTACTTAGTTTCAACATCGGCATGCTGATTTAAAATAAAATAGTTTTTTTTTTTTTTTTTTTTTTTTTTTTTTTTTTAAGACCTCCTTTAGTTCAAGTCCAGTCATACAAAGTATTGGAGTTCATGAACTTAGTTCCGCAGTTTGAGGAAATGGCTCAAATCAATAAAAAGGGGGCGAGCTGAGTAGCGCTTAATGGACTTAAGAAAAGTTTTATTATCGCACAGGCCGGTTGGGTCGGGTCGGGTCCATCGTCAATCGGGATAATCAATTTTCGAGTCCAGTCTTTCCATGAAGAGATTTGCATATATGTATGAATGCGGACCCATTAAATTCCGTCCTGGTCTGCCTCACTTCCGTGTGCCGCGTTTAAGTTCGCATTAAAATGCCGTACTTTTGTGCGCAGCAACTACGGAAATAGTAAACGCACGGAACAAAAAAATTTAATGGCTCCGCAACCCGTGCAGTCAATTGTGCCCTTTTCAGGCAGCTGCCAACCTCCTCCTTTCTAACAGAAGCTCCCCTCCGAAACGACTTCCGCTTGATTTACAGCTACATTCGTAAGTAGACACAAAACACTTAACAGCTAAAAAGAACTTTGCATAAGTAATGAACAGCGGTGAGTCTCGGCTGCCGAGCTCATCGCTCGCATATATAGATATGGCAGCGTCTTAAAGATTCCGCCGCAACAGGACCAAAACTAGGACTTAGACTGAAACTGAAACTAAAACTAAAGCTATTCTGATGTGCAGCAGGGCGAGAGATCCTCTGGCTTTTCACACATAGATGCACACACACGCACCGACCACTAAAGGGATACTCCTGCACTGACAAAAAATATCAAATAATATCCAATAAAATGTCTATAACAGTTAGAATATATATTCATACGCTAAGAACGGGTAAAAATGGGTAAAAAAATGCCTTGTCTTTTTGTCAGTGTCATCATCAGTACCCTATATCTGAGCGCCCGCTACATTATTCGTGATTACCACAAGTTTCCAGTTAGAGCCTATTAGGAATTATATATTGGAAATATATATATATAAATACTAGGAATATAAAGTTTGAATAAATATGTAGTTTTATGCTGCTCAATATATTAAAGATGTATAGTTTCTTAACAATATATTTAACATAAAAAATTGTGAACTATTTTTAAAACTTTATATATAACATTTTTTTGAGTGCATGCTACAAGGAGAGCGTGTGAATATGACTCCTCTGAATGACAACTTGATGGATGTGCGGGCATGAAACAGCTGCTTCAGCGGACCCTCTCCATCATCCCCGTCACCAGCACATTCGCATCCCCATCCGCATCCGTCTCCGGCCAGAGCTCTTAATTCCGGCTGACCGCAAAAACAAAACAAATTCCGCACTGATTGCCAAAAGGGTTCGTCGGCCACGCCCCAATTCACCTACGTGGCACTCCATAACGGTGCATTAAAGACAACCGAGGCCAACTTCATTACGTCCGATCCGATCCAGATCCGGATCCGGAGCCGGCACAGTCGCAGGAAAAGGAGCGTGGGCGTGAGCGTTGCCTTCTTTTGGGAGCTGACCAAAAATTAATTGGCTGTTCTGAGCCGGCCGACAGCTGCCATTTTGTGCCTGCCATTTGCTATGCGTATACATGCCAATTTCCCACTCCGAAAACGTCACCCTCTGCTCCGCGTCTTGATGCTCTTGCTCCTCGGGAACCAGAGCCTCCAGGTAGCTTAAAGATTTATGATAAAGCCAACTAACAACGGCGGCGGGAAAGAGGAATGGCTGGCGGACTGGCGGATCGGTGGTTGGGCGTGCATGACAGGCGGGGCGGAAAGTTTGTCCAAGCTCGACCTTAACTTTGGCATTGGCTCCTTGCGGCTCGCTTATCTATGAAATGAACGAATCTGATTGCCAAACGAAGTTGGGCTTTCATCTTGGATATCGCAATTTTTGTTTGAAGATTTTTCCAAATTATGCAGTTGGCTGAATAATAAAATATCAAATATAACGAGAAATTGATTGTAGTTTATCAATGACAGTTTTTGAATTAATTTTACGCAAGGCCATTTCCATATATATACCCGGTACCCATAGGGTACAAGGGTATTATAAGTTAGTGCCAACCGAGAATTTATGTAACCGGCAGAAGGAGGCATCTCCGACCCCAATTATATATATATTCTTGATCAGCATCACCAGCCGAGTCGATTTAGCCATGTCCGTTTGTCCGTCCGTGTGAAACAACAGATCTCAGAGACTATAAGAGCTAGAGTTATCAAATTTGGTGACAACAATCGAATCTGTTGCACGCCGATCAAGTTTGTTTTAAAATTTGGCCACGTCCACTTCCGCCCTCGAAAATCATAAAAAACGTAAAATAAGCTATACTCGTTATTTTCGGGTTAACGTTAATAGATAAAATAAATTAACGTTAAATAACGGACATTTTCTGAAAATTTCAGTAAAATCGGATGATAAACATGCAAGATATTAGCAATAAGGTTAGAATGTTAACACATTCCCCTAAGGCACTGCTGTTGCTGTTGCAAGTTGTAGCCGACAGGTGGCGCATTCGAGCCTTGTCCGCATGATATAATAGCGCCAACTGCAGAAGAAATGACAAAAGAATAGAGCAAAAAATGACAAAAAATAACATAATTCATTTATTGGCGTCCTTATAAAATGTATCATTCATATTTAAGTATGACATTAAATTCTTTAGGTCGGAAGCTAGTTTGAGAGGCGATTTATTTTAAGAAGTATCGAAGTAGAGTATGAAAATGTATGTACAATTTTAAATTGCCTTTTAGTGTAAAGCACAAACGTTTAGGTACCGGGTATCTCACAGTCGAGCACTCTCGACTGTAGTTTTCGTACTTCTTTTTTGTTAATTTAAATACTGTATATATTTTGTTTTCCTTTCAGCTTCTTTTAAAGAGTTTAATAGATTTATTTATTAAAACAATACACCTCGTTAAATTAAAGCTTTAGTTTCTCATCTAAAACGTTTTGTTTTCCGCCAGCAAATCCCGTAAAAACATCTTTTTTTTTGTCTCAAAATCCCGGCCAGCTGGCGGGGGGAAACCTATAGATTCGTTGAAAAAGTGAATCCCTGCCACTCTTCCGCTCCTGTAGTCGCAGCTTATGCTCTGGCTTAAGCTCTTAAAATGCTTTTTGACAACACCAACAACAACTTTTGCCAGCGACAGTAGAATGATAAATTCGTTCCCAGCCCATTGTTTTTGACTGATTTTCCCCGGGTAAGCCACGCGCCGTCTAGAATCCCCAGCTATTTGTGGCCCATTTTCCACTTCTCCACCGCCCCCACTGTTTTGCACTTTAAGATATCTGAGTAAAATTGTATTGCCTATTTGGTTTTGCTCTTATTTTTTAACGCTGGCAATGTAAATCGCAGCTTCACCAATTTGCGCTCAATTAATTTTAGCTGCCTTTCCTTCCTTTCCTTCTTCCTTCCTTCGTGATGATACCCTTCCAGGAGGTATTTAGTTTTAGTCAGATGTGTGCCACGCAGAGATCCCCCCTATAATATATGTATATAAGGCACTTAATTAACATCAACAGCCGATCCGATCTAGCCACGTCCGTCTGTTCGTTTATCCGTAAACTAGTCTCACATCGGACGACTATATCATATAGCTGTCATAGGAAACATATTAAATTCAAGGAATATATAGTACATATGGTAGTTTTACATATAGTAGTTTTTTTTTACAATTCGAAAATTAAAATCGATTTCAATTTTATCAAAATTGAACGACTATATTATATAGCAGCCAAGAAGATATCTTGCATTGTTTTATACACTAGTAAACCGTAAATAAAATCGGAAAGTGGTAAATAAAGCTATACATTTGGCACCTGCAGGGCAGGTTGCATTACATATTCAAAATTCATGGCATTTTTCCATGAAATTTGTTGGACATATTTTACACCGTTATTCTTGCTATATTTATTTTCTGACAACCAATCAAAAAACCTATTTTCGAGAAGTTTATCTAGTAATTATCTTTTTCGAACAGATAGCTTTTAAAGTATGGATAGAACCCGGCTCTCAGCTAGCCGTAGAACGATGATAGGGATGGCTAATCCGTGGTGATGTGGACAGATCTGACTTGTAGGATAAGCTTAATTTGTATGTTCCGAGTGGAAACACTAGGTCCTATCTACCTTTAATTATGGACCACTGTAGAACATCATGGGAATGGATCTACCCCTTACCGTATTATGTTCAAACTGTAACGATTTCTAGAAAATATCCTCAAGTATATTTCCTTTTCTCGCACTTACGTGCTTGGTATTGCAATGGGCTCTTGGGTGTACTGGCTGTAGTGCATCAACATCCATTTCATTTGACCGTAATCGGCCGACTATGTCTTATAGCGTAAAAATTCGATATCATAAAACTAGTTTCCCTTCATGTTTTTATAGCCATGCAGTGTATTATACTTTTGACCAGAAGTTTGCAAAGCAGTGATGGAAGCATCTCCGACCCCATAAAGTAAATATATTCCAAATCAGCAACACCAGACGAGTCAATCTAGCCATGTCCGTCTGTTCGTTGCTATGTTACGTAAGCTAGTCTCTCAGTTTTTGAGCTATCGGGTTTAAATTTTCAGAATAGTCCGTCTGTTCGTTGCTATGTTACGTAAGCTAGTCTCTCAGTTTTTGAGCTATCGGGTTTACATTTTCAGAATAGTCTTACTTCTATTGGAGTTAGCCGGAACGGGCGAAATTTGACTACTTTATCCTATAGCTGCCATAGAAACGATCGGGCTAAATGCTTCGATTTTCGTTGTTTTTAAAGATATCAGATTGAAATTATATATGATCCTATAATTTAATTATTACCATAAATTTTAAATGTCATCTAAATCAAACCACTATATCCCAAAGCTGCCATAGGATCGATACGGCTAAGTTATCCGATTTTCGTTGCTTTTAAAGATAATCCCAACTTAATGGGATAAAACTTATGATCTTTTATTTTCATTGTAGAAATACATTTTAAATTTATCTGCAAGAGTATATTAACTTTGGCTTGCCTTAAGTAGCTTCATTTCTCCTTTTTTTGTAAATAGCGGCTGTCCATTTATTTATCATTTGCCGTCCCAAGCATAATTTATTAAGTTACAATCATTTTGCGAGCTTTTCGCGTTAACTGGCATTTCATGCAGATTTTTAAACGAAATCAATTATGCATTAATTACATTGTAATTACGCAATCATAATTCACACAGTTACAAAATGGATGCAGTCAGTTAAATGGACTCAGCGCCTGCTACGCCTAATTAAATTGCTCATGTGGTCATGTGGTCATATATTGACAGTGGACGGGACTCCTAAATGCGTTACAAACTATATGAAACATGTTAAGTCATCAGCAATAGCTTGAAGCTTATATAATTTAAAAAAAATGTCCCTCTATTCATAAAAGTGAAGGAAGCATCTCCGACCCCATAAAGTATATATATTCTTGATCCGCATCACCAACCGAGTCGATCTACCATGTCCGTCTTTCCGTCTGTCTGTCCGTTTCTACGCAAACTAATCTCTCAGTTTTTAAGCTATCGTAATGAAACTTCGCAGATAGTCTTCCTTCTACTGCAGTTGGTATATATGTCGAAACGGCTGAAATCGGACCACTATATCTAATAGCTGCCATAAGAATGATCGGAAAATTAATGAAACAAAAATTATAACTTCTCTGTTTTTCAACGTATTTTTAAAAATTTCAAGAAAATCTGTTTTTTAAGATTTTAGCTGCCATTGAAGCGATCGGTCGATTTACATAAATATGTAAAATTATACATGTAAAATGTAAAATGTTAAAGTAATGATATAAAAATGTACAAACTTTGGTATTTTTTCAATTTTACCGAAATTAATCTCCTTTTAAAGTTCCAATTGCAGTCTGCAAGGATATACAAACTTCGGCTTACCGAAGTTAGCTTCCTTTCTTGTTTTTTAATAATTTTTTTTTTTTATTAAAAATTTAACAAATGTACAGTTGCAGCAAATCTAATAGGCTCACGTGAATTTAAATACTACGCATTAACTTAACAAGTAAAATAAATAAATTAACTAATTAAAAAAATTGAAGTTGTATAGATAAAAACATTACAAAATAATTAAAGCAAGAAAGCAAGCTTGCTTCGGTAAGCCGATGTTTGTATTTACTTTACTAACTTTTGCATTTACTTTTCATTTCGCAAAAGACAAAAACTGGAGCCCGCCTGTTAATAATATTTAGGATTAAGAATTTAAAGTCTAGCTGGGTTAAATTAAAATGTATTCGACATAACCTTTGCCTGAATTAAAGAATTTCCTATGATCAAATTGGGATTAAAACAAGTAGGAAAGCTACAGTCGAGTGTGAAAGCCTGTGAATGATTGGCCACCCACATTCATTCTGCCAAAGACATTAGAATCATGGATTATATTTATTGGTCTTTGGTTGCACCCTAGGGTAATCGGTATAAATTATATTTTAATTTCTTAAAACTCGAGGCTTGCTGCATCGTCAATGCAATCAATGTACTGCAAAGCTCTTATCCAGTTACTTTTGACGGGACCTTTAATGCAAAAAGACGGCCTGCCTTTGCATTGTGAGCGCCTAATCCTTGCGATCTAATGTCGCTTGATGGCGGCAGATTCCGACTGCCGTCGCAGAGACTACGTTGAGAGCTCTTGACAGCAGGCAGAGCCCGATTTCGTCCTTTTTTGCTTTTAGTTACCAACGCGTGCCAGGGCCCTGCTGCTTGCCAGCAATATTTTTCACACTTGATATAACAAGCAGCCATTTTTTTTTTGTTGGCACTGCAGTCCCTTTACCCCATTTTCCTATCCTTCCCCATCTCACTTTGCCAGTCGCAAAGAATTCCCAACGACTGCTTCCAGGTGACTGTGCGTGTGTCGTGCTTGTGTTTGTGTTTGTAATGGCTCCCAAAGCGCACAAACAAAACTGTCGCAAATGCAGCAGATGGCGATAAGCAAAGGGGGGAGTTAGAGATAAGGGACTTCTCTACAAGGATTTACCTGCACTCGGATAAAATTCCTTTCACAAGTAGGAGTTTAAGAAATCAAAGCACTTAAGAGCATTCAAGAAAGCAGTTTTTATGCTTACCAAAAAGTTGATCATGCCATTCAAACTTAATTATACCCTCACATGATATGATATGATATGATATTATAATTTCAGTCAGAAGTCAATTAATTAAACTACTCTCAAAGAGTAATAGTTTAATGCATTAAATTGAGGGAACAGACATTCTGGTGACAGTGTTGTTATTGCAAATATAATATTATTACAAAATGCTGAAGAAAATAGTTACCGAGGTTGTGGAAAGATATCCCTTCGCATACTGTTTTTGAATATAAACACTTTTTTCTTTAAGGGGGGGGTAGAATGCCCTACATCTGAAGAACATAAAGTCCAAGTTTGACATCGATCGGAGCAAAAATAACGAAGTAATGGTTAGTTGAACGGAGGTCGTTCTATGTTTGATGTATGGGCAGTCAAAACTTTAAAGCGCTCCCCTGAAAAGTGTCATTTTCAAAGTCGGTGTACACGATTACTAAAAATCTACTTGACCAATCGTTTTGAAATTTTGCACACAGCTTCTGCAACTAATTTTCCAGGTATCACCGTCGTGTTTTTTTTAAATTTATTTTTTATCATATTTTTTATTTAACAATTAAACTTTTTTTTAATCGAGAATTGAATTTTTGAATTCAAACTTTCATGAAAAATCGAAAAAAAAATGAAAAAAAGAAAAACTACACGGTGATACTTCCAGCCAATTATTCTTTAACTAATGCATATTTTGGTTTTAATATCGGACGATTCTGTGGACAGTAAGGATGTACACCGCAAATCAACTTTATTTGGAGGGGCCTCAGGAGATTCCCTATAACTCCTATAATTTTTCCATAAAACATTTTTAGAAAAATTGTCTAAATGTTACCTTATTATATGTCATTTAAATAAATAAACTAGCTCCAGCCGTTTCGCCACAACAAATTTTTGAAAAGAGGCCCGTTTTGCACCGAACCAAATTAATAATGTATTATGAAATTAAAAAATGTTATTTCTCCATTTTTTTAAATTTATATTTTGTATATTAAAAATGGGTTTAAACTACTAAAGGCTAACTAATTTTCAGCGAATATACCGTAAAATAGTACAATTATAGCGTAATCTAATTTTTACATAATAAAAAAAAATTAAAAAAAAAACCTAATAATTGCCCTTTTATATTGCTACAGCAGTGGCAGTACGTAGCAGCAGCTGCAGGGACAGGAGCAGCTCGCCCTCGTCGGCGGCATCGGGAGCTGGCCCCGCGGCTTTGGAAATCATAATTTAAGTAATTTTAGTAATTTGTTCGTTTGGCCGCGTTTAATTTGAATTGAAAACGAACACAGCTGACAGTATGGTCGTTGGGCCGTTTCGTATGGATTTTTGGTGAACACCATAAAACCGGTCACACTAGAAATATGAAAACCTTTTAGCTAGCTAAGGGGTTAGCGCTGGTGACTACTAGGCTTAAAGCACAAAGACAGGTTCAAAGCCGATAGGTTCCAAGCCGATTATTTTTTGGAACGGCGTATGTATCATGAGCGTTCACCAGAACAACTTGATCACTGATTACTGATGCATCACTAATCAGTAATTCTGTTTTATTAAGATTCGAGAAATATTTTTGAAGTTACAGACAAAATTAGAAAGTCGCACAGTGGGGTGTAGAACTGTTTGTGAAACTTTAAACGCGTTTTTCTGAAAACTGTGTTTTTTCATTCGGTGACCACTATAACTCAAAATCCACTCGGTAGATATTGATGAAATTCGGATATTTTCTTGTTGGCATTAAAAACTAGTGTTTAATCGAAAGATATTGGGTTTTGTTAAAAATTACTATTATTTTGAACAATTCACTTTTGATTTTTTATCGAAAAACAGAGTCTAAAATTTCGAAAGCCAAAATTTTGTGAATTAAAAAAAAACAAAACCCTTGCAGTCTGCAATTGGATCATTGAAAATCAATCCATTTTAGTAATGTTGGAAAAATATCAAATTTTGTACATTTTGCAAAATTTTTCATTTTACATGTAGAATTTTACATTTTCATATAAATCGACCGATCGCTTTTATGGCAGCTATATGATACATATAGTTGGCCGATCTTAATAAAATTAAAACCATAATTCTAAACCGGTAAAAAAAAAACGCTATATCTCGGAATTTAAAGAAATACGTTTAAAAACAGGGAAGTTAAATTTTTTTTTCATTTATTTCGCCATCATTCCTATGGCAGCTATAGGATGTAGTGATCTGATTTCGGCCATTCCGACATATATACTGCGTGCTAAAGAAATAAGACTATGATGCAAATTTCAGCTTGATAGCTCAAAAACTGATCAGCGTCCCCAGCCGACTCGATTTAGCCATGTCCGTCTGCCCGTCCATCCGTCCGTGTGAAACAATAGATCTCAGAGACTATAAGAGCTAGAGTTACCAAAATTTGTGACAAAATTGGAATGTTTTGCACGCAGATCAAGTTTGTTTTAAAGTTTGGTCGCGCCCACTTCTGCCCCCGAATAACATAAAAACTGTATATAAGCTATAGCCGTTATTTTAGGTTTAAAGTAAATAGATATAATAAATTAGTAGGCGTTCGCGAACGTGTTCTGAAAATTTGAGCAAAATCGGATGATAAACATGGGAGTTATTAAACAATAGTTTCTGTTTATGCTTCTTCTTCTTATAAAAGCTAAGTACTTAGACGTCAAAACGAGAGGTCAATAGTCAACCTCTCGCTCTATCGCACTGCCTAGGAACACTTTTCCTGTGTCTGAGTACTTAGCTGTTGAGAGAGAGATGATGATAGTTCAGTGCGTGTTGCTCAACATGTTTCTAGAAACTTTTGTCTTCATTTGTCAACATTTTATTTTTTCCATGCACATGTGCTTTTAATTTCACCCACAATGCTTTGGGTACCGGATATCTCACAGTTGGTCACACTCGACTTTAGCTTTCCTTATTGTTAAATACTTAATTTGTTTTCTTGCAGATCTGAATTTGAAAATTTCCGGGAAGCTTCGCTCGGAAATTAAAACAGATTCTACAGAGGGAAATTAGAATCCGTGAGGATTCGAAAATGAAATCTAGAACAGGTCTGGGAACCAATTTCTATGTAGATTATTCGGAAGATTAAAATGGAAAAGGCCTGATAGTTATTTTCCCCTTATAAAATCACAAGTAAACGTTGATACAGAAATCGTTGACAGTGGAGATCTTTACATTCTTCCGGACATTCTTAAGTGAATTCGAATTCTTCGTAAATTTATCTTGCGTAGTCCGATTTCTACCAGTGCTGCCTCTAATGCAATTTTTATGCTGCACTTGCTCCGTTGCTCGGCAAAGCTGGTGCAGTGCTTCCGTTGTCATCTCGTTGGCATTGTTTTCCAGCTTGTCTAAGACAGCGATTCGACCAGGCCAAGAAAACAAAGCCAGCAAATGCAACAAAGGCGGCGCGCTTATTAAATTGTCTGACTGCTCCCCCACTATCCGGGCTTTGATCGAAATATCTGAGACACATAATGCAATCACCAGCAGCTTCATTAAATGCAACCCGTGTCAACCCGTGTTGGCCACATCGCGCTAAAGCTTTGCCACGGATGTCCTTGCTTCCGTTCCGTAGCTGCCATGGCTTCGATTATTATACAGTTACACAGCCAAGGGCTTACCGCTTTTGTTTTTAGAGATAGCTTATATTTTAAACTAACATGTTCAGGGTTTAAATTAATGTTCCGAAAAACAAAATTATTTGTTCAGGGCCTGTTGTCAAGCTGAAGAGAGCTAACTGAAGTATTTTTATTGTATTGACAATTAATTATTTGGTTTCCTTTGCACCTTAATTGTTCCTTCTTTGTTAATTTAAAGTCATTTTTTATTTTCACAGTGTTTTTTCCAATCACTTTCCAATTAGTAATGAAAACTTTCTTTTCAAAAGTTACCAAAGTTTGCTTTTACCGGAATATTTTCCTGTAAAACTGGCGAACAATGAATGGCAGGAAAAAATTCTTTGCTCAGCGCTGAATTGGGAACAATGGACTCACCTTTGACTAGCGTAAGGATGCCCAACGGCATGACCAGAACGGCGACCATCAGATCGGTAATGGCCAGCGACATAAGAAAGTAGTTCGTCACATTCTGTAGCCGGCGTTCCCAGGCGATGGCCAGGCAGACGAGGATGTTCCCGGCGGCCGTGCCCAGGACTAAAACGAGGGCTAGCAAAGCCCAGTAGTTGTTCGCGTCGAAGGGCACGTCCGCGGCAGTGGGCCAAGCGGTGGCATTGGTGCGGCTGAAGTTCCACCTGCCCCCCAGAAGAGGATTATGGCTTCCGTTGCCGATTGGAATTACCTCCTCCTCCTCCGTCCAGAGCTCCAGTTGCTCGGCGCTGCTCCAGTCCCCTGCCCCGAATCCGACGCTGTCGTTGTAGGAACTTAGCGAGGCATACACATCCTCTTCCATTCCGCGTTATTATTCCTATTGTGCGCTCTACTCGTATTCCTGCTGCTGCTGCTGGGAAATCCGCATGCTAATTAGCCGACGCATATGCAACAGAAAAATGAAAGAGGCAATGACAATCGGCAATCGGTAAAGCCCTTACGCGCCATTTCGAATTGCAAATGTAAAATGGCGGAAACGACAGCACCGGAAATAAGCGAAGGAGAATTGCGGACTCACGGCACTAGAACAACGGGAATGGCGAAGGCAACCGAACGGATATTAGTGGCAAACATTTTATGGCACCAAATTGGCGGAAGTTTGTGCTGCAATGAAGAAAAACAGAGAATGAGAAAATTAAAGAAAACTATTTAAGTGGGCTGACTACAGAGGGAGAGAGATCTAGTACTTCTAATTGTATACTAGCATAGTACAAAACTGTATTCCAGTGATTTGGTGTTTTATGTTTTGTTAAATTAAAGGTTATTGGATTGATTAAATTTATGTGGTATAATTTATTTATACCACATGTTTCATTTAACTTTGTGTGTTTTTGGCATAAGGTCGCCTTTTTTTTTTTTTTTTTAATATAATTTATAATAACTATATTGTGACGAACTTCCACCCATAATTCTTATTTATTTCTCAAATTAATTTTTTGTTATTTATTTATTAATTTAATTTTAAATTTTAACTTCACTTATCAATTGAACTCAATTGTCAATAGGAAGTACTGCTACTAAATAGCTGCGCGTAAATTCGATGACATCATTAAAAAACATAAGCTAATTTATAAATTCCGAATAATGGCCCTTTTGTCGGGTTTGGTTTGGCCCCAATTGGCTTTAAGTCTCGATAAGTCATAGCAGAGCGCCGTGAGTAATAATTAATGGGCCTCCATAAATTATCCCCGCCTACAATCACATCCACCCCCCTTTTGTTTACCCGATTTACCGTTCTCAATTCAGACGATTGGACGACATAATTGCATTTGATTTGAAGGAATGACTGGCGGGGTTAAGGGCATTCGAATAATAGAAATCGATATTGATAAGCAACTATAGCTGAAATCAAATACATTTTCCGTATGCGTATGTCACAAACATGGATAATTAATTGAGACATATTTCACGGGTCAGACAGGGGCTGGAAATTCAGGCACACAATTCTAGTTCGACGAAAAAGGAAGTAAACTTCTAAGCGGAAGTTTGAAAACAACTGTAGTTTCCAGTCCAAGCGAAATCAAATATAATATTTTTTATTTAATTTTCCGATTGTTCCTATGGCAGCTATATTATATTGTCCGATCTGGTCTGCTCCAACTCATATATATATATTATATTATATTATTAAATTATTGATATAGCTTTAAAACTGAGAGGACGGATATGGCTAGATCTACTTAGCTATTGATGCTATGCTTTATACTATACTAGCGGACCCGGCGAACTTGGTCTCGCCCTAATTCGACGCCATTATATAACCCCAGGGTAATAGTCAAACACTGCATTTCTTTATTTAGTATAGAGCGATATGATATACTATGTTTTTTGTTTTATTTTCCGGCGCAAAAACAAACAATGAAGACGGCTTACCAACACGCGAACATGCAACGTACAGCTGGCCGTGCGAAAAACAGGGAAATTCTAGATTTATCCCGCAGACTTCTAACGATTGGCCTTGCGATTTGTTGATTGTCATCGCAAATGCCAATCGGACGGGGAACTGAATCCTCTTGAATTGGAATGGTAGATCAGTTGGAATAATCGGAATTCGTGGTATAAGGACTACCTCTCCTTTAAATGTTCCCTTGATGATCGTCGCCTGAATCTGAATCAGTTTCTTGACGGACAACCGCGTACCGTTGCACAATTTCGGATGATTTAGATTCCGCAGCATTATAATAATTGATCCCACCTTCAGTTGCAAATTATGCGGTGGAGTTCCTGGCACATCTAGCGAGTTCAAAAATTCTGTCGGATAGTTCGTCGCTTCATCCTCGTCGGTCACGCTGTCAACGGATCTGTATGAATGCAGTTATCCATGTGCATTGCAGTGCTGACATACCACAGACAATGAACCGATAACAACGCAGCTATGGTCTTTGTAGGACGTTGAGAAATTGTATGCAAATGCAGCGCGATTCAAGTCTGTTCTTGGTACTCTTTGTGTAGAGCGAATCTGTGCTAAACGGGTTCGTCTCGATTCATTTCTTTCTGCACGTTCGTCTTGCGTTTGACTTTCATGGACATTCCGACTATATGTTGCTCGACGTGTACGTCGTCCAATGTTTGGCCGTCTTATAGCAGGCATTATTCCTACAAATCACAGGAACAAATTAAACAAATCCGGACGTCTGATAAAAACGAATAAGAAACCGAATAATATTGAAACGATTTGTTTTTACTTTGACATATATTTCGATACACTACTCTTTTATATAATTTGATATTTTAATTATTTGTTTTTCACCATTACCCTGGAGGATTTTCTAAAAATTTTATTACGTTCTGACCTTCTCCTGTTAGTTACCTACAACTGAAAAAAAATTTGAACCAAATCGGCCCAGCCGTTCTCCAGTAGTTTTTTACGACACATTTTTTGGGCTCCATTTTTATATATATATAGATACACTTTATTAGGTCGGAAATCATTCCTTCACTGCGTTGCAAACATCTAATTAAAACAATAATAGTCTGCAAGTCCAGGAAACCGCAGGCGGGGACCGCAGGCGTCGGTAGACTGTTTGTGGACCGAAAACAGCACTGGAATGAAATTTATTTCCAAAACAAAGGAATAACACAATTCCCCAGCCGCAAAAGCATCACTAAGAGTGGTCAAGACGTTCTACAAAGGGCAGCAAAAGGAGTTGTCTATTTTAGAAGCTGCTCTAAGGTCAGCCAGACAAACAAGTAAGTAAAACACACCAAGAGAAATAAAGGAGCTTAAGTCAGAATTAAGTGGGAAAGAACTTTCTTTAAGATATCTTTTAATATATATCTTTATAAGGGTTAATATATCTTTATAAGGGTTAAATTATCTGAGCCTTACTTTCTTTCACAACAGCAAGCACTACTTCGCAGAACAGTGCACAACAATCGAAAGATCGAAGGAACGGGGCGGCTGTATGGAGTAAATCGAGCAACTTTGGGAAAGGACCTCAACTTGACAACACCTTGTTGACTTTCCGAGTAGCTGGTAGGTGGGAACTGGGCACTGTCTGCACGTTCTGTCAAATGCTCAAGTGTCAATGTTTTTGTTAATTAATTTCCCGACTGACTGAGTGATGCATGCCACCAGATAAGTGGGGCTGGCTCCCACTTGGAGCTGACCCTTGCCGGAGACCATTCGGCCCAGCCGCCTTGATAAACTGTTTGTTTGCCCTGTGCTGTTGGCCAACTTGTAGTCACAGCCGGCTAATGACAGGCGAGCGGACACTTCAAATGTACGACAAGGACTCGTACAGGGCCAAAAGGTCGGTGCGGTGCGTGTCGAGTGGGCCTGGCCGGCCAGCCTGTGTGTGTGTTTGTTTGTTTGCCGTAGTCAAGTGTTTAAATTTCCAACTGCCGCAGTTATATTTATAGATTAGTTGGGAAACAGACAGCATTATCGTTATTCCTGAAGAGAATTAGAGCCACAAACTTCTTAATATCACAGTCTTTTATGGTCGACTTTAAGGGGTTGATATGAAATAAAATATGTATTGAAATTCTGTTTTTGATATATTTGAGAATTCGATTACAACGGTAGCTTTTAACTTTGTTCCATTCGAATGATCAAGTCCAACATATCAGCTGCATTAAACTAGTTCTTAATTTAGTTTTTATACCCGGTACCCATAGGGACAAGGGTATTATACAGGTAGAAGGAGCATCTCCGACCCCATAAGGATTTATATTCTAGATCAGCATCACCAGCCGAGTCGATTTAGCCATGTCCGTCTGTCCGTGTTGGTAAACAGATCTCAGAGACTATAAGAGCTAGAGTTACCAAATTTTGTGACAACATTGGAATCTGTTGCACGCAGATCAAGTTTGTTTTAAAATTTGGACATGCCCACTTCCGCCCCGAAAATCGTAAAAAAATTTATATAAGCTATAGTCGTAATTTTTGGCTTAAAGCAAATAGATAAAATAAATAAGTAGGCTTTTACGTTTTCTGAAAATTTGAGTAAAATCGGATGATAAGCATGAAAGTTTCTGAGCGGCCACCAAGTCAATAGCGAAAAAAAGTGTTGCGTGCTTTCGGGCGCAGTATTAATTAGGAATGCAGCTGCGTATAGCTGGAGAATTTGTATTTTTTGGACGTAGCTCAACATGTTTTTATCCACATTTGTCTTCATTCGTCAACATTATGTTTTTTCCATGTCCGTGTGCTATTTAATTTCCCGCACAATGATTTGGGTACCGGGTATCTCACAGTCGGTCAAACTCGACTGTAGCTTTCTCACTTATTTGATTTAAAACTATTTCCTATTATTTGTATCTGTAGTATTGACTTTTTGTAACTTATCTCCCAATTCCCTCGTCTTACAGAGTATATCGATTTCCCTTTAATTTGTGCAGGCATGAAAATTCGCCTTACTGGCAAAAAATAGCATGTCAGCACATTACGAAAAAACCAACCCAACGAGTGGGGCCCTGAAACCCATAATTATTATTTTGTCCCCACCCCTTGGACCTGAATTGCACAAAAGCCATATTTCTGGGGCGGAGGGTACAGCGGTGGTCGAGCCAGGCTGGCGCCGTTATCGAATGAAAAGCGGAGCACCATTAGTCATATTAATCCCGGCGGAGTCATTAAGTCGTAAAACAGCGAAAGGTAGCCAAAATACCGAAAATGCCCGTACCAAACCCAAAGTCAGGCGGGGCGAGCCAAGACGACTCCTGTTTGTCAGTCACTTCATCGAAATACATAAACCGACGACGACGACTATGTGGGTCAATTTCGCCGGTTTGCCGCCCTGCCAAAGTCAATAAATAAGTAAATGGCACGAATTCGAGGTGTCAGGGGCGTGTATTTAATTGGCCAATGTGCAGGAAGTATGTAAAAATGGGGAAATGTGCGTTTTAAGAGGGCTTCGGGCGAAGCTTACACTTTTAAAATTTAAAAATAAACGTAAATCCAAATCATAAATGTCGGCACAGATACATGTTTGTGTTGTGTACTTATTAACAAATCTTCATGAGGCGGACAATAAATTATATAAGTATATGATACATTTTCCTTTAGTATGCAATTGCTACAAAAAAAAAATAAAAAAATGCATCTGTGCGGATATGCTGTAAAAATTGCAACAAAGTCAAATTGGTCTAACTGGGTTTTCGAACTGGAGCGTCCAAAATGACGCTTTTTGATGTTTTATTTTCTATTTCTGCGTTATTTTTAGAACCTTTCTTTATAATGTCTATCGGAATAATAGTTTCGAAAAGTATTGGGAAGGTGTGCCAGTGTCAAATTTAACTATTACGCATTAAGTAAACAAGTAAAATAAATAAATTAAATAAAAAAAAAAATCCAAGTGTATAGATTTTAACATTACAAAATAAATTTTTAAAAATTTCTTTGGAATTTTTCGAGGACTTTAACCTTTTCCAATCTTGCATTAGCAGAGTATTCTGTTAAACTAAACCTTTCCGTCCACGCAGACCAATATGCTGCATTCATAGCTGTAGATCAAGCGGCAATGCTAAATACTGTTTCAGTTTAACAAACAAAATTCGAATTATTTACAGAATAGAGAGTTTAAAAAGCGTTTGAGTTTCTTACTTGTTTTTAATCTCCCTTTGTTAAATGAATTATATTTTTGTTGATAATGATTAAACCATATTGAAATAATTCTTAAATACATATTTTGAGGCCACGCCATGCTGAAATTGAACAATCCCCTTGGCTGCTTGTCGGTTCAGTTTTTCGGCAAATCAAGTTTAAGTCCTTTAATCCGAGCAGGATTTCAGCTCAATTCCAATTAGCCTGAATGTCATTTCGTTGCCACTGCCACCGGCCCTGGGGACAAGTGCAACTAATCGCATGCTCGTTGCTCATCTACCGAGTGTCCCTTCGGCACATTGCTTATCTGCAGCGTAATCTGTCGGGATTTCGCTGCGTACACACCGCATCACGCATACGCCATGTCGGCCCGCTCTGCAAATAAGATCTGCCTATGGAGCAAAAAAAAACAAGTAAGAAAGCTACAGTCGACTGTGCTCGACTGTGAGATACCCGGCACGTTTGTGCTTTACACTAAAAGGCAATTTAATATTGTACATACATTATCATACTCTACTTCGATACTTTTAAAAATATCGCCTTTTGAATTAGCTCCCGACCTAAACAATTTAATGTCATACCTAAATATGAATGATACATTTTATAAGGACGCCAAAAAATGAATTATGTTATTTTTTGTCATTTTTTGCTCTATTATTTTGCCATTTCTTCTGCAGTTGGCGCCACTATATCGCGCGGCCAAGGCTCGAATGCGCCACCTGTCGGCTACAGCTTGCAACAGCAGTGCCTTAGGGAAATGTGCTAAGATTCTAACCTTAAATCTAATGTCTCGCATGTTTATCATCCTATTTTACTGAAATTTTCAGAAAACGTCCGCTCGAGCATATTAATTTATTGTATCTATTAACCTTAACCCGAAAATAACGAGTATAGCGTGGCCAAATTTGAAAACAAACTTGATCTGCGTGCAACAAATTCCAATGTTGTCACCAAATTTGGTAACTCTAGCTCTTATAGTCTCTGAGATCTGTTGTTTCACACGGACAGACAGACGGACAGACGGACATTGCTAAATCAACTCGGCTGGTGACGCTGATCAAGAATAAATATACATTATGGGGTCAGAAATGGCTCCTTCTGCCTGTTACATACATTCTCGGTTGGCACTGACTTATAATACCCTTGTACCCTATGGGTACCGGGTATAAAAACACAATCCACAGCACCGCAAATACTGCGCAAATATTTACTTTAAAATATCTTTCACATGTCAGCGACAAGCGGCCACAGGGGAAAAAGGTGAATGTGAAACGGGAAACTGGCGAAAAGGGAAATCTCGTGAAAAAGGAACACTGAGTCAGGTGCGGTGCACGTTATTTTTATTTGTATTTACTTATATTTTTTCATTGGCCATGGCAGCTTAAGCACCCAATTTGATTTAATTTCTGTTCGCTTTATTTATTTATGATTTTTTGCAACGATCAAAGCAAAGCCCAACTCACAACATGGTGGTTGGTAAACCAATGAAATTTGAGTTTTTAGCTTCGGCACGACAAAAATGTGAAAACTGCGATGGCATTTTCAACCTTCGTCTGAATGTAAGATTCAATCGCAGATTTGCCCTTGAGTCGCGTTCTAATCCGTTCGTATTTTGAAAGTTAATCAAACAAACCGGCCATTTAGCTCGGAATACATTACGCAGCTAAGACGACATGAGGCTTAAAACGATATTCTGCCTTGCTTCCAGGAACACCTAACATTCTCACCTAGCATGGGAAGTCAGAAATTTCACGAAGTCCAGCCATCCATCTAGCTCAAATGTTAATCTCACCCAGTTTTTTCCAACCGGAAAAATATGCATGCATGTCGACTACTTTTGGGGCTGATGTAATGCGTAATATTCTGTTAACTAAACTTTCCGGCTTGCCAGTCAACCATTAACCGACTTGCCGCACCCACTGCGACAAGACAGTCGAGGCTACGCGACGAGACGCGACAAAGGAGCAGCCATCGGGACGATTAGTCCCAGTGGTCATTTCTTGAAAAAAATTTGTGCTCGTCCTCAATCGCTGTGGGACTTAAAATTACTTACTATTTTTGATGTATAGCACAATTATATAAAAGAAGAGGTGCAGGTGAGGTTCCGTACGCTGAACGCCTAACTAAAAGTGAGTAATTTTTGGGGAAATCATTATTTTCCAAAATAAACAAAATTCGCCCCTACTTGAAAATATGTGTTTCCGCTCATTAGGCATTCTGTCTGATATAAATCATAAAGAAGTACCACGACTTTCCCTGGAATTGCTACATCTTTCATATGCCTTCCGTGTAGAGTTTTTTAGCCTTGCTATTGCCTTTCATAGACATAGTATATATTGCGGGGCGCCATTAATCACACAAAGCTGCCCCATACCCTCATCCTTTCAGGACTTCCTGGGCGTGCCGGGAGACCGACTATAGTTGTCGCAGCAAGTTGACACTTAAAATGTTAGCTAAATTTACACATGCACTCAGCTCGGGAGTCAACAAATGGCGTGGAGCAAAGAGGGGAGATGTCTAACAATGCTCTCAGAGCTGCTCAAGGATTCCGCCAGTCATCGGTGCCAGGTTAGCGGGTTGGTCGTATGGCGGGATGGCTCGATGGCCGATGCCCATTAGCGGTGACTGATGGGAGGCGGTAACTCTAACACTTATCGTTTATTATTATCTATCGCCATCACACCGCATCCTTCTATCGTGGCCTGCTTCCTCGAGCCCTTTGCGCCTCCACATGACGACACATACTTAATTGATTTCTTTACTGTTTCCTCGCTATTCCTACCGCGACGAAAAGAATCCGCATAGAAACTTTTTGCAGGACAATGTCACATAGAGAAAAAAATGTAATAAATAAAGAATCTTATACGAGGAATATTATTCAAAATAATAATGTATACATCTGGAATATATAGAGACTTAGGGCAAAGATATTTTCCTCACATGAAATTAGCGAACTTGGTAATTTACTACCTAAATTTGTTTTTCACCGTGTCCTTGTTATAGTTTGAGCCGGAGCCTGCAGAGAAATCTCTTTACGGGGCGAGCTCGACCCTTGAGCTCGGCTTGGCTTAGAGCAGGGCTATAAATTAAATTCTTATGCGAGAGGGCTGGCAATTAAGGCACGATGTGCGAGCAAGACCGGGACGCAGGATGTGCGGTGGGCCCGATGGTGGAGATAGCACTCATGTGGTGCCGCTGTCAATTTCATTAGCTTGTCAGGCACAACTTTTCACTGGAGCAATGCCCACAGCAGCATCAGTCGCCAATGCAATTAGTAAGCAAGCAAATCTAATTAAGCAAAGCCCAGATCCAGCTCAGGGAATTTCTTTTACATTCAGGTAATGTTAGGCTGCAATACACTGACAATTGCAAGTAATATTTTGATCCTAATAATCAAAAATCACCGCTTTTGTAATAAAAAAAGTAAAATATGAACTCCATAAAAGTATTATTCATATATTACATTATATTATTATGGGTCGCTCAAACAAAGCCAACTAAAACTTAAAGAACATTTCCTGTTGTACGCTATGCTGTCAACTTAAAGCATCGCCTGATTCAAATGCCTGGAAATCCGCGGCCTAGCCGCAATACTTTTCCCCGGGTTTTCCTTCTAATTGTTTGGGCGAAGAAAGGCGCACAGGCCCAATGGGACGCCCCACGCCGCCACCACATGAGTTATGTAAGCTCATTTAACGGCCGCCTAATTGCTAGGCAATTACACGGGAAATTGACAATGGCAAAACAATTAGAAGGACACTGGGACTCTGGGCGCTATGGGGCGTGGCCGAGACAGCCACCCGCACATATGTATAAGCACTGTGCGAATCAGCAGCAGACGACTAAGGATTTTTCCTGCAGCAGAGATAAAGTGTCAAGGGCAAGAAAGGAAGACGTCCTGCGAAAATCAAATTAATTATGGCCCAGCACAACAGCAGAAATCGCCGAATGTGGCGGAAAGTTGGAAAGATGCGAAGAGACAAAGCATAGGAAACCCAAATCAAATTGAGATTTATGAGCGCACTGATGTGTGTCTAGGTCAGTCGTAGCCCTTGTCGTCCTTTCGCGTTGTTTGCCATGCTGCAGCCACTGTTTGGCCGGATGGACATCTGTCTTCGATTTTTCATGTTGTGTGTTTCATTATTATTTGGCAGGCTGGTCAGGCTTCACACCTGCCCCGAAGGACAAAGCGAAAGGAAAATGAAGGAAGAATGTGAACAGAAAGGAAAATAAAGATTTCATCGTCGAACGGGGCCAGGCAAAATATAATATCAGCACATATAATTTATTATATTGATTTGGTCAGTGGCAAAACAAGAAAAATATAAAATAGACCTCAAGTGCTTGCGGCATACCCTCTTTCTTTTCTGAAAGTATTCAATTGGAATTAAATGGAATTCAGATAAACCGGATACATTTGTATGTTGACCAAATAGTTCTGGAAATAGTTTATAATACTTTAAGAATGGGTGTTTTTTAAACATTTTTATGATCTAATTCCATTTATTTAATATTAGTTATTTTAGGGTTAAAGGTTGTTTAGAGTGATAGTTCTCTTACAAAAAATATATAATGATATATGAACATTGTTGTTTAAAAAAAAAAAAACCATTTTGTCCTAGAGTCCAGAGAAACATTTTACAGACTTGTAACTCTACTTAAAATAACTAGTACCTCTTCCTGAATAATTCAATTGAAACCAATATTCACTGACCGAAATATATATAATTTACAGCCGAGCTGATGGACCCCACGCCGATGTGATGTAAGCAATCAGCGACAGGAAGTGAATTAGCGATCCAATAGCTGACCGCATTTCCCAATTTTCCTCATTACGCTTCTGGACACGAATGTCGTAGCAAATTTTTATGGCATATTTACCTATTTGCGTGCATCAATTATTTATATAACTCCGCTTGGGGCGACGCCGCGCCGTTGAAGCATTTCCCTCACCAACACCAACACCTGAGTCGGTTTCGATTTGTGTCATAAATTGGCAGCTGTGAGCGTGCGGGTAGCGGGTAGCAATAAAAATAAGCGGCCATAAAATTCAATTATGACCACAACAAGTGCAGACATCGGCCGAACACTAACACAAAACTAAAACAGCGGCAGCAACAAACCGCAGTGAAGAACCGACAATGTGCGCTCCCAGGCAATCATGCAATCAATTGTGCTTGCATCCATGAGTTGCAGCAGCCCGAGAATTGGAATCGAAATTGTCAGAAATCGGGAGACTCAAATGGGCGCCCTGGTATCCCACTGGCGTCGTACAAATAATGTGGAAACACATTCACACACGCTCGAAATAGTTGCAATTTGGTTAGTTCTCACAGGGACACATGTCCTGCGATTTGGTCGTGCCACAAATTTGGTTACTATCTAGCTGCAACAACATTGTGCTACCAGAGTGCACATACATAAATTTAGTAAATCAAATTGTGTTCTTTTTTATCAGATGTATATTTTGTTACAGAAAACCGTTTTGGAGATGGAGTGTCCTCAAGCAGGTTGCAGAACATAATGGTATTTAAGTTGGTATTAATTCAGCCCGAATTTTAGAACTCACGGTTCGAGCTGCCATTAACCATCATATATGAAATGCGCCCATGTCTATTAATTGTACTTACTTTTTACAATAATTAAAGTCTACACCCAGAAAAACATGTTTCTTCAATTTTAGGAATTTTGATTTATTGTCTAAAAATTGTATTTTAGGCAACAGTTGCCTTAAAAATCAAACACCTATCCTAAACAGCAAACCTAACACTTATGCAGTACTCACAAACTATAATCAATACTTTTTATACCCGGTACCCATAGGGTACAAGGGTATTATAAGTTAGTGCCAACCGAGAATGTATGTAACAGGCAGAAGGAGAAATCTCCGACCCTATAAAGTATATACATATTCTTGATCAGCGTCACCAGCCGAGTCGATTTAGCCATGTCCGTCTGTCTGTCCGTGTGAAACAACAGATCTCAGAAACTATCACTGTGAACGGCAGTCCACGTAGTGACGATGAGCACCGAGACTGTGGTGCGCAAGGAGACTATATACAGCCGCAGAATTGAAAATCTGCTAGGATAGTCCGATTAGAACTATTTATATTTTGATCGAAAGGTATTGTAATCCTCTTTGAAACTGCATACTAAGATTTTTCAAAAACGGATTAGTTTAGGAGAAATGGAAGTGAAAGTGCGAAATTGAAAATTTTGAAAATTGGAGCTATTGGGGCCGGTAGAGCAAAAATCCCAAAATTTTTAATGCTGTTGTGATCTAGCTTTAAATACGCGTCGAATGACACCTCGATCTTTCTGATCCGATACTCCGTTCAAAAGATATTCAATAAACAAGATTTTAACGGCCTTTCCGAAATGAAAACGTTTGTCCTGTTGTTTGTCTGTCTGTCTGTCTGTCTGTGGATTTTTTTGTTTTAGAGTCCTGGAACCACTTTTATTTTAATTAACTGATCGAGCTGAAAATTTTTTGTTCTACGACTTTTTGGGTTTCCCGCTAGTTTGGCGGGAAAACAGCTAAAAAAGCCTGATTTCCCGCTCCCATAACTTTTAAACGACTAAAGCTACAGAAACATGCTATATGTCGTTTGAAAGGTATTTTGAAATGATAATATTTAAGAATTTATAATTAAAATATATATATTTTTTTTTAAGTTTTTGTAAGTTTTTCAAAAGTGGCTCTAACGGTTTTGATAGTCACAAAAGACCATATAGCCCTTGCGATGGCTCAACTTTTGGTATATAACACATATTTGGGAAAATTCGCTTTCTCGAGATATTACTCATTAAAATTAGTAGCACAGATACCATATACCTAACTTTTTACAAGCACTACATATACATACATTTATGTAAAAAGTCATGTAGAGTCATATAGGAAATTTAATATAATTTAAATTTAAAAGAAATCGTAAAAAAACTAACTTCTTATATGAATTTTGGTTGTTAATTTTTCCCATTTGAGTTTCAAACAAAAACTTATAACAACAATGGAAGACCTATGTATGTACATACATATGTCATTAAAAAAAACTTCTGATATCAAATAAAAACACCTCTTAACGAGGTGAGATTAAAGTGACGATGGCACATTCAACTCAAAAAATTTCTGATACCAAATTTTGTGACGATTAATAGTTATTTAAACAAAAATATTTAAACAGTTTTTAGTTAGTTTCAAAATCGGCACTTAGCTGAAAAATTTAAAAGGGCAAAACAGGCAGCGTGCCGATTTTGAAACTAATTAAAAACTTGTTAAATGTATGTATGTATGTATGCCGAGTCGATTTAGCCATGTCCGTCTGTCCGTCTGTCTGTCCGTGTGAAACAACAGATCTCAGAGACTATAAGAGCTGGAGCTACCAAATTTGGTGACAACATTCGGATCACGCCCACTTCCGCCCCAAAAAATCGTAAAAAACTTTATATTTGGCTTGAAGCAAATAGATAAAATAAATAATAGGCATTTGCGGACGTTTTCTGAAAATTTCAGTAAAATCGGATGATAAGCATGGAAGGTTTTAAACAATAAAGTTGAGTTGAGTTGAGTGCTTTCGGGCGCAGTATTAATTCGTAATGCAGCTCCGTACAGCTGCAGAATTGGTCATTTTTGAACGTTGCTCAACATGTTCCTAGCATCATTTGATTTTTTGAATCTTGTTTTTAGCCACATTTGTCTTCAATTGTCAACATTTTGTTTTTTCCATGTCCGTGTGCTATTTAATTATTTTATGCTATTTTATCTCACAGTCGGTCACACTCGACTGTAGCTTTCTTACTTGTTAGGTAATAATCTGTTCTATGCGTTTGATCACTACGTAGACGTATTGGCGATGAGCACCGAGAGTGTGCACAAAGCGGCTACTATATAAAGCCGTAAATCTGCTACGGTAGTCCGATCAGAACCATTAACATCTTTATCGAAAGGTATTTTAAAGCTCTTTGAAACTTTAAAGCAGATTAGTTTAGGAGAAATGAGAGTAAAAGTGTGAAGATGAAAATTTTTATACACGGTACCCAAAGGGTACAAGGGTATTATAACCTCGTGCAAACCGACACACGTAGAAGTGAAAATCAGTTTACTTTTTCCCGATCGTAAAAACATTCCCAATCAAAATGTATCGTTTATTTTGAAAAATAAATTTGTTCAGAAGAAATGGGTGTGAAAGGGCAGAACAATTTTTTTAATTGCGGTTGTAGAGCTGTTGGTGAAAGAAAGTCGCCAGTATTTTTATCAGGTCGGATTAAAAACGAAGTAAATATTTAGACATTTTTTAATATTATACTTTTATTTTCTCACTAATTAAATTCATTTTGTAGCAGCTCCATCGCATCCTTACGTCGTTTTTTAAAAAGTATAAATTGTCACCAACTATGATATCAAAAAAGCATCACTTTTATCTTACCTCGTTAAGGTGTTTTTGTTTGATTATTTTTATTATGGACATACAAAATTGTTACTGTATGCATCAAACAACTTCTGTAAAACTGTAAACTGTAAAACTTTTCTGGGCGGTACGCCCAGGTCAAGCTCATTTCATCTAACTTTTTCTCAAAGAGACTTGAAATCGTAACCAAAGTGTTCAAGATTTGGTTTTTCGAGAAGATGTCGAGATCTTGATGTCGAGAATTAATTTCTCTCTCATGGAAGGACCTGAGGGGAGACATAGATAAAATTAGAGATAGATAGGTACTCTGGAAAGATAGTTTTAGATTTGGCCACCACACGTCATAAAGTATGTATTCAAGCTTTCCTGAATGGAGCCTCGCGTAGAGTTCTGGACTGGAGTGCTGACTGGCCGGGCTTCGACTCACAGTCGAAATAATTGTGTTTTAAAAATGTAAGTATGTCTAATAGAATTTAAACACATTAAATTAAGCATTTTAAATTTCAGAAGCATCGTAAAAACAAGTAAGAAAGCTACAGTCGACTGTGCTCGACTGTGAGATACCCGGTACCTAAACGTTTGCGCTTCACACTAAAAGGCAATTTAAAATTGTACACACATTATAATAGTCTACTTCGATACTTCTTAAAATAAATCGCCTCTAGAATTAGCTCACCTAAACAATTTAATGTCATACTTAAATATGAATGATACATTTTATAGGAACACATAAAAACTTGCTCGAACGGCGTCAAAAAATTAATTATGTTATTTTTTGTCATTTCTTGCTATATTCTTTCGTAATTTCTTCTGCGGCTGGCGCCACCTGTCGGCTACAGCTTGCAACAGCAGTGCCTTAGGTCGGTGTGTTAAAATTCTAACCTTATTGCTAATATGTCCCCTGTTTATCATCCGACTTTACTGAAATTTTCTGGAAACGTCCGCTCTATCTTATTCATTTATTGAATAAATTTGGTAACTCTAGCTGGCTGGCGATGCTGATCAAGAATATATATACTTTATGGGGTCGGAGATGCCTCCTTCTGCCTGTTACATACATTCTCGGTTGGCACCAACTTATAATACCCTTGTACCCTATGGGTACCGGGTATAATAAGTCTGTATTCCTAAGCTCAAAGAATTGTTTAAATGACCTCATATTAAGGTTAATTTTTATTTGTATCGAGAACGGGTTGTTCGTGAAACCGAGAAGACTTCTTCGCTTTAAATAAGGGTTTCCAAAACCTGCATAAACCATGTAATTTACCCCAAGAGCTGCATGTCATGTATGTTATTATGATAATTACGAAACTCAGAGCCACTAACCCTCGCTCTGCCAAACAATACTTTGGCCAATAGTTTAAAGTTAAATCAAATATTCATTGACAAATATAATTGTCTAACTGTGTGCTTGGTCTGGTTTAACCTTTTAATTAAGTTGCTAGCTCCGCAAACAGCTCACTACTTGACACTCACCATACGGCATTCGCATGCATGTTGTAAAAGTTCTCCGTGTGATTTCCCCACAGGTCTCTTCAGTGTTTAGTGGTGGTCACGGACCTGGCAGGGATATATACATATAAATGAGTGGCCATAAAACCAACGCCAGAAACGAAGGGTAAAACTACAAATGATAATAATAGTCGATATATATTTGTATTCATGTGGTTAACAATAAAGATCAATGGCAAAAGCAACAATGGCAGCAAATATTGATAAGTGCAATTTGATATATTTGCACGGCGTTTAGTGGCAAGCATTGTAAATTGCATTTGAATAAACTGGTAGCCGGATATAAATCGAAATATTTATAAATAAACATAGCTGAAAAGGTATTCAGGTCTTTATGGCTGTTTTAATTTATTTAAATGACGAACTGTTTTAAATAGGTTGAATACGAACATAAAACAAAGGGTAGTTGGCGAATTATACATTTGGTTGTTAAACTAGATATACTTTAGTTTGGAAAGGGACAAAAAAAATTTAAAAAAAATATATTTTTTGACTACCTCAAAGGAGACTTAGGTGCTATATTTCAAACTTTTCACTAATTCACAAATCATAAAGATAGAACTTTGAATGCTTTAGCCCTGAATATTAGTAAACAGTTAATAGTGTTAGTGGTGTTAGTAAATATCCCGAGAATTTTGGAAAAAAAAACTCTTACGCTAATGAAATTTTATAATGGCTTTAAGTGGGCTTTGCACTTGGCCATCTTTTCTTTTTTTTGTCCAGCGGCAACACTTTATGGCTTCTTAATGACCCCCCATAGTACTGAGGTAACCCATTTCCGAAAAACACACATGCAGACCCAGTATCGCATTATTGGGAAAGCTTATCGGAAACTCGCATCGCTAGCATCGATGGCGGCGAAGCTGTCTCCCGTTTAATGCCATTAAATCCTATCAATTTTCCTCGCCCAGCAACAAATTTAAATATTTATGCTGTGACTTAAGCCGGCTACAATAATGCAAAAAAGGAAAAGTTCAAAAATTGCCCATAAAAAATAATGCCGGAGTTGGGGGCCAGCAGAAGGTTGCCAAAGCAAATTAAGCCCAAGAACGTCCAGGCACTAAATTGAACCTATCAATATGCTAATATACATACGTATGTATATGTGGCAATAAAATACCCATGTGTTTATTTGGCAGTTTGCTTTTCCATTCCCATTTGCACATATCGAGCCGGTCGACAAAAGATACCGAACGGAACCCTTTTTACACTCCTCGTTGCCATTGGTCTGCTTATTTGATTTTAATTTGTTATCTAATTAAATTCACTTTGCACCACCTCCGTCGCATCTCAACTTTACATCGTCTCAGAAACTACATAACTTGAATTGAGTATTAATTTTCGGTTTCCTCTGCGGCTGCTCCACATTCTTCGGGGCTAAGTCTTAATACCCTTATTATAATGTTGACCAAAAGTTTGCAACGCAGGGAACGCAAATTCTGACTCCATAAAGTGATTGATCTAACCAAGTCCGTCTGGTCAAAGATGCGTCATGCGAATTTTTTTCACACCATTTTTTTGTGCTGGCTCTAGATTTGGCTCCAGGCTCTCTTGAAATTTTGTATTACGTTGAGTGTATGTACATATATAATTCTATTTTCACACTTATAATTATATAACGCTATTTCAATTTTGTATTACAGCCTTGTTCCACTGCAGCATATTTTCGAAAATTGAATGTAGGAATGTATAAGCTAATTCTTTACATTTGCTTTGTTTGTTTACATTTGAATTGGGACAGCGTCCATCATAGCGCGGAAATTGGTCATTTCAGGCTTTCTTTTGCGGCGCTGGGACGACGTAGACACAGTGTCCTCTTCAAATTTTATTAACCCATTGGAGCTTTGAAATCTTGGATATCAAAGAAAAATTGGGTGTTTTCAGCCGCGACCAGAATGTTACAGTGGAACAGGGCTATAACATGCATTAGGGTAGAAACTTACGCAATATCGATATTTTGCAGTATTTTTTTTTAGTATATATAGGAACGGACCGTCTGTCCATTTTGGATTGACCATTCTCCCTTATGGGAGACCTCGTGTAAGAGAATGGACCATTCTCGAGAACGGAGCTAAATATAGCAGGCAAATTTAGCAGAGGCTATTACTCTTATTTAAAAAAAATAGCTGGATTTCTTTACTAATCACATAAACAATTTTACTATACATATATTAAATGTGCATGTCAAAATCAATTAAATGCATGTTTTCAAATATATTTATATTTTTGATTGCAGAACTGTTACTAATACATTTTCACGGAAACGTTCTTTATGCAGTCAACATATGGGTTACATGTAAATCGCTTCTTATAAAAGCTGGAAGCTTGGCAAATATGTTATTTATAAGTTGCTAAAGAACTTTTCTATCATACAACAAAAATATGTGTTGTTTCGGTGTTTTACGGCATATATAGTAAATCTGACAGCGAGACCGTAACGAATAAAGAATGAATTCTTTACTGGCATATAACGTATAGAAATGACTAAGTATATTCTGTGTCTGTGTATATTCATACATAGAAGCTTCTATCTTTAGATTCTTAAGCTCTCAGCAAAAAATTACTTTCATACTGCAAATCCAATGTATGGCTGTTCCGCATCTTAGTGTTTATTTGGTCTTTGATCTGGATGTGTTTGTCTGTCTGCCCGCCTGTCCGTCTATCCGTTAGTAGCAAACTAAACTGTGAAAATAAATTTTTTTTACGATTTTAAGATAAGGTTTTTAATTTTATCTAAATGGGATTACTATATCATATATGTAGCTGCCATAAAAGCGAGTGAGATTGGGAAAGAGGCAAAAGTTTGGTGTTTTTACATATAAAATGTTTTATATACTTCAGTAAGGTTTTTTATCGACTCATTTTTGAAAGATATATATATATTATATATATAGTATTAGTGTTATTGCTAGATTAGCTATAGTCCCCCATTTCTAAAAATGTATTCAACGTTTCCCTGAAGTTAAAATTGTGAGAAGACAACTAGTTAAAAATAGTTTGGCGGTGCGGCTTACATGGATCGACGTTATTTCCTTAAAGAAACGAAAACGTGATTGCAGAGCAACAAGTCCGATTATATAAGCATACAGAAAATTTAATCAAAGCCGGCAGAAAACAACTTTTGGAATGCATTTTTTTAATAAATTTGTTACTCCATGAGTTCAGGTAAGTAGAATAAAAACAACAACATTTCCTATATATAATTTCAAACAGGACATATCTATAGCAACACATAAAGAAAACCCTGTTCAAAATTTGATTCGACGAACAGTAAATAAACTAAATGAAAAATAAATATTCCAGTATACCTAGAACAGGCAAACCTTGAGAAACTGAAGTTAGTTTTAATAAATATTTAACGCCAAATGGAAACATTGAGGGCTTGGTTTGGCTTACTTACTTATTTTCAGCCTATAAAATGTATATCAAAATAAAAAGCGTATTAAAGAACTTCCGGGAGCAGCCAAAAAAAAAAACCTCGAAGACACTAATTAACTGCTGTCACATATATTGCATATCATTGGGATTTCTGGTTAACATTTCTCTACCTGTAAGGCATTCTGCGCCAGCATCATGTTTTACGTTCATAAATTTTGCAGAGTCTGCGGCATGTCAGAGGCTTTTCCCAGCACTTTTCCGCCTCTTCCCCAGCGGCCATTTGCAGAGCAGTGCGTGATGGTGACGGCAGACAGCCAAAAAAGAGAAAAATCTGTCAACGGCCCTATTCACTTTCACTTTCGCTTTCCCCTCCCTTAGTCGCGGTGCCAGCACTCACGGCAGCATGTTGTGCTGGTGTATGCCACTAAATATGCCAAAGCGCGCGTAAATTGATTTAAACACGGCGACAAGGACGAGGCGGCATCTCCGAGGGTGCTTATGTGGGTACGGGTACGTAAGCGCACGGCCATGCTGGATACGAGTGGTGGGCACTTTGAGTTCCCCGTTACAACGATGTAGAATGAGAATGGAATACCCAAGATCCTCTATTTAGTTGATGTTGATGGCTGCCCCTCCTTCGCTCTGCTAATCATTGCCTAAATATTTGCATACAAAATATCAACGAATTCCACAAAAAAACCAACGGCATTTCGGCGAATTTCGCATTATTTTTTTATAACATTTTTGTATAAAAACTAAAAGCCCAGGGAGAATTTCCCACTTTTCCTGGGGCGGACATACATACATATATACATATTTGCAAAAATAGCTCTTGGCTATACTTTAAGTTACCCAAAAGCAGAACAAAAAGCAAAAAAAAAAAGAAGTCCTAAAAATGAGTAAGTTTTTTGTCTGCATATTTCTTTTTAGATGGAAACCAGAATAATTTCCCAAACTACAAGTTGTTTTTATACCAAGTAAGAAAACTACAGTCGAGTGTGACCGACTGTTAGAAATCTGGTAACCAAACCTTTGTGGGTGCAATAAAAAGGCACTTGGACATAACGTATGAAAAACTTAAATTAAACAGGTCGTAAGGCAAAGGCAAAGGAAAGAAAACGAAAACTATATATCTATCATGGCGGAATAAACAGGAAAGTATAGTATGGAATTCGATAAAAAAAAGTTAATAGTTATGTAATAAATACATTAGACGTGCTATATACTTTGAAGTAATCGTTAGGGAGAGTCTTGGATAGGTGCGCGCTTAACACCATTGGGCACAAATCCACAAAGGATTTGTCTCTAAACTTGATGATGATGAGTACCCTGTAGCCCAGTAGCTTTCTTACTTGTTAGAATTCATTTGACGATAATATTCATACCAACATTTTACAACATAGGATCTATTAGATGTATTGGTTTTATTTATTTACATGGGCAAACTTGGGCGTAAACCCTTTTGCTTTAACGAACATTGACATATTTCGGGGTAAACAACAACATTGTCTCTCGGCACCTACCTCAATCGTCCATAAACACTCGCATAAATAAATGTGGCTCCGTTATTTCAGTTGCCGGTTGCCAAAAGCTCATCGTCATGTGCTCCCATAACTGGCCTTAATCAACCACAGGCCAACGTCAAACGATATTTTAATCAGCCTGGCCCTGCGCCCGATTGGGTTTTGGCCATAAATCTCAAACAAATATAATAGAGTACAAAAACAAACACGCCTGTACACCATGAACAAAATAGATGGAAACTATATCTGGGTCCTTAAATAAGAGTACTGAATATTTGTCCTCGGAGAAATGTTCATCCTAATTTCTGACTTTATGTCTTGTCCGTTTGAATTAATTAAACAAAGAATTTGGTACGAAGATATATTATTGACTTTATTTTTACGTACACATACTGATTTTTTTTTATGGAAACTCGGTATCCTGCGTCACGGCCCTATTAAGTGATTACGGCGCTGGAAAGACGTCTTTTACATTTGATTATTATTATAAACACGTGACTAAAATGGGGCCAATTCAAGCGAGAATTTAATTAAAAATGTACCCTTATAACTACTTGAAGAGGCAGAAGAGGAAAAGCTGAATGGAGCTGAATGCAAGGGGAAGAAGTGAAGAAAGAAACATGACAAAAAAGTGACATGAAGCGCTGATGGCTTACGATTTCCCTGCCTACCACGGACATTGCCCGGATGACGCTGTCCGGTTTGGTTACGCCTGTAAATGCTTCGATGGTCGTTTGCTCGTTTTTCCCGTGGCAGCCACGTTTTGTGAGGTTTTTTTAATTGCCAACCACGCACTCGGAGGTCCTCCGCTCCGTCCTCTTCTTTGTCCTCGTCCGCATCCTTATCGGTGGGTAATGAATAATCCGGTGCCCAGAATGTGGACTCATTGGCCACCACTTGAGAAATGATGCTGCAATTTCATTGATGGCCTTCGTCGGACCATTAATTGTTTAATTTATTGAGCCACAAACGAGTTTTATAAAGCTCAAGTCATATAATTTAATCAACTGGGCGGTAGTTCCACTGGATATATATATATAAAGCTGATTTATGATCGGTGTTCTTGGATGATCGATCCCATCTTAAAACTTTATTTCATACAACCGAAATTAGAACAACATTTTTAACTCAATTACAAAGCCATTGAAACACAAACTGCAGGCACAAGTAAAACGAAATGGAAAGAATATAGGGAGGACGCGGCGGTACAGCAGCAAAGTAGAAAATGGAAAACTGCGGGAAAACCCCGAAATGCATTTGCAGACCCCTTCCCGTCTTCAACGCAATTCCCCTCGACTGCTGTGGTTTTTCAACGAGTTCGGCACATAAAAAGGAAGAAATTGCTTTTCCTTTCGCTGGAAAAGTGAATTTCCTGCATTTTCGTCATTCTGCCTTCACTGGCCACTCTTTCTACCATTATTATTGTTATTTTGGGGCTTTTGGAGTTTGCAGGTTTTAATGGTCCCAAAAATGTATTGTGTGTTGTTTTTGCGGTTTTCGTCGTTGACACGGCACGGCATTTGGCGCTTAAGGATGCAATCTTGTTGGCGTGGCCCGCCATATTTTTAAGCCTCGCCAGGGTCTTTCGCCTTTGGTCTGTGAAGGCATGCACACACATCCAGTCGTGGTAAGCCAAATGCAATAATTCGTCCCCAATTGGCATAGTTCAAGCTGGGCGTCTGCCGGAACAGTAACTTATAAAAGTCGGTTTTTCGACTGGTACAATGTATTTTTTATACCAACTCTTTTATATATTATAGGAATTGCTGAGTGGTGTTATATTATTTATATTTCATTTCTAATGATTTTTCCAAACCTATATTTTTTATTATTAGTAGTTTTAGCCAACTCGAGGTCCAAATTTTATTTATATATATTTTTTTTTAATTGGAATACTCATGTTTTTCGAATCAGAAAAGAATGGTTTCAGGGACTTACTGATACAATTAAACAGTGATTCATTTGAAATTATTTCTTTCTTTGTAAACATATGTATAAAGGAATTTGAAAATAGTTTATTGTCCCTCAACAAAGGAAAATGCCTACAGAAACCAAAAATATGCAACTTTTATTATTAATACTTTGTTTAGCAATTACTGAAGTTATTGATTAACTATTGACATTTATCCACGCCAAAGACTAGAAGCTAACTCATTTTCGTCTTTTATTTGCATGCCTCGGACTGGGAGAATATTAAATGTCCTGCCATTTTCCTACATTTAGGATTAATACATTCAATTAAAAATTAATGGCTTACACAAAACAATCGCACTTTCACACAGTTTCACCGTAGGTTCATATCCGTTGATAGTCTAAGACCCGGAAAAATAACAATAATCGATTTTCCGGCAAATTCTTTTGTTGGTAGTTTCAAAAATTTTTTCCCAGCCGTTTTTCGAATTTCAAATCTTCACTTGTTGGGCGCACTCCGTTCCGCTTTGGAATCACCGTAACACCGCCGACGTGCACCGTCGTACTGTAACTGAACTGTGCGGCTATGTTGGCCAAACTGTTGCGACTGTGGCCACGAGCACGAAACGGAACCGGAGGCCCGAGAAGCAGCCGAGGACGACCGACGACGCTGGGCATTTCCAGTTGCAGCGTCAGCGCCGCTTCCAGTGAGCAAGTGGTAGTAGGAAGGTGGCGTCAAGTGCTGTGGGTGGCCGTCTCTTTATCAGCCGCACCAGCTGCTGTGATACGACTTCAACAGCTGATGGCTCGAAAAGCAAATCCCACACGACTCCATGTGCTGTGCCTATTGACAGCTGTCCTCAGTCTCTTTCATCTTTTCTTTAAAAAGTATATATTTTATTTAAGATCAATATTATTAGTACTGGCTCTGGCAAGTTCTGTGCCTTGAGGAAAGCTCATATGATATCTTATTAATCAAGTTCTAGGTATACCTATAGAACCATGAAACATTTTAAATATATAATTCTTTAATTAAATTAATTAAATGAGTTATTCAGCTTAAAATATGGAACTTGATTTTATTTTATTTATAAAAAAATACGAAATAGGAAAATTATTATACCTAAAGGCAACCGAGTAAGAAGTGTCTAAGAACCACAGCGCCTTTCAAACTGCTGCCATTCCAGTACCCTTTCCCCTGCGGCGCGGCTCTGCACATGCGCTGATTTCCCCAGCTGGAAGGCTGGAAAACTATCTGTTGCTCCTGGTCAGGATGGATCTCCCATTTCCCCCTGGTGCTTTTACTGGTAGTGGCCCTGGGTCGGCGGGTTAACAATTTGCATGCAGCCTTTTTGGCACAGGTTCGTGTGCATCTTACATGGGAAATCACTCTGGACGGACGAACACCTGGTTGCCGAGGCCTCTGTCCAGCGGCTGTGGTCGCCATCAAAGGCGATTTCTGGTGCTGCTGAGCTTGCACTTTTCATGGCGGAGGGCTCCGTTGAGTGGTTTTTATGGACGCCCCATCACTTTGCCGGCCTTTTCATGGAGAGTGATATTTTTGGTTCCAAACTGAAGGTGTGTGTTTGTGTTTCGTGTCATCGATTGAGCCCCCGCCCCCAGGCTGCCTAATGCTCCGTCATATCGACGCCATGAACTAGGAAACAGAAGTGCTGCCATGTATAACCACTCGAATGCATCAATGCATCGAATTACAAATATTTGCTTTGATATCTCAGCGCAAATTCCACAAAACTCTAATCGCAGCACGTGCCGCAGCCTCCTTCTGCTCACATTCTAGATTGGCACTAAGTTAGAAAATAGCGGCAACCCTTCTTAGGCTGACAGCTATTAGCAGTCTGCACCAGGACCCTAGCTTTTAAAAGGTTTCAAAAATTATTAATATTTTCATAATGGCATCGGTACAATCACACATGAATTCATTTAAATTGTGTCTCTGGGGCGGAACGACGACTACATTTTCGACAGAACCTTTAAATATCTGTATAAAATAAATTGAAAAAAAAAAACTCCTACATAAGCAAAAAATAAATAAAACACTATACAAATGAAGTAAGCCAAGAACCTATGTATTTTCATGAAATTAATTTGCCTGAAATAAACTTGATCTAAGTATGTGCATGTATACTCTCATTTAATGTAAGTCATTAATTACAATTAACGATTATATCAAAAAAAATATAATTTTGTAAACTAGTGTTATTGTATTAACTTAAATAAAACATTAAAATGTTTACTTCTGGATCGACCCAGTTCTATCTGCGGTGGATGGAAATAAAAAAAATTTAGTGTGTAATATCTCCCATTCTTATCATCCGATTTAACTAAAACTTTCAGAGTAGGTCCGCTAAGATTTATTTATTAATTCTCTATTCAATTTTTACTAAATGTCATATAATAGCTGTGTAATATGATTTTCATGATGTGTGGGGCGATAGTGGGCGTAGACAAATTTTTAAACGAGCTTCGTTTAAAATGGTGTCACCAATTTGGACAAACTTAATTCACTCGACTGGTAACCCTAATTCAGATTATCAGAGGTGCTACAGAAATCGCTTTCGAATCAATTCCAAACCATCGTGCTCTACACAATGAATTTGGATACTAAAAATATTTAAAAGCCTTATTTTTTTATAAAGGTGGATTAAATTATGAGTAACCTACATAAACTTTTTTTTTTAAATTATGCCTATTAAGTTGATAAAATAAGCATCTTAGTAATTGCATATCCAAAACACCCATTGAATTTCTGCCGATTGATTTTGCGTCCAAATCAATATGTGCCACTGCCACCACCCTGTCCGATTCTGATTTTCGAAGCTATGACCACTATTGCCCCCTTATTTAGTAAGAACTTGGAGTAATGGAAAAATAACTCATTTCAGTGAAAAGAAGTATGTCTGCTAAATTCGTTTACTTTATTGTGCAATTTGTGAAAACATTAGTGGGCAGTTGTACTTTTGCCACATGGCGCCTCTGTAAAATTCCATCGGCTGAGAGCAAAGAGGAAAAAAACAAACCGAAGAAAGCCTATTTCCATTTCGTCAGGATTTGCTCCGATCTATTCAACTGAATGAAGCGGGACCAAAGTTTCCTTTTCAGCAATGAAAGTGTTTTTCAAAGAAGTTTTTAGTTTAAATGAAAAATATTTCAATCAATGTGATAAATATTGGATTTTAAGTGGGGCCTATTTAATTTTAATAAAATTATTTTTAAAATTAATATTTATAGTTTTAAAAAACATATTAAAATTCAATTCAAGCCGAAGTTCGGTTTCGGCTGAACCGACGCTCTTGTACAATCGTGTCAAAACCGACTCTCTCGCTCTCAATTCTCTCTCTCTCAATTTTTCTCTTCAAAAATTATGTTGATGAATTATGAATTATGTTTTTGATGAATCGTTGATGATCCCATAGGAGAGATCGGGTAAAATTTAAGATATCTGCATAAAACTTTGGAAACTTAAAATAAATTCTGTTTTAACAGAATATAGAAAATATTGTCGAGATCGGATGACGATTTCCTATAATTTTTACAGAAACAATCTAACCAAAAACTGCTTCCCATCTGGTGAGCAATACAGCGTTGCCATACAAAAGGTAATGTCCTAAAAATGAAAATTTTTCGCAAAATCGTAAAAAGTGATATTTTTAATAACATTCATTTGAACAAGAATTTAATACTCTACAACATACAATACATCTCGTGGATGGACTCTTCTGGACTCACTTTAAATCTCTTATGGAACATGAGACTTTATTCCAAGACTTTAGTGACTTCTAAAGTTTAGACATTATCCAAGATGTATATGGCTGATATATTTTAAGAGATTCAAAACTTGTTTCTAGTTCGACACGTTGGTCTTTAGTTTCAAGGATAGGTATTTTACAGCTTCGTGCCGAAAATGAAACTAGTTGAATTATTTGTAATTTATTTTTGTTAACGTTACTATTAATCGTAACAAAATGTGATATCAGAAACTTTTGAAGACTAAGGTGCCATCGTCACTATTATCTCCCCTCGTTAAGAGGTGTTTTTTAGGGTTGTTGGATTTTGAAAAAAATATCGTATTGATGATATTTGCTGTTTGAAAAATATCACACGATGATATAACACGATAATATCGATATATCGAGTATTTTTGATATTTTTTAATGTTCAGCTAAATTAGAAGGTTTCCTGTTGCTGTAAATTTGGGTCTTTTATAGGCCTAAGAATATGTACTACTGTGGGCAAAAAGAAAGGTGAATTTTCAATTTAAAATTCGCAGGCTTAAGATGGCGGTCTCGTTGTTTTTTTTTGAGTTGGCAGGACTGTTGATGACATCTGGCGGTAATTTCATGTCAATGTCAGTATCAGTACTCTATTTACGCTTGTGTTTACCAAACAATCACGAGTGCATTTGTCGATTTTTACAATGTCTGATTTAATTGAGCAGAGAAGTGCCATCAAATTTTGTTTGCGGAATGAAATTTCGGCTGCGGAAACGTTGAGGATGTTGCGGAAGGCCTTTGGTGATTCTACCATATCCCAGAAAAATGTTTAGAAGTGGTACAAAGACTTCAAAGAGGGTCGGGAACGTGTTGATGACTTGGAGCGCTCCGGACGACCATCGACGTCAACAGATGACCAACACGTCAATGGAGTGAAGGAATTACTGCTCAAAAATCGGCGGTTGACTGTTAGAGACCTTACTAATATGATCGGAATATCAGAAGGATCTGTGAAAACCAATTTGAAAGACCATTTGGGCCTACGAAAAGTCGAATCTCGTTTGGTACCGAAAACGCTCAATTTCATGCACTCGTTCTTCGTGACCATTTCGCCAAGAATTCGACGCATATCATTCCGCAACCACCGTATTCTCCTGATTTGGCTCCGTGTGACTTCTGGCTATTCCCAAAACTCAAGAGACCACTCCGGGGAACACGTTTCGAGTCGATTGAAGAGATAAAAGGGGAATCGACGAGGGCGCTCATGGCTATACCGGAAAGGGACTATTTGGCCTGTTTCGAGGATTTGAAGAAACGTTGAGGGGATTATTTTGAAGGGGATGAAATTGATTCAGGAGAATAAATAAAGAATTTTCACTTTACAAACAAATTTACCTTACTTTTTGCCCACAGTAGTATATTCAAGAAGACGTTATAATATTTGATTCCATCAACCATAAGCTGCAAATAAGAGACATTTGAGACACAATAGAATATTTTTTATTTAAAAAGTGAACTTAAAAAAACAAATATTATACCCACTCTCAAGAAACTCTTATTTACGTTCTTTGATATAAAAAATAATAACAAAATTATTAAGGATATGGTATAGAGCACAGCCCATTGTGTTCAATTTTGCTTAATATAATGATACTGATTAATTATTAATTCATGAAATACATTTGTACTTATTGCTTTTAATTATTAATTCGAAAACAAATCAGTTTTTAATGATTTTAGAAAAACTCGTTCGTTTACATGCTGGTCTGTCATATGACTGCTTAAGAGTGACCAAACATAAAAAATCGGAAATATCATTTTTTAAAATATCAATATCGCCTTTTTTGCCCAAAAAATATCGCGATGATAATATTTTTTTTAAGGGAAATAATATCGATATATCGATATTTAGATATATTTCCGACATTCCTAGTGTTTTTGATTGATATCAGAAGTTTTTAAAATGACATATGTATGTTGGTAGTGTTAATTAGTATAGCACAATACCATGTCCAGAGGTCGTGTCTATATTACTTGGCTATTATTAAAAAATTATAACTCATAGTTATGAGCCCTGATATTAGCTGAACGCCGAAAATCGTCAAAAAATGTGGTACCTCGTAAAGAGGTGTTTTTAAACTTAAATGCTAAAAACTTAAATGAGTAAAATTAACAAAAAAAAATCAATGTAAGAAGTTAGATATATGAGATCATTGCTATTAATTTTGATGAGAAAACGAATTTTCGGAAATATGTATTGTATACCAAAAGGCAAGCAGCAATTTCAAGGGCTATAAGGCCTGAAGTGACTATCAAAATCGTAAAAGCCAAAAAAAAAAAAAAAAAAAAAAAACGTGTACAAAATTAAAAAAAAAAAAAAAAAAATTGTTATTCTAAATTCTTAATTATAATATTTAGATAAGTTTTGTCAAGGCAAGGTAATTATCATATCAAAATACCTTTCCAACTACAAATAGCACGTTTCTGTAGCTTTAGTCGTTTAGAAGTTATGGGCGCGGAAAATCTAGCTTTTAAAGCTGTTTTCCCGGAAACTAGGGGAAAAACCAAAAAGTGGTTCCAGGACTCTAAAACAAAAAAATCGACAGACAGACAGACAAATACAGGCCGAAAGTACTAATTTCGGAAAGGCCGTTAAAATCTTGTTTATTGAATATCTTTTGAACGGAATATCAGATCGTGATGGGTGAGGTGTCATTCAGCTCCAATTTTATAAATGTTCAATTTCGCACTTTCGCTCCCATTTCTCCTAAACTAATCCGTTTTGAGAAAATCTAAGTCTGCAATTTCAAAGAGGTTTACAGTACCTTTCGATCAAGATAAAAATGGTTCTGATCGGACTATCGTAGCAGATTTTCAATTCTACGGGTCTACAGCACCACAGTCTCGGTGCTCATCGTCACTTCGTGGACTTCTGTCCACAGTACAAAGTATTAATATTATACAGAACAATGTTAGCATTTCAGGGGTAGTGTAGGTAAAAACAAAATTCTTCTTCTTGTGTAATACATAAGAATATCTTCAATCAAACAATTTAACACTTAATAATTTTAAAAAAAAAAAATTTATATAAAATGCATTTTATTTAATAAAAGCCGCCGGTTTTAACATTTATTTGTGCCTGGTGACCTCTTATATTTTTATAAAAATAAAGACTGGAAATTTAGCCGCACCCTGCGGGCTGAATAACTGAGGAGCTAATGCCGAGGACAATACTTTAATCAACAGCAAATGCAAAGGGTACTGCAGCAGCTGTTAATTAGCTTTTGTGTGTAAGTATGGAGTGAAAATGTCACACGTAGTCAACTTATTTGGTGGATTGCAAATGCAAATGAGGTTCCTGCGGATGAAGGTAAACCAAAATACAAAATAAATATACAGCTGGACCTATTAGAGAACATTCATCTATCTGTCTGTCTGTCCTTCAAGAAGAAGAAATCGCTCAGGCTTTAAGAGCTGGAGCTAACAAATTTGTTAGACCACAAGGAACAAGGATATTAAAACTTAATGCCAACCGAGAATGTACAGACCGTACCTGACAGGGTTGCGGGTACCCGCAGGGTAAAGTATACATTTTTATGATCAGCATCACCAGTCGAATCCATCTGTCTGTCCGTATGAAACAACAGATCTCAGGGACTATAAGACCTGGAGTTACAAAATTTTGTGACAACATTCTAATCTGTTACACGCAGATCATGTTTATTTCGCCACGCCCACTTCCGCCCTCGAAAAGAATAAACATATTAATAAAATACGTTTGTGCGGACATGCTCTAAAATTTTAAGGGGAATCGGATGATAAACATGGAAGTTCTTACACATTGGAGATCTTCTGTCTCCATCCTGATCGTACTCACACACAGACTCACAGATGGTTAGTCCTAAAAAATTAAACAGGAACTTGCGGTTCTACATGGTACGCGGAAAACTAGGATAGCATGCAGATGCTACAGATCTGAGTATTGGAAGCTATATTCGTTAAGGAGTGGTTAATACGGTGCAAAACAGGTCTCTTTTTTTGTTGGGGCGAAACGCCTTAAGCTAGCTTATTAATTTAAATGTCATATAATAACTTTAAATTTCAACAATTTTTCTAAAAATGTTTTATTAAAAAATATGTTCAGGTATAGGAGTTATAGGGAATCCCCCGTGGCCCCTCCAATAAAAGTTTGCGGTGTACATCCTAACTGTCAACAGAATCGTTTGATATGCAAAAAAGAAAATGCATTAGTTAAAGAATAATTGTCCCGAGGTATTTTTCACGAAAGTTTGAATTTTTGACTAAAATAATTAATTGTTAAATAAGAAATATTATTATAAATAAAATTAAAGAAATCTCGACGGTGATACCTGGAGAATTAGTTGCAGAAGCTGAGTGCAAAATTTCAAAACGATTGGTCAAGTAGATTTTTAGTAATCGTATACAGCGACTTTGAAAACTGCACTTTTCAGGAGAGTGCTTTAAAGTTTTGACTGCCCGTACATCAAACCTAGAATGACCTCCGTTCAACTATCCATTAGTTCGTTATTTTTGCTCCGATCGATGTCAAATTTTGACCTAGTATTTTGAGACCATGTTGCCACAGTGATACCTTTTGGTGTTGCATTTAGAACAGTTTACCATTGGTGTAACACAAATTCTCGTTTGGTTATAATGCTTATACCATAAGTTCACAAATGTAAATATAGTAAGTGGACCATTTGTGCTACATACAAAATCGTTTGGTTCTAGTTCTGATACCATTGGGTCAAGTGCGCTCCAAGGCCAAACATAAAAGGAAAAGAGACAGCAAATAAACAGAAATATATACATATGTACAAGCTGCAATAGAAGAAGAAAGAAATTTTATTAAGGGAGACTACTTCGGACGGATATATGGACAGACGGACATGGCTATATTGACTAGGTTGGTGATGCATCCTTTATTGCATTGCAAACTTCTGATCAAAATCAAATCTTTGTGAACCACTATCAATCGGAATTAGCTCAGTCAATGCAAAAATGTGTTAAAAAGAAGAGTATATTACAGAAAATTTAAAAAAAAATGGCAAATTAAAAATAAAATGGCTATATTTTTGGCTTATTGCAAATTTAAAAAATGTTTCAAATATTTTTAAAACTAGCCAGATATAACCACAATTTATCAATTTATTATATAATGTATTATTAATTTGAAATGGTTCTTTGTTCCCTAAAATCTACACCTGGAAAATATATTAAGTTATTGCCTATAATTAATTAATATCATTTTCAGATATTTTTTTAATTTTGTTAGTATTTTTTAACTTTTCCATTTAGAATAAGCTATTTTCCGCTAAAATTCTGTCAGCACTAGTTATTATCCACCGATGAGTGATACAAAATTGCCCATGCGTAAGATCGAGATAGCAAGCTGTAACAGGTATTTGCAAGCAAACCGGTGAGCGGTGGTGGGGGTATCGCCGATTTTCGTGACGATCCTGACTTAGTTTACCTCTGTCTCCGAAAATCCATGACGCGCCTAAAGAAGTTTTTTTAATTAACGATTGTTTTAATTCGACAGAATGTTTGAAAGTTTGGGTACCGGGTATCTTACAGTCGAGCACACTCGACTATAGCTTTCTTACTTGTTTTTCTCAAAAAAGGGGTACTTCACTAAATTCTGGATACAATTTTTCTGAATTAAGGAATCAAGTTAGTTCTTTGTGGATAGTTTGCTAAAACCTCTAGCTTTAAATTGGTACACATATGTTTGTATAATATGCAATTGGTCAAAAGTTATGATGCAAAAACGAAACTGTGTCCACAACGGCATCGTTTTACGGTTTACTAAGGAAGTTAGGTTAATTAGGAGAAGTCTACTAGAATAGGAGGGTAACCTTAGGTTTGCACAAGGATAAGCCACGAAGAGTAAAAAAGGAAAAAGGTATTTTGAGCTGACTTAATGCGTTTGCTGTAGCCGTCCCACTGGGGACTCTAAACGCAAGATCAATATTCTAAAACAGGACGAACAAGCGATATGTATGTATAAATTCGTTGTGACGTAGGGGTCAACAAATTCCTTCGACCACCATTTAATAAAACCAAACACACCCCTAGATATAAAATATGCATTTTGACTCTAAATGTTCGGCATTGAGCTGTAAAATATCTAGTCTTGAAACTAAAAACCAGCTTGTCGAATTGGAAACTAACTGAATTATTTGTAATTTATTTTTGTTAACATTACTATTAATCGTCACAAAATATTGATATTAGAAATTTTTGTAGTTGAAGGTGCCTTTGTCACTTTCATCTCACCTCGTTAAGAGGTGTTTTTGTTTGATATGATTAGATAATAATGTGTAATCCTATAAATACAGAAATTGGCATTTGAATAATATTCAAGATTATTTTAAGAATGAATTTAAGAATCGAGAATGCGAAATTTGTACTATTCTGACATCGCATTGTATTGAATTTGGTTATTTGCTCCGGAATACATTTTTAAATCTTATATATGTACTTCCACATTGCACTGTATTCAGAAAATGTTGAAATATCCATTAAAAACATATTGAGTAGTGAATACTTAGTGAGTGTTTTGCGACCTTTAACCGATGTCAAGCATAGCAATTCATTGAGAATTTATGGTGTACCAGTTATCCTAGGTCAGCACTTTAGGGCGCAAATAAATAAATGTATACATATGTATGTATGAACGTAGATACACATATACGTAGTACGTATTACGTACCTTATTTAGATGTGTATATACACGGCTGACCCATAGCTAAATTAAATTTTGATATGGGTCGGTTTATTTGGCAGTCACATGAGACACTCATCAGCTGCTCTCGAAAAATGAAAGCAAACAACAAAACTTTTGTGACTCTTGTCCTTAATGCAAATGCATGTCAGCCGAGCCGACTCCAGCAATGCCTGGGTTCTAGCCACCTTCAAAATGGATTTGTTGACACCCCCAAAAAACACACGCACAGAAGCAGAACTTTTTAAATATGCATGAGCACCTTTTGCCGTTTGTTCTGGCACACCCAGCGAATACTTGATAACCGAAATCTCGTTTCAACACCACAGAAAACAATGGCTAAAGCAAGATGAATGGCGTTGGTGTGTACAGACCCGAGATACTATTGATGTTGAGTTTTTCAAGCATTAAATAACAAAAAATATATATATGCTTATATGTATATGTATACATGTCGGTGGTATATTTGCACTCCGCTCCTAAAGATGCAAATGGGTTGCCATTGGGTAAAATGACCAGAGTTGCAGTTCCGGTAAAGTGCGATACAGTTTGTGTCGAGTGTGGCTCCGTGAGCGTTGTCAGGATTACGATACTAGAAAGGATGAGATGATTTCACAGGAAGTGTTGGCTTCCTTATCTTTTTGGAAAAACAATTGAACCGACAACAAGGCTATGCAGATTTACTGCACAAGTCCGACGGTCCGGAAGCGCAATCATCTATAATTTGGCACAACTATGACCCATCAAAGGACATTGTAAATATATATATATATATATATATATATATATATACATATATATATAACGAAAATTGGCTACTCTGGGCCGATTGTTCCTATGACAGCTATAATATATAGAAATCCGATCCAAACTGCAATAGAAAAAGGACTATCCTGAAAGTTTCAAACCGATAGCTCAAAAACTGAGAGACTCGTCTAGTGATGATGATGATGATGATGATAACCTGCAAGGGTATAAATATTGAACGATTAATAGCGTAGAGCCTACAAATAAAATTAGTTTAATTAGTTGTTTACTTGCGTAATGTCTATAGATGCAGAATTGTTTCCATTGGTACGGGGTATGGGTGTGGTGTTTCAATTGCTCAACTGCCAATAACCTCCATTTACCTGTTTAAGACAACATGTCATTCGAACGTGGTACAGAGCGATAGTGGTGGAGATATTTTATTCCGTTCTAGTGAATCAACTTGACTAAGCTATCATTTGAAATTAAATTTAATATATGTAATAAAAAAATAAATTTTTAGACCATAAATTTATTTTTATATTACATATATTAAATTTAATTGTTGATTGGTTAATGGTTGATGAATTAATGATTGATAATAATAAATAAATTATAAATAATGAATTATTGGCGTTGTGTGAATTGCATACAAACAAGGGAGACTAAGATGCATGCTCAAGTCATACATACAATGTTCCCGGGAGATAGGGAAGTGGCGACCACTGCTCTAGGGTAAATATTTCAAAATATGTTTATTCATTTATAACAAATTCATAATTAAAAGGCCAGAGCTTCTCATGACCTTCTTGTCGAGGGCGGCAAAAGCTTTCCACCTTTTGGATATCCTTATCATCGACTTTCATGGAACGTTAGGAAGCAATACGATTGAACACTAGAGGTAGAGGTATCCCGCTGACTGGCATATGCGCTGGTCTTGGCGGTGGGCATGGAGTCCCGCTGATGATTTCTCCTAAACGAAACCTAAATGTCAACAACATTGTCATTCAACACTTGAGGAAAAACAGTTTCGAAATAAAATGCAGAAATATATATAAAAATATTAACGAACTGATCATAATCTTTAATATAATAATCTATATTTTTAAATGACTTCCAGGCCGCAAGAGCTATCACTGCGCTCGCCAAATTAAATTACATGTATTTAGTTATAATCTTCCAGCAGCCTATAGAAGGATAATAGATAGAGCAATATAAATAGACACATAAAACTCATAAAACTCTGACTCATCAAGGATCATAGATCGCAAAGAGGTATGCCTAAAATAAAAATTGAACCAGCAAAAAATAATAACTGGGACGATAAGAAATTGATGTATACCTTATTTATGGAAGGACGTTTCAGATACAGGATAGAATTTTACAAACAATGTTTATTTTTCAATAATTTTAAACTCTTATTTTTAAGCAAGTTTTAAAATAATTCCTTGATTTCAATTTGTATATGCAAATTGAACCATAACCATAACCATAACTCTTATTTGTAATTTTTGAAATAAAAAGCGCAAGCAATTTTAAAATAGTTGCCCAGTTCACAATCTTAACTTTAATTAAAAGTTGAATACATTTTTGGTAAATTTGTCTCCAGGACTCTTTAATTAGTTTCGACAATAATGTTTGATTTGCTTTAGTGGGCCGACACATGGGATCGAAAATCTGTCGGGGTACAAGAAATGTGAGTATGCTTTTAATGAAATTTATTTACTACTTTATATGATTTAATACAAATTTGTAACCCTATAAATACAGATTATAATAAAAATTCTTTCACAAAGAACTTTAACTATAATTTAATTATTTAATAATTTAATTTAATAGTCTTTAGTATAGTCTGTGCTAAATTATTAATAGTTTTCGCGATATCCTATAAGGTACAAGAGTTCTATAACTTTGTACAAACCGAAAATGTATGTAACAGGCAGAAGGAGGCATCTCCGACTCCATCACTGTGAACGGCAGTCCACGATGAGCACCGAGACTGTGGTGCGCAAGGAGACTACTATATAAAGCCGTAGAATTAAAAATCTGCTCGATAGTCCGATCAGAACCATTTATATCTTGATCGAAAGGTACTGTAAACCTCTTTGAAATTGCATACTATGATCTTTCCAAAACGGATTAGTTCTGAAGAAATGGGAGCGAAAGTGCGAAATTGAACATTTTTAAAATTGAAGCTGTTGGGGCCAATGGATCAAAAATTCCCAAATTTTTAATGTTGTTGTGATTTAACTTCAAATACGCGTCGAATGACCGTCGAGACAAGGAGACAAGGCGCAAGGAGACTACTATATAGAGCCGTAGAATTGAAAATCTGCTAGGATAGTCCGATAGGAACCATTTATATATTGATCGAAATGTATTGTAAACCTCTTTGAAACTGCATACTAAAGAAACGGTTTAATGGGAGCGAAAGTGCGAAATTGAAAATTGTGGAAATTGGAGCTGTTGGTGCCGGTGCCGACCTAAACAATATAATGTTATGCTATGTTATAGGAACACATAAACACCCACTCGATCGGCGTCAAAAAATGAATTATGTCATTTCTTGCTATATTCTTCTGCAGTGGCGCCATTATATCGCGCGGCCAAGGCTCGAATGCGCCACCTGTCGGCTACAGATTGCAACAGCAGTGCTTTAAATTGTGTGTGTTTTAAATTCTAACCTTATTGCTAATATCTCCCATGTTTATCATCCGATTATACTGAAATTTTCAGAAAACGTCCATTTTATTTTATTTATTTATTTTATCAATTAACTTTAACCCGAATATAACGAGTATAGCTTAATAAAGTTTTTTATGATTTATGAGGTCGTGTGCCAAATTTTAAAACAAACTTGATCTGCGTGCAACAGATTCCAATGTTGTCACCAAACTTGGTAACTCTAGCTATTATAGTCTCTGAGATCTGTTGTTTCACACGGACAGACAGACGGACAGACGAACATGGATAAATCGACTCGGCTGGTGACGCTGATCAAGAATATATATACTTTATAGGGTCGGAGATTTCTCCTTCTGCCTGTTACATACATTCTCGGTTGGCACTAACTTATAGTACCCTTGTACCCTATGGGTACCGGGTATAAAAAGGCATTTACTTTAAAGGTATAAAAGACATATCATCAAAGGGTGGCAGTACTCTTGTACCGATAAATAAACAATTTCTGCCTTTATTTGGCTTTAAAACAAACAATTAAAAAGAGTAAAGGCATTTAACCCGATTTAACCCACGGTGACCATATGATCACACAAAAGTCGTCGCTACATTTACGTTATTATTTCAAAAGCTACAAAACAGAACCACAAAAAAGTAACTGTATTTTACGCGCGACGCGTGTCGCTTGTGAAGACATGTTCGTTTTTGTCATTCGGAGTTTAGCAAGTGCAGTGACAGCAGGTTAAAGTGAAGCAAAAAAAAAAAAGTGAAAAAAAACTGTTTTTTGTCATGGCACGTCGGTAAGTACACTAAAATAAGACTTATTATTATTCCAATTCTAATAATACACGCACCAATCGAAAGATAATGAATTAAACTATGATATAAACATAAAGTTTTATGCACAAAATAATATTATTTATCATTTATTTGCATTTAAAAAATGGCGTTACCATATGGTAACCGTGGCGTCGATAGGGTACAGGTTTTTTTACCGTTCAAAGTAATTATTTTTGTGTTTGTTTTGACTTCGCTTTAATTTTTATGTATTTTCAAACGCTTGCTTTTATCACATTAATTGATTTTTTATTGCCTTTAATATATCTTCCCATTATCAGGGGTTTATCTTTGCAAGAAATGCTTGATTATATTCAAGAGCTTGATGAAACAGATCAGAATGAAGAAAACGATCACCCCACTACAATTTACATAGAACCTCCTATCGATGGCAACATATCTGGAGAAGATGATGCTGATAATGAGTACGAAGGCATCCCCGACAATGTTTGCCCAGCCCAGCTTAAAAGTGGCTGTGAAGTTGTAATGGCTAGTGGGCAACATTTTCAAAAGTTTATAAATGAAGAAGATGATATCGGAGGTAAGCTTGATGAGGATTATCCTTTTTGCATTGAATAAATATTACTTTTTTTGTAGCTCCAAATATAAAAGATCTGCCCGTTATTTTTGCTGAGAATACATGTGCGGAGGATCCACCATCACCAGAGAAAAAACGACTATGCAGAGTGCAGCCGAGGACTTCAAACATTCCTTTACCACCAGGAAACAAAAACACAACATTTGAATGGGTAAAGAATGAAGCGCCATCATATATTCCAATATTCCCAACCGCAAATTACGAAGATTGCCGTGAACTTTCACCTTACCAGCAATTCGAAAAGTTTTTCGATGATACACTTTTAAAACACATTTGTGAGCAAAGCGCAGTCTACGCGGTTGGACAAAATAGACCTAACCCAAATATAGTAGTTGGCGAGCTTCGGGCATTTATCGGCATATTGCTCATTACTGGCTACAATTACCACGCCAGTTTCAAAAATTTATGGAGTCAAGATGAAGACATTCGTAACAATCTTGTAAGTGACACGATGCGTCGAAATAGATTTCAAGAAATTTTACAAAATCTTCACTTTGAAGACAATTCCAAAGCCTCATCAAAAACCGGTGCAAATCCAGACAAAATGTGGAAATTGCGTCCAATCACAGATCATTTAAAAGCAAAAATGATAGAAAATTTTCATGCCGAACAAAATCTTTCCTATGATGAAAGTATGATATCCTATTTTGGCAGACACGGCTGCAAGCAGTTTATAAAAGGCAAACCCATACGATTTGGATACAAAGTTTGGTCTCTTTGCACTCCATCAGGCTACATGTTGAACTTTGAAGTATACCAAGGAAAAAATCCTCGCTCAAATGAAGACTATGAAGCAAAGTTTGGAAAATGTGCTGCTCCTTTGGTCAGTATGATTGATGATTTTCCTGACATATTAAAAGGTCTACCATTTTCATTTTATTTTGACAACCTTTTTACAAGCTATCCTCTCGTAGCCTATTTAAAATCGTGCGGATACAACGCTACAGGAACGATTCGCGAGAATCGTATTCCAGTAAGCTGCCCACTTGTTCACAAAAAAGAATTGAAATCGGAAAATAGAGGCTACTCAGAATCAATTACTATGAAGAGCACTGGTATTCATTTGGTAAAGTGGAAAGACAATAATGTTGTCTGTATGTTATCTTCGAGCTTTGGAGAAAATCCCAAATCAATGGCTCAGCGTTATTCAAGAGAAAAAGGAGCTAGAATACAAGTACCTCGACCATGTGCTATTACAGAATACAACAAATATATGTGCGGAGTAGACCGATTCGACCAAAACTTGGCCCACTACCGCATTGCATACAGGGGAAAAAAATGGTGGTCTGTCATTTTTACCTGGCTTATAGATGCCTGTGTTCAAAATGCTTGGCAGCTTCATCGTAAAGTGCAGCCGGCGATGACACAACTTGAATTTCGACGACAGTTGGCTGTATTTTACTGCAAGCACTACGGCTCAAAAGCCAAGTCAGTTGGTCCGATGCCTAGCCATAGACATGCGCAGCAACCGGGCCGAGTTGATTACGCTCTTCGCTTTGATAAAACTGATCATTTTGTAGTGCCATCTAATCGTAGACGTTGTGCTGGAGAAGGATGTAAAGTAACAGGACGAATGGCGTGTGGAAAATGCAACTTTGTGTCAACTGTTTTGCCAGTTATCATACCAAATAATAATATAATCCTTTGTTTTTTCAAAAAAATGTGCATCACTATATATGATATTCATAAAAGTATCCTAAAACAACTTTATTAAATACTTTTTATTAAAAAAAAAAGGCCGACCACAGTTGATGTTCTCTTTAAAAACCTGTACCCTACCAGTCCCACGGTGACCATATGGTAACGCTTGTTTTTCGCATTTTCCGGAAAAACTACAATGTGTATCAGAAAACTGACTTCATTTTCGTGCTCATGAGGTCGAATTACATTAATACAGAAATTTTAAAGAAAATCTAAAAAAAAAAAAGTTCTGGGTAAATTCGGGTTAAGCATTCCGTTTACTTCTCAAAACATCCAAGTCATGTGTTTGAGCAATAAAAACGATTAAATATTTCGATAACAAAACGATGACAAAAAGTTTGTGAAAACCGGAGCACCTAAAAACGAAAACGTACGTTTTTGGTCTAAAACGAAAACGAAAAATAAAAGTGAAACCCGGAGCATGCCTGATACATTTACATTCTTACTTTAGCTTTTCTTTAAATGCAACTACAAAATTTAAGTGGCTAGGATATATCCGCAACTCTTAGTCCCACCATCAGGGACTCTTTGTGTGGCGTGTGAGATGATCAAAGGCTTGACACACTGCTATAACGAATGTCAGATGGTGTTGTGTTAATTTAAAATCCTGCTTCCGAGCCGCGACCCGAGATGCAGACACACCTGCCGGGAAAGTTTATTTTGCCGATTAAATTTTCTCCTTTTAGGATTTATGTTTGTGTTCCCTCTGTGTGTGTGTTTTTTGGAAGCTCTTCAATAATTGCCGCAAAATAAAAAAAATAAAAATTGTTTTCAAAGTTTCATGCGGTGTGTTGAGCCAGAGAGAAGACCTGGCGACATACGCGTCTCGTTCTTGTTTGTTGTAGCCGCTTTTGCTACTACGCCTGTTTGCCATTTCGCTTTTGAAGTGTCCAATAACACACACCCACATAACGACGAACGCAACTTGTAAAATTCAAAGAAAGTGAAAAATAAATAAACTTGAAATTCTGAGCAGCTTAGACAGCGCCGGTAATACAACACAAATTTTAACTTTAGGGAAATGTTGAATACATTTTTAGAAATGGGGGACTATAGCTAATCTAGTATTCGTTGTGGTATTTATTTGTGACTAATACAATGAGCAAAAATGATCTCCATCAAAGGCAGATGGAGTGCAAATACAAAAGAGAATCGTGAGAGCGCCGGACTGTGGCTTGTTTTCTCAATACACGTTGCAAAATTAATAACTTTTGATCTATTGAAGGTATCTCCTTAATTTTTATAATAATTTACAAATCTCCAAAAATTTTTAGGTAGTACGTTTTTTATGTTACGCCCACCAAAAGAGGCGTAATTTATTCGGCAAACTAAAACTTTTGATTTTTTACTAAAAAAAAAGTTTTCATAGGAATCAATGAACTTAAAAATTCAAAATGATTAAGCATATTTTTTTTTACTCATTCTATAAATAAAAAAAATAAAAAAAAAAATCAACTCTGGTACTTGAAGCTATACTTTTTGGTGCCTTGCCGTTTTCCATACTGGCCGACTACAAAGTGCCAGTTTGGTAGCATGGTTTGATATGAACAATTATCAACATCTGGAAATGCGTACAATTGTAGCAATGGTTTTTTTTTGGTTGTTAGTTGAATATCTCCACTAATTTTCAGTATTATCTAGAGCTCGGCGAAATATGTCATTTTTTTTTATTTTCCACTAAAAATTGATAATAAGGAAAAAGACTTTTTTAAAAAAATCTAAATAAAATAGAAGTGCGAAAAAAAGGTCAATTTTCTTTTTAATTCAGATTTAAAATTGGTTCCTTAAAGCAGAAAAATATTTTGTATACCCGGTACCCATAGGGTACAAGGGTATTATAAGTTAGTGCCAACCGAGAATGTATGTAACAGGCAGAAGGAGAAATCTCCGACCCTATAAAGTATATATATTCTTGATCAGCGTCACCAGCCGAGTCGATTTAGCCATGTCCGTCTGTCCGTCTGTCTGTCCGTGTGAAACAACAGATCTCAGAGACTATAAGAGCTAGAGTTACCAAATTTGGTGACAACATTGAAATTTGTTGCACGCAGATCAAGTTTGTTTTAAAATTTGGCCACGTCCACTTCCGCCCTCAAAAATCATAAAAAACGTAAAATAAGCTATACTCGTTTTTTCGGGTTAAAGTTAATAGATAAAATAAATAAATAAAATAAAATGGACGTTTCCTGAAAATTTCAGTAGAATCGGATGATAAACATGGGAGATATTAGCAATAAAGTTAGAATTTTAACACACCGCCCTAAGGCACTGCTGTTGCAAGCTGTAGCCGACAGGTGGCGCATTCGAGCCATGGCCGTGCGATATAATGGCGCCAGCTGCAGAAAAAATGACAAAAGAATATAGCAAGAAATTACAAAAAATAACATAATTCATTTTTTGACGCCGATCGAACGGGTTTTTATGTTTTCCTACACTCAGAAAAATAATCGCCCTGAAATTTAGAAAATCGCCATACTTTTGTCACCAAAGGCGACTCGCCCTAAAAAGCAGAAATTTGTTTTCTAAAATTGAGAAAATTTATTTCTAAGATAAAGGGCATCTGACCTTAAAATAAAGAAAACTATTTTCTAAAATGTAAAAAAAATTTCTAAAGTCTAGGGTAGTTAATGTCTTAAATTAAGAAATTTTTCTTAATTTTAGTGCGAATTTCTAAAATTAAAAAAAACACGTGTTTACACATTTAAGGTTATTTTATAGCAACATCTTTGTGCAGTTTATTTATATGGGTTGTATACTCACTCTGCCATAGGCAGCAAACTTACTTCTCATAAACGAAATATATCACACACGTCTGTCTTATTATTTAATTGTTTTGACAGAAGTTCAGTAGAACTGCTAACTTTGGTTAAATATTTTTGTTTACTGCTGAAATTTTATGAAGAGACTATCTGAAAAGTCAAATATAAACATTAGAAAAACAACGCTTACCTTTTGCCCTGATCGTGATTTGAACCCACGACCAACTGGATTGCAGACGCACGCCTTACCCATTAGGCCATTGCCCTCCGTACGCGTGACAGGCTTGAGAAGCCATTTATGGAAACTTTGTTGAAAATCGAATTAATTTAACTTTTTTTTTAATTAAAAGGCTTAAAAAATACAAACATATATTTAAGGGGTTAGCCCCTAATTAAAAAAAGCAAATTCGCAAAAAAAAAAAAATCACGTTGCCCTGATCAGGAGTCGAACCGCCCTCCTCTTGTAAATCGACAAATGCACAACCCATTAGCGCTCTGAGCTACGACTTTTTCTAGATTTTAGAAAACTTTTCACTTTCCTAGAAAACATTTCTCTACTTTAGAAAATATTTCAATTATTTAAGGTTATTTACATTTTATGGTTAGGGTATTCGATTTTAGGAAATGTATTTCTGAAAATTTCTGTTTATGGCAAGTTTTCCTAGTTTCCAGAAAATAATTTTTAAAAATAATAAATATTTGTCTTAAGCTTAGAAATTCTTTCTTATTTCTATGGAGATTTTGGCTTATAGTGACCATTTCTGTAATATAGAAATATATTTCTAATTTTAGGAAAAATTCCTTTTTTTAAAAAAAATATTTCTGGTATTAAGAAAAAATATATTTTTATGGCGATTTTCTAAATTTCAGGGCGATTATTTTTCTGAGTGTACCAAGAGTCGAAGAAATTTAATTCAGGGACAGCAAAATAATACAATGAATCAAAGCCAACAGCCAAGTGTACGATCGGGTTCAGTACCCAACCAACCGCAAAAGAGAGTCAGAGAAAGTAATAGTGGACAATCAAGAATGCAAGTAGACGAAAATTATCAACAAAATAAAGAGTACAAAGAAGATGTTTATGATGAAAATGAAAATTTTCCAATGCAAGCCTCGGACCAATTACATACATAGAAATAAGTATAAATAATCATAATTATCGTTGCCTCGTCGATACTGGTTCATCAATTAACTTAATGAAAAAGAATTTTCTTAACGGGAGCATACATAAAGATCCGACAATTATACGCACTATGACAGGTCATTATGAACTAAATGAATTTGTAAAAGTGGCACCTAATAGTTTATTTACTCAAGAACAAATATTTTATATTCACGACTTTTCTTCCAATTATGACATACTACTAGGACGAAAGTTACTAGAGGCAAACCAGGCAAATATTGATTATTTAAATAATCGCACTACTGTTAGTGGGCGCATTTTTTTACACAAAAACATTAGTTTGAAAAATCCAACACAAATAAACGATTTTAAGGCATTGCTAAAATCAAAAAATTATACTGATGAAATAAATTATGCTGTTCAAAATGAATTAGCAGAGGGAAAAAATTGTCGTTTAGAACACTTAAATGAAGAAGAAAAAGTTAAATTATTAAAATTACTTAACCAATATAAATGCATTCAATATCGTGATGGTGAAAATTTGACCTTTACAAATGTTGTTAAGCATGAAATAAAAACTCATCATGAAAATCCAATTTATTAAGTCTCAAATACAGGTTATGTTAAAGCAAGGAATAATTAGGCACAGCCAATACCCTTATTGCAGTTAATTGTGGATAGTACCAAAAAAGCAAGATGCTTCAGGTAAACAAAAATGTAGGCTTGTAGTACACTATAGGGGCTTAAATGAGATCACTATTAGTGATAAATTTCCCATTCCCAATATGGACGAAATACTAGGAAAGCTAGGACGGTGTCAATATTTTACCACCATTGATTTGGCTAAAGGTCTCCACCAGATCGAAATGGACCAAAATTCCATAGACAAAACAGCGTTTTCCACAAAGTACGGACACTACGAGTACACACGAATGTCATTTGGATTAAAAAATGCAACTGCAACTTTTCAGCGATTCATGAACAATGTCCTTCGTGAATTAATAAACAAGCATTGCCTTGTATACATGGACAATATAATTGTTTTCTTTACGTCTCTTGACGAACACCTTACTTCATTAAAAATTGTTTTTGAAAAACTTAAAAACGCTAATCTTAAATTACAACTTGACAAATGTGAATTATTGAAAAAAGAAACAGAATTTTTGGGACACATAGTTGGACCAAACGGTGTAATGCCAAATCCAGAAAAGGTTAAGGCAATCAATAAATTCCCAATTTCCAAAACTCACAAAGAAATAAAATCATTTCTTGGTCTTTGCGGTTATTACAGAAAATTCATTCCAAAATTCGCACACATTTTAAAGCCCTTAACTAAATGTTTAAAAGCTGGTTCTAAAGTGACATTCAAAGATGATACTTTTATTGCAGCATTCAATAAATTAAAACAACTTATCATAAACGATCACATACTGATTTGTCCAGATTTTGAAAAAAAGTTTCAATTAACTACTGATGCTAGCAATTTTGCTTTAGGAGGAGTTCTTTCTCAGGATAACAAACCAATCAGTTACATTAGTAGGACTCTAAATGCACATGAGAAAAACTATAGTACAATTGAAAAAGAATTATTAGCTATAGTATGGGCGACAAAAACCTTAAGACACTATTTATTCGGAAGAAGATTTTAAGAAGATGAAAATGTAATAACAATTACTGAAAAACCAATCAATCATTTCGCAAGACAGGTAGAAATGATTCGAAGCAATTCAGAAGGTGAAGAAAGTGAAAATTATTTTAAGAAAGTCCAGATTAAAATAATGTTTCATGAATTAAACATCGAAAAAGCTAAGCAAATATTAATAAAACACTTTTGTACCAAGTCAAGTGCACTTTACATCGAACATACGAACAGAACAGAAAAAGCATGAGCAAGAAATGGCGAAAAATAACAAAATTCACTTTCATAACCCAACTTTGACAGTACTGATATAAAATGTATTAATTTAATAAAATCGAGAGAAAATGTAAAAGAATCTGAAATAAAAAAAATGCTTGGATCTTGCGGGATTTGAACTCAGACCTTTCTTGCATAAAAACGTTTGTCCAGCGCTGAAACCCCTAGGCGATTCATTGTAAGAAGTATCGAAGTAGTATCATATACTTGTAGTATGTATTATTTCAAATTTCATTATAATGTAAGGCACAATAGTTTAGGTACCGGGTATCTCACAGTCGAGTACTCTCGAATGTAACTTTCTTACTTGTTTTTCAACTAATAAAGAAGTTTTTTGTTAAAAAGTCGACATAGAATTATATATTTTAATTTTTAAATCTATAAATCGGTTTTTGTATCGTCTCTCCCAACTGCTCCGTTGCTTACGGTGTTAATTGGTCGTCAAGTCATGTATTTACAAAAGCAGCAAGTTCACCTCCTGCTTTTGATCATGTTGAGTCTTATTATTATCAATAATAATATTTTTTAGCTTACATTTAATCTAGTCAGCTTTTATACAACTCTTCCTCATATGGCTATTTAAGAAACGACCTTGTGTGATGCCAAATGGTGGGAGTGGTACCAATCATTGAGTTGGGAGTTCGACCCAAAATAATTTTATTTTTAATTATGTATTATTATTGACTTAATAATCTTACAAAATTTTATTAACATTGAACAACTAAGTTTTACAAAAACTCAAAAAATGTTAAGAAAAAATACAAAAAAAAACTGTTCTTTATTTGGTATTTTTAGTCAAACCCATAAATAAAAAAAATTATTTTTATATAACATTTTGTTTATTTATTTAATTTCGGTTTTTTGGAAATCTTTGTTTGTTCAATCTTCGCTAGATGAGTCGCTATTTGTGGAAGAAGTCCCATCACGGTGGGTTTTATAAACTCAGCTGGCAGCGCAACGCCCGCACTTGTAACGTGGGCGCTATCAGTATATCCACTAAAATTTAATTTGCACAAATTTGTGAAAATTTGTGCAAAATTGTGTAAATGAGGCGGTTAAGCTGAATATCTAGGGAATAACACCTCATTTAAAATATCGCATGGGACCGCGGGGCGCATTACTTTTTGTCTACCTAAAGTTGTGAAATGTGGAATTTTTAGCGCATTTTTTGTATTTGCAATAATTTAATTTATAAAATTGAAAGTAATAATGTTTAAAAAAATTTACAAAATTGTTAAATATATTATCTTAGAGATTGCATAACTTTTTTGGCGTATATTTTCGTTTAAGGAAACAATATTTATACCATTGCAGAGGTTATTATAATTTTGCCATGATATTTGCAACGCAGTGAAGGAGGCATCTCCGACCCTATAAAGTATATATATTCTTGATCAGCATCACCAGCCGAATCGATCTAGCCATGTCCGTCTGTCTGTCTGTCCGTCTGTCAGTTTCTACGCGAACTAGTCTCTAGTTTTTGAGCTATCGAGCTGAAATTTTCAGCATAGTCTTCTTTTTTTAGCACGCAGTATATATGTCGGAACGGCCGAAATCTGACTTTATATCCTATAGCTGCCATAGAAATGATGGCGAAATTAATGTAAAAAAAATTTAACTTCTCTGTTTTTAAACGTATTTCTATATATTTTGAGATATAGCAGTTTTTTATGGTTCTAGAATTACGGTTTTTATTTTATTAAGATCGGACAACTATATCATATAGCTGGCATATACATGTAAAATGTAAAATTTACAAAATTCGATATTTTTTCAACATTACTAAAATGGTTCGATTTTCAATGATCCAATTGCAGACTGCAAGGGTATACCAACTTCGGTTTACCGAAGTTGTCTTTCTTTCAGTTTTTTTTTTTGTTCTTTTAACTTCCAGGCAACGAAGATAATCAATCTTTTGTTTATATTGAAACAATAAATATAGTTTATTTTAAACTAAAACTTACGTCTCTATCTCACTTCAGCTCGATGGTATGACCGATTGAAAACGAACATATAGTATAGGGTAAAAACCCCAGATCTGGGAACAAAATTCCACGAAGCTAAAAAAAACTCGCGCACGAGTCATACCGAAGACGCCTGCCGAAGTCAAACGGCTGTTTACACTGCCGGTGATGCGCCAGAGCGTCGGCAACTCTATGACTCGCGAGTCGACGCCGTGGGCAACACTTCTTTAAAGCCATTAGTCAAAGTAAAAAAATGTTATGTAGCACGACTAAGTCCGTGGTGGTTTATTCTCTACAACTTGATGATTTGTAAATGTATCTCTAACAATCGTAGCGCTTGAAAATGCCAGTTTTGGTTAAGTGGAAGTGGAGGTGTGGCTATTTAGGGCCAGGTTAGCTGGACATCTTCTTCATCAGCTCTTCATCTTGCATGGACATGGCCGTGAGCTTTTTGCCGATCTTCTCGTGAATATCCAGGTACTTGGCGACGCATCGATCAATGCAGACCATCTCACCCTTGCCTAGAAAACGGAGAATAATTAGTGAAATGCCGATAATTTGCTAAAAAATGTATCTAACAATTGATAAATATAAGGGTACGATTGATATATTGCTGTGTTCCTGGAAATAACAGTAAAGCCCTTTAACCCTTTCAAACATATTTTTGAGACGGTTCTAGCCTACCAACTGAAATAAGAAAGCTAGGACCCTTTGGAGTCCTTTAACGAACCTCGAATTCGGATTCAGCGGATCAAAATAGCTTAGGATATGTGTCTCATACCCGGGCCAGTTTTATTTTGTAGTGGCTGTAATATGAAAGGAAGGCGGGGAATCGAGGTTGGCAGAATTTGCGACCTGCCATTCACGGCTTGCACGAAGTTATAATACCCTTGTACCCAATGGCTGCCCGGTGTAAACAGTCTGGATTTCATAGATGTCACATAACGAAGCCACTGGAGTTTTGAAACAAGTTTAGCACTTATATTTTAACAAGTTACTGATCCAAATCTCAAGCTATGGCTTCTATACAAGGAAAAAACAGTTGCAACCTACATAATAATCGCCGAGCTTGATCACTATTAAAAACTTGTGGGATCTCAGACATCGCACAGAGAAAAACGCAAAATAACGTCAAAAAGTATTTTGAAAGGTTATCGTAAAAGAATGGGAGAACATTTTAGCCGAGAATTCGAAAATATTAGTGGAATCTATGCACAAACTCCTAATGAAGGTTTTGCTTACAAAGGGGTATCTGGAAAGCTTTAATTAGGAAAGAAAAAAAACGTATTAATTAAATGCCTAATAGAATGAAGCCATTTTTGATTCGACGTGCCAGATATTCGCAGTTATTTGACGTTGAGGTTAATGTTTTGATTTTTGTATTGTGCTGTATGCAGAGATATGACGCCGAATGTATTTTAAATCACCGACTGAGTTATAACGTAACAAAATAATTGGAATTAAAATGAAAGTCAAACGACTGCAACCCTTTAATGGCCGCATAGAACTGTACTCACCCAACTCCGCTTCGAAATAGCGGGGCGGTATACACTTCTTGTGGCAAGCGTTTGTCATGCGGTTATATAAATCAGACATCATCTCGATCTCCATCTCCTGCATAAGCTGCAGCTTGGCCTGGTCGGCGTTGCTTATCTGGGGCAAAGCCATGTGACTGTTGGGGGGTGCTTCTGGTGGATACTAAGTGGGGCACACCGAAAATGTGCTGCTGCTCCTCTAATAGTCAAACCGCCTGTCCGTTGCGGATGAGTCGTAATTGCCGTGGTTTGCCTTTCGCATGCGTTCACGTACTCTCAAGCTTTCGTATCGCCGACTCTCAACGGATCGCTTGGACAGCACAAAAGCGTAGACGCCACCAACAGTCAGAACAGCCCTGTGAAAAAAATTAATGTACTTATGTAAACAGTGCCGGTTTTACTGTTTTTAATTACGAACCAACAAGCAGCAATTCGCCCTGCGTTGCCCAATGACATAGCTAGAAGTACTAACGCGAGGCGGCGAGAAGAGTATAGGATTTTTTATCACCTTACTGCCTCCATGTGACAGCTGGAGCAATGGCGGTATTTTTGGTATTTATACCAAACCTTTCCGATAGTTTTATATATAAAGGTACGCACTCACCAGCGCTAAACCCTTAGCTAGCTAAAAGGGTTTCATATTTCTAGTGTGACCGGTTTTATAGTGTTCACCGAAAATCCATACGAAACGGCCAAACGGCCATACTGTCAGCTGTGTTTGTTTTCAATTCAAATTAAACGCGGGCAAACGAACAAATTACTTAAATTATGCTTCAGATCCAGCTGCGGAGTGTTGACCCGAGGCATCTTTGTGTGTCTGGTCTCCTCCGTCCGCTGCTCCACCTCTTTGTCCAGTTGGCCGCTAGTGGATCTCTCCGCATTGTAGTCGTAGAACACCTGCGAAGTGTCGCCCTGCCCATTGTCATCGTTGGGCACATTCGCCGCGCCATGATCTTTATCCATGAGTTCTCCACGGAACTCGTGCTTATGCGTATCTAGGGTATCGTCGGCGGCAAGAAATACTAGTCCTTCTAGTCCATGACCAGTGGTCACCTATTGGGATCCTCTTCTTAGTTGGCTGCCAACCCAAAATTCTGCTGCTTCACAGCTTACGAGGAGAACAAGAAGGAGAATGAGAGCCGCCCGTCCTCGGGAAGTGGTAACGGGAATGGTAATGGCCCGGGACGACTGGGCAAGCAGCCGCCGCCCTAGATACGCATAAGCACGGGTTCCGTGGAGAACTCATGGATAGAGATCATGGCGCGGCGACTTAAGCGCCAATTTCGTGGCAGCAGTCGTCGTGGACGCGGATGTGTCCAACGATGACAATGGTCAGGACGACACTTCGCAGGTGTTCTACGGAGAGACCCACTAGCGGCCAACTGGACAAGGAGGTGGAGCAGCAGACGGAAGAGACCAGACACTCAAAGATGCCTCGAGTCAACACTCCGCAGCTGGATCTGAAGCATAATTTAAGTAATTTGTTCGTTTGCCCGCGTTTAATTTGAATTGAAACACAGCTGACAGTATGGCCGTTTTGGCCGTTCCGTATGTATTTTCGGTGAACACCATAAAACCGGTCACACTAAAAATATGAAACCCGTTAGCTAGCTAAGGGTTTAGCGCTGGTCCAGCTGTTTTTGGAACAAATTCATGACTTTCTCCATGTTGTTAAACTAATTAGCATTTACCAAATAATTCGTTTAGCAATCTGTTGATTGAACTGGCTATTGCACTTCAGAACGATCCTAGCTGGCATAGACGCTGCACTCCTCCTACGTTACGAGCGTTAGAGCGTTGGCGCTCAGCCTCCTCTCTTCCTAGATACCCCCTTTCTCTCCAGCTTCTTGTAAGACTCTACTTGAGCTTGGCAATAGCCTTCTTCAGCTTGAAAGCGGACAGCTTCAGATAGCCAAGCCCTGTGGACAGAAGGCGGCGGTGGCGTCGGCGGCGGTGCGCAGAAATTCTCTCACTTCTCCCAATTTGCCTCTTCGTGTTCTAACGGAACCGGCGGCGGAGCCTGCACAGGAGCCGGTCGGGGGGTGGGGGCGGATACTCGAAGTTGCCCTTCTCCGCCGAGGGCAGGAGCTCCTCCACGTACTCCTCCTTGGGCAGGGCATCTTAAGAGACTTGCATAAGAAGAGAAGGATGATGCGTCTGCCTCCGAATTGGCAGCACCTGCGGCTCCAGGCGAAAAGATTCCAGTGGGCTGGAACTTAGCCGCAAATAGAAAATAAAGTCTAGCTCTTTCATTTTTAATCATAGTTAACATTGTTTTAAATTTTGAATTAAATTTAATTTTCCGCCAAATCAAAACTAAAACAATAAACAGCTGTTTCCCTTCAAGACAGTGCTAAAAAGCACTTTTTCATAATAGAAACACCTTTTCCGCTTTTCGTGATTCTTGTGCGATAGTTGGAAAAAGCAACGTAGTGGAGAAATACTCTTAGGTAGCAAAATTATCGCTATACCGAATCGTTACTATCGGTAGTGCTATCGGGGTCTTGACACCTCTAAGCCCCACATATGGCGCATTTGTTTCTTATGGCTCTTAATTAACTTCCTTTGAATAATATGAACTTTGGTGACATAAATATACCAGGAAAACTGGTGCCTGACAACTATTTACAGCTAGGCCTGTCAGCCCAACGTGCCAAGCAGCGCAGTTTTAAAGAGCTAATGGAAAAGGTAAACGGTAAAACCGGAACCTAAAGAAATCCAAACACCTAAGAATATTATTGTCATTTTAGAGGAAACTCCCGACAAATGGTTGGCCTGATGAGCAGATCGAGGAGCTGGTGCATAAACTAGCATCCTTGGACAGCAATAACTTTCCTCACAAGCTTGGACTTGGGGAGCGGGAAGCGCGTATCGCCAGCAGTGGGTATTTGTTAAAAATAAATTTAAATAATAATAGAAGCTGGAAAGAAATGAACCTGGAACCTTACCTTTTAAGAACTTGTGGCCCGACGTCACTACAACTTTGGCCACGGCATCGGGCGCTCCGGTGATTTGTTAGAGGCACAGCCCAAGGCAGCTGGTTCCACGCTTCTCGCCCGTCTCACAAACGCCTTGATCCTGGACCTTATGCGGAGCGTTGGACAACTGCCCAGTTGTGCCGGATGCTTCCTGGTTCCAATGTGTACCGGTATGACCTTAACCCTGTGCCTGCAGAGCCTAAGAAAGCGGCGTCCCAGAGCCAAGCACGTTCTTTGGTCAAGGATTGATCAGAAGTCCTGCTTCAAAGCGATTACGGCAGCGGGCCTAGAACCGGTGATTATTCCTTGCCAGGTGGTACAGGGAGAATCTTTGCACACAGACATCGCTTCGTTTCAGGAAAAGATCGAGGCATTGGGAGCCGAGAGTATCCTTTGCCTGTACACCACCACTAGTTGCTTTGCACCACGTAATAGCGACAATATCGTTGAGGTGGCGAGGCTGTCCAATCAATGGCAAATTCCACATCTTATAAACAATGCCTACGGAATACAGTCAGCCGACATAGCTCGTTCTTTGGAAAAGGCCCATCGAGTGGGAAGAGTGGATTACTTCGTGCAGAGCAGCGACAAGAATCTACTGGTGCCGGTGGGCGGTGCGATTGTGGCCAGCTTTGAGGAGCAACTGCTGCAGGAGGTGGCCAGCAGTTATGCGGGCAGAGCCAGTGGATCCCAGGCCCTTGACGTCTTCATGACATTGCTTTCTCTGGGCAGCAAAGGGTTTCAATCGCTCGTCGACCAGCGAAACGAGAACTTTATTTACCTCAAAGAGAAACTAAAAACAGTTGCAGGGAGTGTGGGTGAAACGGTGATCGACTGCACAGACAACTCCATATCCGTGGCTATCACCTTGAGCACACTCGTCGATGCAGTTCAGAAAAGCAACATCACTCAACTTGGAGCTATGCTACACACTCGTGGAGTTTCGGGGGCGAGAGTGGTGACTCCTGGCCAGAACAAAACTATCGATGGATACGAGTTTGAAGGTTCGAGTGAAATATAGTTATTGAATTTTTTGTATTAACATCATTTTTTCGTTTTTCTAAGGTTTTGGTTCACATCGTACGGATCTCAAAATCCCCTATTTAACAGTAGCGGCAGCCTTGGGAATAACTCGAGAAGAAATCGATAAGTTCTTTGGTATCTTCAACAAGTGCTGGCAGCAAATGGACCAAAACAGAAAATAAATTAACTACTAATATATTAACCCTTTTTGTGAAAATTGTAAAAACTGTAAAGATCTGTAACACACTAAGAACTATCAAAAAAATAGCAGTTAAACTTTTTATAAGATATCACAGTCTAGAAAAATGTTCCAAAAATGATTGATTTATTATTATAGTTTATTATTTTAATATTATATTAGTAGTTGCATATCATTTGTTAGCAATAACGGCTGCACAGCGTCATTGCATTAACTTAACTAAATTTTGGCATCTTTCCACAGGAATAGAATTCTAAGACCATTGTACAGCTTCCCATAGTTAAAATTTGTTGGTTGCTCTTATTTCCGAGACAGCGCTTCTCCCATTACACCATAAATTATCAATCGGATTGAAATCGGGTGACTGTGAGGGCCGTTCCATTACGTCTACTTGGTTGACTGCAAACCACTCTTTGGACAATTTGCTTGTGTGCTTCGGAACGTTGTCCTGTTGGAAAGTTCAAACAAGTGGCATATCATCAGAGGCATACGGTAGCATCACTTCGTTTAAGATTTGGACATAAAGTTGACTATCCATAATGTTTCTCACCCATTACACTGCCCCAACTCCATGGTACGAAAAAATACCAACTTCGGTTTACCGAAGTTAGCTTTCTTTCTCGTTAGGTATATTTTGGGGTCGTCTAACATACAGTCGAGACCCACGGCCGCCAAAAAGTACAATTTTGGACTTATCAGACCACAAAATGTTCCTCCACTTTTCACAAATGGCAGGTGATTGACAACATGTTTTTTTGTCAGCAATGACACTTTTCTAAGTGTTCATCTAACCGTTTCAGACATATCTCCAGGACCAGATGGATAGAAAGGATTGAAATATGCTATAGACTGTCTAATAAAATTCTGAAGTAATATTTAAGACAACAAACCCTGCAAAAATTTGTATAAATTTACTTATTCTTAAACATTTTTTTGGCACTACTAATATTTTGACTGTGCCAAACACTGACCAAATTGCAAATGAAGACGAAAAGTAAGAAAAGATCTGATACGAAGGCAAAACTGCACATTCTGATAGAGCACACTTTAACAGTTACCAAAATGATGGAATAAATAAGATTTGCCAAAGCATAGAGAAATTATAGCCGTAAAAACTAGGCTAACAATACTATTATTTAAACCGTAATTCTAGAACCATATTTTTATGCTGGTCTCAAAATTTATAGAAATACGTTTAAAAACAGAGAAGTTAAAATATTTTTTACATTAATTTCGCCACCATTCCTATGGCAGCTATAGGATATAATAGTCCGATTTCGCCGTTCCGACATATATACTGCGTGCTAAAACTCCGTACTTAAGACACACGAAAAGTGTTTCTAAGCAGTACGATAGAGCTCAAAAACTGAGAGACTAGTTCGCGTAGAAACCGACAGAGGGACAGACAGACGGACATGGCTAGATCGACTCGGCTGATGATGCTGATCAAGAATATATATACTTTATGTGGTCGGAGATGCCTCCTTCACTGCGTTGCAAACATCTGGTCAAAATTATAATACCCTCTGCAAGGGTATAATAAACTCTTGGACGAGGACATTAAAAAAAATACAATAATTTAACTAGTTTATAATTGGGCACGCTGGTACAAGTTTTAGTTTCAAAGCTATATATTTTGCAGCTTTAGTGCCAAAAATGAAACTAGTTAAATTTTTTGTGATTTTTTTTTTGTTAATGTTGCAGTTTATAATGTATGTTCATATGTAGTTTGAAGAAGTTGTACAATACCTTTCGATCAATATATGTATGTATAAATGGTTCTTTAGGACTAAAATAGCAGATTTGTAATTCTACGGTTCTATATAGTAGTCTCCTTGGGCACCACAAAAAGTCGTAAAACAAAAACTATTCAGCCTAAGCTGCTAATAAAGTAAAAGTCGTTTCAACACTCTAAAACGAAGATTTGACACAGATGCTTTCATTTCGAAAAGGCCGTTAAAATCGTATTTATTGAATATCTTTTGAACGGAGTATTGCATCGGTCTGATCGAGGTGTATTTAAAGTTAGAACACAACAGCACACAACGGATCGGGATGATCGATGTGTTATTCGATGTGTATTTGAAGCTAGATCACAACATTAAACATTTGGGGATTTTTGCTCTACCGGCCCCAAAAGACCAAATTTTCAAATTTTCTATTCGCACTTTCACTTTCATTTCTCCTGAACTAGTTCGTTTTTGAAAAATCTTAGCATGCAGTTTACCTTTCGATCAAGATATAAATGGTTCAGATCGGACTATCGCAGCAGGTTTCCATTCAACGGGTCTATATAGTAGTTCCTTGCGCTCCACAGTCCTGATATCCAGGACAAAATGAGTTAGATTTTGGGATAAACAAAATTTGAAATTTGCGGCCCAAACAATATAAAAATGAATTTAATAGACATTCAAAACAAAGAAACCTGTTGTTAGTTTCGTTAAAAATAAGCCAGATTAGTATTTAGTAAAATTAGTCAATAATAAACATTAAATAAAAAACCGCCAAACCACCTACCACATGGATACTTCCTTGACTGACCCTAAGGTAAACTAAGACCGAACCACAAAGTAAATTGGAGTTTTTAATGTTGTCGCCTGATTTGCCTCTGTGGAGCGATGGGTAGGGTGCTGTACTATGAAGCGGACCGGACGGTCCCGAGTTCGAGTCCGAGTCATAACAGTTGTGTTTAGAAATGTTGTAAGTATTTTTAAATTCTTTTAATGAGGCTATTTAAGCTAGAAAATTGGCATGGTAGATAAAAAACGACATAGAATCTAAGTAAGCTGAGTTTCGGGAATGTACAGAGTAACCATTTTTAAACAATTTAACCGAAAATTCCATAACGAGGACATACTTATAATACTAAGTGGCCTGACCCTTGCTCTGTCCATTGGTCTTGCTTTTGCTGTTGGGGTTGTCAGTGGCCTTTCTGCTGGAATTGCTGGTGCTGCTATTCCTCGGCTGCTCGTTCTCCTTGTCGCGCAGCCGCTCGCGACTCTGGCGCTCCAAGTGCTGGTTCATGGTTGCCTCGATCTTGGCCAGAGATAGATCGTACTCGTGCTTAATGCGCTCATACTCGCGCTTCATGTGCGCTTCCTTGTCCTCGGCATAAAGCTTGTAGTTATGGGCCGTACGCTTGGCGCTCTGGTAGCGCTGCTGGGCGGCCTTCATCGCCTCCTCATGGGTGGAGCGCAACGATTCCAGTTGCTGGCGCCAATGCTTCTCCACTTGGTCGACGGACTGCCGCTGCTCCTCCCACTGGGCCATCACTGCCTTCATGGACTGCCGTTCGGAATCGATGCTGGCATGCTGTTCTTCCAGTTCACGGAGCAACTCCGCAATGCGGTGATTCTTCGCCTGCAGTTCCTGGCGACACTTCTGCAGCATTGCCTTCTGCTTGTCATCCTTGGCAGCGAGCATCTCCTGGATTTTCTCGCGTTCTGCCATTATAGTTTGCTTCAGCAGCTCCACCTCAGTCTGGCGGTGCTGAAGCTCAGTGCACACTCCCTGATATTCTCGCTGGAGGCACTGATTTCGCTCCTCCATTTGCTGCAGGCGACCAGTGAACTTCTTTAGTTCAGCGGCAAACAGTTTGGCCATCTCATCGCGCACGCGCTGTTCGATGCGCTTTATTCTCTGCTGGGTGAGCTCTGGCGGCGAGGAGGAACTTGGAGACGAGTCTGAGTTCGATTTGGGACTGGGAGCGGTCTTCTGCTGCTGCAGCGGTTGCTTTTGATATGCCTCCTGCTGCACAATGTAAGCCTCAAATTGCTTAACTTTCTCCTTGAGCTCATTGATGAGTTCCTCCTGCTTCAGCGTCTGCTCGACTTTTGCCTCCATCTCGCCCTGCAGTGCCTTGGACTGTTCCAGTTCCTGCTCCAATTCCTTGAGTTCCTTGGCCTGCATTGAGTTGACGTTTTGAAGCTTCAGCATCCGGATTTCCGCCTGAAAAAGGTATGAAATGATTTATTTTAGAAGCAACGCGCAGATCCTGTTGGTTACCTTTGTTATCTCCGCCAGATTTTCTAGGCATTTGCTGCAACTGCCGGCGCTCTCCGCGGACTCTTCGTCCGCTCGCTTGTCCCGCTCGCTTTTCTGCCGCAGTGCCTGTAGGTCCTGCTCGTGGCCGAGTTTCTCTGTTTCCAGGAGCTTACTCAGCTCCTGGGACTTGAGCTCTGCCAGCTGTAAATTGCGCTGAGCCGTGGCCAACTTCTGTCGCTGCTCCTGCAGCTCTTTGAGGGTGTCAGCTTGCCTTAATTTCTTTAGTTCGTAGTCCAGCGACTCCTTGTCGGTGGCGATGTCGGTGTACAATTTCTTAAGCCGCTCCACCTCGCTCTGTGCATCCTTGAGCAGGATTTTGTGGCGTTCCAGTTCCAGACGCACGTTGTCAGCGGTGGCTCTTGTTCTAAGGTGCTCGTTGTCCTGCGTCAGCTGTTCGTAGTTCCTATGGAGGCCTTCGTACTGCTGCTTCAGTTGATCCATTTCCTTCTCCACATTCTTTAGCTGCTCATAAATTTTCTGGCGTTCCTCCTGTAGAGAATCCCTCTCCTTTAACACGGCATTCAGCTGGATTTGAACGCTCGAGTCCTGCTGCGATCGGTGCTGGTGCTCCTCCAGTTCTTCTTGCATGGCCTTCACCTTATTATCCAGACGCATTTTCTCCTCTTTTAAAGTGGCGAGTTGGACTAGGGACTTGTTTTCCTGGTCGCGGTGCAGGCGCAGCTCCTGGTTGCGCTCCTCCAGCTGCTTTTCCAGCCGACGCACCTCCTCCCTCTTGCTCTTGAGGTTGCCCAGCGCCCGGTACAGCTCCTGCTTGATGTGGTTAACCCTATCCACGGGATTCAGAGGCGTGCTGCCAACGAGCCGAGACCCGGCCACTTGACTGAGCCTGCCTCCCGTGGACGACTCATCGGTGTGATGCTGCTGCAGGAGAGTGTCCATCAGGTCCAGCTCCGCTGTGGTTCCATTGAGCCGCTCATTGAGCACAGCGATCGTTTGCTCCAGAGCCCCGATGCGAGCCTTCAGATCCACAATGCACTGCTGCTGACGCTGATTCTCCGCCTCCAGATCGGCCCTATTGTTCACTTGGTTGCACCGCATCTGGGCCACATCCAGGGCTTGGCTCAGCTCGTTTATCTTGGCTGCCTTGTCTGCCAGCATGGTTTCATGGCCCGATTGCAGCGCATTGTAGCGCGAGTGCATCTGCTCGAGCTCGATCTTCTTGCGATCAAGCTGATCGGCCAGTTGGCTGAGCTGTTGCTGCAGGAGCTCGCACTGGGCGCGGTGCGAGTCCTCCAAGTGCCGCACCCGTAGCTCGGCGCTGCGCTCCTCCCGGTGGTGCGTCTCCCGCTGCACCATGTCGTACTTGCACTGGACATCGGACAGCATGGTCCTCGTGATCTCCAACTGGCCCACCAGCCGCGTGTTGTCCTCCTCGAGTTGCTTTTTCTCAGTGCGTAGCTTCTCCAGGCCGCTCTCCTGGTTGGAACACCGCTCCTTGGTCTCTACGAGCAGCTCGTGGGTGTTCTGCTTCTCGCGCAGCGCTCGCTCCAGCTCTGCCTTCGTGATGGTCAGCCGCTTCTGGAACTCGTCGAGTTGCTTGTGCGCAGCGGTGGCCAATTGATTGACGTTCTCCAACTCGTGGGTCTTGGACTCTAGCATCATCTTAATGCGATGCATCTCGTTAGCATGATGGTGTTGCTGCTGCTGCTGCTGGTGGTTCTCCTGGAGCACCGGCTTGTAGTTGCTCAGAGCTGCCAGCGGCTGACGGGCCGGCATTTCCGACTGAAAATTCGTCGTCGAGTCGATTGTGTTCTCTTCATCATCTAGGTCGTCGAAGGCGTTCTCCAGAATGTGTCCCAGCTGGTGTAGCAATGATGAAGGCAATGACATTATTCGCTAGGATCCTATTGATTACCCTGCACCAGTATTTGCTCACCTCCTCTTCGCGTCGCTTCTGATCCTGTATCGCCTCTTCCTCCTCCTGGCGGTCCAGCGTTGAGTTCACATTGAGGGTATCAGCCCCCTGGAACAGGCTCATCCCGGGCGTATTCATAGCGCTGCAAATTGTGACGCGGGAAGTTTTGTTTCCGTCTATTTAATTTAAATTGAACTCCCAGCGCAGGCGCTGAATTTTGAAGCTTCTTCTTCTTTTAGCTTGGTGCGACGAAATACCCTAACGCGTTATGCGCTAACATAGCTTAGGGTGCTGTTGGGCGCAGGGACTGATTACTGTTCCTGTAAATAAAATGTTACATTTCTATTGAATTTTTTTTTTTAATTTTCTAAAATTTCAATATTGTTAACGATTTTTTCGGGATGTTGAATTTTTCTACCCTAGTATAGTATAGGGTAGTATAATTTATGTTAGATGTTTGCAAGGCAGTTAAGAATACATATTCGACCCTAAAACTTAGTTATTGTTATACCCGGTACCCATAGGGTAAAAGGGTATTATGATTTTGTGCAAACCGAGAATGTGCGCAGAATGAGGCATCTCCGACCCCATTAAGTATATACATATATTCTTGATCAGCATCACCAGCCGAGTCGATTTAGCCATGCTCGTCTGTATGAAACAAAATCTCAGAGCTACAACACCCAAAATTGGAGACAACATTTTTACTACAGCCTCGAAAATTTTGATCACATAACTAAGGGGCTGTCCATATATTACGTAATCACCTATTGGCGTTTTATCAAAAACGTGAGTACGTAATATATAAACAGCCCCTAAGCTATTGTCGACTTAAAGTAAATAGATATGAAATAAATACATTTGTGCGGACGTCCTCTAAAAATTTATCTAAAATCGGTTGATAAACATGGAAGGTATTGAAATATAAAGTTTCTGTGCGTGCGTCTTCTTCTTTTGTGTTGGCAGCGCCAATGCGTCTTACTCAACATTTCCCTAGCAACATTTTTCTTTTTTGGGTATTGCACAACACGTTTCTAGCAACATTTGTCTTCATTCGTTTTTTTTTTCTTGTTGATTTGCTATTTATTTTTACCCACAATGCTTTGGGAACCGAGCCACACTCGACTCTAGCTTTCCTACTTGTTTAACTTATTCGCATATCCCATTTTTCATAGTACCGGTTGGTTGAAATTTGCAAGTTGCTGCTGGGTATACAAACTTCGGCTTCCCGAAGTAAACTCTTTTTTTTACATTTTTAAGAAATAAGAAAAAATAAGTTTATTTTTCAATTTTTTTTCATTTTTTATTAATTTTATACAGACTGTCCATTCATAAACGCACTTATATTGGGACATTTATCTAATTTCTCGGCATCTATTTGGAAAACCTTGGACAAACGTTTCCAACTTTGCGCATCAAAGTAGTAGAAGGTGCCGCGCTCTTTTGTACCATTTTTTTCATATTGATTAATGCCAGGAATTCGAGTTATCCATATTTTTTCCTCCACATGATACCGCCACTCGCGACTATGCCTGCAATTTAGAGAGTCCAGTTTATTTTCTGTTCCGATGTTCCGCTGAACCTCTCTATGAGTATACTTACAATTCAGCAGCTGCCATCAATTGCATGATATCGCCGATGTTTGTGTAAAAAAGGAAGAAGAGCAGGTCTTCTTGCAGCTTTTTCAGTACAGGCGCAGTAAGTTTGTCTCTTATCGCAAAGTTAATAAGATATTCGGGTGGCACGTTGAACTCAACGTCTTGTGCTCTGCAAAACAGAAAAGTAATTAAATATAAATAAAGCTTAGTTACAGTTAATAGTTGGGGCCGCTAATTTTCTCCACTATTTATTAAAACATTAATTAAAGCCTTCAGTGCTAATAAAAACATAGCACCAACTAAGCCCTTAATAAAGATCTCATAATATACGTTAGATGCTCAAACAGACCCATATTTTGTAAAATACGAAGTCCTCAATTGTAACTCAAGCAGTTATCTCACCTGCAGGGCTGTTCCACGAACGGTCCAGCGAATGTTGTATGCAAGCTCTCTTGAGAGTTCAAATTCAGGCCCAAACCCGTGAGATCCGTGCCGAGAGACAGCGTCACCAGATTGGGATCCGTTTCCGCAGCCCGAATGAACGTCAGCAGGCCCACCATGCCGAACTGGTTGTTCACCATGGTCGCTGGTATGTTTGTGACCTTGCCTAGGATTTATAAAAATGTAAATTTAAAGTTTGAATAGTCCACATATTTAGCTTAATAATTTTTTTTTGTTATAACCAAACACCTGGGAAAACTTTACACATAGCATCTTGCCATGAAAAGTACCATGTTAAGTAATCTAAAATACCCTGCAGTACCAGTTGTCATTAATAGGCCGTTGTGATTATGTTGATGATAGTTCGATGAAATGTTGATGAATTTTTGGCCTAAAATGTTGATGACAAAACCCAGTTTTTTATTGATGAATCATCAATAAAAAGTCGATGAATTATCGATAAAAAGTTGATGAAATAGTTGATGAATCATCGATGAATTTTTGGCCAAAACTGTTGATGGAAAATACCAGTTTTTGTCGATGAAAAGTTGGTGAATCATCGATGAATTTTTGGCCAAAACTGTTGATGGAAAATACCAGTTTTTGTCGATGAAAAGTTGGTGAATCATTGATGAATTTATCACTGATAACGCCCTATGACATGCCAATTTTAATTTTATCAGTAATTTGTATGGAGTTTCATCGATGATTCATCAACAACACCGAAGTTTTATTTTATTACTTGTCTATGAATTGTTTGATGACTGGTACTGGTTTTGTAATTTAAGAGATTTTAACAATCACTTTTGAAATACAATACATGTATTTGCTTGAGTAGCAGACAAGATTTGAAATACCCTTGAGAATATGCCAAACCCAGTGATATTAAGGGAGAACGCAAGGAGTGACTTTCCTTTCAAATCTCGTAACTCTGAGAAACCGAAACTAATCGGTACACTACTCACCATCTGGCGAAGTTTGCACGCCGCTCTTCACAAGTTTATCGTTGCTGGAATTATCGTTCAGATGCTCGCAGCCAGACCCACTGCCGCTGCCGGGGGTACCGCCGCTGCCACTGCCCAGGCCGCCGCCCACGCCCATCATAGCATTGCTGTTGGGCACACTGTTAACGCTACCGACTCCACCGCTGCCGCTGCTGCCGCCAAGACCCACATGCGATCCACCGACGACACCGCTAGCTGCACTGCCGCCGCTACCGCTAACTCCTCCAGCGCTGCCGGGGCCTCCTCCCCCTCCGCCACCGACGACCAGACCACTGCCAACGGCACCGAGACCATTGCCGCCTACAACGCCGACATTGGTGCCGCTGCTACCGCCGCTCGCCGATCCGCTGACCACAATTGAATTCATGCCCTTTTCCGTGCCATCCAAGTGATTCTCTGTGGTGGCACCGACAGAGCCACCAGCTCCGCCGCCGCTGCCACTCCCCACCGCGTTCGTTGTGCCGTCCGAGTTTTGGGTGCCCGGTAACGCAGGGAAGTCCTCATTTGACATCGTGAACTCCGATTGCTCTGACGTCGGCTGCTTCACCATGCCAACTGCAATTGAAGAGAGTAGAAAAGGGAGCACGGCCCGCCATGCAAAATGAGTGAAGCGAAGGAGTGAAGGAAGGAACGTATGGAAGCTAAGAAAAGGCATATACAATTGTTTAGCTAATAACATACGCCCGAAAGCCCGTTCTACAACTTAATCTATTTATTATACTCTTGCAAAGGGTATTATAATTTTGATCAGAAGTTTGCAACGCAGTAAGGGAAGCATCTCCGACCCCATAAAGTATAACATATATATTCTTGATCAGAATCACCAGCCGAGTCGATCTAGCCATGTCCGCCTGCCTGTCTGTCGGTTGCTACGCAAACCAGTCTCTCAGTTTTTGAGCTATCTGAATGAAACTTTGCAGATAGTCTTCTTCTTCATATTGCTGTTACAATATATGTCTGAACGGCTGGAATCGGACCACTATATCTTATAGCTGCCATAGGAATGATCGGAAAATGAATGGAAAAAAATTATAACTTCCCCGTTTTTCAAGGTATTTTTATAAGTTTCGAGATATAGCTGATTTTTATAGTTCTAGAATTACGGTTTTAATTTCATTAAGATCTGACAACATTTTCATACAGCTGCCATAGAAACGATCGGTTGATTTATATAAGTAAATGTTATACAAATATACCAACTTCGGTATTTTTTTAAGTTTACTAAAATATATCGATTTTCAATGATTCAATTCCCGAAGATAGCTTTCTTTCTTGTTTAATGCTAAAATCGTTGTTGAAACTTGAAGAATTTTGCTATGAGCAAGATAAGTCATTGCAAAAGTTACTATTTGTAAAAATAAATAATAAATAATGTATAAATTGATCACTTTTTGTACAGATTAAGTTGAATTATTTTCAAAAAGGGAAGATTTTACTGAATTATCCTCGCCCACAAACTAAGATTTTACATAATTTGTATCCCTATTCCCAAGGATATAGGCAATACTAAAAACTGAGTTTTCTTTTTAAGCAAAATTATAAAAATACAAAAAATTATCATTATTTTTCTTAGTTTTGTTTTTTGGCTACAAAATAATGATTATTTTATAAGTTTTATTTTTCATAAAAAATAATCATTATTTCATAAGTTTTGCTTTAATTTGCTGATAATTTTTTGATCAAAAAAAAAAAACTCATGAAATAATCAATTTTTTCTGATTTTTGGTATAAAACTCAAAATGATTAAAGTCCTGGTTTTTATCATAAGTGGCTAGATAAAAAAAAAAAAACAAAAAAACAAAAAAAAAAAAAACCAATGGCTAATGTTTAGTTTACATTTTGCGATACCATGCCGAATCCACACTAATGATTGTACTGTCCATGTGTCAGCAGAGTTCGGTCAGAGAAATTTGTTTCCCCCAAGAATACTTGAATTAATTAAAATATAATATCCTTAAAGTTATAAGAAAATCATGCCAAAGGAAATTATTGACTTCTACCTACAACCACAACCAGAAATTAGTAACAAAATACTATATCAACACATTTATGTGTAGTCAGAATCTAGGGATTAGTCCTTAAACGTAATCGTAAACAGAAATAAATAAAAAGAAGTGGATTTTGATTTGAACTCACAAGAGGTAAAGAAATTACCATAGGGTTTGCTGCCCGGCGGCTGGAGCGGATTCGATTGGGGCAGTGTCTGGTCGTTCTGGCCGCGTGCATTCGTCAGCGATGGAAACTCCGTGGGATCAAGGAGCGCTGGCGTGGAGGCATCGCCCCCACCGCCGCCACCGAACACGTGAAAGTTATTCAAAGGACCGCCACCGCCGCCGCCCGTTCCGTAGCCGCCGCGACCCGTCTGCATGAAGTTGCCCATGTTCGACTGCGGAATGGAAAGAAAATTAGCCAGGAATTTAGAGGGCTGCTGCTGCTGCTGCTTACCATGGGTCCACTACCCAATCCCTGCATGGCACGCCGTTCCACAAACTGTCGTTGGCCGAAGAGGTTGGCGTTCCGGTTGCCGCCCGAGATAGCGGGTCCGCCGACCGAAAGCTGCGCATTCCGGTTCGGCGACAGTTGAGGCTGCTGCTGCTGTTGTTGCTGCTGCTGCTGCTGAGGCGCCTGTCCGTAGTTCGCCGCTCCTGGATAAGAGTTGACAAAGTCTGCGACACGACCAAATATGTAAGTGGGATGCTTTATCACAGTCAATGGGTCGGGACTCTTGCTTACCGGTTTGGAACATGCCCGACGTGGGCGTGACATGGCCGGCCAGGGAGCTACCCCCGAATCCGCCAGTTGTCCGCCCAGCTAACGCCGCGTTCGCTATACTTCTCGGGGGTTGTTGGAAATTTAAATTCGCCATAATCTGTAAGGAAAAGGGAAGACTTTAGGATCTGCTGGTTTGCATCTGATTTAATAATTTACTTGTCAATTCATTTAACTAGCAATTATGAGACATGATACCACCATTATTATTGCTAGTAATACTTATTTTAAGATTTTAAGAGAATCCTAATCGTTCTTATTTATAAATATTAAATGGATTTAGTAATAACAATTTTAATAATAACTAATGCTTATAGCCTGTTATTTCAAAGGGAACAATTAATCATCATCGAAATGACTAAAGAAATCGCTTTTTATGTTGTTGAACTTGAAAATGTATGGATCTTTCCGGACCCTAAGACGACATTAATCAGCTTATTCGGGAAAATTGTTTTGCTCATAAAATAAGAGTATTGGTTCTATGTGACTCAGTGGAGGGGAAGCATACTCATAGTGATAACAAATCCGATTCCCCGCAGATAATTGCCGTTCAACAAATACTAAATGCGAGGATATGCGTGGTAAGCAAATAAACAAACAACCCGAGACCCAGCTAGGCATAGCCTGTGTATAAATAAATATTTGTATTCGGAGACCATGTAAAAAGGGTTTCCAATAGAGCTGATAATCCAAAATCGTCTTCGCTTTCCAGCACTGTTCGATGCCGTTTAATGGCCGCCGCATCAGCTGTCGATTGGCGAATTCGGACAGGGAACAAAGGAGAACGGTGAGGATGATGAGAGAAAAAACGAGAAGTAGGAGGAGAAACTGAAGACAAGGCAGAAAGGCTACGGCTACGGCAATTATTGCCGTTTCTCTTTGGCGTGGGCAACACACATGCACAACTGCCGCTGTGTACGGGGTGGAGAAGAAAGCAGTGGTGTGGGTGAGAAAACCAGAATGGTTGGGTAGCAGGATGCAAAGGAGCGAGAAGGCGAGAATAGAGAGACAATAGGATACACTTGTCTCACGATCAATTATGCAGGTAGTGTATGAAACAGCGACAGTAAAGTGCCAAAAAAAAGGGGAGCGGAAAACATTGGTCAATTGAAACATAGTTAAAAAAGTATTTATTTAAAATTTGGTTTAGTAAGTGAAATAGTTAGAAAACACCTTAATGTCTATTCAAAGGAATATATTGTATCTGTTGAGTTTTATACTTTTACGAAACATTTGGAAGTTATTACATGTGGCCCCTTGTCAATAATTTAATCCAGATAAAGCCAATTGTAAATGGAGAGATGTTTAAAAATTAAGGTAAGACTAATAGCAAAAATTGGGGTTCTTTTATGCATTCGGAAGTATCAAATAAACACCAACCATTTGTAGTTAAAATATGTAGTAGATTATTCCTTATCAAACGTTCAGTGTCAAAAAGAGCTTTTATAGACAAAAATGAATGCATTTAGATTCCAGATTAGAAACTAACAGATAAGAATATGTTCAATGTTTATAATTACAGTTACTGTAGTACAGTTACTGTAGTATAACAGTAATACTTATAGTTAAATAATATATGTATATCATGAAATAAATCAAAATTTGTGTAATTTATCCTCCATCAATAAAAAATAAAGAAGAGGTTTCAGATTATACTGAAGTACAACTAAAAAAACCACGGATAAATGGGGCCTTTTAATGTTAAATTTTTATTAGATTAAAATCATAATAATCAGATTCCGAATCAATAAATATATACAGTCTATGGCATCTATTAAAACGGATGCCCACAGTACCACATCTCGCACATACACACTCGCACAGGACTTGTGAAGTCTGCCATTGCTTTGCTTGTGTGGGTGGGAGCGATGCCCCCTCCTCTGCCGCTGACGCGAAAACAGGTACAACTGGGCCAATCTCTCAAGAAGCGGAGCACTTGTGCATTCCTGTGTGCTTGAGCTACCTGGAGCCAGGCGATTTAGGCGGACAATTAAATGGATATTTTAGCTATTATTGCTGTTATACCTGGCCTGCGCATGTAACTTTATCAGCTGACCCGGCTGCCGTTTTGCAACACTGGCGGAAGCGCTTACAACAAACACGGGGGAGCGGAAACTTTCGGGGGCCAATAAGTTAACAATGCCTCGAAAAACAACCTTGGACGGAAGCAAAGCTGTGCGACGCTTGGCCTTACTTGGCTTGACGACTTACCTAAATTAACGTTAGATGATACTGCCGCTTCTTGCACTTCCACTGTTAACGCTCGCTTTCCACTCTGTCCAGCAACAACAACATACACTGATCGGATCGTTCTCACCGCATTTAACATTCCAAAGCGGCCGGCGGGACGTGGACGTGGTAGTCGTCGTCCTGGCGCCGTAACCGTGGCGTCGAGGGATTAGCAAAGGATGCCTGCTAAATCCAATGGGGCAGCCGGAGGTTAGCGATAGCTCTTGCACTCACACAATCACTCACTGACTGACTGGAAGAATGGAGGATGGATGGATGGAGCACAAGGCGGTGGAACCGAAGCCGGAACGGGAACGGAAGCCGGAGCGGGATCGGGAGCGAGGTTAGTTAGTACTTTTCCGCGCGTTGTCGTCCCTAAATAAATGGCATATATACCGCTGTATGGGTGTACGTGTATATGCCTCGTCTGTATGCAGCGTGGTTCGCGAGACAGAGAAAGAGAGAGAGAACGAACGCGAGAGAGGGAGTAGAGTACCGAAGGATGTTGATGCCTGTCGGAGGCGAAAAGTTTTTCGTGTCCCTTTTGGCTTCCTTGTTCGCTTCGATTGCACTTTGTTGTAAATGCCGCACTTTTGCAAATGTCTTGCACAGTACACTGTTTATTGGTAGTGTTTTCCTTTTTGTATTTTATTTGTAAGTAAATAATTGCTCGCTATTGCGCTGTTGTCTTCACTGCTGCACAAGCACTGTGTCTGTGACCCTGTGTGTGTTTGCGTGTGTGTGTCTCTGTCTTTGTTTTCTCAGTTCATTGAAATTTCACCCGAACTAGCGAATTGGGCAAAATTCGCTGCCCGATTTACGTGTCTTTTACGTCGCCGGCACTGAAATGCACGAGTGGTTGGTGTAGCCGCGACTTTAAGATCCACTATGGAGGGGCAAAAGGCAATTTTTAGCGCCAGAAATGGCTCTAAATTGTACACAAAAATGTTCCGCAAAAAAAACTTTGTGGCTGTCACGAATACAAACACACAGGAATTAGGGATGTAAAATTCTGTTATCGATGCAGCCCGACTACCGATAGTTGGTCAGTTTTGTTACGACCTGTTTTTGCAGGGTTTTTGACCCGTTCGGCATACATTTCGTGTAATGTTCCACCGTTCCATAGTTTTTATTGTACACGATTTAAGAATATTGTTATTTCATGGAGAATAAAATAGTTGTTTACATTCTATCGATTGCACGCATCTATCGGCATGCCTGCTCGTTGCACGCCGCCTTAATGATATCGATTATCGATTGGTCTGTCAGTGCATAGATCTCTTAAACACAATTTTATTACCCGGCCGCGTATTTTCATTTGCTGTTCTTTGAGTTTTGAATTTAATTTTCTCGGCATTATGGGTGACCAAAACTCGGACGATGAAAGCGGTGAGTGGCTGTCAGTTTCTGGGACCCAAACAGGTGCAACTATAGTGATTTTTCAGGTTCCTCCGGCTCAAGTCGCAGTGGCAGCCGCAGCGTGACGCCGCAAGGAGGCAGTGCACCCGGGTAGGTTTGCGCTATTAAAGCGGCATGGAGAGTTTGTCTACATGGTCAAATGACTTTTCCAGGTCCCCCCGCAGCGGCAGCGATCGGTCTCGCTCTGCCTCGAGATCCTCGAGATCTCGCTCTGGTTCTGGCTCTCCCCGAAGTGTCCGTTCCGGATCCGCTCAAAGCCGCCGCTCGGGGTCGAGACAGAGCCAGCGATCGGGTTCTGCTCATAGCCAAAGGTCAGGGTCCGCACATAGTCAAAGATCCGGGTCTGAGCATAGTCAAAGATCAGGATCTCATCAAAGCCGAGGATCAGTAGGCTCCCCAAAAAGTCGCAAGTCGGGATCGCCGCAAAGTCGCAGGTCCGAGTCCCCGCAGAGTCGCCGCTCAGGGTCCCCCCATAGCCAGCACAGCCGCCGATCGGGATCCGCTCACAGTCGTCGATCTGGCTCAGCTCGAAGCGCTAGATCTCGCTCCCGCTCACGAAGTGGAACTGCCAAGGGCAGCGGCAATGAAGAGTCTCGCTCCAACTCGCCTAACCTGCAGATCGATGATGAACGCGCCCACTCCAAAAGTAAAAGCAAGAGCAAGAGCAAAAGTAGGAGTCACAGCAGAAGTAGGAGCGGCAGTCGCACTTCCAGGTATAGCTCCAAGACTGGCACGCCGTCACCCAACCGGAGTCGTAGTCGCAGTGGATCCGGTTCGGGCAGCGACATAGGCGTGCCCAAAAAGAAGGTGCGACGCACAAACGGATCGGATCAGGAGAAGCCCAAGAGCGGCAGCGACAGTGACATGGAGGAATCGCCCACCAAGGCCAAAAAGTCGCGGCTAATTGACTCGGACAGCGAGAGCGACCAAGAGGGGACGAAAAAAGTTGCTCCAGCGGCTGCTGATATCTTTGGAGACGCAGACGACATCAGTGACGACGATGAAGATGTTGGTCCCGCAACCAGTAAGTCCCCGGCGCGTTCCAAAAGTCACAGCAGGAGCAGGACCCGTTCCCGTAGCCGTTCTATGAGCCGGTCGCGTTCTCGGTCTCGCTCGCGTTCACGTGATCGTGTTGAGTCCCAGGTGGTCCCGCCGCTCCCCAAGGAGGATGAGCCGGAACCGCTGCCAGAGACACGAATCGATGTAGAGATTCCGCGCATCTCAGCGGATCTCGGAAAGGAACAGCACTTCATCAAGCTACCAAACTTCTTGTCCGTAGTCACACATCCCTTCGATCCGGAGACGTACGAGGATGAAATCGATGAGGAGGAGACTATGGATGAGGAGGGACGGCAGCGCATCAAACTCAAGGTGAGCAACACGATCCGCTGGCGCGAGTTCATGGACAATAAGGGCAACATGGTGCGGGAGTCGAACGCCCGATATGTGCGTTGGTCGGACGGCAGCATGTCCCTTCACTTGGGAAACGAGATATTCGATGCCTATCGGCAGCCGCTGCTGGGCGACCACAACCATCTGTTCATCCGGCAGGGAACGGGTCTGCAGGGCCAGTCGGTGTTCCGGACCAAGCTCACCTTCCGTCCCCATTCCACGGAGTCTTTCACGCACAAGAAGATGACCATGTCGCTGGCCGATCGCTCCAGCAAGACCAGTGGCATCAAGATCCTCACCCAGGTAGGCAAGGACCCCACCACGGACAGGCCCTCTCAGCTCAAGGAGGAGGAGGCCAAGCTGCGCCAGGCTATGCGCAACCAGCACAAGGCACAGCCCAAGAAGAAGAAGGCTGGTGTCGGTGAACCGCTCCTGGGCGGTGGCGGCAACTCATCCTACCAGCACGACGATGGCAGCGACGATGAAAACGCCATTAGCTTGAGCGCTATTAAGAACAGGTACAAAAAGGGCTCCTCCGGCGGCGGCACTCAAGCGGAAGTAAAAGCATCCACCATTTACTCCTCCGACGAGGACGAGGGCTCCGACTTTGAGGGGCGGCGCAACAAGAAGGTGGACAAGGCCAAGGCTAGCAAGGCGCTGCGCGACTCTGACAGCGAATCGGATGCTGGCAGTGCCAAAAGTGTCAAGAGCGGCAAGGATGCCGGCAGTGCTAGCGGCAGCGACCAGGAAGGCAGCCGCAAGAGTGCCGGCAGCAGCAAGTCTGGCAGCGGCAGTGGCAGCGGCAGCGGCAGTGGCTCCGGCAGCGGGTCGGGCAGCGACAACGATGATTAACTGCATCTATTTTATATATATTAATATGTTTCTTGAGTCAGCCAATAAAAAGTTAGATGAACTATATTTTCTTGGGTGCGAAATAACGGAATCTATTTATTACTGCGTCTGAGTTAGTCACTGTGTTTTATTGTTTCTGTTACTTTCTTGTAGCACCTTCTACAATGGTGTAGTGCGGTGTTCAATGGAATAATATAAAAATTATGAAGGTGTAAGAAAGTGTTATGGGATGTAAATCACGGATCGTACATAATAATTATCCATTTAGATCAGCCGCTTAAACAAACGAAAAATGCCAATGGGCTACTATTTGGATGATCCTTCCATATCCTCAATGATATTTTACTTCGCGTTTTTTTACATTTTACTCATTTGTAATAATTTATTATTTTGTTTTATTTAATTTCTCAAAGAATATTATTATTGTAAGAGAAAAAATGCTCAAAAAATTATAATAATAATTAAAGATAATTTTTTGATCGGTATTTTTCGCTCAATATATCATAGTGCAATATCTTCTTGCTTGTTTCATCGGAACAATTTACTTGCCACATTATAAAGTAACGAACCGAAAACCCTATTTTGAAAATTAAAAAATAAATACTTTTAAAATGATTTCTTAATTATATTTAATATTATTATTTTTTTGATATGATTTCTTTTTTTGCTTAAACTATCGCTCATAGTACAATATCTCCTTTCTCAGTGGTGGGCCTCGGCCATCCACAAGTTTGCAAAGTGCAGTCCAACATGCACAATCACTCGATGAATCAAATACCTGCTGGCTTTTAAAAGAGTTCCTTAGCTTAAATGAGGTTGCTTCAGGTGACGAAGGCGCAGAAGACAGCCATAGTGAGCTCATTAAGGCTGCTCACCTAGAAATTAATAACTACTACCGAAAGCCAGTTGACGTTAATATCAATATTATGGAATAGTGGAAGAAAAAATTTTTCCTTCCCATATCTATCCATGCTGGCAAAAGTAGGTTACGCCGTTTCAGCTACACAGGTCAGCGTTGAAAGATCGTTTTCGGCCCTTAAATTAGTGATTACTGATTTACGAGAGTCGTTGCCAAAGAAGCTTTTTGTTAAATAGGTTAGGTTAGGTTAACCCGGACAGCCCTCATGTGGCCTTACATAGGCCAATATGGCCACTAGTTGTCCGGATAGGTTTGTATAGACCTGACGAATTTTTACGAGATTTTACCTAAAGGATCGAGGTGTTTTTCGCAAAGGCAAGTAGTTCGCCTGGCGTCCTTCTGGAGGCATCTTCTGGTGATGCCAATACCGGGGCGCCTAGGTGTCTGATCCTTGCCCGTGAAAGGGCGGGGCACTTGCAGATGAGATGCTTCAAAGTTTCAATTGCCTCGGATTCATCACATTTCCTGCTGTTGCCATTATCGGTAAAGCCTAGTTTAACTGCGTGCGACGCAGCCAGGCAGTGACCCGTTAGGATTCCCATTAGCCGTCTGCAGTCTTTTCGTTGCGCTCTGTGCTTTTTGATTGTTGAGATTTTGTAAAATAAAATAAATAATATTTCTTTTATTATTATTAATATTAAATTATATGAATATCGTTTTTTGTTTTAAATTGTTTTTTTCAGTTCGCCTATGTTGACTTTATAATGTGGCGAATAAATTGTTCAAAAGAATCCTCTGAAAAAGAATATATTGCACTATGAGCGATATTATTTATTTTTATTTTTTCGCTCATAGTAATAATAATAATAATCATTAAATATTGATTTATATTATTTCTCTTATAATGAGTACGGTCCTTGATATAAAGATAATATACATACTGCATATTAGGTTAGGTGTGGGGTTTAGATTATTCGGCTTCGGTTATTCTGCGAGGCATCTTGCTCTGGAACACCCGGATGCGGATGTGGTCTTAGCAGAAATACAATAACCTATATTCCGTATCTGCATGTAGCCTTGTAAATCCTTACTTTGTTAGCCAGGCTTAGGCGGTTGTTAGCTTTTAATAGCCAGGATAACTTTTTGGCCGTTCCTTCTAGTGCGCTCTTGGTGATCTTCGTGTGTTTTGCAAATGTCAGACGGGAGTCCAAAGTCACTCCCAGATATTTGTGTTATTATATTCTTTGTTCAAGGAGCCCGCCATGTAAAATTAGTCCTGGGTAGGTATCCTTTTTGAGGGTGTGAGTTACCACTGCACATTTTACAGGGTTAACCGAAATGTTCCAGCGGCAGAGCCAGTTTTTAAAACTCTTGCGGTAAAGTTGAATTTTGTCTGTGGCTTCGTATACGCAAATGGATCTGTACATCGATAATTTTAACTACCCGAACTTTTATTTTAATTATTAATCCTTTATAATACTTTTATATCTTGGTAAGGCACATAAGAAAACTATTTATTTACAGATTTAAGCCTTTATTTTGGATAAAGTAACAAACTGTTATCAGCCAAAATTCTCCGCTCTGTTTAGGATCAAATGTGTTGCATTGAAACAAACAATATGGTAAATAAACCTATGAGTATATCTTACCTTGTATAGACATATCCGGCTTCAGAGTAATCCGCAAACATGAACCATTTATTGGCCTTTGAAAGTCCTCAATCCACCAGGCAATGAGCTGCTCATCGAACCGTGATGAGAGACTACATAATGAGCAGAGGTAGCGCTGATCCTTGCCATGATCTTTATTATTGTTTGTTTTATATATATATATTTTTTCATAAATTATTGCTTAAATAGTTTGTTTATACAATTAGTCTACATACATACATTTATACTTAAAATCAGAACGCATGTCGATTAAACTCTTTCCTCTGTTATCTACAACTGGATTTGATTTTACAGATATATATAGTATAGTTTAGCTTTCTGATGTGGGATTCTACAAAGGTACTTGCCGCCTTTCCTAAAACCAAAATCAAAAATTCCAGTCTGATTGGGATCATCCTGCTCCTTCAATAGGGCTCACAAACATGTAAAGGTATTCGACTTGTGAGAAATATCATAAATATCATAAAAGTTTAAACTGAGTTTCTTTGTGTGTTAAATATATGATTGTGCGTCGGCTTATCCGTTTACATATATAGCTAATAAACGAGTGTGTTTGTAAATGCTAAGTCAGCTTTTGTATAAAAAAGATTCGCTAGTTGCTCTTTTCAGCCAAATATCATGGGCCAGACTATTATTGGCTGTGTGTGTCTTGATTATAAGGCAGTTTTCATAGAAACACATAGTACGTGGTGTTAAACGTGATGTTCTCTGGGTTCCTCGCAGTCTTCGTCATTTTGGATTCCTGGTTCCTCGTTTAAGTACATCCCAAAAATGTTACCTAATTTTCCAACTGACTGTTTATATACGTATCGAGTTACAGGCTTTATATGTATTTCTTGATTTTAGTTGCTTGGCACACTTTTTGCGATTTTTCATTTAGCTAATACTCACAAAAATAGCCAAAAGCTCTTCTATAATGCAGATTGCAGTTTAAGCCGGCATGCAGTCCGTTGTCGGGTATGAAGTGTTTTTTTCCTTGCATTTTGCCTGTCTATATCTCTCTAGCTCTCTGCCTGATAACACGCCACAACAAAGAATTGTGTAAAGTATTTCTGTTCTGCTGCTGCTTCTCTCTCTTTTTGTAAATGTTGCACGAAATGCACTTTATAGGGGGTTCACATATCGCGAGGTGGCCGGCGGTGGCTTCCATCAGCAGGCCTGCAAAGAGAAGGAAAAAGAAAGATGAGTCGGCGGCGGGGATTTGCCTGTCAACAGTTTAAGCGATGTACTAGACCGTGGCCAGCACTACACCGCTGCTGCTGCTCACCAGCTCCGTTGTTTCAATTAACTATAGTTATACTATGTACTATGTACGTGACTATCGGCGACAGGGGCGGGGCAAAGGATGGCGTTATCAACCATCGGGAGCTCCCAAGCCAACGATTGTTTGGCATGCACATGTGTGGGAGGGTGTGTGTGGGACTTATTAATTGAATTTAGCCCCAAATCAGGGTGTGTTATAAATACAACCCCTGGGATTTGGGTTAAGCTACTAACTCACAGCGGGTTGCTAACACCAGCAGCTATTTGTTCTGAAAAGAATAATCGGTTCGACATATAGCAGTACAAATAGTGTGAAATTTTGTACTTTGAAAAAAGTTTTGCGAAACTGGTAATACTTATAAGTAATTTGCCAACAAAATACGAAATAACTACAATTTATTTTCAATGATCAAAGCATACAAGTAAAATCCCTTATAGCTTTAACCTTAAACTGCTTTAAAGCTACCTTCTCTTACATTTCGCGTTAAACATGAAAGGAACTTTCTTGCAGTTTATCATTTAACCCAATCGTCCCTATTGGAGGGGTCTGATTTTTATAAATTTCAGCCTCTGGATTGGCTAAAAATGCCTGCAAAGTTTCCATTTAGTTTCCCCGAAGGTTCCTAAGGCAACTATATAATAAAGTCGTCCGATTCAGCCTATTATACTACCTGCAATAAAAAGACGACTGTCGAAAGATTCATTCAGATAGCTGTAAAACTCAGAGACTAGTTTACGTAAAAACCGACAGACGGACATCACGAAATTGTCTTTTGAAGCGGATTAATTTTAACGGGATCTAAATGGATATAAATATGAAACTAAGAAACTACAATTCCTACACTTCTTCAAGAGCTTGCAAAATTAATATGTTATCTAGTAAGCCGAGAAATTCGTTCAGATCTAAAAGAATAAAAGCGTACTGTCAATTTTAATTATAAAACGAGAAAGAAAGCTAACTTCGGTAAACCGAAGTTGGTATACCCTTGCAGTCTGCAATTGGATCATTGAAAATCGAACCATTTTAGTAATGTTGAAAAAATATAGAATTTTGTAAATTTTACATTTTACATGTAGAATTTTACATTTTCATATAAATTGACCGATCGCTTCTATGGCAGCTATATGATATAGTGGTCCGATCTTAATGAAATTAAAACCGTAATTCTAGAACCATAAAAAACTGCTATGTCTGAAAATTTATAGAAATACGTTGAAAAACAGAGAAGTTAAATTTTTTTTTACATTAATTTCGCCATCATTCCTATGGCAGCTATAGGATATAGTAGTCCGATTTCGGTCATTCCGACATATATACTGCGTGCTAAAGAAATAAGACTATGCTGGAAATTTCAGCCCGATAGCTCAAAAACTGAGAGACTAGTTCGCGTAGAAACCGACAGACGGACAGACGGACAGACAGACGGACAGACAGACGGACAGACAGACGGACATGGCTAGATCGACTCGACTGGTGATGCTGATCAAGAATATATATACTTTTTGGGGTCGGAGATGCCTCCTTCACTGCGTTGCAAACATCTGGTCAAAATTATAATACCCTCTGCAAGGGTATAATAATGTACATCTCTATTGCTCTCTTTATAAAATGGTTGGCTTTTTTCTTTGCTCGTTTTCAAGTATCTATACTTGTTTGCGTTTCTACTCCGCTGATGAGAAAATTAAGCACTTTTCCTGCAATTAGTCACCTTGGCTAATTGCACTATGTGGAACTTAACTTCTGAATAAGCCTTTATATTAGTCTTATCTCAGCTTTATCTATGGTATGTCCACACACGGCACTGACTTTCGTCATTCATAAAAACCGAACCATACAAGCAAATCCAACAATCCTTTTTGTTTTATTTTTAATCAAATTAAAAAACTAAAGCAATTTTAGAATTTGGTTTGAATATTCTTATAAGCTTGATTTAAGCGGAAAACCCATTTAAATTGTTCTGAGAACAACGACATGATATGAATATTTATATGAATGGTGAAGCTGAAAGATTTTTTTTTTGGGAAGTGGAAACTGGAACACAGGCCTGTTCCAGTTTGTTTTTATTTTACCTAAGAAATTATTACTGCCTTATTTATCAAAAAACGATCACATCCAATAGAAACAAAGCCTAATGGTTGAGTTTTTAACCTTAAATTCACTGTAAAAAAAAGTTTCGGGTGTAATTTTGACGTTCCACACTGGGGTAACAGAGACCAAATGGCGATCAAATCAACCAAGCGTGATAGAGGAGCCATTGTAATTTTTTCTTATCAAGTTTAATTAACTTATAAAAAAAAAACATGGCTACCATTTTTTTTTTTTAATATTTAAAATAATTTTTTTCTTTTAATTTTATTTTTAATTTTGTAAAAATTAGATTACGCTATAATTGTACTATTTTACGACATATTCGCTAAAAATTAGTTAGCCTTTAGTAGTTTAAACCCATTTTTAATATAAAAAATATAAATTTAAAAAAAAATGAAGAATAAAAACATTTTTTAATTTCATAATACATTTGTAAAGAAGATTTTAATCAAAATAAATTTGCACGGAGCTTAAAATATTGTAAATTAATATAATATGATATGTTTACACAAAACGCAAGAGGACCTCGTTCATTCATCTTCTTTTTAAGCTACTCAATTTCGATTGTTTCGATAAATAGTAATATCGAAACAAGGCAGTGCGATTACTATTTGCTATTAAAATAATATTTTAAACTTTGAAGTAAGTATTTACCAGTTTTTGCCCGACTGTTAACGATTTTAGTGCATTTATAACTTAACCTATTAAGAAAACAACATTTTAAGCTCCAATTGATTGAAATTAATTAAGTTTTTTACTCACAGGAGCTACTTTGGTAACGGACCCTTAGTTTCTCATTCATATGCGAATAACTCATAAACTATAAAACTAAAGCAAAAAAAAATGGCAGATTCGAATTCTGCGACCAAAAATTAACTAGAAAACGATTTCAGTTTGCTAGATTATCTTTGTAAATGGTAAATATCAGATTTAAAATGTTTCGGGAAAATTCGTCTTTTTTGAGGTTAGGAAACTGTTAATCGATTTTCTCAAAAAAGGCACAAAAGGGCACCTCTATTTTTACATATATGAAAGTTTATATCAAATAGTATTTTTCACTAAAATATGAAGACGGGAAAACCCGGCACTTTCGAGAATTCTCTATAGTTCTGTAGAAATAAAGCCTAATTTAAGGTTTAACAAAAATATTTTTTAAAAATATAATATCAAAATTAGTTTATACGTCAAATATTTCGATGGCATACCAACATTTTTATTTATTTAAACAGGTTTCTTAAAACACATATTTAAAAATGAAAAAAATGTGTAGTTTTTATTTTCAACTGAATTTTTGAAAAAATGTGTATCTTTGTGAAAGGATTGTGGTGGTCATGTAAAATATAAATCAAAATGCTTTGCAGAAATTAAAAGATCATTTTATGTACTTTAAGTTGGCATCAAAATGTTTGGCGAAATCTAAAAAAAAATTTACATTAAACGCCGAAATTAACTCTGTTACCCCAGTGTGCGTTCTTTACTTTTTTTTTTTTTGCCATATTTCATCTGGCCAATCAAATTGTTTCAATTTTTCAAAAAACATAGTAAAATGAGTCACCAACAAAATAAGACTAAGATCTTCAGCATGCATTATATAGAACTCAAGATTCAGACCGTTGAAGTACAAAATCGAAAATGGTGTTACAGTTTTGCTCCTCAGTGTACATACATAAGTCGGAAAGGGGCAGATCGGACGACTATTAATAAAAAACAAATTATAACTTCACAGTTTTAAACTATTAATTTCGAGATAGAGCTACTTTTTACAATTTCGAAACTACGGCTTTAATTGCATTAAGATATGTATATACATACATATGTATGTTGGTGCTAAATGCCGAAAAAGTTCTTGGATTGTGACAATCGTGATTCGCGCGTAAAGAAAGCAGACAAACAAAACACATGACTCGAGAGATCGAGGGGCCCAACAGCGCTTACAGTCAAACATCGATATCTGGAACCTATCTATAAGAAGATTTTTATACCCGTGCAGGGTGTTATAATTTTGGCCAGAAGTTTGCAACGCATTGAAGGAAGCATCTCCGACCCCATAAAGTATATATATTCTTGATCAGAATCACCAGCCGAGTCGATCTAGCCATGTCGGTCTGTCTGTCTGTTCGTTGCTACGCAAACTAGTCTCTCAGTTTTTGAGCTATCTGAATGAAACTTTGCAGATAGTCTTCTTTCTATTGCAGTTACTATATATGTCGGTAGGGCTGGAATCGGACTACTATATCTTATAGCTCCCATAGGAATGATCGGAAAATTAATGAAAAAAAAAAAAAGATAACTTCCCTGCCTTTTAACGAACTTCGGCTTGCCGAAGTTAGCTTCAAAAAGGAAGGTCGCATTAAGTATTCAATTCTGCAGTTGTAATAAATAGACTCGATGGAAAATCCGTCAACTCACATGAATAGAACTCGTCTCGTAGCCGCCCTTGCTCTGCATCGAGGCAGAGATCGCGTTCAGGCGGTTGGCCGATAGCTCCACGTCCGCCGAACCGATGTGGCCCGTGTGGACGAAGTTCGTGGGATTGCCGATCATGGACCGGTCGATGCGCAGGCGTTGGTGTGGGCGGCGTGAGGGGGAGCGCTGCTGCTGAAAGCAGCACGAGAACCACTGCAGCCAGATCTCGCCGGTGCTCGCCATCTTCCCCTCGATTCGCTTTCTGGACGGCGTTTCAGTCTTTTGGTTGTGGCGATGATGCTGGTGATCAATCGTGAGGCTGGTGCTGCTTCCAGCCAGGTTGACGACACTCTCTGCAGCGTGCGTTACGCGCCTCGGCAAACTGGAATGATCTAGAAAAAGGGGTTGAACTTTAATTAGACAAATTTTGCGTACGATGTGAGAATCATGATTGATTAAAAATAAAAACTAGAAAGATATTAAGAGAAAATAAAGGTAATCCCTAGACTGCGAATAATACGTGAAATATATTTAAGCTTTAGCTTTTTAATAGCTAATAACAGTTGGCAAGCCTGCTCTCAAAAGACTTAAGTCCGATTAACTTGCGTGGGAGGAGATACATATGTGCATATCTGCTCTAGTTGCTGCCCTACTTGTTTTTACCTTGCTTTTCACTTGGCTACACACCCGCAGATTCACAGATCGGGATACAAATGAAGATACAGATGGGCGACGAGAGCATTTACAGATTCGAGAGAATAACGAAACAGAACAACAACAGAAGTATACGGCCCGAGGTGTTGCGAAAGACAGAATATAAAAAAAAAACAAAGCAAAAAAAAAAACAATTAATTGGCACTTTTGTGTAATTAAGAGTGAGAGAAAGACACAAAAGACACTGACAAAAGCACCAAAAAAAAAAAAAAAAAAAAAAAAAAAAAAAAAAGAAGATACTACAGTGGACCAACCAGTCTTCACAGCAAAGCTATCACTCGTGATCTGCGTGGCTTGCAAATTCTATTGAAAATGTACTCAATCCAATACCGTAAGACGGCAAATCGTCCTATTTAACGATCAGCTGTTTTAGGGGAAACCATAAGCCAATTTATTTCAGGGATATATAAACAACTGTAGCAAAACGATGCATGGGTTGAAAGATTACTGAAAACAATGACAAACTAATTTAATTTGTCATTAAAAAATGGAATTTGTGTATAGATTTTCATGAATAGTAACTAAATAGATAAAGCAAAGCGCCTTTACAAATACTTTAGCGCAAGATATCAAACAAAACCACCTTTTAACAGGAACGGAAGCTAACTGCGGAAAGCCGAAGTATGTATACTCTTGCAGTTTGCAATTGATTCATAGAAAATAAATTTGCATTACATTTATCCAAACACTTTACATATTACATTTACATTTTTAAATGTTCATAAAAGTTAACCGATCGCTTCTTTGGGAGCTACATATATGATATAATCGTGCGATCTTAATGCAATTAAAGCAGTAGTTTCGAAATCGTAAAAAGTAGCTCTATCTCGAAATTAATAGTTTAAAACTGTGAAGTTATAATTTGTTTTTTATTAATAGTCGTCCGATCTGCCCCTTTCCGACTTATGTATGTACACTGAGGAGCAAAACTGTAACACCCTTTTCGATTTTGTACTTCAACGGTCTGAATCTTGAGTTCTATATAATGCATGCTGAAGATCTTAGTCTTATTTTGTTGGTGACTCATTTTACTATGTTTTCTGAAAAATTGAAACAATTTGATTGGCCAAATGAAATATGGCAAAAAAAAAATTTTAAGAAGGTAAAATGTTACAGTATTACACCCGAAACTTTTTTTTGTAAAGTGAATTTAAGGTTCAAAACTCAACCATTAGGCTTTGTTTCTTTTGGATGTGATAGTTTTTTGATAAATTAGGCAGTAATAATTGCTTAGGTAAAAGAAAAACAAACTTATACAGGCCTGTTCCAGTTTATACTTCCCAAAAATCAACACGGAAATTATTTCCCAGACCTGTTCAAGTTTTCACTTCCGAATTTCCCTCTGTTAACTTCCGAACGAAAACTCACGAAAACTTTTCGGTTGTCATTTGGCTATCGAATTAAGATTTGTTAAAACAAAAAATATTTTTTTTTAAATACATTGCGATAATGTAAATTGCAAAGGATGATTGTTTTTTATTTGTTTATGTTTTAAGAACATTATTGCATTTTTTATTTAGCTAATGAAAACATACTTGATTTATGAATAATTATTTTGTGATTAAACCTCAAAATCAGTTCGATTCGATCGACGAAAATAACAGAGACAGAGTAAGGGTTGTCAAAGGTACCAAACAAAATTTCATTTTCCTGGGATTAATTTTGAGCAATCGCTTTCATGATGGTTTAACAATTAAATAAATGGATATTAATTCAAGTTAAAAAAAGTGATTTTGTTGAAAATACCGCAAATGCTTGTAACCTAAATGTTAAGCATTACATTAATGCACCAGTGATGTCCATAGTTGAAGGACGAGAGAGGGCCAAAATTTGAACAGCTCTTTTTAGCAAAACTCAGAGAATGCAAATACATTTGGAAAGAGTGAGCAGATGAAATTATTTTGGAATAATCCCATTTGTTCCCAAATGATTTCACCTGGTCACTCTTTCCAAAGGGATATTTTATAAAGGGAAATTTTTTACAAGGAAAGTCCGTGTATGTTTAAGGGAAATTCGAAAATGTTATCAAATTCACTTCCGAGTGAAAACTGGAACAGGCCTGATAGCTCTACCATTTGTATGAAATTTAGAGGTTGTGTTACATTTTTAAAGTTTAAAATTAACTAATTTTTTTTAGAATTTTAAACTTTAAAAATGTTAAACAACCTCTAAATTTCATACAAATGGTAGAACTTTAGGTTTGTTTTTCTTTTACTTAAGCAATTGTTACTGCCTAATTTAACCAAGAACGATCACATACAATAAAAACAAAGCCTAATGGTTGAGTTTCGAACCTTAAATTGAAATGTACAAAAAAAGCTTCGGGTGCAAAACTGTAACATGTGACCTTCTTAAAAAAATTTTGTTTTGTCATATTTCTTCAGGCCAATCTAATTTTTTTACAATTTTTAGAAACCATAGTCAAAATAAGTCTAAGATCTTCACATGCATTATATAGAACTCAAGATACAGACCGTTGAAGTAAGGAATCGAAAGTGGTGTTACAGTTTTGCTCCTCAGTGTATATACTGATGTGAGTTGATAAAACATGAACTGCAAGGTTGCATTCAGATCAAAGAATCAGAAACTAGTTTCCTCCACTGCTTTGCAAGCTTCTGCCTAAAATTATAATACCCTGCAAAGGTATAACAAGGTAAGATTAATACGTCTACAGTGATGGACACATGGGGTCTCAACAAACCAAACGATTAAACTTATAAACCGATAAATAATAATCCAAAGGTTTGTGGCCCAGAATATGTCTAATGTACCTAGTCACTCCCTAACGGAATTCTACCTTAATAAGTGTCACCACTATCATTAGATCATGACGACTATCATGACAAAACATTTTCCCCGCAATTTCCGCCGTTGGCGGAAATAAGTTTTGTATATTTTTTGAGCTTTCTACATGTCTGGAGCCAGAGTCAGAGCCTGGCCTTGTCCGGCCATTGGGCAATTAAAGCTGCTCAAGCGTCTTTAATGCGCCAGTGAAAACCAAATGAAAGTGCCATGCGGCAGGGCAGAGATGTGAATGAGGAGATCGGGCTGCTGGTTGGAACACGGAGACCACGGTTGACGTCGCTGAGCGGGAACTGTGCGAGGCGGCTTATTGTTAAGCCCGCAATATCTGCACTTTCCGAGAGCGAACGTTAACGTTAACGTTATTATCTCAAAATCGTGCTGCGACGCGTGTCATACTAACAACAACTCCAACAACACGTAAGAGCCAAGCTGGAGTAATTGACAGACTGAGAAACTGAACGAATGAAATAAACGACTGACGAGCGCTAAAGCGTTTCAACTTTCTGTGTCAAAAGGTTATTAAAGTGAGAGATGCCCAAGAGATATGAAATGGAAAAGACGAAATGCTAGGGAAATGTGTATACACTGAGAATAATGTGTCACTTTCTCGAGCCCAAGGCTTTATTAACGAATAATTAAATCATTTTGCTTTGCAATTTCACTTGAGTAAGTTAACCCCTATACCAACGAACAGAATTAATTAAATACATATGTTAACATATTTGGAAGCTTTTTATTCCAAAGATTCAGAAATTCAGATCTGGAGCTGCCTAATTTGGTGACAAGATTCTTATCTTTTGCACGATCAAATTGTTTTAAAAAATTGGGCCACGCCCACTATTTAGGTTATGTGCGGACGTACTCAGAAAATTTGAGTAAAATCGGATGATAAACATCGAAGCTATAACACAACAAAGTTTTTTTATCTCCATTTTGCTCGCACTAGCATTTAGAGTTGCATCTCACAGTGGAGTATTGGACCCCAAAAGTGGCGATCAAATCAGGTGGGCATATTCTAAAAGAAGGTATTTTTTTCTGTTAGTAAAACAAATAATGTTTGTTCTTAAGTTAAAGTTTTTTTTTTTAATTTTTAAAATTAAAATTTTTAAATTTGTTTTGGGTAAGAAGTTTTAATATATTCTAGATTTTAAGAAGAAGTTTGATCAAAATCATACTACTATATCATAGACATAGCTGCCATATAAAACATAGTTAAATTTATTAAATTTTTTACTAAAAATACAACATTTTTTTAAATTATTTATTGTAATTTATGTATAATTACAGACCCAAAAATCTTACAAAATCTTATTAACATCGACTTACTAAGTTTCATAAAAACTCAAAAACTCTACTAAAAAACAAAAAACGGTTTTTAATTTGGTATTATACATTAATTAAAAAAAAAGAATTTGTTTTACGTAAAATGTTACTTATTTATTTAATTTCTGTTTTTTTTTAAATCTTTGTTTTTTCAATCTTCACTAGATCAATCGCTATTTGTTGAAGACGTCTCATGGGCGCCTGTACTGGTCTCGGCGGGTTTTAGAAACTCAGCGCAAGCAGCCCGTGCTTGTGGTGTGCGCGCTATCAGTATATCCACTAAAATTGAATTTGCACATATTTGTGCAAAATTGTGTGAATGAGGCAGTTAAGCTGAATATCTAGGGAATAACACCTAATTTTAATAATTTTCTCAAAAAACTGCTTTTTTTACTTCTTTAAAGACACCTAAAATATTTTGCAACTTTGACAACCGGTTGCTCAGCCTCTGTTAGGTTAAGGAGAAAAATGTATATACGGTTTAATACAGAATTTTATGTATAATCAATATAATATAATTAAATGTATCGAAAGCAAAAATCAATTTTTGAATTAATCGCCACTTTTCGGGTCCAATACCCCACTGTGAGTCTGATGTTTAGTCGAGTCTCGAACCGTGGTTTTGAGCTGGGTCGATCCAAAATGAATATTTTTATACCCGATACCCGTAAGGTACAAGGGTATTATAACTTAGTGCCAATAGAGAATGTATGTAAGAGATAGAAGGAGGCATCCTTGACCCCATAAAGTCTATATATTCTTGATCAGCATCATCAGCCGAGTCGATTTAGCTATGTCCGTCCTTGCGTAGGAAAGAACAGATCTCAGAGACTATACGATACAAAAAATCCTTATCTGTTGCAAGCAGATCAAGTTTGTTTCAAAACTTGGGCACGCCCAAATCCGCCTTCGAAAATCAAGAAATACTTATGGCTACAGTCGAAATTTTCGGCTTAAGATAAATACATTGTATGGAGTACATACACTTGAGCTCTAAAAATTTCAGTAAAATAGGATAATAAACCTGGAAGTTATTAAACAATAAAATGTCTTTGTAAGCTTTTTCTTCTGCAACATCTACTCTTTTATGCTCCTAACAACATTTGTCTTAATTTATCAAAATTACTTATGAGAAATTAAGCCGATTATGACCTCGAGTTTCTTCAATAACTAATATAGGTCGCCAATGTAAACCTTGTAAGCGTAAACATTAATTTTTCATAACATAACTGGATAAAGTGAACTAGCCATGTCCTTCGTCCTTTTATTTTTACTCACAATGCCATTTGATTTGAGTCCATATATATTTCTGTGGTTTTCTTGAACGTAACATTATTTTTCCTAATAAGATAACTTTAAGTTTCTTTCAGTGCTCGGGCTCATATTTGTGTGTAGCTGTATTTATTCGAAAGGTACGCACATTTTCCACAGACTTTTGTTTTCTCATTTAACTCGAACTGGGGCTGGAAATAAAGTGTTTATATCAAGCTTGTCTGCCGGTTGCCGGTTTATGTAAATAACATTTATGCGCAGACAAACAGACAAAAGAAAAAACATTTAAACACGTATGTATGTACATACTTATTTATAGTATGTGCATGTTCAGAAAACGAAAGCTAGACAACCGTTAATTATCAATCGAGTGACGTACTTATCCGGCGGAGCTAGAGATGTTTAAGGGGGAGATTGATACAAAAATAAAGCACACAAGGCTCGATGTGCGTAATTTGCCGTGTCGACCGCAAATTACTTTGCAATAATCATAAACAAATGGATTCTCTGCAATTTTTTTGTTTGCGCGCCCCAAGTCACTTATAAACATTTCCAGCACTCTGGGCTTTTGCAGTCTGCTGACATCATCGTCGTCGATCGGGCGGGGTTATTGAATTATAACAAAAAGCGAAAATGGAGAGCTCGAGTAATTATAAATACTTTTAAGCCGCTTAAAAAACGTAGCTTTGTGAAAACTTAACGGTAAAAATAAATATACATCAATTTCCAACTGTAAGTCAATTTTAGAGCAGAAAAAGATACGAAGAATAAAAATAAAAAAGCTACATATTGTCAACTAGGTAATATTAAAAAGGGAATTGCAATTCGTATTAAATAACATTAAATATTCCAATTAAATACTTTCAACTTTGAAATATTGAAGGAAAAGAAAAAAGTATATATGAAATATAGACAACAAAAAGGAAATTTTTTTCTGGAAATCTATTACATTTAGAATGTGATAATAATCATCATAGCATAGCCAATTTTGTGACCCCTGATAATTGTCATCTAATTATGGAGTCATAATATGATAAACTAAAGATATCCCATATGATATATGTATAGTCTCGTAATCGTAGATTAGTAAAGCTATTAAAGCCGTCTGGATGTCTTTACAAAACTTGACCTAAATACTCCCCCAAATAAGTAAATAAAAAGCCAAAGTAATTTGGCAAATTTCCGACAATTCACACGCGCCAAAATAGTCATAAAAAGTCTGTGGTAATTCCTTTTCGCACAGCGGAAATGAAACGTATGCAAAGTGAATTCGCAAACCGCCGGGGAAAGGGAGTGGATAAGTCAAAACGAAATGATGTACCGTCGCGTTACATCACTTTTTAGGCACAGCGAGCGACAAAGAAGGGGCTGGGCATGTTCCATGGATTGGATGTCGTTGAATGCACGACGATGACAACATGCTTTGCATAAGAAAAGAAAGACTGGCACACTGCCGGTGTTCAAGAAACCAATAAACGGATTGTTAAAGTTAATTTTAATCGAATTGTTAAAATAACAAGCATTGTGCTGGGCAAAATTTTCATTATTATTATCCAGTGGTCTTTATTTCCAGATTAGTTTGCGCGCTGTTTCACAATAATAACTAAAGAACACTCGCTGCACTCCACAATCACTTCGGATGATGATTCATCGTCTCTGGATCCACCATCGAACAGATACTGACCGCCGCAGCGACAGTCGTAGCTCCACATTGTCGCCACCGGTTCTTTGTCCGCCTTCGGTTCTCGGGAGGGAGGAGGCCCCTCGTCATCATTGTCATCATCGCAATCATCATCGATTTCCACTTGGATCCGATGCATTTCGGGGAGCTCAATGCTGGCATATATATTGCTGTGCGCTTGGAATTTGGACTGCAGCAATTCGGCATCGTAGTGTTTACGCTTGATGGGATCTTTCAGTGTGTTCCACGCAGCGTTTATCGCATTAAAGTCGTTGCTGTTCTGGGGTTCCGATCTCGATCCCGGATTTGGGTCATCGAGCTGTCGTAGTTTGTCGGGATGACATTGTAGTATCAATTGTTTGTAGCTGCACTTGATTTTCTCGAGGCTGGCGGTGGAGCTCACATTCAAAACCTCATAGAAGTCGTCGGGCATCTGCAAGAGTGAGATACGTGAAGAATATGTAAAAAAAAAATTAAGTTTTTATTTTACTTACTTTTAATTTTAAAGAGTATCTTTAACAAATCACTTTTTTCTGTGGTAAAAGTTATTCAAGCGATAAATGATCACAATACACTGTTTCTTAGTAATTAAGATTTTAAATGTGTCTAGTTTATATTTTTTTATTATTGTCACAAAGCTTGGGCAACGAAAGATACGAAAGAGTTTGATATAAAAATATAATTTCTTTTTTAAAATTTGCAACTTGTTTAATATGGATTTTTTTACCGAAAATGTGCGTTCGATCTTCAATCCAAGGCCTAGTTGCTTTCCAACACTGAACGTTCTAATGCCCGAAAACAGCTGTTTGTTGTTTACAAAGGGACACTCCGCGGAATTAATAACAGTTAATGAATATAATAAAAAAGGCACTAACACTCTCACACAAAACACCCGTCCAGTCACGTAGCAGACAGACGACACTGGCCTTTGTTTTGAAAAACGGAAATGTCCCCAAGAAGGAGTGTGTGAGGGCGGGCGGGTGTGTTGTATTGCGTTGCTAGGTGGTGATAAATACAAATGTCCACTGGAAATAACTCCCGTTCTTGATCCCCGTAAAAAAGAAAAGCGGTACACACCATACATTGTCAAAGTCCCAAAGTCAAGCCCCAATTGCACTTGGATAGCCGAAAAACAAGGTCAACAAACTGGTTCGGCAGCAAAAAATATATACATGCATACATATATCCACAAACACATATAAACGGGCATCGCACACACATTGACCCAATTTCGAAATTAGCGAAAAAGGAAAGGGGAAAACTAGCAGCCCCAATAACAGGAACTCATGACTTTTAAATCAAACATTTGGATGAAACCAATAATTTTAACGGTGCCCATGCAACTCAAAACTTGCCTTTTAATCACGTGTGAACGGACTGGCTTGCAGCGGCGATTTGTTTACCAATTGGCTTAATTCTCGGGAGAGCACCCATTCACTTTTCAGAGCTGTTTTCGCCGATCTGTTGCAGTCTTTTTTGTAGCACTTATTTCATGGAGAGAAGCACGCGAATTGCACTCGCCGTCGTCATGAAAACCGGCGTTTAATTGCCATTTAATTCACCTTATTATTTACGGAGTGTTTGAAAAGCGGGAGCTTGAACAGTGTGAAGCGTTATGTGTTTTCCTCAGTAGAAATGTTGCCAGATGAACATTTTGCTTTCCTCCTAAAAAATCTCAAATAGTCGATATTTCCTCCTAAAAAATCCAGTCTTCCCCCTAAATTTAAAAAATCAGTTAAGCTCCGTACTCAGACACGCGAACAGCGTTTCTAAGCTGTGAGAGAAAGCGAGAGGTCAATAGTCGAGAAACACTTTTCGGCAGCGCTGTTTTAAAGGCCGGTACGCAGACAAACGAACAACATACTAGAAAATACCAGAAAGAGACTTTTGGTATTTCTAGAGCGGGGTGAGGAACAGAATAAAAAATTTAATAAAACGGTCGTTCTCGACTATTGGTCTCTCACTCTCTTACTGTTTGTTCACACATTTCAAAAATATAGTTCCCGCCAAACACAATAATGTATGCAAAAGCCCAGTCCAGTCGTTTAGAAGAGCAGATAAAGTTATAATAATTAAATTAGTAGAGGCCAATTCAATGATAAGGGAATTGGGCAATATTAAACATTTGCATAAATAAAGGCCTAGACGGAAATAGACGGCCTCGATGTCATATTTGGTTATGACGTTGATGAGCACTATGAGATGTGACGCTCGATGACGCCGGCTACTGCTTAGAGCAGAATCTGGTTTGTGTTTGGCGGGGTCTATATTTTTGAATTGTTTGCAAAATTGGCGCTTAAGTCGCCGGGCCATGATCTCTATCCATGAGTTCTCCGCGGAACCAGTGCTTATGCGTATCTAGGGCGGCGGCTGCTTGCCCAGTCGTCCCGGGCCATTACCATTCCCGTTGCCACTTCCCGAAGACGGGCAGCTCTCATTCTCCTTCTTGTACTCCTCGTATTCTCTGAAGCAGAAGCATTTTGGTTTGGCAGCCAACTAAGAAGAGGATCCCAATAGGTGACCACTGGTCATCGACTAGCAGGAAATGGAGATAGCTTGTCCATAACTTTTAAAATTCAGATTTTGGCCCTTTTATATTGCTCCAGCAGTGACAGTAGCAGCAGCTGCAGGGCCAGGAGCTGCTCGTCCTCGTCGGCGGCATCCGGAGCTGGCCCCGCGGCTTTGGAGGTCATAATTTAAGAAATTTGTTCGTTTGATTTGCTTATTTCCATGTGAAATCACATATTTGAAGACTTCATTTTGTTTCTTAATTTTTTTTTTTTTTCTTTATGGTCAAGATTGCATATAATTGGATCTTCTTTAATTGTATTGTAAATAAATGAATTTTTCCCCGATGGAGTTCCGCCATAGGGTTTTGTTTCTAATTGCCTGTCCCAATTTCGCAAGGGTCGCGGGTATTATCCTTCCTCTCACGCCACCCTTGCGAAGACTCAGCCGATTTAAAATATCTAGCGCGATGTTCATTCTAGTATATTCTAGTATTTCTCTTAGCTCATCTGCGTACCGACCTTGCTAAGAGGGGCCGAAAAAGTGTATTTGTCTCTCGCTCGCACTCATTTGGTTGCTAAATTTTAGCGCTGGTGAGTACGCAGCTTTACGACGTAAGTGAACAAAAACGTGAAGATTTACGACGTAACTGAACAACTATCGATGGACTATCACGAAAAAAAAGTCGATGCCAGCATCGATGTTATCGATGTTTCTCCACCTCTGGACTTTATTGCGATAAATGTAACGCTAAGGCCCAGTCTATACTAAGGCTGCATTTTGCACTTCTGCATTTTGGGCTTAATGCAGCAATTTTCCTACCACTGAAAGCAATATCGCACCCGCCAGCACTACCACTTGTTTCCTTCGACTTTGAGATTTGCTAGTAGTAGCGCATGCTGTCCCGCAATGACCCCCAAGTGCTTCTGCAGTCCTTCACTATAAAACAGTTCCATTAAGGTAATACATTTGGATAAATATGAATTACTTATCTTCTTTGTGCAATTCGGCGGCTATGGCTTCCCAGGCGTTCCAGATGAAAATGGAATTCAAGTTACCCTTGTGGGTTATATCCCATTTAATTGGCCTCGCCTTTACGAAATTTATCAGGGCCACCTTTTCCTCAATATTTGAAAACCGTTCTTTGCGCACCGCTATTTTGTCTTTCAACCTTGCCTCAATGTCGCTCATGAAATATATGCATTTCATTTATTTCGCTTACGGAATCACAGCTGTTTATTGGTGTGATCTGCCAACCTTCCTGTTTCCCTCACGGAATTCTTCTTCTTAAGCTGCGTACTCAGACACGCGAAAAGGGTTCCTAAGCATTGAGTCAAACCAAGAAGTCAATTGTGCCGCTCTCGCTCTATCGCAATGCTTAGGAACACTTTTCACGTGCTGAGTATGTAGCTTTATGGATTTTTTTGTTGTTGTCCTTAGTACTGGCCATTATCTGAAGATTTCCGCTTATGGATTTTTTGTGCTCATCTTAGGCCCCGTTTCCACTACAGTTGCTTTTTCCGATTCCACTTTTTGGCCGAAAAGTGACTTTTTTCCTGTGTATATGGTATAGGAATCTAATGGTGACAAAAATGAGAAAAAAATCGCTTTTTCGTGGTTTTGTTCGATAGTATCTAATAATTTCAGTCTTTTTTTGCGTATCGATGTGTGATTTTGCCCAACTACTACACCTAGTAAGCTGTTTTTCCAAGAAACAAAATTGCTTGTCCGTCAGGGGGATACCAGATCAACAATTTTGTCTTAGATTTGTGTCTTCGACGCAAATAATAAAATCAAGTGTAGCTCGTGTATTTTAAGCGAGGGATAAGAACTGAGGATTCCAGGTGACTCTGGGATCATATGAGTCTTGGGAAGGAAAGGTGGTATACATTATCATATTTAATGCCCACTCCCGTAGGAGTTGATGAAACCTGCGACTCCAGGATTAAAGTTTTGTGTAGAGTTCAGTGGCTCCTGCTGATTTTAAGGATTCAGTCGAGCGGCTGCTGGAGTCACACACAATGTACCGTGGTTCCTGGCTCCTTCAAATTCTAGATTAGTCAATATTTGTTTATAAATTTTATTCCCGTTAAATCAAAGCTTAAACAGAAAACAGCTGTTATAGAAAATTTAAAATGCAGTTTTGGCCGAATGGAATTACCTATTCGTGCAAAGATTGCTTTGGACGAGCTTACAAAAACTGCATCATTTTTTATAATTAAGTTGATACTGATAAATCTTATTTTTAATTTTTTACTTTGATGGCCTTTGTTCCCATGAAGCGCTCATGAAATAGCGCTGCCAACTTTTTATCTAGTCTGGCAACCATGGAAGCCCAGCTCCGAACCGGTTCCAGCTATAAGCAACCCTGCGCTGTCAACTGGCAACTGTCATCGCAACTTCCGCCTTCTTTCCGTGCGGTTCTTAAACATGACTGGTTTAACGAACAGGGTAAGTGCCAAAAATAGGCAATTAAAACGGCCCAAGCCGCAAACCAATGTGTGGAAACTTGGCGCTGGAAAGGTCCCAGCAGTGCGTGTAAAGAAATGTGCAGGAAAAGCGGGAGAAAGTGATGTTTGGAGTGTTTGATAGGGTTCCCGGTTACACGTGCCAAAAAGGCAACAACGTTTGTGAAAATGTGGAGTGGGTGAAAGTTAAAGAACCGAAAATCTTGGAATTTGTTCCTCGCTCCAACGATATAACTAGCTGAAGAAGTGTTCCACACATTTGTTTATGCGATTGCCGCCAAACATAACCTCACAAAGGGCGCGCTAAGATTGTTATTTTTTTGTATTGATTGTGATTTTTTCTTTTCCCCCGACTCAGACCGTTGTTATTGATGGTCGCGGCCATTTGCTGGGCCGACTGGCCTCCGTGGTGGCCAAGTACCTGTTGCAGGGTGGCAAAGTCGCTGTGGTGCGCTGCGAGGAGCTGAACCTCTCCGGACACTTCTACAGGAACAAGATCAAGTTCCTGGCCTATCTGCGCAAGCGGTGCAATGTTAACCCCGCCCGTGGTCCCTTCCACTTCCGTGCCCCATCCAGGATCTTCTACAAGGCTGTCCGAGGTATGTAGCTCAAATTCCATATTCATCAGAGGAGTCGAGTTCATATAAAAACCATCTGAACAAGCTGCAGCACTCCTTTTTACTTGTAATTGCCTATATAAATTCGCTTACTTATGCTTATTTATCTTTTTTTAGGTAAGCTCACGTTCCTAGGTGCAACTTGCTACTCAAAACCATGATGAATATCTTATCTTACCTACATTATTTGAACGAGAATGTAACCAACTCTCCACTGATGCTGCTAAAGGATTATTTTTTTGTAATTTACTAAACTAAATATATTAATACCCGTTTCTTTTTCTTTCAGGTAAGCATTTGGAACCTGGGTATCACCTCCGCTCTTCTATACCGTGATGATTATTACAATCTTACCTACATTATTTGAACGAGAAACCGTGTAACCAACTCTCACCTGAAGCTGCATACCATCTTAACTGGCTTTTAAGTTGTATACCCTTTACTAACGTTCTGTTTCCTCTGTTTTCCAGGTATGATCCCACACAAGACCAAGCGCGGCCAGGCTGCCCTCGCTCGTCTGCGTGTCTTTGATGGCATCCCATCGCCCTACGACAAGCGCCGTCGCGTTGTTGTGCCCATCGCTATGCGTGTGCTGACCCTGCGCTCCGACCGCAAGTACTGCCAGGTCGGCCGCCTGTCGCACGAGGTGGGATGGCACTACCAGGATGTGATCAAGAGCTTGGAGCGCAAGAGGAAGGCCAAGCTGCGCGTCACCCTGAAGCACAACCGCGAGCTGAAGAAACTGACGGTCAAGGCGCGTGAGAACATCGCCAAGGCTGCCGAGCCCTTCAACAAGATCATCAAATCCTATGGCTACGAGGTTTAAGGACAACAAACAAGATGGACACCACAACATACGTTCAGATGCGTAGCAGCAGTTTTTTAAAAGAGAATAAAACAACATCTAGTTTAAAAAACAAATTTCATCTTGGAGGGTCTCTGATTTTGTTGCTTGAGAATTCGGACTAAGACATTGTAAGCCATCAATGGAATTAAACAGCAAAGCCAAAATGTATTTCAATATAGACGCCAATTGAAATCGTGTAGAATCGAGCTATTACAGATAAATCCTACGTAATTTAAAAATATTTTAAACTTGAATTTGAATTTGAAGAAAATGCAAGGAAATTTATCAACTTATTTTTGATTTCAAACTGAAACACAAGCATTAGAGCTGGGAACAAATTGATGTCAACATCAATACTATTATTTTGGTTTTGGTCAAGCATCGTCAGTTTTGAAACAATCTATGTATCGTCACTTTCAAGGTAAATTCTACCACTGCGATCGGACTTTTAGTAGGGTTTGATCCATAACCGATAGATAAGCCATGATGGATACCTGCGCCACGAGTAATCCGGAATAGTTTAAAAAGCATATACATTTTTTCGCAGCTCTAACATGCATATCAACAAACATACAAGTATGGTAGCATTTATTATAAAGCTTTTGTTGCTCATCAGCTGATGATGGTGGCGAAGCTTTCCCTTGAACAGCTGTGGGGGAAGCAGGGCTGATCTGACAACGATTGACTATCGGGTTGCCTCGTTTAGCATTTGTAGAACCTCTACGATGTCGACCTTCAAAGACAAAGTAATTATTGTTACCGGCGCCAGCTCTGGCATTGGAGCAGGTGCCGCCATCCACCTGGCCAGCGTCGGCGGACTCCTGGTCATAGTGGGTCGCAATGCTGCGCATCTCAAGGAAACGGCGGACAAAATTGTGGCTGTCGGTGGATCAGCGCCTTTGGAGCTGCTAGCCGACATGACCAAGGATTCGGAGGTGGAACACATAGTGACCGCCACTCTGGCTAAGTACGGACGCATCGATGTGCTTGTCAATAATGCAGGAATCCTGGAGACGGGCTCTATTGAGAACACCAGCCTGGAGCAGTTCGATCGCCTAATGAATACCAATGTGCGGTCATTGTACCAACTCACAATGCTAGCCACTCCGGAGCTAATCAAGACCAAGGGCAATATCGTGAACGTGTCCAGCGTGTGTGGATTGAGAGCCTTTCCCGGTGTTCTGGCCTACAACGTGTCCAAGGCCGCTGTGGATCAGTTCACGGCCTGTGTGGCCTTGGAATTGGCCCCAAAAGGAGTTCGTGTAAATGCTGTGAATCCCGGAGTGATCGTCACCGACATTCACAAGCGTGGCGGCATGGACGAAGATACGTACGCCAAGTTCCTTGACCACTGCAAGGATACTCATGCCTTGGGGCGACCTGGGGATGTCAAGGAGGTGGCGGCGGCCATCGCATTCCTTGCCAGCGACGCAGCCAGCTTCAGTACAGGTGTTTGTCTGCCCGTGGACGGAGGGCGCCATGCCATGTGCCCGCGATAATTTACGAAAAATGCAGAAACAGTCATATGTATGTTGCATTTAACGAGTCTGTTAAAAATAGTTAATGAAAATAAAATATATTCAATGCTTAAAGTTTTTTAAAGTGTATTAATAAAATATCACATTGCAACTTCGTTTACGCACACAAATGTGTAATTCGATGTTTTGTTAACACACATAAAAAAGGTTTTTTAAAACCTTTAAATCTTAGGGGCTGTCCATATATTACGTAATCATGTTTTTGACCCCCTCGCCCCCCTATGTAATCAAGAGTGATTATTGGAGGAAACTCCCTCCTATGATTACGTAATCATCAAATTTTGTTTTTCCAAAAATTCATAAAATAAAATTCTTTTACTATATCACAGTGGACGGACGTCCACGTAGTGACATGAGCACAGAGAGTGTGCGCAAGGCGCACGCTGCTTTAAATTGGCTGTTTACATTTTATTAGCTGAATGCATTTTTTTGAGTTGAATGTGCGATCGTCATTCTTAACTTGTTAAGAGGTGTTTTTGTCTGATTTTAATATACAATGATTACGTTATCATTGTCCAATAACCAAAACAAAAAAAAAATATTGGGGGGAAAATATAAGAAAACTACATACAGTGACGAACTTAATTATTGGCACAGTTGGCATGTCTGACTTTCACACAGATTTTCTCCACTAAAAATTGTTATTTTTACATCAAACAAATTTTAGTCATATACATTTTTTAATTTACATCCAAACTAACTTTATTTCACTTCCGTATCTCTTTTCATTAATTTAAAAAAATTAAAAATGTAAAAAAACAGCCGATTTTTCCTGAACAAAATTATTGGCACACTTGGGTTATACTAAACTATTTTGGTAAAATTTAATCGATTTTGCTATTTTTTTCTTTAAAATTCCCGTTATCTCTATTTTTGGAATGGCATGGCGTTAAATATTCAAAGAAAAAACATCCTACATCTAACTGAGCTACGCACGTGTTTGTTAGTCAAGATATTGCTGAGGGGCTAATAAACGATGGTTCTATGGAAATTTGTATGCACTTTATGGCTAACACTGAAGCAGTACCACCCTGATTTACAAACCAGTGCGTTCCAATGCTAGTTTTTGTCCAATTGAAGTGTCTGATACCTCATTTTGTTGGAAATTTCATTGGTTATAACATACAAAATTAAAAGTTAAACAAATAATATTTTTTTTTAATATTTTAAACTTAAAAATAGGTACGTACCCTCAAAAATTTAACTAATTTATCATATATGGTTTTTGTTTTTTTTTTTTCGCTTCCGTTGACCTTTTTAACTTAAAGATGATAAGATTGCATAAACTTGGCTATTTGGTAATAAGATAAGCCTTCATTGTACTTGTAAAGGACTTTTTTTCGCTGAAATACGTTGATTTTTGTGTGCTTATGCTTAATTCTGAGATAATTCAGACAAAAGTCAAAAAAAACCGTACAATTTTTTTATTTTTAAGGGGGAGTTCCGTTATCAATTTCCCAAAAGAAAATGACCAGATTAGGCTTAAAATAAGAAAAATTCAAATAAGTAAGGCAACTGTGCCAAGACTTTTGTTTCACGAAATACGTTAATTTTTGGTTTAAGTCTAAAAAGTTTTAAGGACGTTAAAAAAAGTATTAAAAAATAGTGCCAAATGTTTAATTTAACTATTTAAAAAAAAAATGGAATCATTTAAATGCTGCATACGCCTGGGAATAACGTTTATAGTTGACTTTTGCAACTGTGCCAACACTTTCGTTCAGCACTGTATGTATGTAAATGAACTCAAATTTAAATACATACAAATGTACATATATTCAGAAATCGCTGTAGAATTAAAATACATTTTGGTTGTTCCCAAAAGTATGCTTTAAAATTTTACTACCTAGAATTTTTTATTTTATTTATTATTATTATTGTGAACGAACTTAGTAACTTATACAAATTGGAAATTTCCCTTGAAAATTTCCATCAAAAAATTAATGAGATCTAAGAAACGTAAAGTAAAAATAAAAATAGAATAAAGGTTCACAGAGTTGTCTACATACGTATATGTATGTACACGTATATATAAACTTAATCAATTTAAAAGTTTCGCTATCAATTACTAATGTATACATAAAGCATAAATAACAATAACGAATTAAATTTTAATTAACACCAAAAGCACGACTCCAAATCCAAACACTTTGAATTTCACAATGGCTAGAAATAGCTTTCAGAGTTCCACTTTATCGATAGTATAATCGACTTGCACCCCGAATACTTGTTGACTTCTCTCAATGTCAGTAGTTTCATTATCACTTACTAAGTCAGGCGGACACAATAGATCGGTTGGAGCTCCGTCGTCAGCATGCCCAGTTTTAAAGATAAAGTTATCATTGTAACAGGCGCAAGCTCTGGAATCGGGGCCGGTACCGCCATACTCTTGGCCAAACTGGGAGGTCTTCTCACAATCGTGGGCAGGAATGTGGACAAGCTGAAGGAGACTGCGGACCAGATCGTCGCAGCTGGAGGAGCTCCCGCCGTACAGGTAGCAGCCGATATGAACAGCGAGTCTGATGTTCAGGGAATCGTATCCGCCACGTTGGCCAAGCACGGGCGCATCGATGTGCTGGTCAACAATGCCGGAATTCTAGAACTGGGCAGCATCGAGAATACCAGTTTGGAGCAGTTCGACCGGTTGATGAACACCAATGTCCGGGCGGTCTACCAACTAACCATTCTGGTAACTCCCGAATTAATAAAGACCAAGGGAAACATTGTGAACGTTTCCAGTGTCAATGGCATCCGATCTTTTCCCGGAGTTTTAGCCTACAATGTGTCCAAGGCAGCCGTAGATCAGTTCACCCGATGTGTGGCTCTGGAGCTTGCACCCAAAGGTGTTCGCGTGAACTCCGTAAATCCCGGCGTCATCATCACCGAACTTCAACGACGCGGTGGGTTAAATGATGAGGCATATACCAAGTTTTTGGATCACGCCAAGGTCACGCATGCTCTGGGGCGACCTGGAGAAGTTAAGGAAGTGGCTGCCGCAATTGCATTTTTGGCCAGCGATGAGGCCAGCTTCAGCACTGGAATCAGTCTGCCCGTAGATGGAGGTCGCCATGCCATGTGCCCCAGATGATGATCCAGCTTACATTAATATATTTTTCTCGTTCTGTAATATGTCTTATTCAGAATACCTTTTATATATGTGAATGTGTATATGTGTATTCAGGCCTATAAATAAAATTAATATATTTGAAATATGTAATCCAAATAATTGTACTCTTAAGTAGTACCAAAGAGTAAAAATCTATATATGTATGTATCTATAGATCTACGGTGGCTTACAGCTTATTTCGTGCAGAGGTTCAACCAATCTTTAAAGTCGTATAGCACATAAACTATATGAGATATCAACAAAATTCTAATGCAGTTTTATAAAGTACTATTCTAATATACATATATACATTTTCTTTGTTTTTTTAGTTCCATTCATTAGTATTTAAATAATAAAAAAACCTAAAATATTGACTTCTTAAATGTCACAGCTTAGTGATCATGTTCTTTTTTATTAAATGGTAATGCCAGTAATATATTTAAAACAGATATATTGTTTTTCTTTTCCGATGTGAATGTCAACTTTGTACTGGTAGAACCAAAAATATCGCATACCGACTGGGTGAAACAGCCTGAGATAGGAACATCACAAATGGATGATGGAACGGTAGATGGTCTGTAGAGTGAATTGACTATTACAGTATCATTACAATAATTCATCAGGTCATCAAAAAACTTCGGTTTTCTTTACGAACCGATTAATTTTCATACAAATTACTGATGAAATGAACATGGTCATGTCCTAGGCTGTCATCAGTGACAAATTCATTAACTTTTTATCGATAATTCATTAACAGAAACTGAGTTTTGCCATCAACATTTTAGGCCATAAAATCATCGAAATTTCATCAAGTTGTTATCAGATATTCACCGAACTGACTTCAACTTTATTTTTAAAGAGAGAAAAATGGACGATGATTGTGTTGATGAATCATTGATGAAATTTCGATGAATTCTACCTTGTTGAATATATAAAACAAACATGTTTTAATGATCTAGAAATCTATAAATATTCTTTGGACATACATAAACAGGGGATTTTGAATTTTAGTATGATGGCAATATTCGGGCTATTGCCCGGATACACAACCGTGCAAAGGAATTTGGAAGGCTGGACAGGAGTGTATTCATGAACCACTAGCGTATTAGCGGGGACACATAACTTGCTTGCCGCCGTCCACGGGCAGGGTGACCCCCGTCACGAAGCTAGCCAGTTCGCTGGCCAGGAAACATATGGCCGACGCCACCTCGACGGGATCTCCCACCCGACCCAGGGCATGAGTCCTCTTTGATTGCTCCAGAAACTCCGCGTAGCTCTGCTCATCCATTCCGCCGGCTCTTTGCAGATTTGTTCGTATCACACCAGGATTAACTGCATTTACGCGGACGCCCTGCGGACCCAGATCTAGGGCTAGAGATCGGGTGAATTGATCCACCGCTGCCTTGGACATGTTGTAGGTCAAGAGATTGGGAAAGGCGCGCAGTCCACAGACGCTGGACACGTTGACGATGCTGCCCCTGCATTGAAGCAGCTGAGGAAGCAGGAGCTTGGTCAGGTAGAACATGGACCGAACATTGGCATCCATCACGTGGGTGAAACAGGCCAGTTCGGTAGTTTGCAGGGTTCCCGTTGGCATAATGCCCGCCCCATTCACAAGGACATCCACCTGTCCGCCATACCGCTCCTTGGTCTTCCGCGCTATGCACTCAATCTCGGCCGGCTTAAGCAGGTCGCCGGCAATGCCGTACGGTTCGTTACCCAACTTCATGCACGTCTTCATTACACACATAAGACCCTCCTCCTCGCGATCTACCAGCGCCAGGCAGGCGCCCAACCTGGAGAACATTTCTGCCGTCGCAGCACCAATTCCAGACGCTGCGCCTGTAATCAGGACCACTTTGCTGGTGAAGTCCAGTCCCGCCTTGCCCTTGCTGCCCATCGAACAGAGTTTCGGAATTTTAGTGGAACCAATGTGGCACCTATATGAATGAATAGTCGGTAAAAGATTACTAGATCTTGGCTGGGGTAATTGGTTTGTTAGCAGGAACGTGACCATGGACATGGCTTGGCCCGGATTTCAAGGACGGAGCCTCGAAAATATAAATCTGTCCCCTAGGAGGTGTATGTTGTTTGTATTAGCGCGCAGAGTTGGAATGCCTAACGATTTAATAATGGTATTCTATTTAATGTATTTATGTACATCATCAAAACGAAGTAAAAATTAAAGAAATATCCAAATAATCCAAATAATTATTATAAATGCATTTACACATGGCAGCATCCATGCTAAGGAAGTCAACGCGTTTTGACTTTGCGCCAGAATCATTAGCGCGGGCACATGGCATGGCGACCTCCGTCCACGGGCAGACTGACTCCGGTGCTGAAGCTAGCCTCATCGCTGGCCAGGAACGTAATGGCCGCCGCTACCTCTTTGACATCGCCGGGACGGCCAAGGGCATGCGTGGTCTTTGAGTGCTCGAGGAACTTCTTGTATGTCTCGGGATCCATGCCGCCGCGGGCATGGAGATTCGTCACCGTCACGCCGGGATTAACGCAGTTCACGCGCACTCCCTTGGCGGCCAGCTCCAGGGCCACGCAGCGGGTGAATTGATCGACGCCCATTTTGGAGATGTTGTAGGCCAGGACGCCGGGAAAGGAGCGAATCCCATTGACGCTGGACACGTTCACGATGTTACCCTTGGACTTGATCAGCTCCGGGGTGGCCAGCATAGTTAGATGATAGATGGCTCTTAGGTTGGTGTTCATCACGCGATCGTACTGTTCCAGGCTGGTCGTTTCGATGGTTCCCGTCTCGATGATCCCGGCATTGTTGACCAGCACGTCCAGCTTTCCGTACTCCGCCAGAGTCTCCGTCCAGATTCTCTTTGTGTCCACCTCCTTGCCGATGTCGCCCACCACTAGGGCTGGATAAGACTCACTCACCTTGCCGCATTCCTCGGCAACTTTCTTTAGGTTCTCAACGTTGCGGCCATTAAGGGCCAAGCAAGCTCCAAGCTTGGCGAATTTCACGGCGGTGGCAGCCCCGATCCCGGAGCTAGCCCCCGTAATTAGAACAACTTTACCGGCAAAATTCATGATCCAGAATTATGTAAGGGGATCTCTCAAGCTCAGTGCGCACATCTTGTTTTTATTAGGGGTATTCAGGCGCCAAAATTGAAAATAAAATACAGTCTTTATTTTATTTTTATAAAAATATAGTGACGGGGAAGCCAAAAAATGCTTCCACCTCTACGGACAGGAAGTAACTAAATACAATAAAAAAATTGTGTCTGAGAATTTTTAATTATTTGCTAGCTAAAAGTTAGAAATTATTAAAACAAAAGGAAAATGCCATAAATTGTTTCTTAACCTTCTTCTTCATATAATTGACTATAAACTAAATATTGTAAGTTAAGAAACAGTTTATTCTTACTAGAAAGTACTTAGTTAATATAATTTTAGATATAATTTGAATATTTAATTTATCATAATATTAAATTAAAATAAAAGTGCGATAACATTTAAAGTGGCACCCCGCCGATAACATACCTATCGAAATTAACACACGCTATAACTCCCGCGTTTCGCTGTGATTGCCACAAATTCGCGTTGCTCGGCAAAAGTTTTAGTAATTTTTCAGCGCGTTTTTTTGTTAAAAACAGTTTTTAATTAAGTTTAACGTAAGCTATTAGGCACACACACCCAAGGCAAATGCGAGAACTTTAGGATACCGAGTAAGTACGGATAATTGAGGAGCAGAAAGTTAACTAATCCGAGCATTGCGCTTGCCACCGTGTGCGTGCGTCTGTGTGCGAGCGAAGAAAATTTTATTTTGCACGCGTAGCGAAAGCGGTACCCTTGGAGGAGGAGGAGTCGGTGTCATTCAAGAGTCGCAATGGACGTGTCCCAGCCACCGCCGCAGCTGCTGACAGCGCCGTCAGCGCTAGCCACCAACTTCACATCGCTCCCGCCGCCATCAATGGGCGGCCAGCACTACAGGCACTACCATCCGCACCATGGCTCAAACAAACACGGGTACAACCAGTTCAAGCCCTTCATGCCGGGCGGCTTCCAGAGACCCTTCGGCATGTCCCAAGACGACTTTGATGGCAAGCGGCTGCGGAAGAGTGTAATGCGAAAGACTGTGGACTACAATGCGTCCATTATCAAGGCGCTGGAGGTGAATATGCTCTTTGAATTCTATAGTATACAAATAGATTAGAGAAATCACACTTCATTCACGCTATTAAAAAAAAAAGTATATTCAGAAACTGTGCTAATTAAAAAGTCTGAAAAATCTTGCAAAAAATCCCTAAAGGTGGGAAAAGTTTCACATTAAACTCTGTAGTTTAACCTTAACCTCAAATTAAATAAGAATAAGTTTAAGCGCATTGTTCAAACTCAAGTTAGCTCTAAGCCAAACATTTCCCAACAATATTATAGACTTTTTAAGGCGTTACAAAGGGGTTGTTAGTTAAACAAAATAGTTGTAATACCCTTGTAATATTTATTACTTACAATTCTTTGACGAATTCCTCGCAGAATCGGCTGTGGCAACGTGACCATCGGGATCGCTTGGCTTTGCAACCTGATAGTATCTACGTCCCGCATATGCTGCCACCGTCCAGCTACCTGGACAATCCATCGAATGCGGTGACCACTAGGTTTGTGAAAACAGCCACGAATAAGATGCGCTGCCCCATTTTTACGCTGGCCTGGACACCGGAGGGCAGGCGTCTGGTTACCGGGGCTAGTTCGGGAGAGTTTACGCTCTGGAACGGTCTAACCTTCAATTTTGAGACCATTCTGCAGGTGGGTGTCACACCTGGCATGCCCAGAAGCAGATCAAATGTAATATAAGCTAACATATTGCCAATATATAAATTATAGGCTCACGACATTTCGGTCCGGACGATGGTGTGGTCGCACAACGACAGCTGGATGGTGACAGGGGATCATGGCGGTTATGTTAAGTACTGGCAGTCCAACATGAACAACGTGAAGATGTACCAGGCGCACAAGGAGGCGATTAGGGGAATAAGGTATAGCCATTTAATTGTAATTGTCGACTGTATTTACCATTTTGTAGCAGCGGAAAGCCAGAGTCGCGTTCTTTCCATAGTTTCCATAGCTGTTTGGGTCGCCTGGGTATTATTTGTTGTCGGGTATTATCTATCAACTTGGTAGTGGATCCGGTTCCTTCTTAGGGCTGTTGCAATTAATATTAATAAAGCCGTCAATTTCAGCAACATGCCACCTCAGAGCTTAGTCCTTCATCCTAGCCACCTGGCTAATAAAGAGTTAGAACAAATAGCGTATGTTGTAAGCCTCGAACTCTTCCCTGTGATCTGTGATCTGTGATAGCAATAAAATGAAATTAAATAAAAATGACTGAAATGCATAAGACCACAATAAAAGCATTTGACTGAGATTAAAAATGAAACTATTGCACCATTTTATTTCCGCGGCGCCAAAACATCAACAATAAAATAATAAAAATGCAATAACTTGAGCCTTGTTGGCTCTCAAATTCGGGGGTTCGAGTGTTTTCTTTCTTAAAAGCCTCGAGGCGTTCAATCCTGGCGAATAATGGGCATAACCATCTGGCGAGAGTATCTCAAAGTATTTCCATCCACAGAAGAATACACGAGTCTCCGGGCTTACTGGGAATGCGATCAACAGAATCTTATTACAACCAATTAAAGCATATTTTAAATTTATTTCGTGAATCGTTTAGTGAGTAGTTAAGGTTTAGTTGTTATTATTTTCATGTTTTTATTACAAGTTCTCATCTTTAAACATTTTCAAATAGGAAAGTAATAATTCCACCTCAATTCCTCAATTTCGTGACGTTTTATTTGATATCAACTAAATTATTCAATAGTGACGCATCCTTAACTATAAATAATTTAAAAAGGGGAGTTAGCTTTCTACAACTTCAGCAATGTCTTTGTATTGGGGCCATTATTTTATTTCTCTTTATCGCTGAACAAACCCCTCTTCACCCATCATAATCACCATCTCAACTCGTGTTTTGTTACGTATTTCTAACCTTTCTCCAATGCAATCCAAACCAAACGCAGTTTCAGTCCCACGGATAGCAAATTCGTCAGCGGCAGCGACGACGGAACTTTAAGAATCTGGGACTTTATGCGCTGCCAGGAGGAGCGAGTGCTGCGAGGTGAGTGCCGCCGGGTGTTGAGTGGAGATCGAGAGCCTCTTCAGTTAATCTGCTGTGATTTCATTAAAGGCCACGGAGCGGACGTCAAGTGTGTGCACTGGCATCCGCATAAGGGAATGATCGTGAGCGGCAGCAAGGATAATCAACAACCTATCAAGATTTGGGATCCCAAGAGCGGTATCGCCTTGGCTACGCTGTAAGTCTTATCTATATTTATATTAGAGCTCGAAAATTGCAGTTGGACACTTGGTTCCCATTAATTTTTCCTCTTGGCTAAATCTCAGTTACTCTCAGTCAAACTTTTCTTAGCACGCTTTTATGGAGAGCGATGCTACTGAGCGCTAGCACATTGATGGTCAGCGACTGGAAAGGATGACTCATATTATTTAATATAAATCAAATAGTGATTACAGGCCCATATCTATTCTGTCTTACCTTTCAAAAATATTAGAAAACATAATGGCAAATCATTTCCGTCAATTCCTAATTGACAATGAAATGCCAACTAATAATCAGTCCGACTTTAGGAAAAATCAAAGTCGTACCACAACTTTTTTAAAAATTACTGACGATATAAGGAAACAACTGGACGATAACTCTGTTACATTGTTAGTTTTACTAGACTAGACTTTTGACACAGTAAGTCACAATGTTCTCTGTTGAAAGGTAAAAAAAATGTTTTTATATTCAAAAACTTCTGATAAGCTTCTTCGTACTTTAATAACCGTCGTCAATCTGGTGTACTGTAAAATGTGTGTTTCCCTTCTGGGTCAGTGCTAGCTCCATTGTTGCTTACATTGTATGCTAACGACCTTCCGTCCGTGCTATCTGACTGTAGTGGTCATCTATATGCCGATGATGTGCAAATGTATGTGAGCCGTCCTTCAAACAGAATGAATGAATGTATAGATATTTGTAACCGTGAACTAACACGTGGGCTAGCAAAAATGGCATTAAATGTCTTGTGATAAGCAAAAGAAAGATCAATCTAAATAATATCCAACGACTCCATATTAATAACACTCCCTTAGAGCAGGGGTCGGCACACAGACACACACAGTTTTTTAGTGCGTTTGTGTGCGAAGCTAACAGATCCGAACGATTAGCTCTCTGCTGATGCAAGAACCGAGCAATTGTGTATAGGCTTCTCGGCAGCTTCTCTGCCCCACCGGCACCTGAACATATATATACTTATGTCGGATAACCTGTTCCTCTCCGGGTCTGTAAGGGGTCGTTCGATGCTTCCTCGGTCATATTTCTGACAAATTATATCTGATTGCACTCGTAACGTCGGATCTGTGCAGCGAGTCTCCATAGCCTTGTTGTCGCTTCGAGGTTTTTCCAAAAAGAGATGGAAGTCAGCACTTCCTGCCAAGTCATCACCTATCCTCTCTAGTATTGTAATCCTGACAACGCTCACGGAGACACACTCGATACAGGTTCACAAACTGTATCCCACTTTACCCGAACTGTCAATGGCAACCCATAGCCTATTTAGGCGCACAATTTAAATATAACACATAACATATACGAAGCTGTTTTTACATAGCTCCGAAGGTTGCTACGTCAGCGATGCCTGATATTTTTTCCTTGGCACAGTGTATAGGACGCTGCCGATCCCTGCCTTAGAGTATGTAGAGACAGCCGTAGATCTAGGATTTACATTCAACGATCACATTACAAAGACAGCAAGGAAAACATATAGAATGCTGAGAGCACTGTCTGTGACCAAGGGATGCCCGCCTATTAATGTTTGTATGCTTATAGAAATAACGTGTATAGTTCCGACGCTATTTTATGATGCGAAGAACCAATATATGTATCTATTGCTTACTTTTACCTCTTCAAGGAGATTAAACAATCTAATATGCGTAAGACCCAGATCACTGACTTCCGAAAGAAAAATCTTCATAAATGCTATTAGATTATGGAATCAGCTTCCCAATAATATTAAAAACATTAACAATGCTACGCAGTTCAGGGAAAGGGTACTCTCACATCTTAAAGTAGTCTCATAGACAATTAAATTAAATTAAATAGCGACTTTGGATTAAGTTACTTAAAAATGTTAAGTTTTAAGCCAAATAAGAAAGAAAGACTTGTAGCGTTAGGAAGATATGAACCAAGAAATCTAAATCTAAATCTAATTTGATCATATTTTAGGCACGCCCACAAATCTACTGTGATGGATCTGAAGTGGAATGACAACGGCAACTGGTTGGTCACCGCCTCCAGAGATCATTTGCTGAAGCTTTTCGATATTCGCAATCTGCGGGAGGAGGTTCAGGTGTTTAGGGGCCACAAGAAGGAGGCAAGCTCAGTGTCCTGGCATCCCATACACGAGGGTCTCTTCTGCTCCGGCGGCTCTGATGGTTCTATTCTGTTCTGGAATGTTGGGTGGGTTCTTCCTTGGCCTATAATATTCCGTAGAATGCTTATTGATTTATATTTTAGAACGGATAAGGAAATTGGCTGCGTGGAGACCGCGCATGACAGCATTGTGTGGACTCTGGCCTGGCATCCTCTGGGCCACATTCTGTGCTCCGGCTCCAACGATCACACCATCAAGTTCTGGACGAGAAACCGGCCGGGAGATCTGATGAGAGACAAATACAATCTAAACACGTTGCCCGCCAGTTTGGCTGCTTTGGACGAGTGTGAATACGGTAGGATTTGGATTAGGATTATGTGGATTTTCAATTGGACTGATAACGAATTATTTACAGACGACGCCGTTATCCCCGGAATGGGTCCCGAGGACAGGGTGGAGTTCACCGAGAGTTTAACCGCCGACAAAGGCTTCATTCCCGGCCTGGACTTGGATCCAAGCCGGGCATTGAGTGATCGCGATCGGGAGAAGAAGGTGCCCTACAGCAAGCCCATTCCGCGCAACTTCCAGGTGAACTGGGCGGGTCCCCGGCGAGCGGACGACCCAAGCGTGCTCAGCATTCACGAGGAGCTGGCCGCCCGCGAGGCCAAAGACTCGACCAGTGGCCTGAACCACCAGCAGATTAGTGAGAACACAATGGAGGGTATCGTGGCCAGTGGCATGCTCAACGGCCTCGATCCTCAGACAATTGTCGGCGTCTTTGTGTACAATCGTTTCATACGCGTCCATCCGGACTCGCGACTGATGGCAGCCATACGTCAGGGCGCCGAGTTCCTCAATAAGTACATCGATGCCGGCAAGTTGGAGGAGTTGAATGATGTGGTGCCAGTGCCAGATCGCTCCAGATCTGTGTCACCGACGGTGGAAGCCCGTGGAGATGGCGTTTCTCCGCCCGCCAAGAAATCACGCTTCGAGCCACGACAACATAATGCTCAATTGGTCAGTGTCAGGGAAATGCTGCTGCTGAAGAAACCCTTCCTGCCGTCGCTGGTCGCTCTGAAGGCTCAGCACCCCACCACGGAGTTTGTGGACGAGCAGCCGCCAATGGAGCAAAGAGAGCGGGAACGCGAGAGAGAGCGCGACCGGACGGAGACCCGCGACCGCGACAGAGACCAGCCTGGGCCTGGGGGTGGGAGACCCAATCCCTGGGCTTCCAATGCGCCTTGGTCGAATAATGGCAATGGCTCCAATGGCAATGGTTTTAACAACAATAACTCGGATAACTTCAACGATCGGGATCGCGAATTCCAGAAGGGTGGAAACAATAGTGGCCAGCGTCGCCGACGAGGTAACAATAATTCCGGCTCTGGAGGCGGCGGCGGCGGAGGAGGAGGCGCTGGCAACGGCGGCAGGAATCGAGGCCGTAGCAACAACAGGCGCTACTGATTCCCATTGCATTAAGCGATACACACATTCTTCAGTTCTAAGGCCAACACTTCCTGTCGTCGTTGACTTAATCTCGTTTGCTTCACAATACATAAATGGATTTATATCGTAAAAAAGTAAATTAAACAGATTGTACAATTTGAGTTTAGAAATAGTTTCTCCTAAGAAAAAAAATTTGAATGAAATCAAAACTTATGCATTGGGTTTATTTTTATCGGAACTTACGGACCCTGCGAGCCAGGCGTAAGAGATGAATCATCACTTTGATCTCTCGAGTCAGCCGGGATTCAAACAATTAAGAATTATACGCTGACAAGCAAAACTTCATTTGTGGGGAAGGATAGGAAGAACAGACAGCTCGACTCACATCGAGTGCACCCAGTGACCGTTTGGTCCATTGTGATGTCTGAATATTAGAAACAGGAGGAATAGCTAGGAATGGGAGGGGGTCTTTTGTCTGGCTCCTACTGGCCAGCTCCGTTCAGTTCCGGGAGCCCCCGGAACCAGATCACCCTTATCATGTTCATTGTGAAGTGTAGTAGCTCAGAAGGGAGCTTCGGGTTGTATCTGGGCCATAGTGCTTTGGACACCTTGCAACCAATTGGTGCTGTCCAGTGTTCAGCGGCCGCAGTCCTTGTGGTGCCCGCGAGTTCCGAGAGGACATATTGTGGGGAAAACTTTGATCATTTTATTTCTGGAACTAATAAATACATATATTTCAGGCAGCCAGTGAGTTGCGGCGGCTACCGCGCTTGCTGCTGCTGCTGCCTTCATGTCGATCCTCGTCATTGGACTTCGCCAGCGGCAGTTGGACATCCATGTGGTTGGTGCGCGTCTGCTGTCGGAAGTTCTGCTTAATCTCGCGCTCTTCTTCGCGCATCCGGTCTTTCGTGGCCTGTTCGATGGTACGCTGTATTTTCTCAGCAGAGGCCACCAGCTCTTCCGCCTCCAGTTTCACGTCTTTCTTCGGTGATGTGCGGCTGCGACTGCGATTGCGGCTGCGACAGCGGCTGCGATGGCGGCTGCTGCGGTGCTCGCGGCGCGTACTGGAGCGCCTTCGGGAGTGAGAACGGGATCGCGATCGCGATCGGGAGTAACTTATCGATCGAGAGCGACGAGTAGAGGCCAGCTGCTTGCGGTTCTTACGCTGTGACGGTGTCATGCTGCGGCTGCGTGAATGAGATCGACTGTGGCTGCGTCTGGGGAGGAATTTATTATTATAATATATTTAGGAATACCTTGCAAAGGCTATTTTCTTTACCTCGATCGTGATGAGTACGACGATTTCCGATAGTGGGAGCGACTGCGGCTCCGGCTGCGCGACTGAGAGCGCCTGGAACGACAGACAATACTAAAAATGTAAAGCACTTGCCAATCCATTCCCATTCCCTATGCACGCATAACTTACCGTCGACCCCGAGACCGGCTACGACTTCTGGAATATGATGAATTGGAACGCGAGCGATTCCTGGCAATCAAAGGCAACATTAAATATTTGTATTTTTAACTTACAAACAGAAGTGAAGCGTACCTGCCACGCGATGACTTGTGGTAGTAGCCATTCTCCTCCTCGTCCTCGTAGCGATCGTTGTAAGCGTAATACGAATCGAATCTGTTGCGGCTGCCTCGGATTCCGCTGCCGCGACCCCTTCCTCGACCTCGGGGGCGTGGAGCGAATCCGCGGTAGTTGCTGGAGACCGGAAACGGTGCCGGCGGTCGATACAATGCCCCGGGGAACACCCCGGGCATGCCGTAACCGAACATTGAAAGGGACTGCATCCACTCACTGGCTGCCTCGGCACTGTATGCACCTGCTCCACCGGGCACAGCTCCAGCCGCTATGGCGGCCACCGCTTTGAGGGGATTCAAAGTGTCGCCATTTAGGTCGCCTGCGGGGCCGGTGACGCCGTTGCCGATCTTGTTCTTTTTGCTCGCCGCCACCGCCTCCTCATCACTGCTGGCATCCAAAGGAGCCGAGCTCTTCTTAGACTTGCTCTTCAGCAGACCCATTAGGGGAGTATTGCTCTTGATGTCCTGGACGATTTTGCGCTGATCACAAACGAGCTTCTCTGTGGCAGCCTTGTACTTTTCTACCAGACGCCCACGTTGGATATCCTTGGCTTCATCTTGTTTCGCCCGACGATTCTTGTCTTTTTGCTTAAGCTGTAGGGGAAGATAGTATTATGTTTATTTCAAAGACTACATAAAATCCTTAAGGGGCACTTAATTTAATTAGTTTAAGATTAGTCAATATAAAAAACACTTGCATCTTTAGATTCTAAAGCAGGGGTCGGCACCCATACACTCACAATTTTTTAGTGCGTATGTATGCGAAGTTAACAAACCCGAATGATACTAACAGACCCGAACGATTTGCTTCTCTGCTGATGCGAAAAAGCCGAGCATTTTTGAACATTTTTTGACAACGTACAAAATTTTTGGCAACAAAGCAACGGACAGACTGACGGTCATAGAAACAGGCAGACAAACGGATAGCGAAACGGACGGACAAACGGATAGCGAAAAGGACAGAGAGACAAACTGACGGACAGACAGACGGACGGATGGTAAGATATTTTGCGCAAAAAACTAAAATTAAATTAGTGTAACATCTGTATTAATGATTCCAAATCTAGTGGTCCTCTGAATTCCTTGATACGCAAGATATCTGTTAGGTGTGTATCATTTATATTATTTCTAAGCTTGCTCAGAATTATTTTCAGACTTGAAAATGCCACCTCGCAGTTATATGTCGTACCAAACATGGAGTACAGCCTATAAATTTCTCTTTTGATGCGCGGATATTTTTCGTCATTAATCACCACCCAAAAATTTTGACCTGTTTCCAAAGGAACGCTAGGATCACTCCGTAATTGAACAACCTCTTCGCGTAATGAGGTTTCTAGATCTGCTAGTTCTACGGTAAATGTGAAATAATTTTCAAATCACGAAACCTTTCTCGGAAATTTTCGACCAACTTCTTGACTAATTCTGCAAATTCTTAGATTTTATAGAAACTTGACATCTAACTTGGAAAATATTAGCGATGATTTTTTTAAGTCGACAAAATGATTATTTTCAAGGCTAGTAGTTAACAAAACAAGTTTAAGTTCGAAATTTTTTTGGTTTTTACCTTGTAAGGAAAGATTTAGTTCATTTAACATTTCAGTTATATCACAAAGAAAGGCCAAATCAATTAAAAAGTCAGGATTTTCTATGAAAATGAGAAAATTTCGTAAATTCAAAAGCCGTTCCAAACATTTTTCCTTACTTAACCACCGAACTTCTGTGTATATTAGAAGATCCCCATATTCAGCATCCAAACTTTTAAGAAATTCTTTAAACTTCCTATGGGTTAAAGCATTATGTCCACCTCTTATTTTGTTTATTATTTGTACCGATATTTTCATAACATTAGCCATTTTGAGTTATTTGGCAAAAAAGGCTTCTTGGTGGATCAGCCAATGGAAAGCGGGGCAATGAATTCCATTCTTTTTAAGAATCCCCACAAGGCCGTTGTTTTTGCCTGTCATGACGGCTGCTCCATCGGTACATACTGCGCTTAATTTGTTGGAGTCTACGAAGCACAACACTTTCGGCAATAGTTGGTCAAACAATATCTGCCCTGTTATGTGACCATGAAGAAATATTAAATCAAAAAATTATTCATAACCAACTAGATTTTTATCCACTGTTTTTACGCAAATGATAAGCTGGCAAATAGTATTAATATCTGTGCTTTCGTCCAGCGAAACAGAAAAATGTTTGCAGGTAGCCTTTATTTCGCCTGACAATAAATAAAACAAATAAGAAAGCTATAGTCGACTGTGAGATACCCGGTACCTAAACGTTTGCACTTCACACTAAAAGGCAATTTAAAATTGTACATACATTATAATAGTCTACTTCGATACTTCTTAAAATAAATCGCCTCTCGAATTAGCTCCCGACCTAAACAATTTAATGTCATACTTAAATATGAATGATACATTTTATAGGAACACATAAAAACCCGCTCGATCGGCGTCAAAAAATGAATTATGTCATTTCTTGCTATATCTGCAGTGGCGCCATTATATCGCGCAGCCAAGGCTCGAATGCGCCTCCTGTCGGCTACAAATTGCAACAGCAGTGCTTTAGGGCGGTGTGTCTAAATTCTAACCTTATTGCTAATATCTCCCATGTTTATCATCCGATTCTACTGAAATTTTCAGGAAACGTCCATTTTATTTTATTTATTTATTTTATCTATTAACTTTAATCCGAATATAACGAGTATAGCTTAATAAAGTTTTTTATGATTTATGAGGGCGCAAGTGGGCGTGGCCAAATTTTAAAACAAACTTGATCTGCGTGCAACAGATTCCAATGTTGTCACCAAATTTGGTAACTCTAGCTCTTATAGTCTCTGAGATCTGTTGTTTCACACGGCAGACAGACGGACAGACGGACATGGCTAAATCGACTCGGCTGGTGACGCTGATCAAGAATATATATACTTTGTAGGGTCGGAGATTTCTCCATCTGCCTGTTACATACATTCTCGGTTGGCACTAACTTATAATACCCTTGTACCCTATGGGTACCGGGTATAAAAATCTAAGTTTTGTTAAATAAACAAACAAAGTTGAAGTAAGATACAAATTAAATTATCGCCTTTATATACATACAGCTATTGCCAACTAATTAGAAAGATGACTATGGTGGTGGTGCTGAAAAAATAGAGCAGGAGTATTCTGTATAAGAGCGCCCCCTTCATATCGATATTACTCCTGATTTTCAGTTGAGATGTGGTCAGGATTTTAACCTATTCATTAAATTGGGAAATCGGTTGTTTTTCATTTCAAGGGCGGCGGGAATCCTTAAGTCTTATGTTCTGTCAATGTGCTATTTTTTTTATTCGAATTTGAATATTTGCAACGGATACATCGAAAAAATTGACCTGTTTAAATTATCCAAACATATTTTGTTATATGTGCGGTAAATTCTTACAGAAAGGTACTTTTCGACCATTTTATAGTGAATAAAAAAAACGGTATATGCTTTATTTTCGTGTCTCGCCGAGTTTTGACGAACCATGGACAACGAATAGCTTTTAGTTTTTTTCATAATATGTAGGTTCGTATAAAAATAAAACTCAAAAATAATACCCGAAAATATATTATACTAGAGTATAAAAAAATATACTATTGAGTATACATTTGATATTATCTATACTGAACTCTTTATTCAGCTGAGTATACTTTTAAGACAACGCGTAGAAGGGTTACTCTTGTTTTTTTTTAGTTTTTTTTTTTTGGGTTTACGGAATGACTTCCCCTATTTGGGAATTCCAGACTTAGAACAAGCATATATGGTATATATTTGTGAGTATAGAAATTGTTATTTGTAAATTTAACAAGGAGGAATCGTAACAGTTTACCTGTATCCGCTCGAATAGCTTTTCTAGGGTGCGAATGCTCTCCAGCTTGCGTTGGGCTATCATCAGCTTGCGCTCCTCGACGCGAATCTTTTGTGAGATCTCCATTTGGCCGCGCTCCTGGATCTTTTTCAGATGCTTTTCTTTTCGCTTTTCCTCGCGTTCACGCTGTTTTTCCGCTTCTGCTAATTTTAATTCTTCTTGCTTTTGCCTGTAATTTTTGGTTGCAATGTTGCGTTTTTTGTTTTTGTTTTGCTTTGGATTTTGTATTTTTTATTATGAATAGTAAATATTTGTTAACTGTTCGTCTAGAAGATACAGAGAACGGTTGGCTAAAAGGCTCGCCTCGCCCCAACGGCCGGCATGTGAGAAGCATATGATAAATATAAATGCAAGATGACAGGATATGAAAAACAGTACGCAATAAACGACAATTGATTATAGATAAGGCTTGACTTTGCTTGAATATTAAACAAAAATGTTAAATTTCGGAATTGTTTACTGTTTTTGCATCCCAACTCAAAGATATTTTCAAACCTTTCGCGTTCCAACTGCTCGGCCTGCTGCTTCTTTAACTTTTCCCGCTCTTCGTCCTCTGCCTGAGCCTTGGCGATGCACTTCTTTCGCATGCGTTCCCGTCGCTGGACGTGCGACTCGCTGAGATGCTTCTGCTTGTCAAAGGTTACGCAAATGTTGATGGCCTGCGTTTTGTCCACGAACTTACGGACGAGCTTGGTGCCCCTAAACTCATCCATGGCCCGCACAAAGCTAGAGTATTCATCGAATTGGACATATCTGTAGAAATAACGGAAACGCAAATGAAAAATCGTATTTCTTTTGATATTTGAAATATAGTTTTGCAAAAAACTCACGCTTCAAAGAGAACATCCTGCTCGAAGCTGAACGTTCGCATGCCACTAATGTCGGATTGCATGCTCCTCCGATAGGGATCACAGATGGGTATATCCACGGCCCGGACGCGTCCAAACTTCTCAAAGATGCGCTTAAAGATGCTCTCGCTTGGCTTGACCTGCTCCTCGTGCTCGGAGTGCCGCGGACAAAACCAACGTATGGGCAGGTGGCTCAGGTGAATGGTGTCCGGCCGTTCGCCCGCCTTCATTTCGTCCATATTCCGGGCATCCCGAAAATACGAGTCCCAGTCGTGACGCGTGGGAAATTCATCTTTCGCTTCGGTGCAGCGCACCCGGAACGATTCACTGAAGCCGGTGATGCGCAAGGAAACGCCATCCAGGCGTTGGATGGCCAATCGAAGGCGTTTGCGATCATCCAGCTCCGCCTCAAGGCGTATGGTGTTCACTGTGCTCTTAGAAACCTGTGTTGAGAATGATGAAATCGAAGTTTAAGGATTAGTTATAAAGCTCAAAGAATAGAGCAGGATACATGATAAATGCTCACCTTGAGCAGCAGAAACTTGTCCGGCTTGAGCTCGACGCCCAGCTTGTCCATTATCTCAAGATTGGACACGGATTTGCCGGACTTGATCGTGGGCAGCGATACGGAGATTTGCATTTTAGCCACCGGCTTGAGGTACAAGCTGTGTGGCAGGTAAAGCGGTGTGCAATCGGCAACATTTTCTATGCTCTGGATGTTGATCATTTGGAAAAGGTGTGGTTGGTTCGTTTGTTCGGTTTTTACAATGTAATGGAGGGCAAAATACAGAAAGTAATATTTTGTTTCTTTTACCAAATATAAAAACTTAAACTTCTAAACTTCTAAATCTCAAAGAACGCCCAAAAAATGAGAAAGAACAGAAATGCCGCCCGTAACCCTTTCATTGGATGGGTGTTGCATGTGTTGGTGAGGAAGGGGAAATTCTGTTCGACTGGCGTCCGTCTGGGTATGTTTGGGTCTGGTGGGTCGCCTTAACCTTTGATCCCTGCTAATGCTACTTAAGTGTAATAAATGCTTTGACTTTTAAAATGGACGCTGCGCTGTTTGCTAAAAAAGAAAACTGCTTCGGATTAATTTTTTTTTTTCACTTTTTCGCTGAAGATGCGCGACTTTCGATAGGTTTGCTAACAGAACTTCAAGTAGAGATGTGCCAGTGCCTGAATTGTGTAAAGTGATTGGGGGTATTCTGATTCATCTATTATATCCATTGTTGCCATTTTAGCTTATTTCAAGCTAGATTTAGCATATTTTAAAATGAAATAGCTTGAAAAATACTTGAAATGCATATAGCTTAAAATCTGGCTTATTTCAAATTTCATTTAGCTAATTTCGGCTTACAATTTTTTTTAACAAAACATGTTTTGTTTTTCGATTGTATTATAATTTTTGGTAATTTGTATCGATAATTTGGACAAAAGTCATATTTGTTGTTGGTATTTTAATAATAATCGTTAGCAAGTTTCGGTCACACTGAAATTTTGCACATGTTTGTTTTGCGTTTGTTGTTGCGTCGTTTTAGAAACATGCCGAAAGTGTCTTATAAACAAAATTTCCGCGATTCGTGGTTAAATTTCGAAATGTGTTTAAAAAGCTTGAACGCAATATTAAGAATAAGGTTTGTTTTTGAAATTTTAAATTATTTAAAATATAATAAGTATTTTTTTTTTTAATGTTATAGATATGGACTGCGACATCATGGCAAATGTTGCCATGACTACCAACTTCCAACAAAATACCTCGCTTTAGTTCAATCATCCGCCAAATATATGGAATCTAATGATGAAGTTGATGAAATTATTTCTTTACTATAATTGTTATATAAATATCATATCAATATCATATCAATAAAAGTAAAAAATCAACTATTTTAATGTTTTCCATGGTTAGCTTATTTTTAGCCTTTTTTTTTTAATTTTTAGCTTATTCTAGCTTATTTTTTTCTTCAATCTAGCTTATTTTATCTCTCAAAATCTGGCAGCATTGATTATATCATATCTGACTTTTTCGATAAATTCAGTAATTCAGCGACCCCGATTTCGCTGAAAATGTCGGCTGAATGACTAAAAAGTCAGTGTATATACCATATTGCTATATTTAGTATTAAAAGGGCTGCTAAATTTTGAAACTTCGCAAAGTTGATATTCTTTTCGAACAGCTGCTTTCAGCTCATTTTGGTAATCCATATTTTAGTCATTTAGCCGGTAAACTCCAAAAGTATGAATATTTAATTCATTGAATATTAATTAATTGAATATTTAATTAATTGCGATGCTTTGGATTGCTAAATGATAGAAATAACAATTTAAAATAATTGAAGATATTTAAGAAGAATATAAAAGGTATATTAATGGCTTGCTACTGGGTTTTTATTTGAAAATATAGCAGCCGCCTCTTTTGAGTCGTTCCGTATACGACTAAATATTTTGGCGATATTTTAAGTCACTTCGTCAATTACTCGTCTAGGGAATATTCAGAGTGATTCTGAATTTCTGAATTTGAGTGAATCCTTTCTATGTTTTTAAACAGATTTTCTTGTGTGTTTTAAGATACTTTACCGAAATTAAATTATCTAAACTGATTACGAATATAAAAACTAATTTATTTAATAAATTTAAAAGTATGCTCTAAAAGTCACAGTTTATCACCGCTCTGACGGTTCGCCTCTAGCTTAGTTATTGTTATCGATTTGAAAATCTGTTGTCATTCTCACATCGCGAAGCAAAAGCAAAGACAAAAAGTGAGAACGAAGTGCGTTATTTCATTTTTATACCATTTAATTAAATTAGAAATCTAAGAAAAGCTACAATATGCGCGAGTGAAATTGTGTGACCCCAAAAACCCAAACGGCTCCCGTGCCCGCAACGTGTAAATGGCGAAAACTGACGCGAAATAAAAGCTGCCAACAACAACAAGCAACAGTAGCACCAGAAAACAGAAGGCATAAGCTAACAGCACCAACAACAACAACACCCACAGCAGCAGCAACAACAACGCAATTGTGATAGACAAAGAAATAGACTAAGAGGGGAAGAAAGCAGCGAAAGAGGACAGAAAATAAAAAAAAGAAACAAAGCGAAAACAGCAAACAGCTGAATTTACATGGAGAAAATTGATGGACATCTGAGACTAAGGAAGCGCGAGTAAATGGTTTTTACACACTTGCATATTTGATACGCAACGAAAATAGCTTTTAAAGTAATAAGTAAGAAGCAGGCGGAAAAAGAAACAGCAACAGAAGCAGAGCCATACAAAATAAATAAGAAAAGCGTGGAAGGCAATAAGGGAAATAAAACAACACACACAGACACGCTGGCGTTGAAAGAGAGGGCGCAGAAGACGAGCAAAAATAAAGAGGAAGAGCCTGTGCAATTGCTGTTGTTGTTGCTGTTGCCCACAAATAAAAACACACAAGCACACACACACAAATACATCCACAGCTGATGTAAAATAATTTGCAGCGCTTGTGTTCGTGCCCGTTTACAATTGATTAAAACCGAAACACACAGACGCGCAGGCAACAATAACACTCACACAGCACACACTTGCTTACCATTGTGAAAATTGATTAAAGATTATAAGGTGAGTGTGAGTGGGGTACGGTTTTAATTAACCGTTAGTTATAGTTTTATCCACACTTATACTATACCAACGCACACCTGACGACGCCCTTTTTACTGCATAAATTTTACCCAATTCTCAACCATCCTTCCGCCTTCGCCACCCCGCTATACAGAATGCAGCTACACCTGCTGCCATTTTCTTTTTTCGAACGTCAGCCACCCTCAGCATTGTTGTTGTGGTGTGTGCCAGCTTGAGCCAAATTGCAATTAATTGCCATAATTTACATATTTTACAAGAACATCACTGCATTTGTGCGCTTTTTCCTGTTAACTGCAAATGAGTATTCGAAAGAAGAAAGTAAATAAAACAACAACAGGCCAAAACAACTTAACAACAGCTGAGTGAGTGAGACGCAGGCAGACTTCGAGAGAGATAGCAAGAGGGAGACAAGAAGCAGCAGGGAACAAGGAAACGAAGAATGAATTGCAACTCAGTTTGGATTATCGAATATCGATATTGCAACCGAAAACAGCTGATCGTGAGTTTTTTTTTTATTTCTACGTTATTTGTTATTTGTTGTATTTAATGGTTATAAACAAGTGAATAACTGCATTTAGAGTCGGTTTAATGACTCACTGGCTTAATTACGCTGAGTATTGTGGATACAGTTTGTCCAATAATTCTTTGCAAAAGGAAAATTGTTCTATGACAAGTTCAAAAACAATAATAAAAAAATATAAAATAATAAAATATATTTTTATCTGTATAGCCTATCACTTTTGCACTTTATTATAAAATAAAAGGTGTCAATTTTAATGTTTTCGAACTAACAAAAATGCATAGACAATTTTTCGTTTTGCAAGAAATTACCTGACAAACTGCACATATTTACATATGTGAATACATATACATGTGTATTTACAAATGTACATAAATAATGTGAGAGACCAAATCACCTGGAAAACTCCTCATTAGTTGCAGTTAGTTTTCCTTCTTGCACATATCTCTGTGTGTCCTTCTATCTATCTCTCTCCTTTCTTCTCTTGTCATGTGAAAGTGTGTTGTTATTGTGTTGTGCCCCCCACAACGGCAAAAGGGAGCTGATAAACTCTGACAGCAACAGAATCAACGCTGCCGACGCTCTGTAATCAGCTGGCAGAGGAGTTCACTTCACTTTGCGTTGGTTCAGGGTTTCTCCATCTCCTCCTTCAAGTCCGTTATTTGAACAGTCGTCGTGAACAGTTTGACGTCACCGATCCGTCACAGATCTGCTAGACAGGCTCCCTTTTATGAGTAATTGAGAAATATCTTGAAATTTTGTTCTTAATAGAGAAAAGTTTTCAGTTTACAACCCGAAGATACCTATTCATATTTATCATATTTATGGAGTTCCCTCTTTAGAAACATTTTAATATCACGCATTTTTAAACAGATATGTATACTAGAAATATTCGGGTAATTCAACAACGTACCACTGATAAAATCATATCAGTTGGGGTTCACTTGCTTTATTCAGGTGTGATTTTACTGTGACTGTGACGGGCCCGAGATTATTGCACTTCGGCATGTCATCGATGATTAAGCGGGCAGCAGTAATTACTTTGTGTCTATCAGCTCCAGTGGGCTATTTCATTAATGCATTAAAGAGGAGTAGCTGTCAATATCTCCCTTACTTCTACAGGCTGCCTCTGTTCTTCTGTGCTAACCGTTCTTGGTAATTTCGTAAGTTATATAAAATGGTTGACCGCTACACCTTCATATGTACATATGTATGTATTTACTAACGATGACACATTTTTAGGAATTCCATTGTCTTGGAAATTTACAAGTCTTCGTTTAATAAAATGATGAAATTCGCTTAGGTAATAAAAAAAGGATCGCGATGTCAGGTAAATGCAAGTGTATGGGGAGGGCAGACCGATTTCTAGCGGGAAATCGATGTATGCTGAAAAATAAAACTTGCAAATTCTAAACTCAGCCCAGTTATAGCCAAATTATGTCAGATTTTATTTAATTTCTCATACTTACTTATTAAGTATTTCTTAAATGAGAGTTTAGAATTTTATTTATTTATTTAAATTTTAAAACTAGCTATTTTCCCCCTAGATCACGTCCAGCACTGGTGCGTCGACGTCGCAGTCGGCGTCGAAGTTGGCATTGGACACATGCGCAGTGTTCTACCTACCTCCCTCATTCCCTCCCTTTTACTCACACACATACACGTAGGTAAGATCGGCGCACACGTGCGGCGCTCTCTTGCCCGCTCACTGTGTCTCTTCGTTTCTCCGCCGTTCGCTTTGCTCATTTATTTTCGAACCGCCCGCTAGTCTAGACTTGTTTAAATCAAGGTGCGTTGATAACACGTTCCACGTTGTTGCCGTTGTTTTTGTTGCCTCTGTTGTTGTTTACTGCCCTGCAAAATATTGAATTAAGTATAGTTAAGTGCGCGTGTGCTAAGTGCGATCCCAAGCTCTTTCCGTTTTTCCGCTTTCCCTGTAATGTGCGTCTTATCGCGAAAACTGAAAGCGGTCTGCTAGGCGCAAACTGTAAACAAAATTATAAAAATAAAATTGAATAAGCGTCTGGGCATATACTCGCTCGCTCGCTTTGCTATTTTTTTTATTGCGACTCGGAAATGGCCCAGTTAGTCATTAACATTTGAACCCGTCCTCGCCCCCGCCTAGTCGGCTAACGCTCTGTCACTCGCGAGAGCAGCGTCGCGTTGTCTAACAGCTGTTTGTTGGATCCAAAGAGAGCGCGTCAAAGAATCCAATCCAACGGCTTAAAAATAGCTAAATTATTAGCTAATCTAAAACTTAATCAAACAAGGGGGGGCTCAAAAGTTGCGCTCGTTGGATTAGAATCAAAATAGCATTTTTAAAAATGGAATCACTGCTGACAGCTAGTTAGCGGCGGTGCTAATTCAGAAGATTAATTAAAAGAAAATGCGAATTAGTGTAGTGTTTGTAGACAGTGCTTAGGTGGGCTGGTGTGTAATGTTTTAATATAGTTTTCATAGGAAGCCGTAGGGACTACTTCAATTTCAGTTCTTCACAGCACGTAATAGTTCGGGACCCACATATCCATCTGCCTGTCCGTCGGTCTGTCCTTTCTTATGAAACAATAGATCTCAGAGAGGTAGGGCTACCATAATTGGTGACAACCTTTTAATCTGTTGCAAGCAGAACAAGTTTGTTTTAAAATTTGGCCATGCCCACTATCTTTCCCGAAAACCTTAAAGCCGGGGTTTTCGGCTTAAAATAAATCGGATGATAAACATGGAAGTGTTTAAATAATTATAATTAAGTTTCCAGTTTCGTTGTATGGTGTATCTGATTTGGCAGCACCAATGGGTGTTGCTCAATGTCCCTAGCAAAATTGGCTTTTGTCAACATTTTTCATAAACTTGAGCATAATTAGACAAAGTGCCATGTTGTGTCTTATAATTTCACCCACAATGGCTACCGGGTATCTCACAGTCGGTCACACTCGATTATAGCTTTCCTACTTTTTAAATGCCTCATGGTATTGCTTTCCCACTCTGCCTTTAAAATCTTAGCTTATTTCCTTTTTCTAGGAGAGAGCCTTTTGTTCTAGATATTTTTGTTAACGTTAACTTCGGGAACCGGTGAGAATAATAGTTAATTGAATAAATTTCATACAAAGATTTAAGTGAAAAGTCGGTTTCGCTCTTTGCTAATCAAAAATATAAAAAATATATTTTTTTTTATGGGGTTTTCCTCATTCTGATACCCTTGTACCCCACGTGTACCGGGAATAAAAAAGGTGGATGTAAATGTAAAAAGCGTAGGGCTAAGTGAGCATCACCGGTCCCGTTTACATAGTATCTTTATACTAACATCTCGGTTTTCCTCCTTTGTCTTGTATCTTGCAGCTTACCAATCACACAAACTCACACACCGAGTACAAATACCAGCACCCCAAGTACGAACACAAGTACAATCCGACGGACAGATGAGTGAGCACCACTAAGATCTTCTGAAGTACTGCCAAACCATAAGCGAGACGACAGGGGAGAGGAGGAGGAGTGGGAGCGGGAGAGGGAGCGGAAGCATCCCCTCCAGAAAACGGGAGCCAAGTCGAGAAGCTAGCTGCGGTGTCACCAGAAAGGCTCCATGATGCTGTACGTGTTCCATGTTGATGTCGGCCGCATGCTGAGCTTTGACATGAACGTGGCCTTGCAATCGGTGGAGAACCTAAAGGAGACGATCCAGAAGCTGCATGGCATCCCCTCCGCCAACATTGTGCTGCTGGTGAGCGGCGGCGAGATGTTGACGCACTCCACCCAGGTGTCGTGCTACTCGGCGGGCACCGACACCAATCCCATCTACATGTTCCTCACGGGCGACGAACGTCCGGCGCCCACGATATCCAACACGGATGCGGACGCCGAGCTGCGTCGCCAGGTGGAGGAGAGCCACCGGCTGCCGGCGGCTCTGGATACAGTGCGTCAGCGCTCGCAGCTGGCGCAGCATATGCGGGAGCTGGCCCGAAAGGAAGAGGCGCTGTGCGAGCGACTGGTCCACGAGCAGCACCTTCAGCAGCAGGGCTGGTCAGCGGTGGTGGCCAATATGGAGGATCTGACGAATGAGTTCCGCGAGCGCTTCCACAACTTTTGCTTCTCCTTCGATCGGCATCTTCAGAAGCGTGAGCAGCAGCTGGAGCTGTTGCACAACTTTGCTGATGATCTCAAGCAGCTGGGCAGGATACCTATACTCCCGGCCCTCATGTCGCTGGCCGAGGCCGATTTCCATGGCTTTGATGAGTTGCTGGACAACGATGATGTCTTTGCCGCTCAGCAGCAGCAGCAGCAGCAGCACTTGGTGCCACAACAGGTAGGTGGCGGTCTGTCCGAGTCCTCACAGGCGGATTCGCCCAATAAAAAGCTCAAGATGGGGGATGATGAGGCGGAAACGGAAACGGACGCTGGTGAGCAGCAGCAGCCGGAGCGCGTTTCTCAGACGTCGACCAGCAGCACTTCGTTGGCGCGCCGCCCCAACCTTAATTTGCTGCAGTGGATCAGCTCGAAGAGCAACCGCAGTGCCCTGCAGCTCATGTCCGACGAGTGCATGCAGGGCCTGGACATCTTCAGTGCCGACATCTACGAGAAGCTCAAGGAGGAGGTCAAGCAGATCATCAAGATGGCCAACCAGGGCGACGTCAAGGAGATCAAGGGCCTCGGCGACCGCCTGTGCAAGCTGGAGGAGTTCAAGTTTCGCATCAAGAAGATGGTGAACGATCAGAAGGAGCAGGCCCTGGCTCTGCAGCAGAACGAGGCTCGGGCGCAGAATCTGCGCGACAACTCCGTCCTGCCGGATCTCTGCCTCTCGCATCGCTCCCAGCTGCAGGTGATGCTGGAGAACCACATCAAGATCCGCGAATACTGCCGCTGCATAGCAAACTCAAAGGACGAACTGGGCTGGAATCTGCACACGCGCCTGCGACGGATCGTTTGGATCGAGAACGGGATGAGCGAGTTCGACAACCGGCTGCTGTTCAATCATCGGTGCCTGCGGCGTGCCGAGCGCCACATTAGCATCATCGAGCAGATCCACAGGGCACCGAGCACCTATGTGGCCGCCGTGGCGGAGGTGGTGCGCCGCAAGATTTTCTCCGATGAGTTCCGCCAATGGGCCACCCGTCTGTCCGTGGACTTTGATCGCATACACAGCGAGGAGCTCCGCCGAAGGACGGAGTTTAATGCGAGCTTCGAGGGCCACTTTCTCAATATCCTGTTCCCCGGCATGGGCGACATGCCGCCAGCCTTTGCAAACGAACATCCGCTCAACTTTGACACTCGTCTGCCGCCGCTTAGTCGTGCGGACATGGAGCTGCTGTCGTCGCAACTACCAGAGTTGGCTTCCCAGCTGCAGTTGCCCGATATGAAGCCTGTCATAGAGTTCTTTGTCCAGCGCGCCGGCAAGGATCAGCAGGAGCCGGAGCAGGAACAGGAGCCACTGATGGCAGCACCCCGTTTGGCGGAGCTGCAGGCGCTGGCAACGGCCTCCGATTGCGAAACGGACACGGAAACAGAGTTCGAAAAGCTAAGCTCCACGTCCAAGTGTGTGGCCACCTCAACCTCCACCAGTTTGGTGGAGCAGGTCGCTCGTTCCACTGCCACCGAGGAGCTGCTCATGCTCAGTGCTGGCACTTTAACGGAAGAAAATGGCGGCAGCCTACAGGGGATGCGCAGCACCCTGGAGAGTATGTCAAAGTTGGCGCGGGCGTGCCTCTCTGAGGCTCGCTCCAATCTGAGCGCCTTCCGCAGTGATGCCGCTGGCTACCAGGAGGAACTCCAGTCCGAGCTGCATCTCCTGCAGGACAAGTTCAACGTGCTGCGAATGCAGTGTCAGGAGCGCGAGCAGCGTTCGAACGAGCAGTTGGAGGAAATGCAATTGAAGCTGCAGCTGGCGGAGCAGGAGAAGCAGGCGGCGGTGGCCCAGGCCCGGGAGCAGCTCATCCATGAGCACAAAACGGAGTTAGAGTCGCTGCGGTGCCGCTTCAAGCTGATGACCTCCATGGAGCGTTCGCCGTCGGACAGCAGTCTCGAGAAGCTGGAGCGTCCGACGAGCAGTGCTAGTGTAGCCAGCGCCGGCGTGGACATTGACCATCTGTTGACGCAGCAGCGCCAGGAACTGACCGCCCAAAGGGAACGCGCCATTAGCGAGGCTGTTGAGTCGGAGCGATCGCTGTGGCAGTCGCGACTCCTGCCCCTGAACTCTGAATCTGTGATGGCCAATGTGGGCATTCTGAAAGACATGCTGGCGGACAAGGAGCGGCAGCTGGATCAGCTGCGTGAGCAGAACAAGATCCTCACCCAAGAGACGTACCAGCTGAAGACGCGTCTTGAAATGATCACTAACGAGGACGGCAACAGCTGGTTAAAGGAGAAAATCGACTACCTTAACAGGGACAAGTGTCGGCTGGAGGAGGAGCTCAGCCAGGAGAAGAACCGGCGTCAGGAGATGGAGACCAGTGTGGCGGCCATGAGGAGGTATGTTTACTATGGAGGTTTTAAGCCAACATATTGCTAAATTCCGTTTACTCTTAGCTCCATTTACGATCTGAATGTGGTGGGTGGTGCCCTGACCCGTTCCAAGTCCAGTGGCACTTCAAGCCACCGGGCCATCGCCCTGGAGGGCTGTGCCCGCGGCGATCTTGTCTTTGTGGTGTGGAGCATGCGCCATGCCCAATTTATGGTCGTACAGGACTCGCTCACCCTTTACTTTGTCCACGCCGACAGCTTGGCTGGACTACAGCTAACCGCTCCGGCTCCGGCTCCGGCTCCCGTTGGGGAATCCTCCTCTATGGCTGTGGCAGAACTGAATCAAATCCCGCTGCCCTATTATGCCATTGGGCGGGTCATCGACAAGGAGTACTGCCAGGCGCGAAAGGTATAGTTCTCTTGCTTGAATCTCTAACTGAAATCTTAAATGCGGCTTCTTTTGCAGGATGACAATCGCTATCGCGTCAGCAGAGGCTCCAAGTTCTATCGCATTAAGCTGGCGCCGTTGACCTCGCGAAATGCAGCGCGGCGGGAGCGCTTAGAGTGTAAGTCATTGTGAACTCTCCAAATAGCATAAAAACTAATCGCATTTACTTTTGTTTTTTTTAGCCAGCTCGTCCACCGCAGCAGCTGTGGCCTCGCCCAGAGATGTCATCGACGCTGCTCCCAGCAATAGCAGCAGCAGTGTCTATCAGAGCTTCAAGCAGCGTACGGTGAGCATTACCAGCGTGAATGAGGAGGATGATGAGTCGGCCTCGCTGCTTAGCGAACGCTGTCGCTACATTAGCGTCAGCGAGGAGGATGAGTTGCATGCAGCTGGAGGAGCAGCAGTGCCTGTATCTGCAACATCACCAACAATAACTGCGGCAGCAACGGCAGCAACTCAAGCACAGTCTGTGATAACAGAGCAGCCAACGGCATCGAGCAAACTTAAATTGGATCTTCTGTTGGCCTCTGCTGATATAATAACACAATCCCTTACACCACAACCACCACAAAAACAACAACAGGAACCGGAATCAGATCAAATTGAGGTGATGAAGAGTGCAGCGCTTGTGGCTGAAACCATCCGGCAGTCGGAGGTTGCGGAACCGGAGACCATTACCATTTATGTACCGCTCCCCAATCTCCCAGTAACAGGAACAGTAACCACAACGACAACCCCCACTACAAGTGCTACCAGCGTCCTGGCCAGCCTTAGTGTTGAGCCCATGCTGCCAATGTCCATTATTGGCACGGCGACGGCCATAAGCGAGGACTCGGACGAGTATCGATCGCTAGAGGGCAAGGATGACGATGCCGATGCCGATCCGGATCCGGACGATTTTCCCATTTCCGAATAGTGGGGCTTAGGCTTACATTTACAAACTGCAAGCGTACATACATACATATATGCATAAGTGGAGTGTGTATCTCTAGGCTAAATCTCTTTAACTCTATGTAGGAACCAACAAAAATAGATAAAACCCCCATCAAGTAAGCCACAGGTCAGGCCACAGCGACATCAACACACACAACTATAAACACCAACAGCAACAACAGCAATGTGGAAAAGATATATACTTAACTAAATCTAAAAGTTTACCAAGTGCAGAATATATATTCGAGTATATATTCGAATTCGAAACAGAAACAGAAACAGAAACAGAAACTGAAAATAATTGTTCTAATAAATGTAGAGTCTATGTCTACATTAAAATATAATCTAATCAAACTTGAATCACACACACAAAGGCAAACACAAGACCGCAAAACACCAAGTAAAATAATTTCGAAAATTTTTATTTCAAATAAAAATAAAAATAGTAACGTACTCTAACAAATTTACCTTTTATAATCAAAAACAAATCACTTACATTGGTAGTTTTCGGTTAAAAATCTTCATTTTGCTTTCGCTTCATTTCGTGCCAAGAAAAAAATATTTCGTTTTCCAAGTCACATTATTAATTTCGTAGCAAGTAAAGGAAACTTCAAAAATAAGAAAACAAAATTATATATTTTTTATAGGAATTTTTAAAAAGGCGTAGAACACACACATACCCACCACCACCCCAATATTAACACACACAAACACAATATTTTTGGGGCTCAGCCTGCAAAAAACAAAGTTTTATGCTCAGCTTACACCTATCTAACCCCCCGCCCCCACCACCAACACATAAATCCCAAAAAATCAAAAATCAAAAAGCTCTACTCTCTCTACTGTCCCCGTATACCTAAGGAACTTTGATTTTCTTACCTTTCGTGTAAATAAGTAAGAACGAATAGTTATATTTATGCCTTTGATTCATAACAAGGAAACACTCTTGAAAATTACAAAAAACAAAATAGATATATATACACATTTAATAATTTATGCGCCAATGAAATCCGATAATTTTCAACGCAGTGTAAATAAAATCAAACAAAAAAAGTAAAAAAAACATTAAAAATACATTAAACAAGTTAAAAGGAGCGTATGTAAGACGATGTTGTGTAACAAAAGCGAATCGCAAAATTGTCAAGCTTACAAAACAAAACAAAAAAAAAAAAACAGTGTAAAATCAAAAATCAAATAAAAAATTGTAAAGATTTCAAAACTATATAATACTATACTGTTTTAATTCACAGCCATACATTTTAATGGCCTTTTCAAGGTGTAATTACAACTGCAACCTATAGTCGAGAGTGCTGGACTGTCAGACTGAAATTTATATAGCATTTTTATATTTTTATATAAATGTGTAAGCCTAGGTCATACGGTTGGACCTATCGACATAATTTTTTTTAATAAATGCTTTTTGTTTTTCAATAAGAAAGGATTTCTTAATTGGCCTACTAAAAATCTGGAAAATTCGCATTTTCCCAATTTTTGCAAAGTACTTTTAATGCAGCTTTGGCCATCCGTTACCAAGCAAACGCATATCTTAGCGGGTAGAATATCTGCTGGAGTCCGCGGTCCGTCTTTTTTGTTGCATTCTTTTCATTATTATACCCGGTACCCATAGGGTACAAGGGTATTGTAATAATAAGTTAGTGCGAACCGAGAATGTATGTAACAGGCAGAAGGAGGCATCTCCGACCCCATAATGTATATATATTCTTGATCAGCGTCACCAGCCGAGTCGATTTAGCCATGTCCGTATGTCTGTCCGTGCAAAACAACAGATCTCAGAGACTATAAGGGCTAGAGCTACCAAATTTGGTGACAGCATTGGCATCTGTTGCACGCAGATCAAGTTTGTTTAAAATATTTTTTTTTTTTGAGTTGGCAGGACGGTTGACATCTGGCGGTAATTTCATGTCAATGTCAGTATCAGTACTATATTTACGCTTGTGTTTATCAAACGATCAAGAGTGCATTTGTCGATTTTTACAATGTCTGATTTAATTGAGCAGAGAAGTGCCATTAAATTTTGTTTGCGGAATGAAATTGCGGCTGCGAAAACGTTGAGGATGTTGCGGAAGGCCTTTGGTGATTCTACCATGTCCCAGAAAAATCTTTATAAGTGGTAAAAAGACTTCAAAGAGGGTCGGGAACGTGTTGATGACTTGGAGCGCTCCGGACGGTTAAATCAAGGTTATGATGACAGTTTTTTTCGATTTTCGTGGTGGTATGAATTCCTTCCACCTGGCCAAACTGTTAATAAGGAATATTATTTGAGCGTTATGCGTCGTTTGCGTGAAGCAATTCGTCGAAAAAGACCAGAATTATGGGCCAACAACTCCTGGTTTTTGCATCACGATTATGCACCGTCGCACACTCCACTTGTTCTTCGTGACCAAAATAGTGTTGCGTCAGCATTTTTTTTTATGTCCGTGTGCTATTTAATTTCACGCACAATGCTTTGGGTACCTGGTATATCACAGTCGGTCACACTCGACTGTAGCTTTCTCACTTGTTAAATTTGGTTTTATATCGTTATATAAGCTATAGTAGAAATATTCGATTTAAAGTAAATACACAACCTAAATAAATAGAATTGTGCGGTCGTTTTCTTAAAATCACTGTGGACGGCTGTCCACGTAGTGACGATGAGCACCGAGACTGTGGTGCGCAAGGAGACTACTATATACAGCCGTAGAATTGAAAACCTGCTACGATAGTCCGATCAGAACCATTTATATCTTGATCGAAAGGTATTGTAAACCTCTTTACAACTGCATACTAAGATTTTTCAAAACTGATTAGTTTAGGAGAAATGGGAGTGAAAGTGCCAAATTGAAAATGTTGAAAATTTGAGCTATTGGGGCCGGTGGAGCAAAACTCAACACATTTTTAATGTTGTTGTGATCTAGCTTCACATACGCGTCGAATGACACCTCAATCATCCCGATCCGATACGCCGTTCAAAAGATATTCAATAAACAAGATTTTAACAGCCTTTCCGAAATGAGAACGTTTGTCCTGTTGTTTGTCTGTCTTGTCTCTCTGGTTGTGTGTCGATTTTTTTGTTTTAGAATCCTGGAACTACTTTTATTTTATTAAACAGCTCGAGCTGAACATTTTTTGTTCTACGACTTTTTGGTTTTCCCGCTAGTTTGGCGGGAAAATAGCTAAAAAAGCTAGATTTCCCGCGCCCATAACTTCTAAACGACTAAAGCTACAGAAACGTGATATATGTCGTTAGAAAGGTATTTTGAAAAAGTTTTTAATTAGTTTCAAAATCGACACGCTGCCTGTTTTGCCTTTTTTAATTATTCAGCTAAGTGCCGATTTTAAAACTAATTAAAAACTTTTTAAATATTTTTGTTTAAATAACTACAATATTACAATACTCGTACAATCAAAATTAATCGTCACAAAATTTTGTATCAGAAATTTTTTGGGTTGAATGTGCTATCGTCACTTTACTCTCACCTCGTTAAGAGGTGTTTTTATTTGATTAAACAACAACGATTTTGTGTCTTCTTCTTCTATGTATGTTGAGAATGCCAGTGTGCGTGAGTGCGTGTTGCTCAACTTGGGTTTTGCTCAATATGTTCCTAGCAACAGTTGTCTTCATTTGTAAAAATGTTCTTTTTTCCCATGTTCATGTGCCATCGGTCACACTCGACTGTAGCTTTCGCACTTTTTCTGAATGGCTGGGTGGACTTCATTTTTATACCCGGTACCCATAGGGTACAAGGGTATTATAAGTTAGTGCCAACCGAAAATGTATGTAACAGGCAGAAGGAGAAATCTCCGACCCTATAAAGTATATAATTATAAGTTCGCAACTCCGATTAAATACAATAATATAATTTTATTTTATTCAACTGATTGTTACAAGACTTATTTGTGAAGAACACCGACCTATTAGATTGAGGTCTCAAACTGAAATTAACTTGCTGATCTGATTCTGTTGACGATCAAGCCTCGGTCTCGAGCTTTTCGGGATTTGAGTGAGTTGTGAAATTGTTCTGAGGAAACTTTCGGTTTCTTTTGAGTGAAACTTTAATTACTCTTGGATTCAAGTGTCTTGACTCTTGGATACAAGTGCGCTCTTAGATTTTACGACTTTGGAATGTCTTTGGATTGAAATAGGAGTTTATGTGTTTGCGAGCCGAACTTTGATTGTCTTTGAACGTGTGAACGTGACAATTAGGGGGAGTTGTTTAGTCTACAGTTTTGGGTGACAAGCTGGGACTAACATTTGGGGATTTTCCGGTGTATAAGGGTGTATAATTCTAGGGTAGTACAGGGTATATTGTGGATACATAAAGTAATGGGTATATTCAGAGTGTTATGGGTCTGTTGCTTAAAAATATGCAGAGTCTTATAGGAATATGGACATGTCACTCCCCCAACCTTTGAATTTGGCCTGTCCTCAGGGCGATAACGTAGGGTATAACATAATATTATCTGCTGCAATATTTTCCTCAGTAGTATTTACATTCGTATTTGTTGCAATTGGTTGTTCTTCACGTTTAGAATATTTTACAATAAGTTTCTTAGGAATATTTTTAAATTTGTAAATTGAATATAATGTTAAACTTATTATAGTGATTACAAATGTGGTTAAACATATTATCTGAAATGTATTGTAATATTTTATATGTGATTCGACTATTTCTTTAGTTTGGATATATGACAGTGGTTCGAGTTTCGTGATATTGTTGTTAACATAAATTGATTGTGAATAATCTGCTATATTGTTGGATATTATAAACTCATCTAACTGTATAGTACAATTTTTTATTTTAACAATATTATTACCAACGATCGAAACTTCTGTGCTTATACAATTTTGATTTATAACTGATTTTTGTATATTCCATGTTAACAAAATATTTGGTTCGATGTAATTTATTTGGAAATTTCTATGGGTTTTTACATATTTGCATTTTGTAGGTTCTTGTTTTAGGATTCCAATTATGCATTTGTCAAAAATAATTTGACCTGTGTTTTTACTGAATACTTTATCTAAATAAATGTAATATTTATCAAATGTGTTTTCTGTTAAGATGTTATCAAATTCATCTGGATATGGAATTATTTCATATACAGGAGTTTTCGTTATTTCATGAGGAATTTGGGAAATTATCAAGATATCGTTCGTGTCTATTTTAAGCCAGGTTGATGTTTTTATTTTTAACAACTTTTCGGAATTAACTTGTTTTAAATAATCATGTTTTATTAATTTTGGGTTAAATATACCTACCTAGTTAACTGCATACCTAATTCTATGTCCTCTATGTATTCAGTGAATTTCTGGAGGTAAAAAATCAGAACTGCAGCTTGTGTTTCCATATTGTTAGATTCTTCAAGTTTATTTATTATGTCAAGTCCGTTATTAACAACTTCAATAATCATATTTAAATCATGATTTTGGATGGAATTATCTGATAGATTATTCATTTTTGTTTCGAGTTCTTCTTTATCGTCTTGATCTAATGTGCCAAAGAAATATTTATAAACTGACCTACCACGTTTAAAAGCCCGCGTTTGCTTCGTCTGATTATTATTAACCCATTCATTTCCCTTTCCTATTTTTCAACTAAATATTGGATTTGGACAATGTCTTGGATTTTTTTTTGGCTTCGTCCAGTAGGTTGTCAAATGTCGTTTCGGTCTTTGTTAAATTTATACTTAAATGGTGGTATTCAAAATTCGTTGGAATTTCCATTGATCCGATTTTGAATATCAGATATCCGTTTCTAAATGTCTGGTAATTACCTTGCAAATGTGGGGGAATAGGACGTTGTTGATATTGGTTTTGATTATTCTGAGAAGTTGTTGCATTAGGATTAGGATTTGAATTAGAATTAGAATTATAGTACGAACTTAAATTTCTTTGATTATCATAATATCTTTGATTGTTACCCGGATATCTTCCCCTATTCCTCTGATTTTTGCATCATAGAATCCTAACTCCATAGCTGCTTGTTTTAATTTCGGAATATTGGTTATGTCTTTTCTTGCTAGTGACATATACATGCGATCGGGAAGTTTTCGATCAATGGTAATATGAACTGTTCTATCCAACATTCTTGTATAATTTATTTGGTCTGATGGATCAGATTCTAATTCTAATTTGTCGAACACATTCCTGTATTGTTTTTCTAATTCTATTATAAACTTACTAAGACTTCCTCTGAATTGTGTTTCACCCAGCTTCTTGATGATTGTTTCATACGGCCTGTGATCTTTGAAGGCGACGGCTAAAGCTGTCTTCATTGTTACCCAGTTATTAGCTCAAGATTGTGCGACGGTTTCTGCTGCTGTATCGACGACCACTCTTCTGATTGCTCCGAAAATAACGTGTGCCTGTCTTGGTTCTTTGGTTGGATAAAGTTGTAGTAAATATTCAACTTCATTGATGAACCCTGAGAGTTTTCCTGGTGTTCCATCGAAGTACTGTAGTTCTTTGATCTGACCCAGTAACTGTACAGATGGATTTCTGATAACTGTTGAACTGCCATTTTGTCCTGGATTTGTATTTGGGTTTCTTAGAATGTTTTGTTTCTAAGCAAATTGGATTTTTAGATGTCTTATGACCACTCGTAGGTTTTACGTCACGTAGATACTTTTGCTGAATGTCTTTCTGACCGAATTGGATTTTTAATTGTCTGTGTGACTACACGTAGGTTTTATGTCACTGAAACTACACACGTAGATTCTTTTGCGGATCTCAATTTAGTTCACTTTATTCACCTCGCCGATCAAGGATTACTAGTCGTTTAGTTATATCCTTATAGTTGATCAGTACCGAAATTTAAAAGGACTTTTATTTTAAGATCCTAACGACTGCGCCAATTATAAGTTCGCAACTCCGATTAAATAAAAAAATATAATTTTATTTTATTCAACTGATTGATACAAGACTTATTTGTGAAGAACACCGACCTATTAGATTGAGGTCTCAAACTGAACTTAACTTGCTGATTTGATTCTGTTGACGATCAAGCCTCGGTCTCGAGCTTTTCGGGATTTGAGTGATTGATACATGTGCGCTCTTAGATTTTACGACTTTGGAATGTCTTTGGATTGAAATTGGAGTTTATGTGTTTGCGAGCCGAACTTTGATCTCAGAGATCCAAAATTTGGTGACAACATTGAAATCTGTTGCACGCAGAGCAAGTTTGTTTTAAAATTTGGCCACGCCCACTTCCGACCCCGAAAATAAAGTAAATAGATATAATAAATAAGTAGGCATTCGCGGACGTGTTCTGAAAATTTTAGTAAAATCGAATGGTAAACATGGAAGTTATTAAACAATAAAGATTCTGTGTATGCTTCTTCTTGAAGCTACGAGCACTATCAACATCTCTCTATTAAAAGCTAAGTACTCGCCAAAAATTGTTCCGAAACATTGAGTCAAAACGAGAGGTCAATAGTCACCATCTCGCTCTATCGCACTGCTTAGGAACACTTTTCGTGTGTCTGAGTACTTAGCTTTTGAGAGAGAGATGGTAATAGTGCAGTGCGTGTTGCTCAAAATGTCACTAGCAACATGTGTCTTTTTTAGGTGTTGCTCAACATGTTTCTAACAACTTTTGTCTTCATTTGTCAACATTTTCTTTTTTCCATGTTCATGTGCTATTTAATTTCAGCCACTCATGCTTTGCGTACCGGGTATCTTACAGTCGGTCACACTCGACTGTAGCTTTCCCACATTTTCTGAATGGCTGGGTGGACTTCATTTTTATACCCGGTACCCATAGGGTACAAGGGTATTATAAGTTAGTGCCAACCGAAAATTTATGTAACAGGCAGAAGGAGAAATCTCTCACCCTATAAAGTACATACATATATTCTTGATCAGCGTCACCAGCCAAATCGATTTAGCTATGTCCGTCTGTCCGTGTGAAACAACAGATCTCAGAGACTATAAGAGCTAGAGTTACCAAATTTGGTGACAACATTCGAATCTGTTACTCGCAGATCAAGTTTGTTTTAAAATTTGTCCACGCTCACTTCCGCTCCCGAAAATCATAAAAAACGTTATATAAGCTATAGTCGTGATTTCTGGCTTAAAGTAAGGAGACATAATAAATAAGTTGGATTTCGCGGACGTGTTAAAATTTAAGTTAAAACGGATGATAAACATGGAAGTTATTAAATAATAAAGTTTCTGTGTATGCTTCTTCTTCTTGTTGAAGCTACGTACTCAGACACGCAAAAAGTGTCACCCTCTCGCTCTATCGCACCGCACTATTCAAATTCCCTTTAACCAGCCATTGTAAATAGAGAAAGCAGTTAGTATCCTCACGGAATTAGTATATTTAATCAGTTAAAAACAGTTTTGGGGAACGGGACAAACAAATGGACACACACCTGCACAAAATGCATTGCAGGCATCGGAAACGATACCTTTTTTATACCCTTGCTGAGGAAATTATAATTTTGACCAGATGTTTGCAACGCAGTGAAGGAGGCATCTCCGACCCCATAAAGTATATATATTCTTGATCAGCATCACCAGCCGAGTCGATCTAGCCATGTCCGTCTGTCTGTCTGTCCGTCTGTCGGTTTCTACGCGAACTAGTCTCTCAGTTTTTGAGCTATCGAGCTGAAATTTATAGCATAGTCTTATTTCTTTAGTACGCAGTATATACGTCGGAACGACCGAAATCGGACTACTATATCCTATAGCTGCCATAGGAATGATAACGAAATTAATGTAAAAAATATTTTGACTTCTCTGTTTTTCAACGTATTACGGTTTTAATTTCATTAAGATCAGACCACTATATCATATAGCTGCCATAGAAGCGACCGGTCGATTTATATGAAAATGTAAAGTTCTACATGTAAAATGTAAAATTTACAAAATTCGATGTTTTTTCAACATTACTAAAATGGTTCGATTTTCAATGATCCAATTGCAGACTGCAAGGGTATACCAACTTCGGTTTACCGAAGTTAGCTTTCTTTCTCGTTTTTATTTCAATGTGTTAATACGTTTTGCAGCGCAGTGAGCAAGTATATGCCAGCTATAGAATATGATTATTTGATTTAAGTCAATCATAAGGGATATAAACATCTGACCAAAGTTATAATACTTCCCCAGGGTACTTTATTATTATAGCGGGCGAAGCCCCTATGGGTTGCTAGATTCATATATGTATATTTTCTTTATACCGAAAATAATGACTTTTATATATAGCTTAGCTATATGTTTTCTTGATTTTCAGGGAAGGTAGTACTATAGATGTGGCCAAATTTTGAAACAAATTTGCTCTGCATGCAACAGATAAGGATGTTGTCTTCAAATTTGGTAGCTCCAGTTCTTATAGTCTCTGATATCGTTGTTTCATACGACAGATGGATACTATATACATAGATAAATCGACTCGCCTGTTGATGCTAATTTAGAATATATGTATATGTACATACTTATGTATATTAATGGGGTCAGTTATGCTTCCTTACATTTTCAGTTGGTATTCAGTTATAATACCCTCTAATTACAACAAGAAAGGAAAGCCAAAGTTTGTATACCCTTGCATACTGCAACCCTTACTATGACAGATAACACTGTGGACGACAGTTCACGTAGTGACGATGACAAAGATATAGTTAAGACATTGACTTCTAACAGATTGATATACATATAAACATTTAGAGGTCTTACCGATTATCATAAATAGGCAGATACTTTTACCGATCGCTCCAATGGCACCTATATGCTTTTTTTGATCTAAAACAATAGAGCTGGAAAATCATCGATGTTTACGTACATCGATGTTTCGATATTTCTAAGAAAAAAACATCGATGTATCGATACATCGAAGTTTTTTAGAGTAGTGCATAATACATATGTATGGAATGGAGCGAAATTAATATTATAAAAATAAAAAAACAAGAAAGGAAGCTAGCTTTGGTAAGCCGAAGTTTGTATACCGTTGCAATCTGCAATTGGATCATTTATAACATTTACCTACACAATTTACATTTTACATTTTCGTATAAATCAACCGATATAGTGGTCCGATTCCGGTCTTTCCGACATATATACTAGCTGCAATAGAAATAAGACTATCTGCAAAGTTTCATTCAGATAGCTCAAAAACTGAGAGACTTTATTCGAGATCCATATCTTTCTCTTTTTTCTTTTTAAACAATTCAAAATTAAACTTAAACAGTAGTAGGTATTCAGAGAAAACATCGAACATCAATGTTTAAAAACTTCGATGTTTCAAATTTTGGGAAAACATCGATGTATCGATACATCGCCGATGTTTTTTCCAGCTCTATAAAACAATATTTTTCAGGGCGTAATAAATAAGTATATCTCGAGTTATGTTCCTATATGTTGAAAAATAACGATTCAGATTTTCATATTAATTTTCCGATTATTCCTATGTCAGCTTGACCCGTTTTCATAAAATTTAAAATAATAATTATAAGACCATAAATAATAAAAAAGTTTTACATTTTCATATAAATCGACCGCTCGATCGCTTCTATGGCAGCTATATGATATAGTAGTCCGATCTTAATGAAATTAAAACCGTAATTCTAGAAGCATAAAAAACTGCTATATCTCAAAATTTATAGAAATACGTTGAAAAACAGAGAAGTACACATTTTTTTTACATTAATTTCGCCATCATTCCTATGGCAGCTATAGGATATAGTAGTCCGATTTCAGTCGTTCCGACATATATACTGCGTGCTAAAGAAATAAGACTATGCTGACAATTTCAGCTCGATAGCTCAAAAACTGAGAGACTAGTTCGCGTAGAAACCGACAGACGGACAGACAGACAGACGGACATGGCTAGATCGACTCGACTGGTGATGCTGATCAAGAATATATATACTTTATGGGGTCGCAGATGCCTCCTTCACTGCGTTGCAAACATCTGGTCAAAATTATAATACCCTCTGCAAGGGTATAACAACAACGGTATAATTTTATTTTCTATTAATTTCCCGCTTGTTCTAATGCTATATGGTATAGTCTCCGTCTTATACAAGTATACTAACTGAAATACAAGGAAGACTATCTGCTAAGTTTCATTCATATAGCTCTTGATCAAGAATATATGTATATACTTTATAGGGTCAGAAATGACTTCATCATTGCGTTGTAAACTTCTGACTAAACTTATAATACCCTGCAGGGCTATAAACATAAAACAATTAAGTTTTTATACTTTGTACAAGAATAATTTATTAGGTGAATAATAATATAAATTATTATTATTATAAGTACAGATTAAGATTATGATTGTTATGCATACTTTCGTATCGACTATCTAGACGGTAATTATTCGGTGGTACCACAAAAATCCCCATGATTTTGAGATCCATTAAAAATGTGAGCAAGAGTGATGTTGGACTTCGTAATAAGGAGCCCAATTTAAATACTTTTGTAGACCTTTTTTAATGTAACTCAAAAGCATTGAGATTTCTGGCATACCTTTGTGATCATTGAGCTTTGCATAGAACGTGAGTCAGAGTCGAGTCAAATTGCTCTTTGACATAGTCCTCACAATTAGTTAATAATTATATATGTATGTTAGCTGAATAATAAATTGCACATTTGGCCAAAAGCTAATTGGCGAAGGGATTTCACATGGATATCAGCTGGGTTTCTGGGTTTTCGTTAGCGTGATAAATTAGCCTTTTAATTTGTGCTTCGTTGGGCAAGCTTAAGCCCGTACAACCACATATTTATATATACATACATACATATTCGATATAAAGGCAACGCCACTGCTTCAGTCTCCGTTATAGAAAAGTGGGCAAGGTAAGTACATACAAATTTAATATCTAATTAGGCCACTTTATTTAAGAAACAACTAGTGCTTGCTTGTGCTCTTGTTATTATTTTGGCTTCTTTGAATCTCTTGTTAGAAGTGCAAGCCGAGTACTTATTTAGGAGCATTAAAACTGTTTTCAGTGAGTATTGTAAATTAAATACAATTCAAACTACATTAACATGATGTAATGAAAAAACATTATTGGTAACTATTAACAGGTTTTGGGCATTGTAATAAATATTTTGGGTTCTCATTAGGGACAATGTTAATGTGAAGCAGAGGTTTTGTTTAATTTCACATTAAAATATAATAATTTTTTAGCTTGAGCGTGAACTTTAAGCTCTAAAAACCATTATTCAGTTAAACAAAATTAAACTAAAATTTACACTTTGTAAGTCCATGTTGGGAAAATTCTTTGAAAATATTTAAATCGGACCCGGCCCGACGACAGTCTTTGACCTAAATGAGTATGATAGATATTTTTTATCTTTCATATAGATAAAATATATATATATTAAGCTTCTCTCAGTGCAAGAGTATTCCCACTTCGTCGTTGTCGTTGTCGGCTTCGAAGATCCACTTTGCTGCCTCTCTCTGATTATTTTTGCTGGCTCCGTAAGCATGTCTGAACCACATCACGCGGTGTCGGAGTCGGAGTCTGGGCAAGACTAGTGAATGGCTGTGGTTGCATCCAACGGTTGGCTGGCCACCCCGGCCCGGCTACGACTTCATTAGGCTCCAAAATAATTAAGCGTTAAATATGCTCCAGTTATTAATTTGCCATCACGGTCGCTTCCTTCCATCCATCCACCTGATCCGTCGACGATGCTCCTCCTCACAATATACCGCATTTTTTAAGCACTATTTTGCGCTTCCGGGCCACGCTAGATCCATGGCCCTTTTTGGCCGGCCGGAGCACAATGGTGCCGCTGCTGGACTTCGTGAAGGTTGGACTGAAGGCGCTGATTGTCGGCGTGCTGCTGCTGTAGGGTGGATGGCTGGAGTTTTGCTGGTTTCCGGCGGCCTGGTCGTAGCTCTGGGTCATCAGCTGATGGCACTTGGTGGCCAGGTAGCGGAAAACGGACGCCACATTGATGTCCTCCTTGACGGAGGTGCGTATCAGGCGGCAGTTGAGCATTTTGGCCAGCGTTTCCACCTCGTCAGCGGTGACCACTGCCTGATCAATCAAATCGATCTTGTTCTGGACAATCACCGTGGGTATCTCATTGCACTCGTTCTCCACTTTGCGCTTCCAATCCTTGATCGCCTCAAACGAAGCTCGATCTGTCGTGGAGAAGACCAGCACGGAGGCCTGGGCTCCCCTGTAGTAGGCCTTGGTGATGCAGTCAAACTCCTCCTGTCCGGCGGTGTCCCATAGCATAATGCGCACATCCTCGCCGTCGATCTCGATCTGGCGCTCCAAGAAATCCACACCGATCGTCTTCTTGTAGTCCTTTGTAAATATACCCTTGCAGTAGCGCTGGATCATCGATGACTTGCCCACGCCACCATTTCCCACAATGACCTGTGAATAAAAACATTATGTAAGAGTTTTGTGAGTTAACAAAATGTTAATTAAACGAGTAGCTGAAAAAAAATAAAACAATTTCAATTATCTTAGGAAAATAGCTGGTTATTTACATTATCTTAAACTTTCATAGCTATCAACAATCGAATACTGATTACACACATTAGCTATGCCTCACCAAAAAAAAACTGTACTTTAAAGTACTAAACATTTCTTAATAAGATGCTTATTAATTTACTTTAAATACTATACCAATACTTGGCAAAAATCACTAAAGCGAAAAACAATAAGGCTCTAAATTTAAGCTAACGCGATATGTTATCGAACTATCGATGTAAATTCGTATAAAAATAATACTCGAAAGTATACAATTGAATCTATAGACTCTATGGTATAGAGTATAAAATATATACTAATAAGTAAACATTTGATATTATTATGTATTAACTCTATACTAAACTCGTTATACTGCTTGAGTATATTTAAGACAACGCGTATATCTAAACTCTTGGTTTTATTTTGGGTGTAGAAACTGCAGCTTGTTCTTGACATGATCGTTGTGATCTGAGGAAAATATAATCGAGTTTTGATTTGTTTATCTTTATTTTTTCCTTGATTAAATTTGTCACAAAGTCTAAGCTATGAATCTAACAGTTTTCGAAATGCCTTGTCTGCGCTTTCTATTCGATACTTAAGAAACTGTTAGCCATTTAAGTTAATTAAACGCAATCAAACTTAGCCTGGCTTTACTCTAGAGTTGTATGCGGAATAAAAACCAATTTGAAACAATTCCAGAAAGCTATTAGAAGCGAGAGGAAAAACCCTAATTGAACTAGAATCTTAGTCCATGCAGTTTTGCCATTAGCATCATCCATGGAGACTCCAATACAGATTTGATCTCTCAGGTGCCAGTGCCATTCACTCGCTTGGTCGCTCCAGCCATTCATCATTCTAATGGAGAAGATGCACGTAGCCGGCTGCGCAACTTACCACTTTAATGGCCAGCTCGATATCATCTTCACGCATGTTAGTGTAGTTGTACTGCGACTGGGAGTGCGACTGCAGAACGGTCGCAGCAGCTCCGCCGGTTGCCGATTGGATTAAACGCATCTAAGCCGGCAGGTGGGCGCCGACGTTCGCCCAGGTGTATTTTCCAGCTCTCGCTCTGCCTCCGGTCAGCTGACTGCAGCAGCAGAGGCACGCGATTCGGGCAACAGGTAGATCACAGGCAATCGTAGTTGCGAATTTTTGGGTAAGTCCACTTTTCCGCAGCTTTTCACTTTTCCCCCAAGTTTTGCGTAAGCCTAGCGATTCACTTTCTACGCATTGATTTCACCAAATTCGAACTGTGGAACAGAAAAAGAAAAACCAACTCTTCAGCGACATTTCAGACTTCAGATGCAAACAAATAACACAGTCAAGCCTCTTCAACTCTTTTGAGCCAGTGACCAACTATGAACATGTACATTTAATGCTTCCCATTTTCGAGTCAAGAAGTATTTAAATCTATTAAAATTCCTTTAAAATATCGCTTTACTTGTGAAATAAATCTATTAAAATACCTTTAATACTTGTGGAATATTAACTATCTCTTGTACAAGATTTCAAAACTGGGTAATATGGAAAATATTATTTAACAATAGGCGTTTATTTCAACAGGAAACTTAAACGTTCTATACAAGAAGTTAGTATTTTCTTGGATTAATACTGGGAGTTAAGCATAACCGGACATCTTTACCTTAATCCGAAGCTTCCAAATGGTTTAATGCAAATATGCAAACTATTGGATTTAAATTGCATGAACATATTAATATTAAATGGTTTCTACTTTAATTTAAATTGTGACTGAAGTGACTAGCGCAATAATAATAAGTGTAAACTTTAAGCGCTGGGCTAAGAAATAAAAATAAACGTAAACTTAATATTTATTAAAAAAAGGGAAAATCGACAAATCGACTTTGAAAAGTTGAAGCTATAGAAGGTTGACTGTAAAAAAAGATTTTCTTTCATTTTCACATTCACATCAACCGGTTTTCAGCGGTGTTTTTTTTTTCTTCTTTTTTTATGTTTTTCTCATTTTTTCTCTGACTTGGACCCGTGGCCGCCGAATGGGGCTTCTAAAAAGACGCAACCTGAACACCCAAACACACGCACGGTTACGTTGTTCAACAACAGGTGCTTCCACACACCTCACGCACACGGGAGGGCAGGGACAGGTGGAAGGGGTCTCGTCTCGTATTCTTGATTTGGTCTTGGGCTGTGGTCGTGGTCAGTGGAAGAGAGCCGGAGATCGGCCAGTTCCTAGCATTAGTATTCGCATTAGCGCGTGCTTATGAATTCTTTGAAAATTGTTCTAGCCTTTTCCTCTGTTTACAGTTTCTATTTGCCCTGCTTACCGCGATTCCGTGGGCGGAGGAGCGGCATACGTGGGTTAAGATCTGGCTAGCATCTGGACTGTTAATATGTATATCTGACCAAACACTGGCGAGACGCTAAATCCAATTGTTCTGCAGGTGAGTTATGGGTTTTGAAGGCAAATTAGTTTATTTCTATGGTTCCCGAAATAAAACGCAAGCTGCGGTTTCCCCTTCGATAGTACAATAAAATTTGACTATATATTTGGGTTAGATTTATATTTAAACTAGTTCTCTATTTAAATTCATTTTAGAATGTGGGTGTTCAGAATGAAGAAGAAGCCCATTTGGGTTAAATTAAATAAAAGTACTATGCTTTTCTTTATTTTGTTTTACTAATCTTTTTCCCTTTATACATTTGTAGTAAATAAGAACACGTTGATCTTCTCCCCATTAAAATAAATTTGTAAAATAAATATGTTTTTTAATGAAATTACTTTGTAGTCGTAGCAGATCTGAGCTTACAGTTTGGGACTCAAACTCTGTTTCCAAATTCATTATACATAAATAAAATATGGGAATTTCCCACCATCGTGAATAGACGTTCGTACGCTATAAAACACCCCACATTTTTTTTCTTAGTTTCTTTTTTATTTTTACGTAAATATATTATATCTACGCTTGGTGCAAAAAGTACCCTCGGTGGATATCAAGTTTTTTTTGTAATTGACAAAAAACATGCCCTAGCGAACACACAAAAAACGGCAGTGGGATCTCGGCTGCATGTAAAGAGATGCAAAACTCCGCGAATTTGAATGAAATAGTCAAGTAAAAAAATGTCGTTTTAAAAAGGGATAATGTAGCTTTAATTTAAGACCCCTCCTTCCAAATTTAACAAAGTACTTTTTTTTCGAAAATTGAAAAGGCAATCTCGCAAACACACACCGCGAACGTACACTTTTCCGCCATGTTTTTACCTCACGTTTTTGTATGAATAACTTCATATTTTCTTCAAAAGCAACTTATTATATACTTAATTGATATTAAAAAGAAGATTTGGTGGGAAAAAACAAACATTTTGAATGTTTTGTATACGAAAAATTAAATATAAAAATGCTTTTAAAAATACAAACATTTTAGTTTTTTCAGTTTTCTGGCCGATTTTTACATGAAAACACTAAGATATGTTATGTAACCATTGTATTATGAAAATGTTGATTTGAGTTTGAAGTTTTTTTTTAATGTATATACAATACAACAAGAAAGAAATTGAAGTCTGCAATTGGATCATTGAAAATAAATCCATTTTTGTAATGGTAAAAAAGTATATAATTTTGTCCATTTTACATTTTACATATAGAATTTTACATTTTCATATAAATCGAGCGATCGCAGCTATATGATATAGTTGACCGGTCTTAATAAAATTAAAACTATAATTCTTAAACCGTAAAAAACAGCTATATCTCGAAATTTAAAGAAATGCGCTTCAAAACAGAGAAGTTACAAGTTTTTTTTTACATTTATTTCGCCATCATTCTTATGGCAGCTATAGGATATAGTGGTCCGATTTCGGCCGCTCCGACATACATATATGTATACTGCGTGCTAAAGAAATAAGATGCTGAAAATTTCAGCTCGATAGCTCAAAAACCGAGAGACTATATTGCGTAGAAACCGACAGACGGACATGGCTAGATCGACTCGGCTGGTGATGCTGCTCAAGAATATATATACTTTATGGTGTCGGAAATGCCTCCTTCACTGCGTTGCAAATATCATGGCAAAATTATAATACCCTCTGCAAGGGTATGAAAATACGATGATGATGAACATTTTAGTTTTCGGGCGTGGTAGACCTTTTGCAGAAAATGCCCATATTTGAAATCAATGGTTATAGATAAATACACCTTGATTATTATTTTAAGAATGCTTAATGCGGAAAGCTTTGAACTTGAATTTGTTCGTATTTTGGCAAACAACGTTCGGCAAAACTAGTTTACATGACTGCAAAATTGTTAAAGCTTTCATTGACCCAAAAAAAACTACACACAAACAATTAATTAAGTCCCAGCATGATTTTTTCTGATTTTTAACGAAGCCGGCATTCCACACTTTTTACATTAATCGGACAAGTAACACCGGATTTGTATTTTTCAATTTCGTGTAATTGCCAATGTCTCATCTTACTTCTTCATTCGTGTCTTCGCCTCTTTCTCTGTATTCTTTTCATTCCAGAGTTAAACTTTAACCCACTGTGCGACCTTTCTTTACCTCGTTCTAATTCATCTAGCTTCTTCGCCTACTTCTGAGGAAGGTTCATATGCTACTTTCGTTTTGTTTTTTTTTTATTTCATTGTTATGCTAATTAAGGCCAGCGGTTATAGATTTAGTTCAATACGGCGACAACAAAAACAACATTAATAAGCGCAGCTTAGCATCAAATCCCAATTGTAAATGTGTGGGATGTATTTACATATAAATATTTTTTTTATGTTCAACTTAAATAACAAATAAAAATAAAATAAAAACATCGTAAAAAAGTAAAACAAAAGAGGTGTAATTATATTAAATGAAAATTATTTTTTCTTTTCGTTGCTTTTACTCGTATACATTAATAAAAAAATTATATTTTAATTTTACATAAACAAATAAAAGTGCAAAAAAAAATATATTTTAGTTTTTTAACTTTTTGGCTACGGTTGATCTTTCTGGAGAATTTCCCATATGTAAAATGTAAATGTACACTTGCATTCAAAACGATAATTGCTTTTGAAAAATTTTAATTGAATGGATTTTATTTATTGTTCTTAACAAGTTAAGAAAAATGGGTTTTGATTAGTCGGTTATTTGCATATAATTGTTTAAAAATCTAAGGGAATTTAAATAGATAAGCTTTTTAAAATAGCCATCAATTTCGATTATGATGTACAAATCTAGGATATTTGCCAGCATTTGTTAAAAACTATTAATTTGACTACAGCTGTATGTGTATGTGTGCATCAACTGCCGCAGAGCAAATTACAAATATAAAGCTCTGCACATCAATTTGCACAGTGGCAGCACAGTGCAATTATTTTGAAATTTGCCCAGAAACTAATAGATCAACAGCCGATTTTTTCTTCTTGGCCATTGTTGTGGAATGTGGATTCTAACTTGTCCATTTAAGTTCACAACACGAACACACAAACACATGCGCACGCGTGCACTCGATGCAAACACATACATGCGCACTCAGTGAAATGGCACTTGTTGCTGCCATGGAAGAGCGAATTTTCCAGGCTTCCAGGGAAAATATGCAAATGCTGCGCCGCACTACTTAAATCAATTACGAGCGCAGATTTATCCATTATTTAAATTATGCTTAAACAGAGTCACTCGCGCACTAACGGTACATCGCACAATGTCGCCTGCGCGCTGCTCTCCTTCTCCGTCGTTTTTATCTTTGGTCATATTTTTTCATATCTTTGCTCTTTTACGGCATTTTTTCACTGCACAATCGTGCTTTCTGGGTGAGAATTTAACGAAAAAAAGTTGGCGAAACACGAAGCTACAGCGCACAGCTCACACAGGCAGAAAATCGTAAACACGGCTTGGATGGGTTGATTGTTGCTTCGCAGATCTTCTTTGTGGCCAAAACGACGGAGACTGAGACTGAAGCCAAAACAACGGCGACAACGCGTGCGGAGCGCATTAATTAAAGACAAGACAAGCCAACGTACGAGCAAGCGAAGCTTGGGATCTCGGATTGACCCGTAGTGAAAGTCTAGTCACACACGATATCTTTTTTGACTTGGCTTTTTCCTAGGGCGCCAATTGACGAACGAAGGGAGGGGAAAGCTGAAACACGATCTGGAGAGCCCACCTGTTGATCGACGCGTTTTTTCGGTTTGAATGGCTGAGTAGATCTGGGAAAACACTGTCTCGATTGGCTCGATTCCTTAGAGATGGTACATAAAACTGAGGACCGGTTTCATCACGATCTGCGTCCGATAACCAGGTCTAACACAGGGCTGCAAAGTAGGGTCAGCTGTATTTTTCAGAATTTTTCTGCAGTATTTATAGCATTATGACACTTCTGTAAAAACTTCATTAATTGGCGTATTCATTAGAGGCTTGACAGCATCCATAGGGTTTTACCTAAGTGCGAGCAAAACGACTATACGTCGCTTTCAATGAGAGATTAATACATTTATTGCTCATTAATTGGCAATCCCGATAGGTCTATCGAAAAAAAAATACCAGACAAAAAATGAGTTCGATAGAAAATACCGTCTGTAATGCATAAAATGTCATCTAAAAAGTATATTAATGTCTCATTAAGCCTAGTACTCAGGCAGTAAAACTGGTCGCTCGCCTAAAGGTACGTACTCACCAGCGCCTAACCCTTAGCTAGCTTAACGGGTTTCATATTTCTAGTGTGACCGGTTTTATGGTGTTCACCGAAAATCCATACCAAACGGCCATTCTGTCAGTTGTGTTTCAATTCAAATTAAACGCGGGCAAACGAACAAATTACTTAAATTATGCTGCGGAGTGTTGACCCGAGGCATCTTTATGTGTCTGGTCTCTTCCGTCTGCTGCTCCACCTCCTTGTCCAGTTGGCCGCTAGTGGGTCTCTCCGCAGTGTAGTCGTAAAACACCTGCGAAGTGTCGCCCTGCCCATTGTCATCGTTGGGCACATCCGCGTCCACGACAACTGCTGCCACGAAATTGGCCCTTAAGTCGCCGCGGCATGATCTCTATCCATGAGTTCTCCACGGAACCAGTGCTTATGCGTATCTAGGGCGGCGGCTGCTTGCCCAGTCGTCACGGGCCATTACCATTCCCGTTGCCACTTCCCGAGGACGGGCAGCTCTCATTCGCCTTCTTGTACTCCTCGTATGCTCTGAAGCAGCAGCATTTTGGGTTGGCAGCCAACTATGAAGAGGATCCCAATAGGTGACCACTGGTCATGGACTTGCAGGGAATGGATATAGCTTGTCTATATTTTTAAAATTCTGATTTTGGCCCTTTTATATTGCTCCAGCAGTGGCAGTAGCAGCTGCACGGCCAGGAGCAGCTCGTCCTCGTCGACGGAAATCATAATATAAGTAATTTATTCATTTGATTTGCTTATTTCCCTGTGAAATCACATATTTTAAGACTTCATTTTGTTTTAATATTTTTAATTTTTTGTATTTAATGGTCAAGATAGCATATAATTGGATCTTCTTTAATTGTATTATAAATAAATTAATTTTTCCCCGCCATAGGGTTTTGTTTCCAATTGCCTTTCTCAATTTCGCAAGGGTCGCGGGGAATTATCAAATATTTCCTTCCTCTCGCGCCACCCTTGCGAAGACTCAGCCGATTTAAAATATCTAGCGCGATGTTCATTCTAGTATATTCTAGTATTTCTGTTAGCTCATCTGCGTACCGACCTTGCTAATAGGGGCCGAAAAAGTGTATTTGTCTCTCGCTCGCACTCATTTGGTTGCTAAATTTTAGCGCTGGTGAGTACGTAGCTTAAAGGTGGTTTTTCACTAGAGGTGGAACAACATCGATGTTTTTCGATGTTTAAATAAAAAACATCGATGAAAAAAAATATCGACGTTTTTCGATGTTTTCATAAAAACATCGATGAAACATCGATGTTTTCAAGAAAACAGAAAAAAAAAGTCTATTACCTTGGTGATGTGACAAAAACATCGATGTTTCCTCACAAAACATCGATGTTCCCAAACATTTCAAAAACATCGATGCATCGATGTTTCTCCACCTCTATTTTCCACTACGTTTCTTTTTCCAACTATCGCACGAGAATCACGAAAAGCGGAAAAGGTGTTTCTACTAGGAAAAAGTACTTTTAGCACCCTCTTGAAGGGAAACAGCTGTTTTTTGTTTTGCTTTTGATTTGGCGGAAAATTTAATTTAATTCAATATTCAAAACAATGTTAACTAAGATTAAAAATGAAAGAGCTAGACTTTATTTTCTATTTGCGGCTAAGTAACAATAAATATTTCACGTGGTTCCGCCAGCCAGCCACGTGACAGGAGCCCTAAGACTTGCAGGAACTACAGCCCACTGGAATCTTTTAACCTGGAAACGCGGATTCTACCAACTCGGAGGCAGACGCATCAACCCTTCTCTTCTTATGGAAGTCCCTTATGATCACGAATTCACATCACCTTGCCCTGCCCAAGGAGGAGTACGTGGAGGAGAAGGGCAACTTCGAGTATCCGCCCCCGCCCCCCGACCGGCTCCTGTGCAGGCTCCGCCGCCGGTTTCGTTAGAACACGAGGAAGCATATTGGGAGAAGTAAGAGGATTCCTGCGCACCGCCGCCGACGCCACCGACGCCTTCTGTCCACAGGGCTCGGCTATCTGAAGTTGTCCGCTTTCAAGCTGAAGAAGGCTAAAAATGAAAGAGCTAGACTTTATTTTAGGCCCTGTTTCCACTACAGTTGCTTTTTCCAATTCTGCTTTTTGGCCAAAAAGGAACTTTTTCCCTTCGTATAAGGTATAGGAAACTAGTGGTGACAAAAATTATAAAAAAATTGATTTTTCGTGGTTTAGTTCGATAGTATTAATTATTTCAGTCGTTTTCATCCTATCGATCACTAGAAAGCTGTTTTTTTGTCTAGAAAGCTTTTTCTTAGTAGAAAAACCTTTTCTGCTTTTCGTGATTCTCGTGCGATAGTTGAAAAAAGCAACGTAGTGGAAAATACCCTTAGTAAAAATTTAGTGTTTTGCCAAAATTGCCGAATTGGAGAATGCAATTCTAGTAGAAACATGGCATAATAAAAGTTCATTTTGCTCGTGACAGTCGGAAATATTCGATAGTGCCACCTTTGGTTTGACAAGCACTTGGGCCAAGTTCGATTTTGCTCAAACCCGAAGCGCAAAACTGTAAATTGCACCGTTGTTTCCAGCAGCCGCAACAACAATTTACATACTCCGAGATGAGTAAAGGCGATCTAACGCGCAAAGTGCTCGGCGATCTGATCTCCGAGTCCGAGTGAGTGCATTGAGTGGTACCGAGTGCACAGCTGCACAGATGCCGACTTCCCCTAGTCTGTGTCTGCCATCTGAGGGCTCCGCTCTTTGATCCGTGGATCCGCTGATACGTTAATTTAACTTCACGCGTCTTGATCCTATTGCTTTTGCCAGGGCGCCCTACACGTCGGATAGCATTCTTCGCGAATTTCGTGCCACGGACGACAAGCGCCTGTCGGTCGATGAGCTTGTTGAAATACTGGCGACCATTAGCAAGAAACGACCCAACTGCGACGAGGTGACCGCCGAGGTCAAGCAGGTCTTGAAGAGGTGAGTGCGCTGATTCGTTCCATTTGATGAGCTCCATAACGCAGTCCTCCCTCTGTCGCAGCAAGGATCCCATGTACGCACTTCTTGTGTTCGTCAAGCGATACACAGAAGACGGTCTCACACCTCGTTCTAGTCTTAAGAGCAGCGAGATGGCAAGCATCACCTCGCCTCTGCAGAGCAAATCTTCTGCCGCATCCTCAGTTTCTAGGGCAAGCCTGACCGAGGTGCCGCACGAGTCACTGGGCCTTCCCACGTCGACACCAGTGTCGATAAGCCGCAAGTCGGCGGACTCTGGTACCAACGCCGCCTGTGGACTCTTCGCCACCCGCCCCTTGCCTCGCAGCCAAGGAAACAGCGAGGCGGACCGAGAGCGCGGCGACTTGAGTTTGGTAATTGGCCAGACCAGCTGCTGTCTTCCTTGGTCTTTCAACTAATTTCGTCTTCACAGATGAAGGAGCGCCTGCTGATCGGCGCATCCAACAAATCTCTAAGCACCTTTCGCCCGTCACCCACCGACAAGTCACCCAAAAAGAGCAGTCTGAAGACCACAGTACATCCGTCGACGACGGCGACTCCCACCGGCATTCCGGACGAGTGTCGAACACACAGTCTTTGGGACTATAAGAAAGTTAACGGCGGTAACAAGGTTTCGGATCCGGAGGTTGCAGCTTTGCCGGTTCAAAGCCAGCAGAACGTGATGCTCTCTCAGCTGCTGCATTGTTTCACGGGTATTCGAGTGCCCTTCATCGTGCCCATACCGCCAGATCCAGCCAGTGGCCTGGCTAGGTATAAAACTGAGTTCGCCGTTCACAGTCAGCTAGAGCGTTCGCTGGCGGAGCTTATTCGGGAAACCCTGCCACTAGCCTCGCACTTCGTGGGCATCCAGAAGATGGTCGCCGACACGGACGACCAAGGGCAGGTGATCAATGCGTTGAACGCGGCACTATCGGATCTCAGCCACGACTTCTACGTAAGTTAAAGTCAGTAGGTGACGCATTTCTTTCTAACTAGACTCTTCTTCACCCAAACTCTAGCTGCTACTCATCCAAGCGGAGAGAGAGCTGAAAAGGCAGGAATTGACAATGCAAAAGCTAGTCTACTACATGCAGCCAACGATGTGGGTGATGGAGGAGATATGGACGACGCTGTTTGGCTTGCAGCAGGGCGAGCTGCGTGGCGCCGCTGTGCTGACTCATCTGCACGGGCGGATCAAGCGTCTGGAAGGTGACAGCGAGGCTCAGACGCTGATTATTGGGCTGACCCGCAAGGCGGCTGAGCCGTACATGCGGATGCTGCAGTTGTGGATCCAAAAGGGCGTGATCGTTGACCGCCAGCAGGAGTTCCTTGTGGAAGATAATGAGGTGATTCATCGTAACGAGCTGCCCGAGCATTACTCGGATGGTTATTGGGAGAAGCGGTACACTGTGAGGCGCGACCACATCCCTTCGTTCCTCGAAAAATACTCGGACAAGATCCTGCGCACCGGCAAGTATCTGAACGTGGTCCGGCAGTGTGGCAAGCGGGTGATGCCCACCCAGCAAATGCACCTGGAATACGATCCGACCAGCGAGCAGCACGTGTCTGTGATAAACGATGCGTACTACTTTGCCGCCCGCATGCTGCTGGACGTGCTGCTGGCGGAGAACGATCTAATGGGCCATCTGCAGTCGGTGAAGCGCTATTTGCTGCTCAATCAGGGCGATTTTACCATGCAGTTCATGGACGCCTGCGATGATGAGTTGTCCAAGAACGTGGACTTGGTGCTGCCCATGACGCTGGAGAACCTTCTGGGCCTCACGCTGCGCCTCTCCTCCGCCCGCGACGATCCCTACAAAGACCACCTCCACTGCGAGCTGCTGCCCTACGATTTGGTCACTCAATTGTCCAAGATAATGGACAAAAAGGAGGAGTACTGGCAGACTCAGGATCGCTTGGACCTCAGTGGCCTCGAGTGTTTTGCTTTCACTTACGAGGTGAAGTGGCCTGTATCATTGGTACTCAATCACCTCGCTGTCTCCAAGTACCAGATGTTATTCCGCCAGCTGTTCTACTGCAAACACGTGGAGCGTCAGCTTTGCAAGTGGGTATAGAGACGCGAGCACCTTTCTGTATTTCTGTATTTTAATAACAATCTTATCATCTCACCCTTTCAGGATTTGGAAGGAGAACTCAATCGCAAAGAAGTTCTCGCCCATGGCTGCTGAGCTTTACAGGTCAGCGTTTACGCTCCGCCAGCGCATGATGAATGCAATCCAAAATCTAGAGTATTACATGATGATCGAAATTATTGAGCCCAACTGGCACATATTTATAGAGAAAATGAAGGCGGTGGAGAACGTTGACAACGTGCTGCTCCTCCATCAGGACTTTATCGACTCGTGCCTCAAGAACTGCCTGCTATCGGAGTCTTCGCATCTCAATCGTGCCATATTTAAGTTGTGCAAAATATGCCTGAAGTTTTGTGACTTTATTCAGGTGAGTCTACCAGTACTGATGCTGTCCCCAATGGGTGCTGCTCCTCTACATACAGACATACAACTTTCTTGTCTTGTTCTTTGCTCTGCTGTCACACACTCTTAATCCTTTCCACTCGCCACGCCTGCCACCGTCAACGACCAACTACAAATCTGAATCCGATCCCAAAACCCATTCATTTATTTCCTTGCACCGCACATGCAGCGCTCGCAGCGCTTCTTTCTGGACGCCGAGCTCAAGTCGATGGTCTGTGATAGCAGCGACGACAGCACCGACGAATCTGATCCTGAGTGCTCGCACCGGCCACAGGTATTATGGGCTTGTGCTTATCTTTTCCGTTTTCCGTTTTAGTTCCTGCATTATTTCGTTATTTTCCCGAAAAGAACCTGCAAGTTGTTTCGGTTTCAATACTTGTATCAATAAATTTGCATGAAATAAAGTACAAAAAGTGGTAAATGTCAGCTAGCACTAGAAAAACTCTCTCATGCTCATGCTGTGGAGAGTCCTAGATTAGTATTACCAAAGACCAATATAATCACTAAGATACCAAAAGGACATACATTTTATTTGCAATATGCAAGCTATTTATCAGCTGGTAACGAATATCCCGCTCTCTCCGCTCGCACAAAGTTGAGAGCGTAAAAATCTTAAAATATAATGACTTCCATGAGTTAGTACACTGCAGTGCCTTTCATCAACGATTCATCAACAAGTCATCAAAAAACTTCGATGTTGTTGATGAATACTGATGAAATTAACATTGGCATGTCCTAGGGTGTCAGCAGTGAAAAATGCATCGATGATTCATCAACTTTTCATCATCTTTTCATCAACATTTCATCGTTAATTCAAAACATTTTATCGAGAAATTGAGAGAGCGAGAAAGTCGGTTTCGACACGATTGAATGAGAGGGTCGGTTCGGCCGAAGCCGAAGTCGGCTCGTTGATGAAACGTTGATGACAACTGGTACTGCGGGTACAAACGGTTGTCGACGGTCGGCGTATGCGTACAAGAGAGCTCATGCCTCTAAAGCACTCTCTCTCTGGCTTTTGAACAAAACTTGAAGAGAGCCTGGAGCCAGCACGAAAAATTCAAGTGCAAAAATATCGTATGGCTTTACTCATCTTGAAGATTCTAATGTCTTTGGTATTACCATTTGAAATACAGACCAACAATTATTTATTGACCAAGGTTTGAGAATACTTTCTTTGATTGCATTTACCTAACATATTATTTTACTATAAAATCTAATATTGCGACATTTATTTATTTATTCATGCAGCCTACGTCATTTGTTTCAATATATATAATTTGTTTTCTGTGTTTTCTTTGTCATCTCTTAGCTGGAGACCTCGCTAGATCCAGCGGATACCTTTTCGGAGCGGGTGAAGCGATTCGATCTCGAGTTCACCGGGGTACTAATATCGTTCCTGAAGAAGATCACCATTATGGGCAAGGAGAACACGGCCGACCGCTTTATGAATCTCGTGCACCGCATCAACTTCAACGGATTCTACACGGATCAGATTGATAAGCTCTGCGTAAAAGATGCCATGGGCTAGGGCAAAGCCAACGCTGCCAACACACGGAAAGGAAGCAGAGAGAGCTGAAAAAACGGGAACCAAGTATTAAATAATTGAATTTAACAAAAATCATCATTCTCGTATGTCTTTTAATATGCAATTTTCACAAGCACAGGAATTGTTTCCCATTTAGCCTTAAATTCGATTATTTATGTTTAATTAACTCTTTGTAAACAAAAAGTTCACCTTGGATAATACTAAAAACAATTGTAAAGATGCCTGTTATCACTACTGAAGCATAATTTGATCATTAAAAGTTAATAATAATTTTTTTTTCTATTTTTTATTGTCGCGATTTAGACTATCCATTGTGAAAAATTAACTACTTGGTTAAAGTCGGAAAGTGAGGTCTCATATTAAAGCTACATTATCCATTTTTAGAAAATATTTTCCATTTCTTTTAGATTTGCGAAGCGTACCATTTCCTTACATGCAGCCGAAGACCCATTCCGTTTTGTTCGTGATGTAATTTTTTTTACCTATTAAAACAAACTAATATTCATCGAGGTTTGTTTTTGCACCAAGTGTGGAGTTAATATAATTATGTATAAATAAAAAACAAAGAAAATAATTTTGTAAAGAAATTTTTTAGCCTGAAAGCATTCAAATGTGTGTTCGCAATGCTGGGAAATGCCCATTGTCAGTTTTTTAGAGTAGTACAGCTTAAAAAAAAATAATAGCACCGCTGCACAGTGGACGGTCCCATAGGCCAACAATAAAAAAATCAATGTTTGAATTTTAAGTTCAAATGTTCGGCATCTAGTTGTCCATAAAACGGTGCTTTAAAATAGATTATTTGTTTTGTTTTGCTTCACACATTCGCGAAGAAAATGACAGGTAAAGTGATAGCACAAACCGTGCGGCCAATATTAAGCGTGTGCATCGTAGCTGCAAGCCCTGCAGAAATATATTAAAAAACTATATAAAAGCTAAATTAAAGTGATCAAACTAAAATGAACATATATGTTGAAGGTATTTACATTGTGTTTTAGTAATTTTTATTTGAATTGCATTGTTTGTGTGTTTTTAACAAAACATGTGCGTAAACCCTAATTGCTCTTGTATAACCTCAAAAAAATCAATTTTCAGATGTAGTAAAAATTGTTTAGCCAAAGACGCCCTTCAACGAAACTTTTTTTTAAAAATTGTTCAATATTTAGTTATTCTAAGTTATGAAAATAAGCTGCTACAATTTGCTACACTTAATGTAATCATGCATTCAATACCTCCATCTCGCTCCAAATTTCTATGTTTTTGTGTCGTTTTTTCGTGCGTTTCTTTCTGATTTTGCGTGTCTTTGTTTTGTGCGTGTCTTTCTGATTTTTCGTGACTTTGTTTTGTTCGTTTCTTTCTGATTGTTCGTGTCTTTGTTTTGTGCGTTGCTTATTATTGTCCGTGTTTGTTTTTTGTATTGCATTTGTTTTAATATTTTATTTTTTTAATCTGGTACTTATCATTTGCTATAGGAACATCGTATCAGTGCCAGATTTCGCGCAATTATATTTTTGATGTTTGGTGCTCTAGCAAGGGTTCAAGCGCTAAGAAATTTCAAGAAATTTTCAATTTGCAACAATCTGACATCGAAAATCACGGCAATGCATTTGACCATGGTAAAGCAACAATTTTACTTAAAAAGAATTTCTTCATTTTATAATGAATGTTCCCGGAATAAAAACTATATTAAACGAAAACACTCCGATTGGCTTTCCAAAACCGACAACATTTCATTAAGTTTGCAAGCAGCAGCACCATCTCAAAATCGTGGTCGGCCAAGAATTAACTATGCAGAATGTTCCCAAAGGACAAAACGTCGTCGTATTGCAGAAATTACAAAACAAAATGAGTCCGCAGGCGATGACTTACGTTCCGCAAGGCATCAAGAGCTGCCATCAATATTACCAGCCAAAATTTCTGCTGTAATAGATCTTATAACAGATGAAAATTTAACGAAGCATCAGTATATGCTAATAAGAAATTTTATGAACATAACAATAAACTCCGAGTTTTTACCATGTTATGACAGCATTGTAGACGAAAAAAAGAAAAGTTATCCCGATAAAATAATTGTAACAGAATCTGCTGCTGAAGTAAAGCTCCAGAGCTTATTAAACCATACAGCCACAAGAATTCTAGAGCTGCAGACTAAAGTTATTGAGGCGTTTGATGGGGACTTAGTAAATGAGTTGACATTAATTGGAAAATGGGGATTCGACGTTAGCTCGGGACATAGCGAGAATAAGCAGCAAGTCGAAAATAATAATTTGGAAGATGCAAATTTGTTTGTTTTATCGTATGTCCCACTGCAACTTGTAACAAGCCCGGATCCGACCAACAACAAAATTATTTGGAAAAATCCTCGCCCATCATTCACACGATTCTCCCGCCCCATAAGATTTCAATGTATAAAAGAATCCGCTCAGATCTCAATAGACGAATATGAATATTTTACAACTAAAATAGACAATCTATTACCCACCCAGTATAAACTAAAGAATAAAGTTATAAATGTTACTCATTTGCTGCAGTTGACAATGGTTGATGGCAAAGTTTGTAACGCACTTTCCCAATCGTCGTCAGCCAAATGTTATATTTGTGATGCCAAACCAATCGAAATGAATAACATAAAAATCTGCTTAGAAAAAACAGTACATAAAGACCGTTATGATTTTTGGTTATCTCCGCTGCATGCTTATATTCGCTTTTTTGAGTACTTCATACATATGGCTTACAGACTTCCAATAAAACAATGGCAAATAAGATCAGATGAAGGAAAAGCAACAGTGCGGGAGCGAAAAATTGTAATTCAGAAACAATTTCGACAAAAAATTTGACTCATCGTTGACAAACCAAAAGTTGGAGGCACAATATTGAGAGCTTTGTCATCAGGCTATCGAATTAATCCCGAAAAGTTTAGAAATTACGCATTGGATACAGCTGAGCAATTAACTAAATAATACTCGTGGTACCATATTCCAGCTACAGTACATAAAGTTTTGATACACGGGCCTGATATAATTGAAAACGCTTTAGTTTCCATTGGCGAACTTTCGGAGGAAGCGGCTGAGTCAAAAAATAAGGATGTAAAAAGATTTAGAAGCCAGCACACACGTAAAATTTCACGTGTGCTTACAAATACTGATTTATTTAATAGATTACTGTTAAGTTCGGACCCCCATATATCTGGACAAAAAATATTTAAAAGCAAAAATCCATTTTAGACAAATCAGTTTACGATTTGCTTGAGTACTCATTCTTTGTTTTTTTTATATCCAACTTATGGTATATTACATTAAACTATTGTTATTGTCGTTTAAATATATAATTCTTTTATTTTTTTGTTATTTAATGATGTATTATTATATTTTGAATATATAAAATTTAAATTTTTTTGTATCGCATTATTAATTGTTTTTTACAAGTTAAGCGTTTAGTAAATTCACGTTGGCAATAACTACAAAAATAATGTTGCATAACCTTAGGGGTCTGCTTTAATTTGATTTTTTAAATTGGCGCGAAAATAAAGCTTATATACGTGCCAATATTTTAAATATAGCATTAATATGGAATTATTTAGCTGCAGAAAAAGTTTCAAGCTGATATCTCTATTGGAGGTATTTTTGGCCGCCTTCTCCATACAAGACCGTCCACTGTGCGCTGGTCAGAATTTTAGGTTTAAGGAAACGTTAAATACTTTTTCCAGAAAGGGGAGAGCTAATCTAGGAACGAGACAAAAAAATATAATTATATCTTTAGTTTTCAATTTATTTTAGAATTTTTCCCAAAAATAAAAATTGTCGAAAAAATAGCTGCACAAGTTTGTGAAAATTAATTTAAAAATAGAAAATGAAACTACGCAATTAATGAGTTAATCATATTGAACTATTAAATCTAAGTTTACATCGTTCCATTAATATTTAATTAAGTATCATTTATAGCCAATAAAAGATGTCTAGCACCTTGGCATAGAGTCAAAAAAGTCCTGTCATAGTTTTTGGGAAATTTTACTCCAGGACTCATTAATTTGTTTCTAATGTGATCTGACTGTGGTTGACTTGGAAGCCTTAATTGCCTAATTGAAGTCAGATCACAGATTTTTGATATAATTGAGGTCACGCGACCTATATCATTCCACTTGGACCTCCAAGCTTAATGGCTTTTGTGGTATAGTGCGGTTGGTGTTTTGTGCTTTTTATAGTGTAATTCCACAGCAAAATATTTTCAAAAATTGAATGCTTGTAATTCCACTGCTACATCTACATTCTTGGGCGACATGTGAATGGGACGAACAGCTGGTCCGGCTTTGTTTACATTTGAATTGGGACGGCGTCCATAATACCGCGGCCATTTAAGGCTTTCTTTTGCGACGCTTGGAGACGTCGACACCGTGTCCTCTTTAAAGTTAACCGACCCATTCAAGGACTTATTAATATCCATGCTTGGAGCTTTGAAATCTTATATATACAAAAAAATCGGGTGTTTTTCTGCCTCGTCCGCAAAGCAGAAATGTTTTCCCGCCACAGCTTAAGGAGCATCGCATTATGCAGTGGTGACAACGAAATGCTGCTGGATCAAGTAAAAAATATTCAATATTTAAGAAACAATAAGAAATTAGAGAAGGGTTAGAAGGTTTGGAGAAGGAACTGACGAAATATCGCTTAAGAATTTTCGGTATTTAATTTAGTATGTATAGAAACCCTCGGAGCGAATGATGAATGTCCATTTTGGATGAACCATCCTCCCTAAACCGATACACTTTTCGCCTATCTGAGTACTTAGCTGAAAGGGATAGAGATTCGGGCGCAGAAACGCCATTACCCAATTTCCCTGGCCTGGCGAATTTTTTCTGATGGCCCCGAACATGTTTGTTTTATCACATGCTACCTAATTATACCCGGTACCCATAGGGTACAAGGGTATTATAAGTTAGTGCCAACCGAGAATGTATGTAAAAGGCAGAAGGAGAAATCTCCGACCCTATAAAGTATATATATTCTTGATCAGCGTCACCAGCCGAGTCGATTTAGCCATGTCCGTCTGTCCGTCTGTCTGTCCGTGTGAAACAAGAGATCTCAGAGACTATAAGAGCTAGAGTTACCAAATTTGGTGACAACATTGGAATTTGTTGCACGCAAATCAAGTTTGTTTGTTTTAAAATTTGGCCACGCCCACTTCCGCCCCTGAAAATCATAAAAACGTTATATTAGCTATATGCGTGATTTTCGGCTTAAAGTTAATAGATACAATAAATTAATAAAATAGAGACGGACGTTTCCTGAAAACTTCAATAAAATCGGATGATAAACATGGGAGATATTAGAATTAAGGTTTGAATTTTAACACACCGCCCTAAGGCACTGCTGTTGCAAGCTGTAGCCGACAGGTGGCGCATTCGAGCCTTGGCCGTGCGATATAATGGCGCCAATGTATGTATGTACAATTTAAATTTGCCTTTTAGTGTGAAGCGCAAACGTTTAGGTACCGGGTATCTCACAGTCGAGCACAGTCGACTGTAGCTTTCTTACTTGTTTGGATATTGTTCGAGTGCTTTATTAGATGCCCAAGTATTTGTTTGAGTTTTTTTTTTTAACGATCTGCCAAAGTTCGTGGGCACACACTTTATGCCGGCACTGTGACGAATTGTTGCGGCTACACTTAGAAAAATTTGACGTTTGAGCATTTTTATTGCTGCGAAGGACCGACATGCCTTCAGAGAGGTGGCACCGGGAGTTACCAAGGGCTTTAGTATTTTTTTTATAATTTTTAGTTTGTTTAATTTTTGTCTGTGTTTGTCAAAATTTTTTGGTATTTGTTATTCAGTTTTATTTATTTATTTATTGCATACATATTTATTTACATTCATATTTATTTATATATTTATATACTCATTTATTAATTTAATTCTCAAACTTGTGAGTGGAACCCCTTTTTAAAATTTAGATTAACTAAAACAAATCCCCTACGAAAATTCGGTCCCCCCATTTTGAGCGCTCATACGGGTAGGACCCAAACATCGTTATTCATACATATGTATGTGGGGGATTCTAAAAGTAGAAAATATCTGTAATGTTTTTTTTTGTTATTTATTTATGATTTTCAAATCGTGTTCTCCACCTGTAAAGTTAAAAATACCTGAGAAGGGAAGGGAGATGCAGAGGAGTTCTAAGACAATCTAGAGTCTCCAAACTGACGGTGTTCCGTGTAGATATGTTAGTCGAGTTTTGAATGTTTGTTTGAATTTGAATTGTAAACAAACTGTGCAGTGTATAGTGTTGCCGAACGTGGAGTTCTCGTCTGTGTGAATTCTATGTTCCCTGCACAGTGTTGCCAACTTAGCTATTTTCTGGTCAGAAAGACTTAAAGCTCCGTACTCAGACACGCGAAAAGTGTTCCTAAGCATTGAGCCAAAACGAGAGGTCAATACTCACCCTCTCGCTCTATCGTACTGCTTAGAAACACTTTTGGTGTGTCTGAGTACGGAGCTTAACAGACAAAACAAAAGCATTTTGCACATACTGCTAGGGGCTGTCCATATATTACGTAATCACCTATAGGGGGGGAGGGGGTCAGCGAATTTATTATGTTTGATTATATGGGGAGGGGGGGTTATTGGACAATGATTACGTAATCATTTTATATCAAAATATATGTTTAAAAAAAATTATTTTTATGAATTTATGGGGAAACAAAATGTTTATGATTACGTAATCATAGGGGAGGGGGTTTCTGCAATGATTACTCTTGATTACATAGGGGGGGAGGGGGTCGAAAATCATCAAATTCGTGATTACGTAATATATGGACAGCCCCCTAGTGAATATTGAAGACAACGCTAAGTTTTGGACTGAAGTTCACCAGGACTCTGGTGGAAACAATCCGTATAATGATTTGGCTTCTTTTTCTATCATGCTGCTAAGTTTACCTTGGTCAAATGTCACGGTAAAACAGGTTTTTAGCCAGGTCAACATGGTTAAATCGAAGCTTCGAAATAAAATGCAAATGCGAACATTAACTTATATTTAATACATAAGGTATATACAGTGCTGAACGTAAGTGATGACACAGTTGCAAATGTCAACTTTAAACGTTATTCCCAGACGTATGAAGCATTTAAATGATTAAATTTGTTTGTATATAGTTGAATTAAACGTTTGTGTATTCATTGGCACTATTTTTTTTTACTTTTTTTAACGTCCTTAAAACTATTTAAACTTAAACAAAAAATGAACGTATTTCGTGAAACAAAATTCTTGGCACAGTTGAGTTACTTATTTGAATTTTTCTTATTTTAAGCCTAATCTGGTCATTTTTTTTAGGAATTTGATAACGGAACTCTCCCTTAACCATATGGCGTCCAAAAGTTTAAAAAAAATAAACATTTTTTAAGGTTGTTTTGACTTTTGTCTGCATTTAAGCATATGCACACAGAAATCAACGTATTTCAGCGAAAAAAAGTCCTTAACAAGTATAATGAAGGATAATCTCATTACAAAATAGCCAAGTTTATAAAATCGTATCATTTTTAGGCTGTAAATAAGGTCAACGGAAGCGAAAAAAACATATATAAATTAGTTAAATTTTTGAGGTTACGTACCTATTTTTAAGTTTAAAATATTAAAAAAAATATTTCTTCAACTTTTAATTTTGTATTTTATTACCAATGAAATTTCCAATAAAATGAGGTATCAGTCATTTATCTATGCTAATTTTTGTCCAATTGAAATGAGCGTCCCAAATAAGTGGGCTCGACAGATTGGAACAATGAAATCATACCAAAGTACCGAGAAGGTTGCTGTAGATGACATTTCGGAATAAATACCACTTAATGTATAAGTAATGATAATAATGAATATTTAATCATTTTTTTGCATGATAAAATATAACGGCTATTTTTTCTATACGTTTTTAATTTAGCTATTTTTGGCTATTTTGTCCAGTTATAAATGACGACCGATTGTTGGCAACACAGTCCCTGCAGTACCAGTTGTCATCACTAGGCCGTTGTCATCAACGCGCCGACTTTGGCTTCGACCGAACCGACGCTCTCGTTCAATCGTGTCTCGCTCAATTTCTCTCTTCAAAAATTATGCTGATGAATCATCGATGAAATGTTGATGAAACGTTGATGATATGTTGATGAATCATCGATAATTTGTTATTGAGAGGATGATGAATCATTGATGATCTAGCCGATACATGGCTCAAGCAGATGGCTACACGTCCAGGACCAGTGTTGGTCATAACAGAGACCTCGTTAAAAGAATGGACCATCCTCGAGAATGTAGCAGAATGTTGCAGTGGAATAGGGCTGTCATACACAGAACAATGTTGCATTTAGTCCAAAATGCAGAACTGAATGCAACTCTAGTAGAAACGGGGCCTTAAAGTGGTAGAATTCCAACTTCGCCAGTTTTTCCAAGACAACTACCTTTTAGTGGGACCGCATGTCCGCCTTTTGAAAGTGGAACTGTGGCTTGTGGAACACGGATATTAATTTTTATTTTGGGTATTTCCAATAAAAATAAATTATTGAAAATTGGCCCGATAAATGTCTCGAAAAAATCAGATGATTCAAAGTATTAATAATTTTTATTTTGGGTTACGCAATTACTGACAACCATAGTGATTTCATCTACCAGTAGATGCACAGTGACAATACGATTACAAAAAGCGAATAGAAAACCATTCTATGCAATACTGAGTTTTTTAAGAATAATTTATCAGAATGGAAATCGGGACATGGGAATTTAAATAAAAGAAAAACAACACTTATGGCGCCTTTATTTGTCAGCTGTTTGCCAGCTGCAATCTGTGGACCGGGGGTATTATTCTGTTGCCTGTGCAACGGTCACATTGCTGTAAACAATTGTAAACAATTTAAAAATTGTAAATTTGATTTGAACTCACCTTGTTTTCACAAACAAACTCATTAATTCGGAAAAATAATCCCTCGACAACCAGCGATGTTGGCAAATCCGCGTATGATTATGGCTAGTTTCGTGGCCAGGCACGCGCGTGCGCTGCAAACGCATTTAATCGGGCGCCAGGACGAAGGACTCCACATAGAGAAATGCTGTGCCGTCAAGAATTAAGCCCGAGTGTCAGTGCTCAGCGGAATTAGGTGGCATTTCAACGTGTTTTCGGTTGCAAAAATTCCTGGAATAAAGGAGCTCAGAACACACACGCTGTGTCAAAAAATATCCGTGTGTTTGTATGTGGCTGAGTGTGTGTGTTTGGCGAGGGGAGGCGGAAACCTTAGGAAAGTAAAAAGTAAAAAGTAAATAGCACAAAGTTTATGCAAAAGTGAATTCCTATATTGGGGTGTCTTGCTGTCTCGTGTTGTTGGCTACTTTGTCTGGTGGTTGCTCGTCCTCGTCCTCATCCCACGACTCCCCTCTTTTCCACCCTCTTCGCCAAAGTTTATTCCAAAAGAAAAAAAAAATACAGTGTACGCTCTAAGAAGTGAACTCCCTGTCTAAATGAAACTTTTTCAAGTTTTCTTTCATATTTTCCATGTTTAGAACCCGTACTTTACATAATTTTCAGTAACTCATTGACGGACATTATGATAATAAAACTATCATTATTCTCGTTTATCTAAAGTTTAAATTATAAATATACAAAAAAATATGCGTTTCCGAGAAATAATATTTATACATGAACATACATACATACATATTAAATAAGCTGTGACATTGAAGAAGTCAATATTTTAGGTTTCTTGTAAATTTAAATATTGAATGGAATTGAAAACCAATTAAGTATTTTTATATATAAGAATACTACTTTAAAAAAGTGCATTAAAATTTTGTTGATATCTCATATAGTATATGTGCTACACGACTTTAAAGTTTGGTTGAACCTTTGCACGTAATAAGCTGTGAGCCACTGTACATATGTATATTCTAAGGAATATTATTGAAATACTTGATTTTCCCATTCTGCCTAATATTCGACCCACTGGAAAGCCTTAAGTATTATAAAATGGTGCTAGAAAACATGCTAAATACTAAAAGGTATATTTTATTATCATAAAAAAGCCTTTTAAGTGAATGCTGCCCTTAAAGCAATACATTTATTTTGTTGCCATATTATTACTATTGTTGGTTCATTGTAACGAGAGCGGTCTCTACGCGAATGTGTGTGCATAAGTATGTGAAAAAACAAAGACGGCTGCGCAAAAAATCAATATTGATAGTAATTTCTCGGATGCCTTCCCTTGGACGGGAAACACCATTAGATCCTTTCCCGCAGGAAGCGCAGTCAGGTGGTCATTGTCCGCTTCAAGGGCTGTCCTTTCTTTCCGTCTCCCTTTTTTTTTGGGTGGGTTATTCCTTCAGCTCACGAACTCTGCATTCCAGCAAGAACTCCCGCGTCGCTAACATGGAATGCGAAAACCTTGCCGCATGTCCAGCAAATATTGATTTTAATTCTGCACAATAGCTCGCTAAAAAAAAAAAGAAAACAAAAAGAAAAACGATTAAAAAGCCATTTGCAAAACGACAAATAAAATGAAAAGTTAATAAATGGCCGGTAACTCAATTTGGCCTGCAATTTTAACGGTTTATCGTACAGATAAAGTACACAAGAGTGAATAAAATCGAACAAATAAACACATCCGATCGGAAAAAAAGTAACAAACGAGATGAAAACGCGCTTGGTTTCGCTCACTTATCGCGGAAGTGCGTCCGTCGATCCGCGCTACTCGGCCTCCATGCTGCCATGGACCATTAACGATATCAGGTCCACAGAGAGTTACACCAAGGTAAATATATATTCATAGGTTTTATGATGTTACCCTTTACCATCTTAACTGGAATAAATATATATGTATATTTAATTAGCCATTTCAGTACTGGCTTCAAATTGAAAAACTGAAAAATTAAAATAAAAAAGATCATCATCATCAACATTTACAAATACTATAAATTACTATTAGTATTTATAATTTCAAACATTTCATAATTTTCTGACCGGAATCTATTAGACGGACTGGAAATGTAATATGAAGTATAAGTGTTTCTATATTAATAAGAAATGTTTGGTTGCGGGTATCTAATTTATTTCAAAATTAAGATAGTTTCTTCGATGCTAAAATAATTTAATCAAAAATAATATAAACATTTAAGCTGTTCGAGATTAGTTAATGTTAGCACATTGAACTATCAAAAACTTGCAACATATTTGTATGAGTCATTTCGATCTAACTCGGCCAAATGACCCTTTACAAATGGTACTACATATATACATATGTATGCCTTCTTTAATTTCGTCTCATTTTACTAGAATGAATTTCCATTTCATTGATTTAAATCAATCATACAACTTTGAGTCAGCAACGGAGATATGGAATTTGATTTGCTTTTAAATCCCTTTCAACCTGCCACACACAACCAAATCCTTTCTTGTTAATCCAATCAAATGCGAAATGCAATAAAATGAGTACCATACATATCGCACATAGCAGGCATCTAGTGTCGTCTCCACTCACTTGTTCGCCTCTGGCGAAAACAATTAAAAGCAATTTGCAATTATTACGGCTGGCTAAATCAATTATGTGCCAAGTGAGATGCTGCCAAAATAGCGAATGAAATTTAATTAATAATTTTGTGCGTCATTAATGATAATTGGGGCGATTAGTCGTTTATAAATAGGGTCAAGATTGCCCATGGCAAAATACGGATAACGAAGGAAAATAACAACTGCCTGCCCCAACAGCACGGGGGAGACAACTAACCGTCAGAAAGGTATAACCAATTACGCATTCGCCGCGTTGAACACGTGCGACAACATGCTGCCTTACCCTTCCATCCACATCAATTTCCTCTATGTCGCACAACCCGTTCCTTTGGGTAATATTATTAGAAGCTGGGAAATTAATTTTAGCATAGTCCGCAATTAGCCAGTCATCAGCGGTCTGCGCGTGTGTCAAGTGTCCTTTCTCCCTAATGGGTTATCCATAAGACAATCTGTCGCACACGGTTGCATCAAGCTGCCTCTTATGTTTTTGGGAATAAAAATTCATCATTTTCTCAAATGGAATTTGTGTTCTAAAAATTCGTTATTAATGTTAATTCTTACATAAAAATAAGGTTTTACATTGTGGAAAATTTATTAAACGCCATAGATTAGAATACGTTTTTTTTTTTTTTTTTTTTTTTTTTCGTATACTTTGAACATTAAGCTCCGATTTACTGAGCTAATATTCTCTCTATCTTTTTTTCAGGCAGGGTCCGGTTTTCACTTTCACAAGATTCTCTCGTTTTCGTTTTCGAAAACGAAAAATCGGTGCTCCCGTTTTCACTTTCACAAGATTTTTTCGTTTTCAAAAACGAGCAAGTTTGTCTTGTCGATATGAAAAGTAAACGCCTTTTCCTACATGAAATCGGTTCTTAATTGCAAAAGGAAAAAAATATTTCACTCCTTGGTCTATTGATGTTTATTTCAGACCATCAGTAGATCAATCTAATTCGTATTTACTTTTTAAATAATTCTTTTCTGACCCCACCTCGAATTTGCCGTCGGCAACAGCAACTTTCGTTTTGGTTGACAGTGCTGCCGTACTGTTGGTGGATCAAAACAATCTGGTCGAAGTGCTTGTAAAATGAAAAGGTGGGCATTAATAATGTTCAAAGAGGATAAAATAAGCTTTAAATAAATAAACCAGTTTGATTTAATGTTTAAATGGTATTAATAATGTTCAAAGAGGATAAAATAAGCTTTAAATAAATAAACCAGTTTGATTTAATGTTTAATGGCCAATAAAAAATGGAATAAAAGTCATATCATCAAAGGGTAGCAGCCCTCTTGGACTGATAAATAAACAATTTCTGCCTTTATTAATTATTATTAGTAAAGGCATTTAAGCATTCCGTTTACTTCTCAAAACATCCAAGTCATCTGTTTGAGCAATAAAAACGATTAAATATTTCGATAACAAAACGATGACAAAAGTTTGTGAAAACCGGAGCACCTAAAAACGAAAACGTACGTTTTTGGTTTAAAACGAAAACGAAAAATAAAAGTGAAAACCGGAGCACTCCTGTTTATTAATTAGGAACCAAGACTTCTATAAACTTCTCTGCTTTATATTTTCGTGAAATTTTACCTGACCTCATCTGTGCCTAAAATTATTATAGCGAAGCTATTTAAATAATAAAATATTTAACAGGCGTTCTCCGGGTTTCACTTTTATTTTTCCAATATTTAAATCGAATCCCTTCGTGTCCATATCACAGAGGATCTTTTCGGAAGGAAGTCGCATCTGCCCCTGGCAATCGTTGTTGATGTTCATTGAATATTTAGCACAGAACAACTTGTTCTGTCACAGTTTAGTATAATTTGAAATCCGTCAAGAAATATCATATTTGCCAGTTATTGTTTTAGATTCCAACGGCTAAGGGCGCTCGTACTAATATTTGTTTTCTGCAATTACTTTGTTGCCATATTGTTTTTTTTTGTGTGCGTCCATTTATTTTGGTTTTTGAAAATACAAAAATTTACTTCGGAAATTGACTTGACGAAAAAATAACGTGGGGCTTTTATACTAGGTACCCGTAGGATACAGGGTGTTATGTACATTTTCTCTTTAAAGAAAAGTTTTATGGATACAAGGCGGAGGCTCCTTGTATGCTCTGAATCTAAATAAACATAATGTTCAAACATTAACACGTTTTTACATATACGTATATATATATATATATACATGTATGTATTTATCTTATACAAATCAATGCAGCTGTGATCTGCTTGAGCGCATGTGCGCGTATCTCTAAACAGCGGCCACTTGAGCCTAGCACAGACAAAAATGAAATCTTGACAAATATGTAATCTGAGCTCCTGCGTGGGTCACAAAATATATGATAGGTGCGGGATAGCTGTGTCTTTCCCATCGCACTCAATAATTTTTCCCATGTTAGGGTTAAACAATCACTGCGTTGGTCTAGCGATAAAACTAGTTTTAAGAATCTCATCACCGCTACGTAAACGCGGACTTTGAAATAAAGATTCAGTTTGAAATATCAACTCAGCAAATGAAGACGTCTTTTTATTTAGTCGTTCTTTTCATTTTTGGACCTTCGACCGCCTCTGCAGGTTTCCCCCTAGTGGTAAGAGCCTCAGAGGATGGACCACTCTACTATGGTTGGTCTTTTTTAGCAACTCTGCAGTTTTCCCCCCAGTGGTAAGAGACTCAGAGGAAGGATAGCACCTTAAAAAATCTGTATGTAGTGCAAATGCGCCCGCAGCTAAGGTTGCTAAAAATAATAGACTAAAGTTTCCCCAGGTAAGGAACAGAGTCTAGTTTATGCAAAAGGATACAAAAGAGTCCTTTTTGCATGAACAGTTTGCAATTTATCTAAAAAAATTGTGTTCGAAAATTAAAAAATCGATCTTTGGAAAAAGTTTTGCAATTTTTATCTTAATAAAAAAAAATTTGTCGAAAAAATCGACATTTATAAAAGGCTACTGAAAGTTCCCCCCATGAGGTAAGGAACGTAGTCGCATTTATACAAATGGCCACAATTTGTATAAATCTTTGAAAATATGCCTGCATTTAAGTGCAGGTATTTAAGGCTGTTGGACTAAAGTGCCAACGAAGCCACCGTAAAAGATGACGACAACACTGGATGAAATCATCGGAAATATTTGGATCGACTTAGAATCCAAAGCTGGAAAAAGAAAGTGCCAGCACTTATATAATCTGGTCGGCCATGAGATTACAATCATCGGCTGGCTACCATCAACGCCATCTTCATCGTCTGCACCCCAGAGGCAGATAAATCAACACCAGAGGTCTTCAACTTCAACTTTACGTCTTCAACGTTAGCGGAATCTACAAATTCACAAGTTGGACTACGGAGTAAAGTAAATATAAAATTAAAAACAAAATAGAAGATACTCATTAAAAAAAAAAAAAAAATTGTTAGAAAATTATTACAGTCCACTAAATTGAAGTAAAAATTAAAATTGATCAATAATAATTTTTATGTATTCAAATTTTGTCAAATTTAAAAAACTACGCCTAATTTTGCTGGCCCTTGGCAGTATGTTCAGAACGAACACTGTTTTTTTATAAATATGTAAAATTGTTCAATAACATTTTTGTATTTTATGTGTTAAATGTAAAACTGCACGCCTAATTTTGCTGGCCCTTGGCAGAATGTTCAAACATTAACACGTTTTTACATATACGTATATATATATATATATACATGTATGTATTTATCTTATACAAATCAATGCAGCTGTGATCTGCTTGAGCGCATGTGCGCGTATCTCTAAACAGCGGCCACTTGAGCCTAGCACAGACAAAAATGAAATCTTGACAAATATGTAATCTGAGCTCCTGCGTGGGTCACAAAATATATGATAGGTGCGGGATAGCTGTGTCTTTCCCATCGCACTCAATAATTTTTCCCATGTTAGGGTTAAACAATCACTGCGTTGGTCTAGCGATAAAACTAGTTTTAAGAATCTCATCACCGCTACGTAAACGCGGACTTTGAAATAAAGATTCAGTTTGAAATATCAACTCAGCAAATGAAGACGTCTCTTTATTGGGCATTCTTTTCACATAACGTCATCTAGTTGCGTCTTAATATGACGGTCGTTCTCAGTATTTATCCCCAGTAGATATTAGTTTCAAGAACCATTAGTTCAGGCCCTGTGACATTTTATCCACACTCTGGTAATCCACTTAACATCCTTACTCCAGGGAAAAGCCACTACTCGTGGCTCTTTCCGTATTTTGCTTCATATTTTCTTATTTAAATATTTACCTAAGCTTGCACACTTGTTTATTATAGTTAGTTTCATTTCCACTCAATCTTTTTTTTTTTTTTTTTTTTTTTGCATTTAAGTTGACACAAAACAAACACGCACTCAGAGCGAAGAGGACAGGGCAGGGTGGCATAAATAAAAATGTTTGCCGACGCTTTCTCTCTCGCTCTTCTTTCATTCTTCAATGTTGTGTATCAGCTTATTGCTTTATTATGTTAAATAGCGCATGAAAATTATAACAACCTTCTTGGATGAATGGACGGATGGGCTCGCCACGCCCACTGCGAAGAAAACCAAAAAGAAAATGCGAACGTATCGGCGACGGCAACAGTGTCATGGAAGTTTTGCTTTTTCCGCTGGTTTTTGTCAGCTTTATTTGACAAGTGCCAAATAGTAAGTGACAGATATCAGAGAAAATATCGAGTCCATCTCTAGTTAAAGATTTTTTTTTGCAATTATAGATATCAGATTGATTTAGAAAAATACTTATACTGAAATAGCCTAAGTAATAAATCTTTTCGTATTTCACTTTCGTGAGCTTAATTTCGCTTATAAATCAAGTTTTACGAGCACTCGGCCTAACAATATACAGAAAGAGCACATACTTACTTTTAATGTGTGACTTTTCATCTCACAACAATAGAAAGGATGTCCATGCACTCACTCGGCGTACTCGTGTGTTTGATAAATTTGAATTACACGAATGAGGCCTGGCAAGGATTTCAGGTGGCATGCCTCCACCGCCTCCCACTGCCAACCATTTTCCAATCACCTTTGCAGACCCGCGATGTAGGCGCGTCCTTCTTCATTGACGTCACAGCGACAAGGAGTTGGGTTAAAGGAAAAATCAATAGCCCGCTTGTTTAATTTTCATTTCCATTTTCTCATTTTCTTATTTTGCCTTTGCGGCTGTTTGAATTGTTGCCACTTTGGCTGTTTTTGCCGACGCCGCCTGCTTGTGAAGTCACTCAAGTCGCGTTAGTAATCCGCTTTCGGTCGAGTCACTTGAACCCACCGAGCCGTCGCCCTCTTCGCACTTCATCCTCGCTGGCTCACGCTGCATATACGCTATATTCCTGAGGCACTTACATCCACATCCTCGCCCCAAGACCAAAACACCGACCTAACCCAGCTAAAACCCACTCGATTCCAGTTGGCTGGTGTTTTGCATTTGGAGGAACTCGGTTTTGTGGTCTGCTGATCTCTGGACTCATGTCGGCCGGTCTCTTGACATCGTTGCCATGTCGCAGATGTTCCGGAAATTTATGCAGCTGACATACATAAATTGTACCAGTAAACGGGGGAAAACTGCTAACGGAAAAGGAAATGCCCTGACAACCACTGGGGTTACTTTTTAATTAAAGACTGATTTGTTTTTATAATTATATATACTGAACCTAAAATAAAAGTAACAGTTTCGAAATTGTACCTCATACCGCATAGAATGTTGTGAGATATATTTATAATAAGCCATACTACTGTGGGCAAAAAGTAAGGTGAATTTTCAATTTAAAATTCGCGGGCTTAAGATGGTCAGTGGCGGATCTAGGGTTGCTGGCGCCCGGGGCAAAGCGAAAAATTCCGCCCCCTCCCTTTTTGCTGTACGAATAACATTAGGAGTATTTTAAGTGTAAATAGGTTATTAATTATTAAAAGCTTATAAGTTTGAAGAATTGTATTTCATATCGATTCTTTTGTCAGTTACAACGGAAAACAAGTAAGAAAGCTACAGTCGACTGTGCTCGACTGTGAGATACCCGGTACCTAAACGTTTGCGCTTCACACTAAAATGCAATTTAAAAATTTACATACACTACATTGTACATACATATGTACATTGGCGCCATTATATCGCACGGCCAAGGCTCGAATGCGCCACCTGTCGGCTACAGCTTGCAACAGCAGTGCCTTAGGGCGGTGTGTTAAAATTCTAACCATATTGCTAATATCTCCCATGTTTATCATCCGATTTTACTGAAATTTTCAGGAAACGTCCACTCTATTTTATTCATTTTTTGTATTTATTAACTTTTACCCGAAAAAAAACGAGTATAGCTTATTTAACGTTTTTTTATGATTTTTGAGGGCGGAAGTGGGCGTGGCCAAATTTTAAAACAAACTTGATCTGCGTGCAACAGATTCCAATGTTGTCACCAAATTTGGTAACTCTAGCTCTTATAGTCTCTGAGATCTGTTGTTTCACACGGACGGACAGACGGACATGGCTAAATCGACTCGGCTGGTGATACTGATCAAGAATATATATACTTTATGGGGTCGGAGATGCCTCCTTCTGCCTGTTACATACATTCTCGGTTGGCACAAACTTATAATACCCTTGTACCCTATGGGTACCGGGTATAAAAACATTATTATTTGTGTTTTTGCAAGACAAAAAAATATTACTTTTAGAATATAACTTTTCTGGTCTTGATTGCCGCAAATTCAGCAATAATATCATTGTAGTCGAGTGATGCTGCTACTTCATTTTCGATAGATAGTATAGCTAAATTTGACAGCCTGTCTTGGTTCATGGTTGTGCGGAGATAAGATTTTATCAATTGCAGTTTACTGAATGATCGCTCACACGAAGCCACGGACAATGGTAGAGTCAGCAAAATTTTCAATGCCGTCACAAGTGTTTTGTACGCCTCTAACCCCAACGATGAAATATACAATAGTATTCCTTTTGGAGTGAGATCAAGACTTTCTCCCTTTTTATTGGCCCTTTATTATTGGTCCCTTTTCCTTTTGATCACAAATATGAATTCTCGAAACATATATTGCTAGTCGGACTCGATTTAGCGCCTCTTAGATTTGGCGCCCGGGGCGCTTGCCCCTTTCGCCCCCCCCTAGATCCGCCACTGCCTTTGTTGATTCTACCATGTACCAGAAAAATGTTTAGAAGTGGTACAAAGACTTCAAAGAGGGTCGGGAACGTGTTGATGACTTGGAGCGCTCCGGACGACCATCGACGTCAACAAATGACCAACACGTCAATGGAGTGAAGGAATTACTGCTTAAAAATCGGCGGTTGACTGTTAGAGACCTTACTAATATGATCGGAATATCAGAAGGATCTGTGAAAACCAGTTTGAAAGACCATTTGGGGTTACGAAAAGTCAAATCTCGTTTGGTACCGAAAACGCTAAATTTCATGCAAAAAAGTCATCGCGTTGATGTGTCTGAATTTCAGACTCTGAAACAATGCTTTCTGACTATCAGGACAAGCTCAAATGCATAATCTCGGGCGATGAGACTTGGATTTATGCTTACGACCCTGAAACAACAGACCAATCAAGCGAATATCGTGCTAAAGGCGTGGCCAGACCGAAAAGAGCACGTCAAAGTCGTTCAAAAATCAAGGTTATGATGATTTTCGTGGTGTGGTACACTATGAATTCCTTCCACCTGGCCAAACTGTTAATAATGAATATTATTTGAGCGTTATGCGTCGTTTGCGTGAAGCAATTCGTCGAAAAAGACCAGAATTACGGGCCAACAACTCTTGGTTTTTGCGTCACGATAATGCACCGTCGCACACTTCACTCGTTCTTCGTGACCATTTCGCCAAGAATTCGACGCATATCGTTCCGCAACCACCGTATTCTCCTGATTTGGCTCCGTGTGACTTCTGGCTATTCCCAAAACTCAAGAGACCACTTCGGGGAACGCGTTTCGAGTCGATTGAAGAGATAAAAGCGGAATCACGAGGGCGCTCAGAAGAAGACTATCTGCAAAGTTTCATTCAGATAACTCAAAAACTGAGAGACTAGTTTGTGTAGCAACGGACGGACAGACGGATATGGCTAAATCGACTCGGCTGGTGATGCTGATCATGAATATATATTCTTTATGGGGTCGGAGATGCTTACTTCACTGCGTTGCAAATATCATGGCAAAATTATAATACCCTCTGCAAGGGCATACAAATTATAAAACAATTATGATCTGTGTTCAGCCTTTTAGAATGTTTTCACCATACAGACAGGCAGATTAAACATGGCTTAATCAACATGCGAACTTTATGGGGTCCGAGTTGCCTCTTTTGACCCATGTATACATTTTTGATTGGCACTAAGTTATGTCATAATTCCCTATGGGTACCAGGTATAAAAACGACCTCGAGCAGACAAAACCTAACTTTATTGATAATTCACAAAACCGGTTACAACTATTTCTTCTTAATGGGCGAGTTGTCCTCCAACCAAGTCGGCAAATTGACACTTACGCCGCTGAGCGATGAGCAGTCGCTGCCCATGGACAATCCACTGTTGGACAATGTGTCGCTGTAGACATTATCCAATCCTGCGGCCACTTCCAACTTCGAAAATGAGGAAGGTACCCTTCTGGAAGTCTGCTCCTGCTTCGACTGTGGACAGCGCAGTGGTGACATCACACCCAGCCGTGCATGTCCCAATTGCCTTCCGGATTTCGCCTTCTCGAAGGGCATCAGTTCACCGAAACGCAGAGCATGCAGCGTGTCGAAGTCCAGGAGGATGTCCTCCATGTACATGAACATAAGACCACGATGGATCTTTGTCCACGAGGACAGGGCCGCCAGGCTCCAGAGTTGACTGGAGTGGCGAGCAAAAGAGCCGGTATTCGTGTCCGACACATGGCCCACACTGTCGATCAGCAGGTACTCCTTCTTGTACTGCTCCATGATCTCCTTGTCAATCATTTTTTTGGGAGAAAACGGTGCCTCGTGGCAAAGCTGAGCGACTCCCCAGATGAACGGCACGAACTGGAACTTGTCCAAGGCATAGGCTCCTTGGCTGTTCGCCGACACCACCGAGTAGGTGACCTGCAGCCGGCGCACAAACTTCAGGTATCGCTCGAACAGGATCAAAGCTGAGGCGGCTAGGTCCTCGTCCCGGTGCAGAATCTCCGCCTCGAATAGGGCGCTCAAGAAAAACAGGAAGCTTAACTCGTGACCTGTCCCGTACTCTATCTTGGTGGAGCTGCCAAAAGCCCCTGACAAGTACTGTCCCAGCTCGTTCACGTAGCGACACTTCTTCACCGGAAGCGCTGCCTCCAGTATATGGAAGATGTCCCTTAGCATGCTTCTTGACCACTTTCGATACTCCCTGTTCCCAAGATCAAGCGAGGCACTGACCTTGGTATCGATGATTTGGGGTGTCGCCAAACTCGCCGGGATTATCGCGTCTAGCTTATCAAATATGGCCGTCAAACGGCGCACGTTCTCGCTAACGGGGAAGGAGTCGGAGCATCGAATTCCTTGGATCTCGGTACTTACATCGTTGAGGTAGGTGATCAGGTTGAAGAAGGCCTCTGAGCTCTGCCATAGTTCGATGTCCGAGGTGGTCTGAACGCGGCAAACCACTCCGATGTTGGATTTTGTAAAGAAGGCGGCCACCAGCTTGGAGTTCACATTCCGGTTCTGTTCCATTTCTCAAAATAGTTGATCTCTAGTTTAGTTATGTTGTTTTTTGAATTTTTTTTTTAAATATTTTTGGGCAGCACCCACTAGATCACTGTGAACGGCAGTCCACGTAGTGACGATGAGCACCGAGACTGTGGTGCACAAGGAGACTACTATATAGAGATATAGATATATATAGATATTTTGATCGAAAGGTATTAGAAATCTCTTTGAAACTGCATACTAAGATTTTTCAAAAATGGATTAGTTTAGGAAGAATGGGAGTGAAAGTGAAAATTTTGAAAATTGGAGCTGTTGGGGCCGGTGGAGCAAAAATCCCCAAATTTAATGTTGTTGTGATCTAGCTTTAAATACGCGTCGAATGACACCTCAATTATCCCGATAAAGAAAGATATTAAAAACGAGAAAGAAAGCTAACTTCGGTAAACCGAGGTTAGTATACCCTTGTAGTCTACATTTTACTTGTAGCATTTTACATTTTCATATAAATCGACCGATCGCTTCTATGGCAGCTATATGATATAGTTGTTCGATCTTAAAAAAATGAAAACCGTAATTCTAGAACCATAAAAAACTGCTATATCTCAAAATGTATAGAAATACGTTTAAAAACAGAGAAGTTAAAATTTTGTTTACATTCATTTCGCCTTCATTACTATGGCAGCTGTAGGATATAGTAGTCCGATTTCGGCCGTTCCGATATATTAACTGCGTGCTAAAGAAATAAGACTATGCTGGAAATTTCAGCTCGATAGCTCAAAAACTGAAAGACTAGTTTGCGTAGAAACCAACAGACGGACAGACAGACAGACGGACATGGCTAGATCGACTCGGCTGGTGATGCTGATCAAGAATAAATATACTTTATGGGGTCGGAGATGCCTTCTTCACTGCGTTGCAAATATCATGGCAAAATTATAATACCCTCTGCAAGGGTATAAAAAAAGATTTAAATGGCCTTTCCGAAATGAGAACGTTTGTCCTGTTGTTTGCGTGTCTGTCTGTGGGTCCGTCGATTTTTTTGTTTTAGAGTCCTGAAACCACTTTTATTTTATTGAACACCTCGAGCTTAACAATTTTTGATCTACCACTTCTGGGTTTTTCGTCTAGTTTGGCGGGAAAACAGCTAAAAAAGCTGGATTTTCCGCGCCCATAACTTCTTAGCGACTAAAGCTCCAAAAATGTGCTATATGTCGCTAGAAAGGTATTTTTATATGATAATAGCTTGGTCTTGACATAATCACTGTGGACGGCAGTCCACATAGTGACGATGAGCACCGAGACTGTGGTGCGCAAGGAGTCCGATCAGAACCATTTATATCTTGATCGAAAGGTTTTGTAAACCTCTTTGAAACTGCATTCAAAGATTTTTCAAAAACGGATTAGTTCAGTAGAAATGGGAGGGAAAGTGCGAAATTGATAATTTTGAATATTGGAGCTGTTGGGGCCGGTGGAGCAAAACTAAACAAATTTTTGTTTTGTTGTTGTTGTGATCTAGCTTTAAATACGCGTCGAATGATACCTCAATCATCCCGATCCGATACTCCGTTCAAAAGATATTCAATAAACAAGATTTTAACAGCCTTTCTGAAATGAGAACGTTTGTCCTGTTGTTTGTCTGTCTGTCGATTTTTATGTTTTAGGTTCCAATTTTATTTTATTAAACAGCCCGAGCTAAACAACTTTTGTTCTACCACTTTTTGGTTTTCCCGCTAGTTTGGCGGGAAATCAGCTAAAAAAGCCAGATTTCCCGCGCCCATAACTTCTAAACGACTAAAGCTACAGAAACGTGCTATACGCACCTAGCTGAAAAATTTAAACAGGCGAAACTAGCAGCGTGCCGATTTTGAAACTAATTAAAAACTTTTTAAATATTTTTGTTTAAATAATTATTAATCGTCACAAAATTTGGTATCAGAAATTCTTTGAGTTGAATGTGCCATCGTCACTTTAATCTCACCTCGTTAAGAGGACTAATTTTTTTTGACGATATCCGGCGTTCAGGTAATATCAGGGGTCATAACTATGTGTTATAATTTTTTTACCCTTGCAGAGGGTATTGTAGTTTTGCCATGATATTTGCAACGCAGTGAAGGAGGCATCTCCGACCCCATAAAGTATATATATTCTTGATCAGCATCACCAGCCGAGTCGATCTAGCCATGTCCATCTGTCTGTCTGTCTGTCGGTTTCTACGCAAACTAGTCTCTCAGTTTTTGAGCTATCGAGCTGAAATTTTCAGCATAGTTTTATTTCTTTAGCACTCAGTATATATGTATTTCGGCCGAAATCGGACCACTATATTCTATAGCTGCCATAGGAATGATCGCGAAATAAATGTAAACAAATTTTAACTTCTCTGTTTTTAAACGTATTTCTTTAAATTCCGAGATATAGCGGTTTTAGAATTACGGGTTTAATTTTATTATCATATAGCTGCCATAGAAGCGATCGGTCTATTTATATGAAAATGTAGAATTCTACATGTAAAATGTAAAATTTACAAAATTTACAAAATTTGATATTTTTCTCAACATTACTAAAATGGATCGATTTTCAATGATCGAATTGCAGACTGCAAGGGTATATAAACTTCGGTTTACCGAAGTTAGTTTTCTTGCTTGTTTAATATTAGCTAAGTCATATAGGAACGACCTCTGGACATGGTATTGAGCTATACTAATTAACACTAACAATGGGAAACCTACATACACACATACTGTCGTGGAAAAGATAATAGAAACAACCAACATGTTGGCGTTTGGAGCTAAATTATAAATTTTTCGTGAAACTTATACGCAGGAATGGTACTACATATTATTTGTTATTAAAAATACTGTATTTCAGTATTAATTTCATAAAAATATCTGCTAAGATATCGACGCTATAGCAGATACAAAAAACTTGCCTTGCAAAAAATAATATAAACGCTCTACATTTTTTTCAACAAAATTAAGTAGATTTATGAAAATCTTTTAATATGTAACTTATTTGGATACTTCAGGACAAAAGAAGTAATTTATCATACATTTTAACGATATAAGTCCTTAAATTGTTGTTAATTTTTTTTTATATCATATTTCAGTGTTTTAGAAAAAAATGAAAAATAAATTAAAAAAAATAATACAAAATATAGTTTAGACTATTGCAAATAATAAGTTTAGTTAAATCAATAGTCGTTCGTTTTAATTTTTTGGACCAAGAAAATAAAAAAATATTTTCTGTTTAAAATGATGTTAAAAGTTTTATTATCCTCATACCTCAATAAACTTATTTTCTTCCTTTATGATATATGAAAAAAGTGTTCAAGTTGACGTTAACGAGTCATATAATAAGAAGCTTATTAAAAAAATAGATCAGTAGGTGTATTTTGCAAAAACCAGATGGTTCAAGTGGCAGATGTGAATATTTTGCAGTGACCTTATTCAGTACATAATTTACTATTTCGGAAAATTGGTTAAAAGTGGATCTAATAAGCGAATCTAGGGCTATAATTTTTAAAATCCAATACAGCTGAACGAATTGGAGCTATTTTTGCACATCAGAACCACTTTTGACCATTTTATAAAAAAATTGAATTTTGTACTGAATGAGCGAATAGCGAAATTTCAACTTCGCCACTTCAACTAGTCCTTATTTTTTAAATGCGCCTACAGATCTTCTTTTTTTGATAAATTCCATAATATATGAGTCGAAAGCGTCAATCTGAACCTTTTTTTTTCATATATTATAATGAACGGATATAAGTTTATTGAGGAATTTGTGATGAGAATGATAAATTTTTTAACATGATTTTAAACATAAATTTTTGTTTATTCTTGGTCCAAAAAATTATAACAAATAACTATTGATTTTAATAAACTTATTATTTGCAACACTCTAACCCCTAGTTTTTATTTATTTTTTAAATTATTTTTAATTTTTTTCTAAAACACTCAAATTACAAGCAGCCAAGTCAATTGGAAAATAATAAAAAAAAAAAATTGAGGGATATACATATATCAGGGACCGTAAATAAGAGTTATTATTTAATAAAAATCAATGGTCTAAAAATCGCCAGGGAAGTGCGGGAAAAATAAACATGGTATTTTTTACGGGGAAATTAAAAATAGAATACACCTTTTTTTTTTTTTTCGATTTTTTAAATAACTGTCAATTTCAACTCTTAAAAAGATTTAAAAGATAAAATTCAAATATAATAATTATATTTTAATTTTTATTTAAAAATAAAAAATAAGAGTTATTCCAATTTGATTTTTATTTTTGATTTTTATAAAAAAATCAATAAATAACTCTTATTGTTTGATTTTTATAATAAAAATCAAAAATAACTTTTAAATAACTTTTATTTTTGATTTTTAAATAAAAATTAAAATATAATTATTATATTTGATTTTTATTTTTAAAATAAATTTTAAGAGTTATAAATAACTTTTATTTTTGATTTTTAAATAAAAATTAAAATATAATTATTATATTTGATTTTTATTTTTAAAATAAATTTTAAGAGTTATAATTGATTTGTATATTAAAAATTAAAAAACAACTTTTATTTTCTGATTTTTTTTATAAAACCTATAATAAATACGGTCCCTGATATATATAAATTGTATGATATGCTATGCCTAAACAATATAAACCAATAATATTTAAAAAGATTTTCATAAATTTATGGTACTATTTGGGCAAAAATCTATCGTGTTTCTATTTGTTTTCCAAGTCAAAAACCTGGTATCTGGGCAAATCGGCTGTAGCATCGTTATCTTATCAGATATTTTTATGAAATCAAAACTGAAATACAGTATTTTTAATAAAAAATTAAATGTAGTACCATTCCTAAGAATAAGTTCTCCGGAAAATCCGGCGATTAATTGTAACGTTTACAAAAATTAATTACAAATAATGCAACTAGTTTCGATTTCGGCACTAAGCTGTAAAATACCTATTCTTGTAACTAAACACCAGTGCGTCGAACTAGAAACTAGTTGAATTGAATTGAATGTCACTGCACTGACTCTTTTGTTTTGTTTTATGGGTAATTTTCTATAATTACTACGTATTTTACGTTGTACAATTTTTGTTTTATTTATATTTCACGCATATTTGTATTCAAAGTGTGCAAAGTGTCGACATACTCGTATATAGTATTTACGCTAAGCACAATTTGACAAAAAAATTTAAGCTTCACAGACCACTGTACCGATCACACAGACAGGCGCTTGGATTTTGTGTATTCATAATTTGTCACTGAATGCGTGTTTGCGTAGCAACGGTTTCCAAGCGCATTTTGTATGGGAATTAGGCTAAACTTTAAAGATTGATTGTAAATGTACGTTGAAGCGCCCCCTATTTATGTTTTTTTTTTTTTAATTTTTTGGAAGGGGCTCTGTTAATAGAAAATTACCGTTTTATGCATATTTTGTGTGTTCCGGCAGAGAAATTTTGCTGTTTTAAATATATTTATTATTACAACAAAATTGGAATATTACTTTACTCGATTTTTTGAATCTCTTAAAATATATCTTAGCCATATACATCTTGGATAATGTCTAAAGAATTACTTTTATAGATGCTATAAAAATATATTTATTAGGTCACTCTTTTGTGTAATCCCAACGGCCTGCATCTTTCATAAATATGTATCGTTAACGTTCTTAATAACTGTTATGAAGTGATTTACTTAAACATACATATGTACATATGTATGTAAAAGACTAATAATGGGGCTCTAATAGTCGGGCTCTTTTCGCCGGGCCTTCATTGGTTGATAGCGTTGGTCGGGGGGTCAGCGCCAAAAAGCCAACTGCAGTTAATGCTGATTATATGACTTTACTGCGCCAACAATGACAACAATAACAACAGTATACAATGTACACTGAACAATTGTAGACAATTTATTAGGCAACAATAACAGCAACAACAAACCGCAACTGCTGCATGAAAACGTAATGGAAAATCAGTTAAAATGCATAAATCACCGGGCAATAACACGCGACGTCTGCCGCTGGCAGAGAACGCTAACGTCTAACGTCACGTCGACGCAGTGATTCTAATGACAACAAAAACAAGCTGTGGAAACATCAACAACTACAACAAATGAAAACACAACAATAGTAATTTCATACAAACAGCTGTTTTTGACATGACGCTAACTGCACTTCAAAGCAAATGAATACACGTATGCATGTAGGCAGAATCACGAGAAGGTAAGAGCGAGACAGGTGCATCAGCATTAGGGTGGACATTTGACTCTCCAATTTTGATAGCTAAGTTTTTAACTAGGTTAAAAACAGAAAATTTGATTGTCGGAGTAGAGACTGTCATGAGACTGCCCCAGCTAGTCTTATTTTGTGTTATAACAGTTGCTGTCAAAACTCAATAGATTTGGCTTTATGAGCCTGGCAGCGTCTTCATAGTTTTGGCCAGCACTAAATCGTAACGAAAAGAGCTCTGGAAAAACAGAGAAAACATTCTGTGGTAAATTCAACAAATTCTACTGTTAAAAATGCTCCAACCAACAATCGTTGGTTGAATTTTTTGTAAGTGACAGTACAAGTTACATAGAGCAATATTTAGTTTGAGCATTTAACAACCGGTCTTACCAATTAATGCTATCGCTAAAATTTTTACAGTATTGCAACCTCAAAATGCTTGCAAAATTTTTGTAGACTGATTCTTTAGTAATATAGTGATTTAATACTTCAACCGGTTTTCCCGGACTGTCACCGACCGATCGCTCCTAAAGTCAGTTATATGAAATAATTGTCAAGTTTGATAACATTTAAAACGTTTGCTTTAAAATGTTACAAATTAGTTTTATATCGAGTTGTATATACTGTATGTATAAATTATTACATCATAATTTTACAGAAAAGGTAAAAAGTTTTTATTCTTGTACGTTAGTGAGCCACCCTAATTGCACCTACACTAAAGAACGTGACGGCGCGTATAGCACTGCTTGATTTCCATTCGTAATCGCAGGAAAAAAGAAATTAGGAGAACAAAAAGGGGTCAAGAACACAATTGTTTCTTCGAAGGGATCAGATAATGTACATATACCCAGCGTGCTTTTGCGCCATTTGCATAACATTCTTTACTAAGAGCTTTGTAGTTATTGTACATAAACAGAAACAAAGAATAATTATGATTCTAGCTTCTTATACCCGGTACCCTTAGGGTACAAGGGTATTATAAGTTAGTGCCAACCGACAATGTATTTAACAGGCAGAAGGAGAAGTCTCCGACCCTTTAAAATATATATATTCTTGATCAACGTCACCAGCCGAGTCGATTTAGCCATGTGCGTCTGTCCGCCTGTCCGTCTGGGTGAAACCACAGATCTCAGAAAGTATAAGAGCTAGAGTTAACAAATTTGGTGACAACATTCGAATCTGTTGCACGCAGATTAAGTTTGTTTTAAAATTTGTGAGTAATAGCTATGATTTTGGCTTGAAGTAAATAAATAAAATAAAGGAATAGGCCTAAGCGGACGTTTTCTGAAAATTTGCGTAAAATCGGATGATAAACATAGAAGTTATTAAACGATAAAGTTTCTATCTATGCTTCTTCGTCTATGATACGTTTTTGTCTTTTTAAGGTGTTGCTCAACATGTTTCTAGCAACATTTGTCTTCACTTGTCCACATTTTGTTTTTATCATGTCCATATGCTTTTTAATTTCACCGTCGGTCACACTCGACTGTAGCTTTCCAACTTGTTTTTTTTTGTGAAAAGTTGTTTACTACGCCAGCGTCAAAAATGTAGATTTAACTTTTGGTTTGGATGTTGTTATACCCTTTCAGAGGGTATTATAATTTTGCCATGATATTTGCAACGTAGTGATGGAGGCATCTCCGACCCCATAAAGTATATTTATTCTTGATCAGCATCACCAGCCGAGTCGATCTAGCCATGTACGTCTGTCTGTCTGTCTGTCCGTCTGTCGGTTTCTACGCGAACTAGTCTCTCAGTTTTTGAGCTATCAAGCTAAAATTTTCAGCATGGTCTTATTTATTTAGCACGCAGTATATATGTCGGAACGGCCGAAATCGGACTACTATATCCTATAGCTGCCATAGGAATCATGGCGAAACTAATGAACAAAAAATTTAACTTCTCTGTTTTTAAACGTATTTCTATAAATTTTGAGATATAGCAGTTTTTTATGGTTCTAGTATTACAGTTTTCATTTGTTTAAGATCGTTCAACTATATCATATAGCTGCCATAGAAGCGATCGGTCGATTTATATGAAAATGTAAAATTCTACATGTAAAATGTACAAAATTCGATATTTTTTCAACATTACTAAAATGGTTCGATTTTCAATGATGCAATTGCAGACTGCAAGGGTATACCAACTTCGGTTTACCGAAGTTAGCTTTCTTTCTCGTTTTAACTTATATTTTATGTGTTCTTATGCAATCTGTAAACCTATTTCAAAACAAAATACCATTTCTGTGCGATGATAGCTTGGGCCGAAATCGATGCTGTGATAATTGACACTTACCTGGCAACAAAAGCTCAGCGAGGCACTCAATCCGATAATCTACAAACAGAGAGTGGCCCTGTCTGCAATGGACAGCAGGATCCTTCGTCAAGTGACAAAGGGAAATTAATTAAATTTAAATTGTCATGCCTTGTTGGTTTCCCTTCAATTCGGCCCATATGTCATTTATTTCTTTTTAACTTTAATTAAATGGCAGGTGGTAAAACGAAACGTTGACATTATCCTAAGTCAAAACTTTCTTTATAATTACGGGTTGCCAGACAGCATCATTAGGGGTCCTTCCTTCTATTCCCCACTCAAATACTCATTAGTTCTTATATATTTTATTCATTTGTATTTTATGTTGTAAATGTAACAGAAAATGGAAAAATCTATAAGTGTAAGCTTCATTTAAATCAATAATATTTTTGTACATGATACGTGAGGTTATCTACGTTTTCCCGAACCATAAGTTATATTTACTGTATTTTTGTTATTCCCCAACTTGGCTTGAAAGTTTTCCGTTCTGTTTTTAGTTGGGTAAGTTACCACCTCTCTGGTGAACACGCCCACACACACTTTACTTTGATTTTAATTTAATTTGCTTTGCAAAAGGTTTCATTTTGTTGGAGCCTTGCTCGACGATAATCAACGTTTCATCTTATTGTTTGTTAATATTTTTTCGAAGAGTCAATTTGCCAAATTAAAGTTTCTGGAAAATCAATGGGCGCGGCTGAAAACATAGTTCAAGAGGATGATTGCTCTTTGGCTTGGTTAATTGTGGGTTTTATTTAATTAATTTTACATTATGGTTGTTTGCTCAATATACGCTTTTAAAGTAGATTCCACTTTCGCAACATGCAATACACGTTTTACATTTCCCCCGTTTCTAAAATCTTTGATTACAGAATCACATGGCGGAATGCAGAGCCTTATACAGAGTGGAAAAAGGTTTAACATTTTCTTATATACAACAAATATGTATTACTACATCTGCGAAGAAAATAAAAAGAAATAATAAATGGAGATTAATCTAATGCGTTTCTTAACAGAAAATTGTCTATAAGTTTTTAAGAATGTACTTAAGCTTTTAGTATTTAAGCCTGTTCTTTTCTGGGGAGCTTCTTTTCATTGGGGAGCCCAATGGTGCTAAGAACACAACGACCTGCTTTTCTGCCAATTACAGTTCCTGCAGCCACAACAACGACACACCCTTGCAGTGAGCACAGCCCAATTCCCGTCGTGCCACACAACCCCAAACCCAAACCCCATATAACCCCCAGCTCATAGTGTCACCACTCCCTAGTTACCGGGCTTTAGTTGTTAGCATAAAAAGGGCAAAGAACAAAATGAAAAATTAAAAAAAAAAAAAAACGAAAACAGTGCCTGAAAAAGAAAACGAAGGGGAAGGATGGGCGTAGAACGGCGGGCGCCGGAAATGGAGCAGCCGCCATGTTGGCAGTCATGTCATGTCGTCGTTGTCACCATCGCCTGGTGCTATCTCGCTCTGAGCGCCGCGCTTCCTTTCTGCTTGTGCATGCAAGTATGTAAACTGATTAAAAAGAATTTAATACTGTTAATCTGCTTCGCGTAGTGGAAACATCTAGCAAATTATAATATAACCTATATATATAACCTGGATTTATATTTATTCAATTCCCATATTTAGATGAAGAAAATTGTATTTTAGATTAAATTCATTATCAATCAAAAACACCTCTTCAACTTCAAAAGTTTCGGATATCAAATTTTGCGACAGTTAATAGTAACGTTAACAAAAATAAATTACAAACTAATTCAACTAGTTTCTAATTCAACACGCTGGTCTTCAGTTTCAAGGCTAGGTATTTTGCAGCTTAGTGCCGAAAACGAAACTAGTTGAATTATTTGTTATTTATTTTTGTTAACTACTATTAATCGTAACAAAATTTGAAATCAGAAACTTTTGAAGTTGAAGGTGCCATTGTTACTTTTATCTCACCTCGTTAAGAGGTGTTTTTGTTTGATATCAGAAGTTTTAAAATTACATATGTATGTAGGTCTCCCATTATTAGTGTTAATTAGCATAGCTCAATAGCAAGTAAGAAAGCTACAGTCGAGAGTGCTCGACTGTGAGATACCCGGTACCTAAACGTTTGTGCTTTACACTAAATGGCAATTTAAAATTGTACATACATTATCATACTCTACTTCGAAATAAATCGCCTCTCAAATTAGCTCCCGACCTAAACAATTTAATATCATACTTAAATATGAATGATACATTTTATAAGGACGCCAAAAAATTAATTATGTTATTTTTAGTCATTTTTTGCTCTATTCTTTTGTCATTTCTTCTGCAGTTGGTTATATTAGTTATATCGCGCGGCCAAGGCTCGAATGCGCCACCTGTCGGCTACAGCTTGCAACAGCAACGGCAGTGCCTTAGGGGAATGTGTTAAAATTCTAACCTTATTGCTAATATCTCACATGTTTATCATCCGATTTGACTGAAATTTTCAGAAAACGTCCGTTATTTAAAGTTAATTTATTTTATCTATTAACTTTAACCCGAAAATAACGAGTATAGCTTATTTTACGTTTTTTATGATTTTTAAGGGCGGAAGTGGGCGTGGGCAAATTTTAAAACAAACTTGATCTGCGTGCAACAGATTTCAATGTTGTCACCGAATTTGGTAACTCTAGCTCTTTTAGTCTCTGAGATATGTTGTTTCACACGGACGGACAGACGGACATGGCTAAATCGACTGGGCTGGTGATGCTGAACAAGAATATATATACTTTATGGCGTTGGAGATTCCTCCTTCTGCCTGTTACATACATTCTCGGTTGTCACTAACTTATAATACCCTTGTACCCTATGGGTACCGGGTATAAAAATTATAACACATAGCTATGACCCATGATATCAGCTGAACGCCGGATATCGTCAAAAAATTTGGTACTTCGTTAAGAGGTGCTTTTGACTGATATCAGAAGTTTTTGTTTAAAACTGAAATGGGAAAAATGAACAAAAAAAATCCATGTAAGAAGTTTGATATATTGGATCATTTCTACTTATTTTGATGAGAGAGCGAATTTTCGGAGATATGTGTTGTACCCCAAAAGGTGAGCAGCAATCTCAAGGGCTATACGGCCTGAAGTGACTATCCATATCGTAAAAGTAATTAAAAAAAAAAAACTTAAAAATCTTTTAAAAAAAAAAAGTCAAGGCAAACTAAATATCATCTCAAAATACCTTTCCAAGCACGTTTCTGTAACTTTAGTCGTTCAGAAGTTATGGACGCGAGAAATCGATTATTTTCCTGTTTTCCTGCCAAAGTAGCGGGAAACTCAAAAATTAGATCAAATTAAAAACAAAAATTTTAAAACGTTTTTTCAAATTAAAAATATTTAAAGTTTCTTTTGATGGTATCTAAATGTTAGGTATATGGGATCTTTGCTACTAATTTTAATGAGTAATATCTCGAGAAAACGAAGTTTCCCAGATATGTGTTATATACCAAAAGTTGAGCAACCTCAAGGGCTATATGTCCTTGAGCAACTATCTATATCGTTAGAGCCATTTAAAAAAAAATTTCAAACACTTAAAAAAAATTAATTTTATTTATGAATTTTTAAATATTTTATTAAGTTAAATTATGTCAAGTCAAAGCTATTAGCATTTCAAAATACCTAACCTTCCTAACGTCGTTTTGAAATCTGTTTTTTTTAGCTTTTTAAACAACAACAACGACATACAATTTTTTTTTGGTATTTTTGCTCCACAGGCCCCAATAGTTCCAATTTTCAAATTTTTCAATTTTGCTTTTTCACTCCCATTTCTCCTAAACTAATCCATTTTTGAAAAATCTTAGTATGCAGTTTCAAAGTGGTTTACAATATCTTTCGATCATGATATAAATGGTTCTGATCGGGCTATCGTAGCAGATTTTCAATTCTACGGCTGTATATAGTAGTCTCCTTGCGCACCACAGTCTCGGTGCTGATCGTCACTACATGGACTGCCGTCCACAGTAATAAGTAGGAATGTAATAAGGTATTTCATTATTTTCACATCGTAGGAGGTGAAAGCGGAATACGAGGTGTGTTCAAAAGATATCGCAAATTTTGTGTTTTTTCAACAATTATTTATTTTTTCATGAATATCTATTTTGTTCCCTTCAAAGTAACCCCCATGAGATATTATACACTTGTGCCAACGGTTTTTCCAATCTTCGAAGCACTTCAAAAAATCATATTTTTTAATCTTATTCAGCTCCTCCTTCGATGCCGTCTTTTTTTTAGCGAAACGTCGTCCTTTCATGGGCCTCTTCAGTTTAGGGAACAAGAAAAATTCACAGGGGGCCAGATCTGGGGAATACGGTGGCTGCGGCATCATTAGTGTGTTGTTTTTGGCCAAAAAGTCGCGCACAAGTAACGATGTGTGATTGTTCTTTTCGGCCTTTCTTCTCGGCCTTCTGAAAACATTTTGTACCACCGATAAACGTTGCTTCGGTCCAAGGTAGCTTCTCCGTATGCCACAGTCAAAATTTGGAATGCATCCGCGCACTTAATTTCGTTTTTCACACAAAATTTGATACAGGTTCTTTGATCCATTTTTTTTAATAGGTAAAATCGGAAACGATCCAAAACACGTGCAAGCAAAGCAGCTGTCAACAATTAAGTGAACATTCAAAATGGCCGAGCTTGTCGGCATAAGTGAGTGCCAACACAACGCCACAAAAAAATCTAAATTCGAATATACGTAACCCGCGAACATTCAAAATTTGCAATACTTTTTGAACACACCTCGTATATAACATTAAAACCTAAATAAGAGAATTTAATTTGGCCTTGCTAGTTACTAATTAATTAATCTTTTTGATTTTTGCAGTTATCGGTGGGCATTGAGCACGGCATATTGGAGTCGTACAACTCGGACTTTGAGCTGCAGTTCAGCCATTCCCTGAAGCATATTGTCGGCATGTGCCGCATCATCCACAAGCCGCTGGCCAAGAGCATTGGCAACGGATTCCTGCAGCTAAAGTCGAGTGCTAGCCACGCATCGGTCTCCGCCACCGGTGCCTCTGCTTTATCCGGCGGGAACAACAGCAGCAGCAACTCTCTGACGGGAAATGGACTTCGCCACACACTGACCGCATCCACGTCCTATGGCTCTCTCTCGTCCAGTGCGTCGTCCGCTTATCAGCAGCAGCAACTGGCGTCGGAAGTTACGGTGGAGCAGCCCCAAAACTTCATGGAATTCCAAGGACCCATCACCGGACTGGTCTACTTGCTGAAGGATCCCAAGGATCCACTTCTGCACATCTATCTCTTCGAGTGCGAGGCCGTCGAGGAGGTGAGTTCCGAGTTCCCGAGTCCCAGAAAGAAGACGGATGGGAAAAGTTGTCGACAGTTTTGGCCAACATTATGTCTGTCCGCTATGTTTCGTTTTCTCACAATCTATGCCATTTCTAGGGGGAAAACTGAACCATTCAAGCCCGAACCAGTGAGTTTGTGTGTGTGTGTGGACAGTTTGTGGTCTTTTGAAATGCTTTCATATGGAAATGTTTAGAAAAGTTGCCACACAACAGTTTTCCATATAAAAACTACTTGGATTAAATTGCACAGAACGTGCAGGAACAGCACCAAAAAGGATTTGGTAGGGCTTTGTTCGGTACATAATAAGTTTAAAATGCTTAATGAGCGAAACAACCTCCGGCAACGAAAATATCGCTTTTACTTATAATGGCCGTATCAAGTTGACTTGGTTTAAGTGTTTAAAGAGATACCTTATTAAAAATTCTTAATGAGAATGGAATATTTTGCTCTCCTTGTGAATAATTTTTTAAATTTTTGCTTAAAGTATTAACGCCTATCAGTGTGTACAATATTAAATTACGTTTTATCACTGTGGACGGCAGTCCATGTAGTGACGATGAGCACCGAGACTGTGGTGCGCAAGGAGACTACTATATACAGCCGTAGAATTGAAAATCTGCTACGATAGCCCGATCAGAACCATTTATATCTTGATCGAAAGGTATTGTAAACCTCTTTGAAATTGCATACTAAGATTTTTCAAAAACGGATTAGTTGAGGAGAAATGGGAGTGAAAGTGCGAAATTGCAAATTTTGAAAATTTGAGCTGTTGGGGACGATGGAGCTAATATCCTCAAATTTTTAATGTTGTTGTGATCTAGCTTCAAATACGCGTCGAATGGCACCTCAATCATCCCGATCCGATATTCCGTTCAAAAAATATTCAATAAACAAGATTTTAACGGCCTTTCCGAAATGAGAACGTTTGTCCTGTTGTTTGTCTATCTGTCGATTTTTTTGTTTTAGAGTCCACTTTTATTTTATTAAACAGCTCGAGCTAACAGCTAAAAAAGCCAGATTTCCCGCGCCCATAACTTCTAAACGACTAAAGCTACAGAAACGTGCTATATGTCGTTAAAAAGGTATTTTGAAATAATAATAGCTTTGCCTTGACATAATTTATCTAAATATTATATTTAAGATTTTATATTTAAAATTAATATTTTTTTAATGTTTTTGAAGATTTTTTAAAAATGGCTTTAACGATTTTGATAGTCACTCAAGGCCACATAGCCCTTGAGATTGCTCAACTTTTGGTATATAACACATATGGGAAAATTCGCTTTCTCGAGATTATTACTCATTAAAATTAGTAGCAAAGATCCCACATACCTAACCTTTTACTTTTACATGCACTATTCATGGATTTATGTAAAAAATAATGTAGAGTCATATAGAGACGTGCACAGTGCAATAATATTTGAAACCATCAAAGGAGACTTAAAATAATTTTAATTTAAAAAAAAAGTTTTAATTTTTTGTTTTTTAATTTGATCTCATTTTTCCGTTTTCGCTACTTTGGCGGGAAAACAGGAAATTTCTATATATACTATATATATATATGCTATATGTAGTTGGAAAGGTATTTTGATATGATATTTACTTTGCCTTGACAAAATGTATCTAAATGTTATAATTAGGAATTTAGAATTGAAATTATTTTTTTTTTAAGAAATACATTTTTTTTTGTACGATTAATAGTAACGTTAACAAAAATAAATTACAAATAATTCAACTAGTTTCGAAGTTGAAGGTGTCATCGTCACTTTAATCTCACCTCGTTAAGAGGTGTTTTTATTTGATTAAGAATTTAGAATTGAATTTATTTTTTTCTAAAGTTTTTTTTAGTTTTTTTTTTTTTTTTAAATGGCTTTTACGATATTGATAGTCACTTCAGGCCGTATAGCCCTTGAGATTGCTGCTCACCTTTTGGGGTACAACACATATCTCCAAAAATTCGCTTTCTCATCAAAATTAGTATAAATGATCCCATATAGCAAACTTCTGACATAGATTTTTTTTTGTTAATGTTTCCATTTGAGTTTTAAAGAAAAACTTCTGATATCACTCAAAAACACCTCTTTGAGTTGAATGTGCCATCGTCACTTTAATCTCACCTCGTTAAGAGGACTAATTTTTTTTGACGATATCCGGCGTTCAGTCAATATCAGGGGTCATAACTATGTGTTGTAATTTTTATACCCGGTACCCATAGGGTACAAGGGTATTATAAGTTAGTGCCAACCGAGAATGTATGTAAGAGGCAGAAGAAGAAATCTCCGATTATATAAAGTATATATATTCTTGATCAGCGTCACCAGCCAAGTCGATTTAGCCATATCCGTATGTCCATCTGTCCGTCCGTCCATCTGTCCGTCCGTCCGTGTGAAACAACAGATCTCAGAAACTATAAGAGCTGGAGTTACCAAATTTGGTGACAACATTGGAATCTATTGCACGCAGATCATGTTTGTTTTAAAATTTGGCCACGCCCACTTCCGCCCTAAAAAATCATAAAAAACGTAAATTAATTAAATCGTTATTTTCGGGTTAAAGTTAATATAAACAATAAATGAATAGGCTTGAGCAGACGTTTTCTGAAAATTTCAGTAAAAGCGGATAACAAACATGGAAGATATTAGCAATAAGGTTCGAATTTTAACACACCGCCCTAAGCCACAGCTGTTGCAAGCTGTAGCCGACAGGTGGCGCAGTCGAGCCTTGGCCGTGCGATATAATGGCGCCAACTGCAGAAGAAATGAGAAAAGAATAGAGCAAGAAATGACAAAAAATAACATAATTCATTTTTTTTCGCCCATCGAGCGGGTTTTTATGCGTCCTTATAAAATGTATCATTCAAACTTAAGTTTGTTTAGGTCGGGAGCTAATTCGACAGGTGATTTAAGAAGTATCGAAGTAGAGTATGATAATGTATGTACAATTTTAAATTGCCTTTTAGTGTAAAGCACAAACGTTTAGGTACCGGGTATCTCACAGTCGAGCACAGCCGACTGTAGCTTTCTTACTTATTTAATAATAGCTAAGTCATATAGGAACGACCTGGACATGGTATTAAGCTATACTAATTAACACTAATAATGGGAGACCTACATACATATGTCATTTTAAAACTTCTGATATCAAACAAAAACACTTCTTAACGAGGTGAGATAAAAATGACTTCAAAAGTTTCTGATATCAAATTTTGTTACGATTAATAGTAACGTTAAAAAAATAAATTACAAATAATTTAACTAGTTTGATTTTGGCACTAAGCTGCAAAATACCTAGCCGTGAAACTATAGACCAGCGTGTCGAATTAGAAACTAGTTGAATTATTTGTAGTTAATTTTTGTTAACGTTACTATTAATCGTCACAAAATTTGAGGTCAGAAATTTTAAAGTTGAAGGTGCCATCGTCACTTTTATCTCACCTCGTTAAGAGGTGTTTTTGTTTGATTTAGAATAGAGGAGTCTCTATAACCCCCTAAAATCCCCCAAAAGAATGTCCATAAATAACTCCCCGACCGAGCCGAGTCTACCAAAAGTAGTGACGAACGAACATGGCCCGAATCATGACCTCTTTTCGTTATCAGAAATCCCACACAGGCGTGTTAAATTCTTAACCTAAACCACCCTGGTGTTTTGTGTATTGGTTGGACGCCCAGCTCGCCATAAATCGACTTCCGTTTGCATTTCTAATTAAAACAGTTCAGCAACTAGAGAAACTACTAAATTGGGGCTGTGTTAGCCGAGAGTCCACTAAATTAGGACTGCTGCCGCTTCCACACGACCCCCCACGATGACCTTCTGCCAAAAACACGCAAAAAGTTAATTCCAAGAGAACTGGCAAAACAAATACACTATTACGCTTTTTTCAGTCCTCTACGATTGCGAACATTGAGTTGAAAAATTAAATAGCAGGTCATGTTCAAAAACTTTGCGGAAAACTGAAATGAAGACAAAAAACTATGTGTGTATTTCATCGATATTTTTCCTTAGGGTGTTAGCTTTTCGGATTTTGTTTTGCTAAAAAATAATGTGACCGAAATTGTTAAAACGTTTCCTTTGTACACATGTTCCTTGAAAATAATTTTTTTTATTTTTATACCAGACACGCATCGGGTCTGAAACTAAGTGCAAACGGAATATGTAGCTTACAGTCAGAAGGAAATATCTTCGACCCCTTAAAGTTAATCTATCTCTATCTGCATCGAAAGGAGAATCGATTTAGCCATGTCCGCTTGAAGCACTACGTCTTAATATACATTTAATTAAATATATTTACTAGATATTTTGAAAACGTTGAATTTTCACGCAGCTGTTTCATTTAGGGTTTTTTCTTAATTTCATCGTAATTGGTACTTTGTTTGAGTTGTTTTTGTTAGCAGCTCATTGCATGTCAAAAGCGTTTTAAGCCCCATCAGTTTACCGTGCCCTGCGTTACGGCGGTAATGTTGACTTGGCTCCTCGATTGCTGTTGATAGCCCAGCGGCTTCGTCGCTGGGAGCCGGCGTTGTTCAGAAGTTTTATTGAGCTGTGCCTCCTGCATTCAGTTTCCAGCTGGCTTGATTTTCGCTATATCTGGGTCAGTGATCGCATTTCGGGTTTACGGTCGCCTTAAATGCCTAACAACTTGGGATAGCATGCAAGGGTCTAATGCAATAAGCGAGGTACATTCATGTACATATGTACATAAATATAAGAATATATTTTTCTATTCTTCCTTCTTTAAATTAAATTTGAAGTCGGCAAGCACACAAAGCCTCTCAAAATCTTTCCTACAACTACAACTAAGCCATTTAACTTTCGATAAAACAATTTGTTAGCATTTTTGTACATTTGCTTTTTCCACAGAAGTTTTCTGAGGCTTTCGCACAGTAATCATGTAGACATCGACTTATGAAAATTTCTTAACTAGAAGACCTTGTTGGTTGCCTTACGTTATTAAATCAGAGAATGTCTAATAAAGTCACCCACCCAGTTTAATTAAAAAAACATATTTTCACATCATATAAAATACCCATATCTTGAGTTTATGGGTATACATATGTACATATGTTTCAAAATAACGAAGGTGTGCCGGTTTTCCTCGTAGATTCCTATTAAAAATCAAATCTTTCCTATAGCAGATACATGAGATAGTCCGATTTTGAAACCGTATTAACTTACTTTATCTCAAGTTGTAGGCGAATATGTTGAAAACTAACGAATTAATGTCCGTTATTCCAATTAATTCCTATTCGTTCTTCGATCGTTATAAACATCTGATTTATTAAGATATACGTACATATTACGGCATATATGGCATAATTCTAAAATCGTACAAAATTTATCAGTTGACTATAATTTTAGAAAACACGTTGAATTAATGCTTAAAAATCATCTATTTAATAAGCCATTCTTGGGGAGGAAAAACATAATTTGCCGACTGCGTTCGCCGTCAACCTGGCGGATACGTTACGCCGATTGACCCACTAATTGAAGCCATTAGGCGCCGAGATAAACGCATTTTTCCTCCGCCGTTTCGCCATCCTTTCTATTTCGCAGCACAGAACCAAAAAAGGGGAAAGCCATTAGGAAAATGCTGGAAAAAATAAAGCTAATTGCAAGGATTTGGATAAGCGTGGCATACTTTTGTGGGCATCTGTGGTCCGCCATTCAGTGCCGACGGCAGCAGCACTTAAACAACATCACAAGCTCGTATATATTTAAAGCCTCGCCAGCTCCACCTGGGCAGTGTCCTGGCCGGAGCGTGGTCTTGTGCATCATTAGCAGGTCAACCCGTGCCATGTCCTTTGCTAAATGACGCATGGCGCAGAGCTGCCATTCGCCTGTTTAAAGTTCGGGTTTATTATTGTCCTCTCCCTGCAGGATCAGGAATGGTGCGGCACAGGACTCCCAGTTTGGCGATGGGTTGGGGGGTCAGTTTTGGGTCCTGTTCCACCCATCAACATGCCCTTCAGCATCGGTGCCTCAACAACTCGGTTGGGCCAACAAGAAAACTAATCGAGTGTGCTGGCAACCTTTCAAACTGTCGGCAATTTCGCAGTCCTTTGAAGCTGCCATATCATGGTGCTCGAAGGAAATCGGTTAAAGTGTCCACATAATGCACACTGAAAGTGCGCCCTAAGCGAGTACCTCCTCTGCAAACTGTTTGGTATTCTAAATATACAGCTAATTCTAAAGTAATAGCACTAAATGTGCTTTTGGAAAAATGATACTGACTGAAATTGTGTATTTTATGACTATAAAGTCTTAAATTTGTGAGTTAGTAAAACAGTTTCTAGGATGTGCAGTTCACCATTTTAAACAATTGTAAACGGAAAGAGCATTTAGCTCCCTTACAGGATCTGAAGCCGCAGAAAATAACCTAAGTATCAAAAACCATATAATGTATATTCAAGAAATATATAATTTCCAATTTGAAAAGTGCTTTTACTGTAGCAACTGTAAAGAATCTATAACATACCACTTTGCATGCTGTGCTCAATTTCGTGACATTTTTTCCAGTAACTTTTGCAGAAGAGAACTCTTTGAAACCAATATGGAACACTTAAAGTCCCCGCCACCCTTCAACGCCTCCCTCTCCTGCGCCAGATAATTGGGTCCCACTTTTATTTCCTTGAATTGCATGCAAAATATTCCTTCCATCCGGGTTGCAGGATGAACTTGGCAAGCAAGCCGGCCCGGTAAACAAATTGAATTTGTCGCACATTGGGGAAGGAAGAAGCGTTTTGTGCCATGATTAGATTGAAGTAGGTCCTTTGTCCTTTGTCCCTTACTGGTGAGTGGGTAGTGGCTTCTTCGTTGTGCTTGCCAAATTGATTTTATAGTCAGTGTTTCAGTCCGCTACTGGTATTTAAATGGAATGTTGATTTAGTTTCTGTTTATTATTTGCGTTTGCCAATAAATGAAAGAGAGAAGCCATTTCCGACCATCAACATCACCAGCCGAGTCGATCAAACTATATCCTATAACTGCGATATAATTGATCGCTGGTTTAAATGTCCTCCTTAATTTCAATATTTAAAATTTTTCAGCTAAGTGCCAATTTTTAAACTAATTAAATCATTTGTTATTTCCTTTTTATGCCCTTGCAGAGGGTATTATAACGCAGTGAAGGAGGCATCTCCGACCCCATAAAGTATATATATTCTTGATCAGCATCACCAGCCGAGTCGATCTAGCCATGTCCGTCTGTCTGTCTGTCCGTCTGTCGGTTTCTACGCGAACTAGTCTCTCAGTTTTTGAGCTATCGAGCTGAAATCAGCATAGTCTTATTTCTTTAGCACGCAGTATATATGTCGGAACGGCCGAAATCGGACTACTATATCCTATAGCTGCCATAGGAATGATGGCGAAATTAATGTAAAAAAAAATTGAACTTTTCTGTTTTCTATAAATTTTGAGATATAGCAGTTTATTATGGTTCTAGAATTACGGTTTTCATTTTTTTAAGATCGGACATCTATATCATATAGCTGCCATAGAAGCAATTGGTCGATTTATAGTATATGAAAATGTAAAATTCTACATGTAAAATGTAAAATTTACAAAGTTCGATATTTTTTCAACATTACTAAAATGGTTCGATTTTCAATGATCCAATTGCAGACTGCAAGGGTATACCAACTTCGGTTTACCGAAGTTAGCTTTCTTTCTCGTTTTTTTTTTGTATTTCAATATTAAGATTATATTATATCAAATAAAAACACCTCTTAACGAGGTGAGATTAAAGTAACGATGGCACATTCAACTCCAAAAATTTCTGATACCAAATTTTGTGACGATTAAGTTATTTAAACAAAAATATTTAAAAAGTTTTTAATTAGTTTCAAAATCGGCACGCTGCCTGTTTTGCCTTTTTTAATTTTTCAACTAAGTGCCGATTTTGAAACTAATTAAAAACTTAAAAAAAAAAAATTTGAATCTTAAAAAAAATTATTTTTATTCTAAATTTTTAATTGTAATATTTAGAAAATTGTTGTCAGGGCAGAGTAATTAGCATATCAAAATACTTTTCCAACGACATATAGCACGTTTCTGTAACTTTAGTCGTTCAGAAGTTATGGGCGCGAGAAATTTCCTGTTTTCCCGCCAAAGTAGTGGAAAAAGCAAAAATTAGATTAAATTAAAAAAAAAAATTCTAACGATTTCTTTTAAATTTAAATTATATTAAATTTTTTTTGATGGCTTTAAATTTTATTGCATTTTGCACGTCTCTAAATGACTCTACATGAGTTTTTACATAAATGTATGTATAGTGCATGTAAAAGGTTAGGTATATGGGATCTTTGCTACTAATTTTAATGAGTAATATCTCGAGAAAGCGAATTTTCCGAGATATGTGTTATATACCAAAAGTTGAGGCATCTCCAGGGCTATATGGCCTTGAGTGACTATCAAAATCGTTAAAGCCATTTTTAAGAAAACTTAAAAAACTTAAAAAAAAAAAATAATTATAAATTTTTAAATATTATATTTAGATAAATTATGTCAAGGCAAAGCTATTATCATTTTAAAATACCTTTCAAACGACATACAGCACGACTCTGTAGCTTTAGTCGTTTAGAAGTTATGGGCGCGGGAAATCTGGCTGTTTTCCCGCCAAACTAGCGGGAAACCCAAAAAGTCGTAGAACAAAAAATGTTCAGCTCGAGCTGCTTAAAAAAATAAAGGTAGTTTCAGAACTCTTAAACAAAAAAATCGACACACAGACAGACAAACAACAGGACAAACGTTTTCATTTCGGAAAGGCCTTTAAAATCTTGTTGATTTAATATCTTGTGAACGGAGTATCGGATCAGGATGATCGAGGTGTCATTCGACGCGTATTTAAAGCTAGATCACAACAACATTAAAAATTTGGGGATTTTTGCTCCACCGACCCCAATAGCTCAAATTTTCAAATTTTTCAATTTCGCACTTTCACTTTGATTTCTCCTAAACTAAACCGTTTTTGAAAAATCTTAGTATGCAGTTTCAAAGAGGTTTACAATACCTTTCGATCAAGATATAAATGATTCTGATCGGTGTCTCCTTGCGCACCACAGTCTCGGTGCTCATCGTCACTACGTGGACTGCCGTCCACAGTGATATAAAACTATAAAGGACCTTCCATGTCCTTATTTTCGTTTAATGTCAAAATCAAAAATCGGCTGTGCAAATTAACCTAGAATAAAAAAAAAGAAATTAATTCGAAATACTTAAAGAAGCGCCGCTGGCGAAAATTTTTTCGTCTGCCGCGATGCTTCACGTTCTCTCTGAACTAATGATCACAGCAATTCTCATCTCTTACCTCATCAAACTGTATGTCCTTTATTATAAAATTCTCCTGCTTATAATTTATATACTTAAATGTACGTCTTAATATTGAAAAGTCGTTAATTACTACGTATTTTACGTTGTCAAATTTTTTATTTATTTATATTTCACGCATAAATGTATTCAAAGTGTGCAAGGTGGCGACATACTTGTATATAGTATTTACGCTAAGCACGATTTAACAAAAATTTTAAGCTTCACAGACCACTATACCGCGACGATCACACAGACAGGCGCTTGAATTTTGTGTATTCATCATTTGTATGGGAATTTGGCTAAACTTTAAAGATGGATTGTGACTAAACTAAGAGCGTCCCCAACATAATTTTTATAGCCAAATGTACGTTGAAGCACCCCCTATCTATGTTTTTTTTTTTTTTTTTTTTAATTTTTTGGAAGGGGCTCCGTTAATAGAAAATTGCCATAACTTAAATCGTCACCAAATTTGGTATTAGAAACTTTTGGAGTTGAAGGTGCCATCGTCACTTTTATCTCACCTCGTTAAGAGGTGTTTTTGCTTGATATCTTTTGAACGGATAAGCGGATCGGCTGGATTGTGGTGATGTTCCTCCACTGGCCCCAATAGTGTTAATATTCTTACTTTCACTCCCATTTCTCCTGAACTAATCCCTTTTTTTTAAATTAGTATAAATAAATGGTTCTGATCGGACTATTGTAGCATGTCAATTCTACAGCTTTATATAGTAGCCTCCTTGCTCACCACAGTCTCGGTGCTCACCGTTACTACGTGGACTGCCGTCCACAGTGATTCGGCATCAAAGATGGAAATATATTTTTTGCATTTCGATAAAATATATAAGTTCATTTATAGGTCTGTACTTTTGACTTTGGCCGATTAAGCATTGATCGCTGTTTGCTGATTTCCCAGTGGAAGTACCCAGCTGTTGCATTACCATGGTTTGGTGCTCAATGGTCGTATGTAATTTATGGTCTTATTTACCCCACAAAGTATTAAGTATTCGCCCGCTCTCTCTCTCTCGCACTCGCTCTCTCCGAATTATATCGTCTTCGAATTCGCATGCGCAGGTCGCTATATCTTGCCATATCGGCATATCTCCATAACGCAGCCGCACTTCTCGGATCGGATCTGGTCGTCGCGTCGTCAGTCGTCAGTCGTTTGACGGCAACTGAATCGCGTGCGCGTTTCGCTCGAAAGGCGGCGAGAGTTACCCCGTCAATAATCGTAAATATATTATTTGCAGAAAGTGAAGTCGGAGAGGCAAGACAATACGCCAACGGGAGGCAGCAATAACCGTCGAACCGACCACAAATTAGTGAAATGGGCAAAAACAAAACTTGTTTAGTCCAGAAATATTAATGCGTTTAACCAACACAACAGAGCGCGTTTTTTGAAAATAAAAACTCAGTTACTAAAACGCGCCAACGAAAAGCAAAACAATCTATATATATTAATCGCAGACGTGTGTAAATCATTTCCAAACTCGTATATGTATAGTAATATACGTAGAATGCTGCTTATTTCTGTCCGTCTTGGCCATTTCTATTATTCGTTTACTCTGACGTTTGTTTTCGCCTAAAAAAACCATTTGAGATATAGTTCGGTATTTAGCGAGTATAAATAGGAGTGCATAGTTGCCCTTGTAAGAGGTATTTTCCCATCCTCTAGAGCTATAGACTTGACTTTTTTTTTTGTCAATATAAAAGTTGCCAAAATATATCTGTATTAGCATATTTCTATAAATAATAAAATAATCGTAGCAAGTTTAGCTTCGTATTCCTATGAATTACGAATAGTGTGGAGTTCGTAACTCTTACATAAATCGATCTACGAAATCTTCCACTTAATGTAAACAAAAGCACTCAATAGGCTCTCTTTGTCCCAAATATCGTGTAGTTGCGATGTGCCATTGCAAACATCTCTCGGAATCAATTCAAGCAAAGTCAATTAACGCGACAATTAGCAGGGGCGCAAGTTAAAGATAGAGGGATAAAAAGCGCTACGTCTATACATATATAAGGTTATAAATATACATCGGCATTGTGTTATTATCGGCATATATCGGTGCTTTGTCTCACAAATTGGTTACAGAGACAGACAAGTGCAGCTCTGGGAATCTTTTATAATTATAATAATTTATCGGCCAGCGAAGCGCAGCAGTGGGTACTTTGACCCGCGTAATTTCTTTCCTCTCCCTCTCCAACAGCTGATCTATCGATCGGCCCGAGATCGGTTAATGTTTGTTTGAAATTCGAAAATACTTTCGTTTAGTCGCGAGAATCATCGGTTGGCCCTCAGAACCCACTCGGTCTCGATGCGCATTTGTTGCCGGGCGTTCGATCGTCATTTCCCACTAAGTGCACCTCGCAAACAGTCGTAAAAGTCGCTCTCCGCGGATTTAAATACACTTGGATAATACCCGTGCAGTATGTGAGAGGTGTGTGTGATAAATAAACGGATCAAAATTATATTTCGATAAATATGCCCAGCAATATAAGGCCTACAATTTCATTATAAAAGTTAACCCGGAATAACTATGCCAAAGACGAGGCATGTGTAAAATGAATAATACATTTATATTATAATATTTAATATATAATACTTTAAAGAATTTTAAAATGAAATTTTATACAAAGTGACAATAAAAGTCCAATTCATTTAACGTCTAACGTCTAAATATTTAAAACCTACTTGACAAAGAAACGTTAAATTGCCAAATTGAAAAGCTAAATAAATAATTCGTAATCATAGCTTTTACAATTAATAAAACGGAAATACTTTCACAGTTAATCTCAAAATAAAATCAAAATAACTCCAAGAGTTCAAGTATAAAAATAAATAGAACGTAGGTTAATTCCATTTTTGTTATGCAGCAGCCGCAACCAGCACACGTTGTGAATATTTTTCTACCGGCAATCTTGTGATTAAAAAAAGCACTATGGAAATCTTGTGATAGAGTCATTACTACTCAAACTTTGCTCACTCAAAGTACAAGGCTCAAAATAAAATTTCGTGATACCAGGCCGCTGTTGTTGCGGACACAGTTGTGAAAGTAAGTTCCGATAGCTGACGGCACATCTGGAAATCCCTCAACAATCCCATCCGGCGCACAAAAGGGTCTCTCGCAGCGATGTTCACGGTGCCGTTCCATCGGGACACCATCCTGACCACCTCCGTCAGCGATGCATCGGTGCTCAACAAGAGTCGGGCCGTATGTAGAGACTCGGATGCTGTGTCCAGCATCCAGTATTCAGTATTCCCTATCCAGTAACCCCAGTATCGAACCACTAACCCACTAAATTGATTTCAATTTCGCCTTGTGTAATTTGTGAATATGCCCGCCGCTTTTATTTACTTTCCGCTTGTGTGTTTGCCTTTCTGTATGGCGTCTTATGCAATGGTTTGTTATGCATGCACTGCAGCGATTGCTTTGTTCTTTTGTCTCCCCGCTAATTGCAGCGTTTAGGCCAAGTTAAAAGTCGACTTCTCCCCAGTATTTTCCATACAGACCCCCACCCAACTTCCACTGCTACTGAATGCTAATTGATTTGCCCTTGGGGCGGCCTTCTTCCCATCGGCACAACTCAATAATAGACATCGCTCCGCCAGTATTGCTCTTCACCTTTCAAGTTGGACTTTTATTGAAATTTAAACGACAAGAGACAATTCTCATGTAAATGACTCGGATATTCTATTTTGCGGATTACCATATAGAGTGTATTTTTTGCGTTCACATCCCACGAGAATGCTCTTCTCCCGCGCCTTCAATTCTGTGCTAAATTAAATTCCGCGCGCGTGCCAAATGGTTGGCTGGGAGAAGGGTGGTGGAGGAAATCATACTTTGGCCGTAGGCGCCAGGAAAAGTTTTTCGAATTTGTCCTTTATGCGGCGCTTGACCATGGCCATGGCGGCGGCCATTTTGGCCCGGTGGTGTCTAAGAGAGCGTAACAATTGGGGAAAAGGCACTTCTGCAGCTTTAACTTTTCAGCTGAGTCGATTGTTCACTTGTTCACTTTTGATGGGCTTCTCAAAGTTTCACAAAAGCCTCTCTCCCTGTTTTATTTTTTTCACGCGTTTCTCGTTGAGTTTACGGGATTGTTCTTTCTGCGGAATTAAATATATTGAACGAGTGAAAAATAATTGCTTTTAGATTGACCGAATCCAATAGAAAATGCCTTAAAAACTTACAATTTTTACTTATCACCTACGAGTATATTGCTCCGTATTTTTCGAGGGTATTTTATGGTCGGGAAATTCAATTTCAAAATAAGCTAAAAGGAGTGAAGTATATAGAATTATATGTTATCTATATAAAATGCAAGCACCTTTAAGCACTTTTAGAAGTGCCTGAGCCAGTTAAATAGGTAAATGTATAGTAAATATTCGAAACGCATTAAAATGAAGGAATTAAGTTTTATTGATTGATTTGATTAGATTTATATTAGATGCTTGGAGGAACCGGTCTCAAATTACCGGGGCAATAAAGTATCTTCGATCAGCTTAAAGCTCTAAGCTGGAAAACTAATTAAACAGTAATTTAACTTTAATCGCTTTAGCATTTCGCCAAGTTATCCAGGCATCCGACTATTAGAGCCTAGGGGGCTTGGTCGGTCAATGATAGCCACAAAACAATAAATAAGCGCTATTTTCTGTTTGCTCAAATGGGCCGGAACCGAACACGGTAGTGCGTTGCCAGGGAAGTGCGTTGCACATACACAGGCTCGACCTTAAGGCGAATGTAAACAAGTTTGTCCGGTGCTCTGCATTGATGGTGATGCTGACGATTTGGCCGTGCCAATTGTCGCTCAATCGATTCGTCCTTATGAGGGGCCGCGGCCGGGTTCAACAAACCGCAGCTGCTGTTGCTCCAAACGAAAACTTCGTGGCGAGCACAGGTCATTATTATTATTCACCAGACGCCCTGACATCGCACATTGCCATTTGCAATTGCATAAAAAGTCATAAAACAGCAAACGAGCAGAGATAACAGCCAACGACAGACAGACTAGAGGCAAAAATATGACAAAAAGCGCTGACATAAAACATTAAGTATTGTGGTTCAGACATTTGGCGAAATTTGCATTGTTGGTATTGCTTTTTCTGATTTTCCGGGCTGCTGTGTCTGATAGCTTTTATACTTAAAATAGTTCTGGCTCAGTTAAGAAAGTTTAAGTTAAATTAAAGTAGTAGAACTCTAGAGGACTTAGAAAATGTGAATAAAATTTAGCCATGTCCTTCTGTCTATCCGTACGAACCCCTCGATCCCCAGGACTTTAAGAGCTACTAATAGTACTTAGTATGGATACAAAATTTGGGAGTTATTGATCAATAAATATGGTGTGCATTTTAATTTAATTTAATTTATTTGTTTCGCTTTTCCTTGTGCTACAAGCTATAGCTTATATTTATGGCACAAGTCCCAAGTTATTGTTTATAGAATTGTTATTAATATATTCTTTTTTTTTTTTTTTTTTTTAACACATATATATTATTTTTACATTAATCAACCAAATTAATGGTTATAAAATGTAGGGACTAGCAATAGTAACAAAAATAACATGGATGCATAACATGGAAACGGTAATCTCCCTAACATAGGGAACGAAGTGACAATCAGTGCAATGTATTTATTGGGGAAGGACTCTCGTTCTCTGCCGTCCTCCCATCCATAAGTCTCCTGGGTGCCGTCTTTGAAGCCTTCTTCTGGTCCTCGGTGTTGCCAATGAAGCAGCTAGTTGGTTCGCATGGACTCGAAGTCGTTCATTATACCGACTCGAGTGTCGATAATTTGCTCCCTCACGGTGGGGATGTGAAGGTCCTTTGTAATGTCCACGTTCCTCATATACCACGGCGCATTAGTGATTGTGCGCAGCGCTCGGTTTTGGATCCTTTGCATGCGCATAATGTTCGAGTCAGACGCCGTACCCCATATCTGGATGCAATAGGTCATTGAAGGGACCACTATTGCCTTGTACAGAAGAACTTTGTTACTTAGACTTAGTTGACTCCCTCCTCTAAGCATCCAATTGAGCTTCCTAAGCTTATTCCGACATGTGGCTGCAATTTTGGTGGTGTGCTGCCTCCATGTGAGCCGCTTGTCGAGGATGAGACCCAGGTACTGTGCCTGAGGTGCTTGAGGGATGAGCGTGTCCTGGAACTTAACCCTAGGAAGGATTTGATGCCTTAGGGAGAAGTTGCAGTGTTGAGATTTGTTTCCGTTAATGCAGATGTTCTTTACTCTAACATTTAAGTTTCCTTAAGTTTCATTTAAGATAGTTTTTAGTTATGGTTATTTTGTACAGCTTAAATTAATTTTTTATTACTCATTTTGAGAGTTCCTTTCCTGAAGGTGTTTCTTTAATTTTAATTTAAAACTTGTAGTATTATTTATGTTTTTAAGTTGTTTGGCAAATCATTCCAGATGCGAACTGAGTAAATAAAAAATTGTCTTTGTGAGTTGAGAGTTCTATATCTAGTAGTGATTAAATTATTAGTTCGTGATTAAATTATCTAGTAGTGATTAAATTATTAGTTCGTGCTGAAGCAGAAAATCGTAGTTTTTCATATAAGTATGACGGTTCTCCTGTAGACACAATTTTATGCAAGTAAGTCAATGTTTTATATATCATCAAGTCTTCGAAGTGCAAGTCAAATAGCTGGTATGTAAAGTCAGAAATGTGATCAGAGCGTCGAAGTCCAAAAACATACCGAGCTATATTATTAAAGCATACTCTCAGCTTCTGTTTACTCACTACATCACAGTTTGAAAAGAGTTCTACCCCATACATAAGTGTCGGTACAAAACAGGATTTGGCTATTAAAAGTCGAATTTTTATTGGCAAAAAGAATTGAGTCAAAGATAATTGTCGCAATAAACTATATGTTTATACCCGGTACCCATAGGGTACAAGGGTATTATAAGTTAGTGCCAACCGAGAATGTATGTAACAGGCAGAAGGAGAAATCTCCGACCCTATAAAGTATATATATTCTTGATCAGCGTCACCAGCCGAGTCGATTTAGCCATGTCCGTCTGTCCGTCTGTCTGTCTGTGTGAAACAACAGATCTCAGAGACTATAAGAGCTAGAGTTACCAAAGTTACAAGGGTATTATAAGTTAGTGCCAACCGAGAATGTATGTAACAGGCAGAAGGAGAAATCTCCGACCCTATAAAGTATATATATTCTTGATCAGCGTCGCCAAGTCGATTTAGCCATGTCCGTCTGTCCGTCTGTCTTTCCGTGTGGAAAAACAGATCTTAGAGACTATAAGAGCTGGAGCTACCAAATTTGCTGTCATCATTGGAATCTGTTGCACGCAGATCAAGTTTGTTTTAAAATTTGGCCACTCCCACTTCCGCCCCCGAAAATCATAAAAACTATATATAAGCTATAGTCGTGAATTTCGTCGTGAATATAATAAATAAGTAGGCATTCGCGGACGTGTTCTGAAAATTTGAGTAAAATCGGATGGTAAACATGGAAGTTATTAAACAATAAAGTTTCTGTGTAGGCTGGGTCTTCTTCTCTCTCTTAAAAGCTAAGAACTCAGAACCTCGAAAAGGGTTCCGTAGCATTCAGTCAAAACAGGAGGTCAATAGTCACCCTCTCGCTCTATCGCACTGCTCAGAAATACTATCCGGGTGTCTGTGCACATAGCTTTTGAGAGACTGTTGCGCAACATGTCCCTAGCAACATTTGTCTTGTTTGGATGTTGCTCAATATGTTTCTAGCAACTTTTGTTTTCATTTCTCAACATTTTCTTTTTTCCATGTTCATGTCTAATTTAATTTAACCCACAATGCTTTGGGTACCGGGTATCTCAAAGTCGGTCACACTCGACTGTAGCTTTCCCACTTGTTCCAATTGAGTTGATTATTAAAAATAAAACCTATTTCTTACTTTTTCGGTATAATCTACGGGTACGCTACCAATATTTAAACGGTCAAGTTCATTTGTGCTAAAATGTTTTAAATAAATGACAATACATTTTGACTTTTTTGGATTAAGACCAAGTCCATTATTTTTTGCCAACTCGCTTACTTTTTTCAACTCCCTGTTGGATACTTGTATACATTCAACTAATTTACTCACGGGACGACTAATATACAGTTGGACATCATCAGCATACAATGTGGACATTACATTCAGACAGAGATTTGGGAAGGTCGTTTACATATAAAGAAAAAAGTAAAGGTCCAAGAACAGATCCTTGCCGCGCACCACGTTTAACAAAAATAAATGACGAAACGTAAGTTTGACATGAAACAGCTTGACACCTATTCTCCAGATACGAGGACATAAGATTTATTGCCGTTCTGGAAAAATTAAATAGTCTGTCAAGTTTTGTACATAAAATGGAATGGTCAACGGTGTCAAATTCCTTCTTCAAAAATTTGAGCACAATTAGACAATTGGGTATTGTACAGTCGAGGACTCTCGACTTTTAAAATATTATTTGGAAGATTAATTTTGTTTTATCAGGAGTTTGGATCAAAATAGCTCATTCCTTACGATATCTATAAGGTTATAAAAAGTCGTTAATCGAAATATTAGGTGTTTTCAATAACATTTTCCTTGCTGTGCTATACACATTATATGTACATGTTATTTATTTATTTTTGTATGCATTTGTAATGCAAAACAGTTTTGGGGGACATGAAAAAACCATAAAATCCGCCGGCGATTATAAACGCGTGCAAATCGCCTGTAAATCGCTTGTAATTTGACTGCTGCGCTGTCAGTTTGGATTGTCAAGGTTGTTGCGTTCTGTCGCGCACAGATTAAGCACCGTTAATGTTATAGGCAAAATAAAAAAAAGGCAATGCAACCAACCACAGATATCGCATTTTAGCAATAGTGCAAACACGTAAATAAAAAAGGAAAATAAGACAAAGTCATCGAGTGAAACGCGACGCGAACGTGACGTTGAATTGAATTCCTGCGAAAAGATTTTCATTATTTATGTATGTGCGATGCTTGATTTTGTTGTTTCGCTTAAACAATAATAATAAAAAGAGGAATACACATATGTACATATATGTATGTATATACATACATATAAAATATATACATATACTCATATTGCCGGACAGTTGTCAAGCGTGCCGCACAAAGCCAAAGCAATATTTAGATACAAAATTTGTTTAGCTTATGCACAGGGAAAAAATATTTATACTAATATTGGAATATTTTATTAAAGAAAAAGTAACAACCGATTTTATATACATATGTTTATTTTTATCTCGTAGTACAGAAATCAAATTATATTGTTCTCGGTGCTTTCCAATATAATTATGATGCCAAGGTTTGTTCAAATTGTTTATGTACCGGCCTGATAAAATGATTAATTTAATATTTTGAGTATTTATTACAGTTGACCAAATTAAAATAATATTTTTTTAATTTACAAGTTTTTTTAAGAAAGTTATTTATAGATTATAAAAAATAAATACCTTTAATTTGTATAGCTTACAAAACAAAACTGAAAATAGAATTTTACAATTTTCTCATAAATATATAGAGGACTATCATTGAGCGTTGTAATATCTAAAAGCTAAAATTATCTCAACATTTTTCCTTTGCGACTCACAGTGGGGTATTGGACCCGAAAAGTGGCGATTAATTCAAAAAACGATTTTTGCGTTCGATTCATTTGGTTATATTATTTTATTAACACATAAAATTCTGCATTTAAGTTTTTCTCCTCAACCTAACAGAGGCTGCGGAATCGGTTGTCAAAGTTGCAATATATTTTCGGTGTCTTTAAAAAAGTAAAAAAAAAATCCCTTTTTTTGAGCATTTTGATAAAACAAATGGTTTCCTTTAACGAAAATATACGCCAAAATTGTTATGCATTCTATAAGATATTATATTTAACTATTTTTCAAATATTTTTTTAACACTACATTTAATTTTATAATTAAAATTATAACAAAAACATAAAAATGCGCTAAAAATTCCAAATTTTTTAAATTTAGGTAGAGAAAAAGTAATGCGCCACGCGGTCCAATGCGATAATTTAAATTAGGTGTTATTCCTTAGATATTCAGCTTACCTGCCTTATTCACACAATTTTGCAGAAGTTTCCACAAATTTGTGAAATTTAAATTTTAGTGATTATACTGATAGGGCCCACACCAAAAGCGCGGGCGTTGCGCTGCCAGCGGAGTTTCAAAATCCCGCCGAGATCAGTAGTGGCGCCCATGAGACTACCTAAAGAAACAAAGATTTCAAAAGAACCGAAATTAAATAAATAAATAACATCTTCAAAAAATAAAATTATTTTTTTTAATTATTGGGTAAGACTAAAAATACCAAATAAAAAACAGTTTTTTCTTGTTTTAGTGTTTTTGTTTACACATGTTTTTAGTTTTTATAAAATTTAGCCAGTCTAATGTTAATACGATTTTGGGAGATTTTTAGGTCTGTAGTTATACATAAATAACAATAAAATAAGTTCTAAAAAATTTGGTATTTTTAGTAAAAAAAAATTAATACATTTTATATGACAGCTATATGATATAGTGGTCCGATTTTGATCAAATTTTTTCTTAAAATCTAGAATAGTTTGAAACTTCTTACCTAAAAATGTAGTTTACAAATTCCTAAAATTCAAATTCATTTAGTAACTTCCATGTTTATCATCCGATTTTACTCAAATTTTCAGAACATGTCCGCGAAGCCCTACTTATTTATTTTATCTATTTACTTTAAGCCGAAAATTACGACTATAGCTTATAAAACCCTTTTTTTTATTTTCGGGGGCGAAAGTGGGCGTTAAATTTTAAAACAAACTTTATCTGCGTGCAACAGATTTCAATGTTGTCAGCAAATTTGGTAGCTCTAGCTCTTATAGGCTCTGAGATCTGTTGTTTCACACGGACAGACAGACAGACGCACATGGCTAGATCAAGTCGGCTGGTGACGCTGATCAAGAATATATACTTTATAGGGTCGGAGACTTCTCCTTTTGCCTGTTACATACATTCTCGTTTGGCACTAACTTATAATACCCTTGTACCCTATGGGTACCGGGAATAAAAATTAATTTTAATTTGAAAAATTTTAAAAAAACTTTAAATTAAAAACAAACACTATTTTTTATGACTTAGTTTTATCATATCTAACAGAAAAAAATGTCTCCATTAAAAATATGCCCCCGTGATTTGATCGCCACTTTTGGGGTCCAATACCCCACTGTGCGACTGTTGTTCGGGCGGTGACGTCACGATCACTCGCCCAACGACTGATCGCGAAAAAAAGAAGAAGGGAAAAGTCCCAAAATAAGAATGAAAATTGAAATCAATTTAGGAAGATAACTTTGCTTGAGAGAGATTCTGTGCCCTAAAATTGCTGATAAATGACAATTAGATGCGGCTCTACATATATGTATGTATCCTAGAGATAGCACGTACTTATGTGTTGTGTATCTGCGAGATACGTTTTCGAGACGCATCTGCACTCACCGAGAGTGAGATGACATTGGACTTTTAACTTTCTGGCATCCGCCAAAATCATTTCTGGCAGCCTTTCAATGCGACCAAAATAATGGGGCAAGGGACGCAGTTCTCCCCCGATCTCTCTTTCCGAAGGAAATCCCGTAGATATGTCTTGTGCTCTCTCGGTATCGTTAGTGCCAACAGCTTATGCATCCCTCCGAATCTTGCAGACACGATGTCTGCAGATGATCACCGTGATTCACCAGAGATCACACAGCTTAATCTGTGTAAGAAAGGGACATTTGGAATATTAATCACTGTAGAGCATGGTCTGATTGAGTATCTTGTCCAAGTGTAATGCATCTCTGCCAGCACAGCCTTAACTTCGTCTTCTAGGTTGTGTGGTGGCGTTTTGTCTTGGAGTATATATTGCCTCTAAGCATTATTTTTACTTTTGTCATATCGTCATATATTTATTTCATTTATGATTATTTATTTACTATAAAATACTCTATACATAAGACACATTGAGAATATCGAAGCAAATTGGTGAAATTTATAAACTGGCGGTCCTAATATTTCTAGCACCTGCGGAGTTCTGGAAGCAATACCTTTTATCTTAGCTTGACTAATGGACTTACCAACCGTCCTGACTCAGATTAAAACAAGTGGGAAATCTACAGTCAAGTGAGACCGACTGTGAGATACCCGGTACCCAAAGCATTGTGGGTGAAATTAAATAGCACATGAACATGGAAAAAATAAAATGTTGACAAATTAAGACAAATGTTTCTAGAAACATGTTAAGCAACACCCAAAGCTATGTGCTCAGGCACGCGAAAAGTGTTCCTAAGCAGTGCGATAGAGCCACAGGGTGACTATTGACCTCTCGTTATGACTCAATGCTGCGGAACACTTTTCGCGTGTCTGAGTACGTAGCTTCAACAAGAAGAAGAAGCATACACAGGAACTATATTGTTTAATAACTTCCATGTTTATCAGCCGATTTGACTTAAATTTTCAGAACACGTTCGCGAATGCGGACCAAATTTTAAAACAAACTTGATCTGCGTGCAACAGATTCCAATGCTGTCACCAAATTTGGTAACTCTAGCGCCTTATAGTCTCTGAGATCTGTTATTTCACACGGACGGACGGACAGACGGGCATGACTAAATTGACTCGGCTGGTGACGCTGATCAGGAATATATATACATTATGGGGTCGGAGATTTCTCCTTCTGCCTGTTACATACATTCTCGGTTGGCATTAACTTATAATACCCTTGTACCTTATGGGTACAGAGGACATCGTCAAATGTAAATATCCTTAGCTCAATATCTTCGAATTGGCTGGAATTCTCAGGGACTGGGTAGTAAAGTTTGTCATTCGCAGTAGACTCTCCAAATAAATATATCCATGCCGCAGTCACGCAAGTGTCCGAGCTGAAAATATGAGATGGACGCCTAAGCCAAGCACCTCCCGAATCCTCTTAAGTGGCGGAACCACACAAAATTTGTCATAAACTCGAGAGGCGTAAAAGGCAAGGCAGCAGAAGGGAACCGGGGGACATCGGCTCATCCATCAAATCGGGGGAGGCATGACTTCTGCTCTTATACTAACTGCACGTTCGTAACTTTGACCATCCATCCCAATCCTGGACAAAAAGCGAGGGTCTTACCCGTTTCTTATGACCTTTGCAGATGGCCGAGCTGATGCACCAGATGCGAGATCCGGCACACACGCTCGGTGGATCCGTAGGCAGCATACCCCAGACGCTGATCGGTGGCGGAGGCGGAAGCCATAGCTCCTCCAATGGCGGCCTGAACGGCATACATACGACTCCCGCCACCAACCTAAAGATGAGCGAGGCAATGAGGAGTGCTCAGCACGACACCAGCCCCAATCCCGTCAGCTCCAAGATGAAGGCCTCCAAGTCGTACACGCACGGTTTGAGCAGCTCCTCGGGCACGGTGAACATACCCACGTCCACCTCGGCCCAGAGCAATCTCTCCCTTTTGGCGGACATCTCGCCAAACCACACGCACTTCTTCGAGGTGATGTATGTGGGCAAGATCCGGGTGTCCCAAAAACGGGTGCCCAACACCTTCATAGACGACGCCCTGCCAAAGTTCAAGGCCTACGATGCCCAGCGGCTGAGGCTCCTCCAGAATCGCAAGATGTCGCTGAGCAGCGAGGGCGGTGTCGGCATAGAGGCCAAGACCGGCAGCTCCCTCAAGAGCCACGACCTCAAGGAGGAGGACGAGGACCAGGAGCAGCAACAACAGCCAGAGAAGGAGGTTCGAGGGTCGCAGGCCAGACCCCCAGTGCAGCTGCAACTGACGGGCGCCGAGGACGGAGCTGCACCCCGTCCGCTGGAGGAGAACAAGGAGAACAAGTCCCCTGAGAAGCGACCACTGCTGCGGGGCCAGAGTCAAATCGAGCTGGGCCACAAGGAGCAGTAAGTATTCCATCATTCCAATCCATTTTCGACCAACAACCTCTTCTCCGTATTGCCCAAAAACCAAAGAAGCGCCGATGGCCCCGAGCCCTCGCCATCCGATGGCCAGTTGGAGGCGCCCAATGTCATTGTTAACAAACAGCCCACGCCGCCCAGGGAGCAGGGCGTGGACCCTGGGAATGGGGGCTCCACCTCCGCTGCTGCTGCTGGCCCCAGTCAGCTCCATCCCAATTATGCGCTGGAGAAGTAAGTGGCCAGTCCCGGCCAGTCCGTCGCATGATTAGTTCTTTTTCGTTCTGTTTTCTATTTTCGTTTTTGTGTCTTGGATTCCTCTTCACTCCTCTGGGATCTGGCAAGTCAATTTGAAGCTTGGATAGATGGAATAAAAGTTACCTCTATCTTTATCCTTTCCTCAAATATTTCTAGCCAAGATCCTTGAGGTCATGAAACCAAAAATGCACGATTCCTTAGCGCCAGGTTCACGCCTTGGTTCCTTAGATTATTGCTCCCATTCCTTTTTGTTTTGTTTCGCTTGCCAAGTAGCACCCATCGCCGCCTCCTCCTTTTTAGTCGCATATTGCAACACCGAAATCCATTCGAAGAATCCACCAATTAACGCATCTTTTTTCAGCATCCCCAAGCAGAGGGATCGCTCCGCCTCGCAGGGCTGCATTCCGCCCTACGTGGAGCAGAACCGGACCATGGTGTTCCTGGTGGGACGCTGCGATCTCCGCCTGATATCGCCGGACCGCAAGCAAGTGCTGCTCTACAAGGACTTCAAGGATGTGGCCAGCTGTGTGCATGGCCAGAAGTCGCTGGACCACTTCGGCATCATCTGCCGGGAGCTGAACAACGATGGCTACATCGGCTACGTGTTCAAGTGCCAGTCGGAGCACGTGTGCGACGACATCGTGGCCGCCATTGCCCAGGCATTCGACACCTGTGCGGAGCAGAAGAAGAAACAGGACACGCAGATCTTTAGCTGCGAGCACTGCCCGATGCTGTGGTACCACAAGCTATGTACGGACGTCGAGGGACTCACCGAGAAGAAGACCCAGGCCCTGATCCTGCGCAGGATCGAGACCCTGAGCGACGACGAGCAGGAGATCGTGTGGGCCAAGTTCTGCGGGTCGGAGAAGACCAACTCGCCAGTGTCCGAGCAGAACCAGTTCCTCATGATGCTCCTTCGTGCGCACTGCGAGTCCCGGCAGCAGCGTCATGTCCACGACACCGCCGAGAATCGCTCGGAGTTCCTCAACCAGTATCTCGGCGGCAGCACCATCTTTATGAAGGCCAAGCGCTCGCTCACCAACTCCTTCGATAATCTCCTCAAGCGCAAACCCTCCAAGGACGACATTGCCGTGCCGCCGCACAACCTAAGGGAAATTCGTGAGGGTTCCGCCGAACCCCTGGGCACAGAGTCACCGCCCGAAGGCTTCCGCTCGCGATCCAACACCGTGGGAGCGAGCCCCAGCACCAAGCCTACCACGGAGCAGCTGAAGAGCCCCATGATGGACATGTAAGTCGAGAATGAAGGAAGACTTTCCATTTATTTTATTTTCTCTTCGAACCTCAGCTTCATTAAGGTGGGAAACAGCCCCAAGGAAGCGGAAACCCACCAGGGCTCGTGGCGCCAGGCGATATTAAACAGTGTGGTCACACCCTCCAAGGGACTGGACAGCGAGGTGCCCACCGAGTTTCTGTCGCCCATGCGAAAGCGTAAGTTTCCGATCTTTAAAGTTACTTTCCTAGTTTGTAAATAAAACCAATTTTCCTGTTGACTTTTAGCTGTCAAGCGCGGCAAGCGGGACGCGGCAGAGCTGCGAGAGCTGTGGCGCACCGCCATTCGGCAAACGATAATGCTAAACAGGATGGAGACGGAGAATGCCATGCTGCAGGCGCGCCAGAATGAGAACGAGCTGAAGCGCATCAAGCTGGACTACGAGGAGATCGTGCCCTGCGACAAGCAGCTAATCGAGCGCTGGGAGCAGATCATCGAGCGCAACTCCACCCAGATTGGAAACAAAAAGGATCCCAAGGTGCTGGGTCATGCCATACGCACTGGCGTGCCGCGATCGAAGCGCGGCGATGTGTGGACCTTCCTTGCGGAGCAGCATTCCATGAACACGGCCCCGGTGGACACGAAGCGTTTCCCCAACTTCAATACGCCGTATCACACGCTGCTGAAGCACCTCACCGAGCATCAGCATGCGATCTTCATCGATCTGGGCAGAACGTTTCCCAACCATCAGTTCTACAAGGATCCCTTGGGACTGGGTCAGCTGTCGCTGTTCAATCTGCTGAAGGCCTACTCCATACTCGATCCAGAGCTGGGCTACTGTCAGGGTCTCGGCTTCATCTGCGGCGTCTTACTCCTGCATGTGGGTTCAGATATATCTCAATATTACGAATTATGAAATTATTAATTAATTGTTAAATTCAACAGTGCGATGAGGCCAACGCGTTTCAGCTGCTGAAGCACTTGATGTTCCGCCGGAATATGCGCACCAAATACCTGCCCGACATGAAGAAGTTCCAGCTGCAGCTCTACCAGCTGTCTCGCCTGGTGAAGGACCACCTGCCGGACCTGTATGTGTGGCTCGATCAGAACGATGTGTCGCCCACCTTGTACGCGGCCCCCTGGATCCTTACCGTCTTCAGTTCGCAGTTTCCGCTGGGCTTTGTGGCTCGCGTCTTCGACCTGCTCTTCCTGGAGTCCTCCGACGTGATCTTCAAGTTCGCCATCGCCCTGCTGTCCGTGCACAAGCAGCAGCTGCTGGCCAAGGATAACTTTGAGGAGATCATGGACTATCTCAAGACGGTGGTGCCCAAGGTAGAGGCGGGCTGCATGGAGCAGATTATGAAGCTGGTCTTCAGCATGGACATTGGCAAGCAGCTGGCCGAGTACAACGTGGAGTACAATGTGCTGCAGGAGGAGATCACCACCACCAACCACCATCTTGAGATGCTGAACAGGGAGAAGACCCAGAACCAGCATCTGGAGCAGCAGTTACAGTTTGCCCAGTCCTCGATTGCCCAGCTGGAGACCACGCGCTCCTCGCAGCAGGCGCAGATAACCTCGCTGCAGTCCCAGGTGCAGTCACTGGAGCTGACCATCCAGACCCTCGGCCGCTACGTCGGCCAGCTGGTCGAGCACAATCCCGATCTGGAGCTACCCAATGAGGTGAGACGCATGCTCCAACAGCTGGACGACCTGGAGCGCCAGCGACGCAAACCCATCTTCGCAGAGCGCAAGATCGGCAAATCCGTTTCCGTCAACAGTCACTTGGGGTTTCCACTCAAGGTCCTCGAAGAGCTGACCGAAAGAGACGAACATGGTTCGCCACAAAAGCTGAAGAAGGAGAAGACACCTTTTTTTGAGCAGTTGCGCCAGCAGCAGCAGCAGCATCGCCAGAACGGCCTCCAGTCCTTCTCCAGCAACGCCAGCGAGTCGCCACCGACGCGGCCCAACCGGCTCCTGGACAGCGCCAGCGCCCAGACCGTCATGCAAACCAAGCTGAACGAACTGAAGCTGCCCGAGCATGTGGACAAGTTCGTGGCGAACATCAAGAGCCCTCTGGAGGTGGACTCGGGCGTGGGCACGCCCCTCAGCCCGCCCAGCACGGCGAGCAACAGCAGCGGCGGGAGCATATTCAGCCGCATGGGCTACCGGACAACGCCACCAGCTCTCTCGCCGCTGGCCCAGCGCCAGAGCTACGGCGTGGCCATTACCACGGCTCCGTCGCCGGCACATATGGAGCAGGTGCCACCGGCCGTGACAACGGCTGCCATGCTGCCGCGGGAGGAGGCCAAGGAGGAGCCGCAGGCCATGCATCCGCTCAGCATGGCCGGCGGCGATGTTAACGTCCGCTTCAAGGGCACAACGCAGCTCAAGTCGATTCGTCCCGTGCACCATATGCGCGCCATTGCGCTGGGGGGTGTGCAGCATCAGTCCAGCACGGAGTCGACGACGACCTTGGGAGTGGCTCCGGTGCCCGTGGAGCTGGCACCGCCGCCGCCGGCAGCCACAGCGGCCACTGGTCGCAGCTAACGGTTCTGATTCATTGGCAAGCTGCTCCGCGGATTCTATCGCGACTAGGGCAGGATCAGCAAAAGCGAACCCCGAACCCCCAACGCTACTCATAACCTCCTATGTTGCGGCTTAGATACCATTAACTCCATCCTATAGGATACAACTTCAACTAAGTACTTCGTTTTCGAGGCGCGCACAAAATGTTGCCATATAAATATATTGCTCCGAAAGTTACGCAATCGTTATAAATGATCCCCAAGAATATTATACGAGTCTATATGCTTATAAAATGTGGAATTGGATAATGCTTTTTCAAGGTTTTATATCTAAATCGAAGCTTATAACCTTAGGCAGCACCTATAAACAAAACAAAATCAAAAGAAGCATTGAGTCTGTTTAGCTTGTTTTAGTTTCCCCCTATCCCCCCTTACTATTGACCTAATGCTTATCGAATTTAATTAGTAGCTTGTACTTGTTGATTTTTGTGTTTCTTTAATTCTAGTTACCATTTAGTTGATAGCATTATTATACTTAATTTAATTAAATATTTGTACATTTCCCCCAGGGTCTTGCTTTGCAACGTATGTAATCTAGAGTCAGAAACCTAATGTGTAAAAAACAATTCCGATGACATTTGCTTGTACATTGTTCTTGAATATGATACAAATATCTGAAAATCTCTTTCATTATACATATATTATGGTACTTGGATTGTATTGATTGTTTACGTACTTATCGAATATGAAGAACAAATTAAAGCAAAATTAAACCTATAATTGCTTCTGTTTTAAGTACTTATTACGTATTGCTTGGCCGGATGCGCTTTTGTCAAGCGTCCGGAGTTTGTGTAGCTGATTTGTGTTAGAGTATGAGTAAAATCAACAACAACAATTACATGAAAACAGTAATAAAGTCAAAAATTATTTAATCAAAACGGATGTTGGTGTGTTTAATCCCGGGGGGTAGTCTCCTGGAGATATTTGCGGGAAGTACCAATCGCCTAAGTCTACAAGAACAAAACATTCACATCTTTGGGGACAACCTCCGCGTGCTAAGGACTACAACAATATAACTTACACATGTCGGTGCAGACAGATTTCCTTTTGCTTTGCTCTAATATGTTAATTAAAATTTCTCCAGAACCAATAAACCGATTGCCTTGAAACTGGTTGTGTTTTATACAATTTTCTAGTTGGTGTCATGACTTATGTTCAAATGTTCGCCATTTTGTCATAAATCGATTCTTTAAAAATCGACATATTAATTACATTGCACAGGTCGGCAAAAATCGAACTTTCTACCCGGCAAATAAACGCTAATTACTAATTCGGAACTGAAAAGTTTCCATCACGTTCAAAATTAAATAGGAGTACCTCTGGTTTATAACTTATAACGCATTTTACAAACTTAATTTTGTCACAAATTTTTTTTTTGTGTTGTATGTTGTAGCCCTGAAACTTAAGAAATCTAGTGAGAGTCCTGGCTTAGGTAAGAAACATCAGTTTAAGATTATAATTTAATTTCGAACTACTATATCTTATAGCTGCCATAGGAATGATGGTAAAATTAATGTAAAAAAAAAATTAACTTCTCTGTTTTTCAACGTATTTCTATAAATTTTGAGATATAGCAATTTTTTATGGTTCTAGAATTACGGTTTTAATTTCATTAAGATCGGACCACTATATCATATAGCTGCCATAGAAGCGATCGGTTGATTTATATGAAAATGTAAAATTCTACATGTAAAATGTAAAATTTACAAAATTCTATATTTTTTCAACATTACTAAAATGGTTAGATTTTCAATGATCCAATTGCAGACTGCAAGGGTATACCAACTTCGGTTTACCGAAGCTAGCTTTCTTTCTCGTTTATATTGCAGCTAGTATATACAGTGCCGCTCAACTGAATAGGTTCATTAAAATTTATTTGGATTTTCATGTATTTTTCAATACATATTAAATGAATACATGTTAATATTTTTTATTGCAATTCTACATGTATGCCAATTCAATGTAATTTAATGGTTCAGCTGAATAGGTTCACGTGACGGAAAAGTAAGTTTGTAATGAAATTGCTCGATTAAACGACGATAATTGTTTAAATACTCATAATTTTAATATTTTTGGTTAATTGGAAATTAAATGGGCCGCGGACAACAATTGTCTGAATATGAGAAACGTCAAATCAAAGCCTATCATGAAAGTAACCTTAGCCATCGGGAAATCGGTAAAAAACTTGGCAGAAGTCAAAATGTCATGAGTACTTTTTTAAGAGATGTATATGGTAAAAAACTGAAAGGCGGTATAAAACATGCGACTACTACGGCAGACAGGAGACTAATCATCCGAACTGCGTAAAATTCACATAACTCTGCAGCGAAAATCAAAGAACTTTCGGGAGTTACAGCAAGTTTATCAACTGTAAAACGAGTGATTTCATCGGCCAGTCCTCTAAAGCATCTGAAACTACAAAAAAAAACACCTCTCAATGATGCTCGTAAGGCGTCACGACTGGAATTCGGGCGCAAACACATGAGCTAGAAAAACGATTGGCATAAAGTGGTCTTCTCCGATGAAAAGAAGTTTAATTTAGACGGTCCAGATGGGTATCACTGTGGACGGCAGTCCACGTTGTGACGATGAGCACCGAGACTGTGGTGCGCAAGGAGACTACTATATACAGCCGTATATAAATCTGCTACGATAGTCCGATCGGAACCATTTATATCTTGATCGAAAGGTTTTGTTAACCTCTTTGAAACTGCATTCTAAGATTTTTCAAAAACGGATTAGTTCAGGAGAAATGGGTGTGAAAGTGCGAAATTAAAAATTTTGAATATTGGAGCTGTTGGGGCCGGTGGAGCAAAACCTAACAAATTTTTAATGTTGTTGTGATAAATACGCATCGAATGACACCTTCGTACGATTAATAGTAACGGTAACAAAAACAACTTACAAATAATTCAACTAGTTTCGTTTTCGGCAATAATCTGTAAAATACCTAGCCTTGAAACTAAAGAGCAGCGTGTCGTTTTAGAAACTAGTTAAATTATTTGTAATTTATTTTTGTTACCCTTACTATTAATCGTCACAATATTTGAAATCAGAAACTTTTGGAGTTGAAGGAGCCATCGTCACTTTTATCTCACCTCGTTAACAGGTGTTTTGGTTTGATAACTATTATTATCAAGACTTCCGAAATGATGAGCATTTCTTAAGCCGAAGACACTCTTGTGGTCCCCAGACCATTTCTGGGGATTGGTATCAATCTATGGTGCTTGCGAACTGCACTTTGCCACATCCAAAATGAACGCAGTAAAAACAAAAACATTTTCCATTCTATTTCATGGATCTACCAACATGATAACTCACCACCAATTCATACTGCCAGGGTGGTAAAAGAATGGATAAAGGCGCAAAAAGTGGGTTTACTTGATTAGCCCAAACTCTCCTGACCTAAATATAATGGAAAACGTATGGGAAGGAGGCAGACAATTTGATAATAGGGATTCATTGATTTCTCCAATTAAAGTGGCTTAAAACTCTATTTCTTTCCAAATTCTTTAAAATTTGCACGACTTCCAACAGGATTTTTGCGGTTATGTCAAAAAAGGAGGATTCACGCATTATTGAACACAGTCTAAATTTAATTTAAAATGTAATACTTTTTAAGAAAAATTTTTAAATAATTTTAACGAGTTGTATTCTCTATATTTTTGTACTTCTTCTATGTTGAACCTATTCTGATGAACCAATGAAAAATTGTTCTTTTTCTTATTTGTCTGGAAAAAAATTCTATTAAAGTAACAGTTGCTATTATAAAAAATATATTTTTGGCATTTATTGGTATATTATAACAAAATTTATGAATAAAATTTAATTTGAATCGAAAGGCTGGTATGGAAAAAAACACCCATTTTCTCACATCGGAAACGGTGAACCTATTCAGTTGAGCCGCAGTGTAAGTCGGAATGGCCGGAATCGGACCACTACATCTTATAGCTGCCATAGGAATAATCTGGCCAAAAAGGCATATTCTCGCTGTTTTTGAAGACATTGGGGTCAAAATAAAAACATTCAAAATTTCATGCAAATCGGCCCGCTATATAGTATCTTATAGCTGCCATAGGAATGGAAACAAATTATACCTTCTCTGTTTTTCAACGTATTTTTATAAATTTCGAGATATAGCCGATTTTTACGGTTTTAGAATTACGGTTTAAATTTCATTAAGATCGGACAACATATCATTTAGCTGCCATAAAAGCCATCGGTCGATTTATACGAAAATGTAAAATGTAAAACCGTGTTTGGGTGTTAAAATTTTGAATTTCAGCTTATTTCCTTCACCATTTGACCCAACAATACTGCTTAAGCTCTAATAATTTTTGGTTATAATGTAAATGTCAATATTAAAGGTTCTTAATTTATTCAGGTAACAGATCTATCCTAGTTGGAAAGAATCAGACTTTACTAATCTTTATTATAACACTGTCTCCTTAATTTTAAAAAGCGAAAACAAAAACAAATATCTTATTTTGTAAGTTTATCACACAATTGAATGCTTATATTGCTATGATATTTGCTTAATTAGCTTATTAAATTACCCTATGTCCGGTTTATTTATACAAAAAGAAGACAAGCCTAAGGAAACATCACAGGTTTAGTCAAACTAAAATCGAAGAATTTCTTCATTTCTTTATTTAAGATGGCTGAAAATTTTAAAAATTATTGTGGCACTCGAAGAATCTAAGTTAAGCAAAAGCCAATTCAGCAGCACTTTGAGGTAAGGCTTGAGAAGCTCCACAAAGTGCGGCTGAGTTGGCTTTTATGGAGGGAAGAAGGATGTCACGTCCTCTGAAAGAACCCAACCCAACGAAATAGGTCCTGCCTAAAGCTCTTATCTACAAAGGGTCGTCCAGAGTCCGTCGGTCCATCTAGCCAATTACAAACTACCCTGAGGACATGCATCCCTTCTACTCCTTGAACTCGGGCTTAAAGCTAAACTCCGCCTTCGGCTGCTGGACCCCATTCGCCGCCGCTGCCGCCGCCGCTGCTGCTGAAGCGGCACTGAGCGCTGCCAGATTTCCCAGTACGGAGGGGTTCTGCTGTGCTACTCCCGGATAGAGGTTCTGGTAGAAGAGCGGGTTCTGCAGCTGGAAGAGAGCCATCAGATGGGTCAGCTGGAAGTTGCTGGGGGCAGTGGGGTCCACTCCAGGAGCAGATGCGGCGGGCAGCAGACCGGGAAACAATCCATTGACCAGCGGGAGGGTTGAAGTAATAGGCTGGGACGGGGGCAGAAGCAGGGAGGGAGGGTTGGAGGAGTCGTTCTCGACCTTGAGACGCTTGCTATCGGATTCCTGGGCATCGGCCGGCAGTTGCTGCAAGTTCAAAAATAATGAATATATTATTAGTAGGAGAAATATGATTAAAGATAGATTAATATATACTTACAATTTTCTTGGGGGGCCTGCCACGCTTGCGGGACAGAAAGTGCTCGGCGGAGAGGGATGAGAGTGGAGTGGAGGTGTTGGCATTGCTGCCACATCCCGCGTGGTCCATTTTAGACTGGGTCACGCCAAGGGGTTGCTGTAGCTGAGGAGTGGCGTCCAGCGAAGACTCCCCCGCATCCTCCTGCTTGCACTTGAACTGCTGATAGGCCTGCTCGCCATCCTGGCGATCGTGCTTCCGCTTGTGACTGATCATCTGGCTGCTGGAGTGCAGGATGTAGTCGCAGCCCTCGCGGACACAGTGAATGTGATTGCAGACTGTGGAGAACTTGCAGGCCTCAACGGGACACACCTCGGTCTTGAGGATCTTCTTGAAGCCATCCATCTTCAGCTGATGGTCCTTCAGGTGGTAGGTTTTGTGCTTGTCTAATAAGGAAAGAATTTATGAATATTTACTAATATTCTAAATACTAATAACTCTAAAAAGTATTTAATTATTCTATTTGAATATTTCGAAGATTATTTGGGAGTGTAGTTACTACTAAAATAATTAAGCATTGGATTCTGATGAAGAGGATTGGCAGCCTTCCACAGCACGCTCTTAATATGTCCCTGCTCTTCGATAAAATGAATAACATTTAAGATAAATATAAAGTCCATTGGAATGAACTAACTTATAATAAAGTGAATAAAGATGATTTCACTATTTTAAATTGAATAAAATAGGTTCCTCATAATATACTTTCTATTATATTCATAAGTTGTGAGTGGACTTACCCATATCAGCCTTGTTCTTGAAGGTGTGATTGCATCCCTCGCGACAGCAGTGATAGTGGGATATCTTTTTGCCGAAGAAGGGGCAATCCTCGATGCGGCAGTTTTCGTGCGCCCGGAACCTTCGGAATCCTTCGTTTACAATCTCAGAGTCCTTGCGATGGAAGTTGGCGTGCATCTGGACATCGCTGGTGCTCACATACACCTTCGGGCAGTGCTCGTAGACGCAGTGGTAGTGCGTCTGCTTCCAATTGTAGGCACATCCCTCTCCGTAGGTCGGAGCACAGTCGTCCGCGGAGGAGAAGCGGGCAAAGCCAAGCTTGAGGCTCTCCTTGCGCTTCTTGTGCCACTTTAGATGCCGGATGATGTCGTCCTTTTTGCTCAGGATCTTACCCTGACAGGGCTCCTCGTGGCAGTGGAAGTGCTCCCGCAGATTCTCCTGCCGGCACAGTCCGTTCTCGCACTCCAGATAGGAGGAGACCTTGCGCAGATTCTTCAAACTCTCCTCGCTCTGAAGGAGCGCCTCCAGGCCGCTGGCTGCCGAAAGGCTCACCAGGCTCTTGCTCTGTTCGCTGGACGGGGGCGTCAGCAGGGACGTGGTCTGGGTCTGTTGGTCGGGGGTGTTGGGGGTAATGGGGGTCAGTTCTCTTTCGATGGGCGTGATAATGGTGTACGATGAGTCCGCCGGCTGCTTCACGGGCGTATACTGCATGAGAGGGGGGGCAGATGGAAAGGGATTACATATTATTATTACATATATTTGGTCTCTCAGACTGCCTGGTGCCCACAGCTGGTCAGCGGACGAGGGAACCGGGAACCCACGCGTTGCCGACACAGCTGTTTGTTTTCTCTGGAATCCCGCGATCTTTTTCTGTTTACTCTCACACTGAAAGCTCTAAGATCACGAATTGTTCCATGTTTGTCTCTCAAATTACACGGTCAGGGCGTGGGATATACCCCAAAAAAAAATAATAAAGGAAATCAAAGCAAAATGGGGAATAATAAAAAAGCAATTGAAAACTTGATGGTCTTGCCACCAAACGGTAAAAAGAGTTTTTAGATTTGAAGGCATATCTAAGCATTTTATACATTATTAATCTAATCAAAGTTGTGTCCAATTATTAGTATTTAAATGAATATGCAATTTGAAAACTTGGAGTCCCTGTCTGATTTCCCTGATCAACCTAGATTACCCTAGATCAACATAGGTGAACCCTGCCTTGAGTAATCCTCTAAAATGTCATCCGTTGGCGATTTACTTACCATGCTGGGCGAGTCAACGCTGTCGGAGGTTGACTCCAGCGGATGGACGCCCGACAGCAGGAGCAGCTTCTCGGAACTGACATTGGTGGCGTTGGTGCTGTTGCTGGCCATGCCCGAGGAGCTGCAGCTGTTGAGGCTGGACAGCGGCTTTTCATCGTCCTCCTCGTCATCGGCGAACTGCTGCTCAAACTTGACTGTGACCGCCGAAAGGTTGCCTTCACCCGCAGCAGATCCTGCCGCTGCTACTGCTGCTGCTGCTGCTGCCGCTGCTGCTAAGGATGCTGAGGCTGCTGCTGGTGTTACCGGCTTCTCGATTGGCGTGGATGTCACTGTGGAGGATTGAAGGAAATTATTTGTGGTAAACTGTTCGACATTCGAGGCCAGCAGCAACGGGTGTTGCAGCGGTTCCTTGGAATTGTTGGGCGTATTTTTGGGGGTTAGTAGAAGGTTGGATGTTGCCAACAAATGCTGCTGCTGCTGTTGCTGGTGTTGCTGCAACATGTACTGGGTTAGTGGCGGCAGAGTGTTGAGCAACATTTGGCCAACCAGATTGTTGTTGTGGGTGTTAGGTGTTGGGGGTGTGGCAGCAGTGTAATGTGGTTGTTGTTGTTGAAAAGCAATCAAATTACTATTGGGACTACAACTACGGCTACTACTACAGTTGGTGTTTTGCGAGCTAATTCGTTTGTGCGTTCTTGTCTTGATGAGATCTGGCTGCTGCGGATGTTCGTGTTGCTGCAGCTGCTGCTGATGTTGTTGCAGGCAAGTGCTGCTGGAGATATCCTCGTTTTGTGTGTAAGTGTATCCAGCCAGTTGCTGTTGTTGTTGCTGTTGCTGTTGCTGCTGCAACTGCTGCTGCTGCTGTTGCTGCAGCAAGTTCATCATGTAAAGTTGCATAATAAACTCCATTTGATTGGACATCTTAAGTAAAGCACAACACGGCACAGCACGATTTGTTGAAAAGTTCGAAGAACCCTTGCAGATTCTTATTTTCTTTAAGATTTTTTGCGACACTCAGCACTCAGATGTCTCGATTTTCTCTTGACACGATCGATCCTCGAAGTTCGGCTGCGAGGCTCAAACTGGCTCAACTCTTCCGCGGCCTCCAGCTAATATAGCAAAAATTGCTGAAATCAAGTCGCTTGCCTCTGCAACCCTCTCCGCCAAACTCTTAAAAAACCGATCTCACTGATTCTTCGGCTCTCTTAAAAAACAAACACATAAACAGTGGTGGAGATGGTGGTTGCTCGTCATGGCTCTCAACCAACCCCCTGTTTTTTAGCGACCCTTTTCTCCGAAAAATGCTCTCTGCCCGGGAAAATCGGTAGTTCAGGCAGCTTGTTTTCGGTTCGTTTCCCGTTTTTTCTTCGTTCGTTTTTCCTCGACCAATAAAATGCCAGCGTTCATGTAAATTTATCTAGAAAGGAGAGGTTTTTTAGCTAAAAAATGCGATAGAATGCGAGAGAGCAAAGAAATCGTTGTAAAGGAATCTGCCTTTATCAATACGGGAACGAAAGAGAATGGGAAACATAGAACAGCATAGGAATTTTGGATAATATCCTTTGGGACAAATTATCAGATAAAATGATGATGTAAAAGCGGATATTTATCTAAATGATTATTATTCAATGGTTAATATACGTTACTTTTTAAGTAAGTGGGACTAAAATCATATAATAATGATAATTTGTTGTTTGCTTATATAGATTTTTAATTTATTTTTGATATCATTAAAAGTGTAGAATTCATTTGAAATATATTCATTCATATAATAGAATGTTCAACAAGATCTAACGCAAATACACTTTATGCTACAATATGGAAAATATCTCAATTATATAAACTAGTTATAATTAAAGATATTTGTTGAAAAATATTCAAGAGCAGGTCAATGATACAGTCGGTTATATATATATATATATATATATTTTTTTTAATTAAAACGTAATAAAACTGAACATTTTGTTTTAAAATTTCCTACGTAAGATTGTCGTCCCATCTAACCTGCAATATAAAGACTTAAGAGACTTGAGACTAGATTGGTTACCGAACAGACGGACATGCTGATCAAGAATATCTATATCTTATAGAGACGGGAATGTGTCTTTTCCCTGCTACAAACTTCTGATCATAGTTGTAATACCTCTGTGAACTTATAGAAATTAAAATCTTTAAACGGTTTATTTGTGTATTAATAATTGTTATTCTCTGATTAATTTACTTATCCCTTACTCATTAATAACAACAACAACATTTTGCAAATATTTTCATAATTACTGGTTATTTCCATTGGAAAATGTTTAAATTTTCATAAAAATATTTTAAATGCACTGTTCCAGACAACATTTATATAACAGGATCTTAATAAAAGTCCTTTCCATCCACAAGTTTCCCACACTAAATTAATTCAATCAGAAATTTCGATTTCCATAAATATAATCAAATCTTAAATAGAACAAAATACAGAATACTCATCATTGTTCATTTAGGACCAAGGATATATCTCTATGCAAATTGTTTGCAGGGAAATTTGCTTTTCGGCGAAATTGCAAATCAAAATCATGGCGCGGCTTAGAACTGGAGCAGCTGCCTTTCCGTCTTCAAATAATCGAATGAAATCCATTCAAATGCAAAAAATAAAAACCCAATTTCTTGGCGCCACAGCGAAAGATTTCAAAATTAAAATTACAATCGAGCAAAAAAATCTGCATTACAATCGTGCAAAAAAAAAAAAACACAATTAAAAATGCCAAAAACTTCCTAGACCATCGCGAAAAAGAATTAGCATATCAACAAAAAAAACCTTTTGCAGAAATGCTGAACGTGAGCAAACCCTTAAACGCGTTTTCCGTTCGACGAAGAGGCGACATGTAACATCCGCTGCGCAGGCGCACCTAAAAATTCCCTGCGGATCGTAATTTGCATAAATTAAATGTAAAATATTGGCACGCCGAGCCATTTGAATAATTTTGGCAAAGCAGAGCGGGTCATAGCCATCGGCTTCACCATTCGGCATCGGATCACCAGCCTCAATAGTTAGTGTTATGCAAATGGACCTGTACTTCCGCCGGCGAGGAGGAGGGTTATGTTACCTTTCAGGACCTTAAAGCCACTGCGCACGCGCGCAGCTCGGAAATTTATGCAAATCAGCAAGGAAATCCCCCGAACATCGAACAAATCGATTGGCGAGGGGCGGCAGCCGAGGAACGATTGATTTTGAATTTGCATTTCAGAGAGAGGAGCAGAGGGGGAGAGGAGGGGAGTACGGAGCAGGGACATGGCTTGTCACTTGGTTGGCGAATTGAGAATTAGAATGAAGTGGATTTACCAATTGTTGCCATAATTGAGTGACATGGATAACGCAGCCGGACTAACCCGAGTTCCCAGCTATTGATTACAGAAAAGGTTCCAGGCCGCACGGTAAAATGGCAACTGAAAACGGAAATCTGCATGAAAATGCCAACAAAAGCCCGAACATTCCGAATCCGACGATCCATTCATGGCTCTATTTCTGCTTTTATGCTTTTGCTTTTGCATTTGCCTCCTGAATTTACATACGACAATTTCATATTCAGTTACAAATGTGTTTAATGTTGTTACTGCTGCTGGCTCGGTTGATTGGAGTTGCTCCTTGTCCCACGAAGCGACAACTATTATTTCGGACTAAGCTTTGGAATTAGCATTACACTGGGAAATCAATTAGCCAAGAGGAGGACGTCACCTTATGGGGTTTTAATTGCTGGAGCTCTAGCATAGAGAGGAAACCTATCCAAGTTATCAACGTGAGAAAATCTCAAGCAACAATTTAGGGATTCACGTCCCATCTATCTCTCTAATTACGTCAATTGCCTGTGGCACTTCGATTCCTTTGTCCTCTGTCTTTGTCCTTCACAATTTCCACAATTTATGCTAAAAAGTAAACAAAATCGTTTGAATATTCAATGCGAGGGGCGCATCAGTGGGCACTGCACACCCTATGTACCTATGATTCCTGCTCTGCTAAGAGGATACAGATATTTTTCGTTATTTTCTTCCTTTTTGTGATCCTTTGTTTTGGGGATGCGTTTAGCCGCAGATTTATTGCCTAAGCCATTTCTGTGTCTCGATATCTCAACTTCTACCCCGGAGTGCCAGGGAAACCTTATCCCAGAGATCGATCGATGATATTTTAATATATTCATTGGCCATTCTCGCACATTGTTTGGACAACTTCGCTGACCCCGGTCGAAGACATTGCCGGCGGACGTCCCTTTTGCATAAATCTTGGCTATCGTTGACCACGGGGAGTGCTAATAGGATCTTCATTTGCGAGTGTTTTGTCGACACTTCGTGAGGCTCCTGGCCACTTAGGGATGCAGATGCCGGACAATGGCCTGGGATGAAGTCATCGTGAGTGACAATGCAAATGCGAGAAGTGCTTGTGAAGGGCAGTTGTCGCGATGGACACGCGTCCGAGTAATCTCTGTCGATTAGAGCTGGTCAAGAACGAGTTATCGGACATATTTTCAATGGTTAAATTTCTAAGGGGTTGTCGGGTGGTCATTTCCGGGGTCAGTTTGCCACGCGTCGTTCTGCGGCACTTACCTAATTCCAGTTTCCACACCATACACTATTGGTCTTAAATATATAATCCTTTATTTTTTGAGAATCTTTCATTAATGACATAAAAATAACCTCTAATTAAAACCCATCTAAGCTGTATTCTTTTGATTCATAATTAACCTGAAAATACAGAAATAATATACAGAAGCTCTGATCTAAGAATAATTTATGGTATAATTTTTAGGACATATATATATTTTTTTTTAAGCTCTTTAGTCAGAACGTTTTACAGTTAATAGAGAAAGTGTAATAAGATCTGTCTCTATTTTCATCCATTGTCCCTGATTATTTCCCATGAAAAGTTCGCCGCGAACTCTATGAGAAATGTCCGTTAACTCGAGAACATGCTTGGGCTTGGGTTCAACAAAATGGCTGACCTCTGGCCGCAGAGCTTCGCAAACGGGACAGGGCCGTGCTGAAAAGAAACTGGATAGATAATTTGAATGCATGACCGCAGGGGAACCCTTTGAACCCGGCTGCCATTGTCCCGCCTGTCCGTCTGTCCCTATCCTGACTGAGATGGAAGCTGCTGTGCCAGCCGCTGGGAGACGACACCTAATATCCAGACTTGGGTCGCAGCATCGGTTCAGTGCTTCCCGACTGACCAGATCCGGCTGTGGACCGCCATATGGCTCGCACATACGTATATCCTGCAAGGGTTTCATCCTTTCATCCTTTTTTTTTTTGGGCTGTGTTGCCGAAATTTTCTTCGCGGCCTCCCTGAAAATTAATGCCAATGTCCAAACCGGTTTGCCTCTGATTTTCATTTTTGATTCGTGGTCGCGAGTCCGGTCCGGTTTTCTGGGCTGCGAGGTCTTTCCTGCGACCCTTCAGACGCAACCCTTTAGTTGTTTTCCCCGGACCGTTTCAGAGAGGATGCGCAAAAGCGAATGAAATTTCAGCTTTCGGCTTTATTGTGTTCGGCCTGACCCGAAGGACAAGGATTAGATGAGAAATCTTTTTCTCAACTTTTTGTTTTGTTGTTTTTTTGGTCACATCCTTGAAAGGATACGCCAGGAATAACCGTTATAAATTAGCGGTGGCAGAGAAGTCGCTCAGAGGCCAGAAAATGGCGGCTCACCGGGCGTGACAACTGACCATCTCAATTAGTCCTCGTTTGCCGGCCACGCGTCCACAAGGATGACCGCTCGAGATGACCCTTCGAGTCGAGAAACCTGTTTGACCGCTCAATAAGAAGTCCATTATCCTTTAAGGACCGAGCTCACGCGCCGGCCATTGGTCAGTCCCTCCAGAGATAATCTGCGACTTGGCCCTCGTGTTGCCATTGTCCAAAAAATTTCACGCGTGTCCGCAACGATAATAATTAGATGCAGTATTTTATGTATATTTATGCCGAGATATCAATGGATTTTAATAGCAAGCCTTCTTCGAGCATTAGCCAAGGTTCAGTAAGGAGGCACACACAACGTGCAGGAATTGCCAACAAATATATTGAAATATTATTGACCTATGGGGTGAGATTTTCCTGGAGTTGAAAAGATATGAGGCTTAACGCATCCCCAAGACAAAGGATCACAAAAAGGAAGAAAATAACGAAAAATATCTGCGTCCTCTCAGCAGAGCAGGAATCATAGGTACATAGGGTGTGCAGTGCCACTGAGGCGCCCCTCGCATTGAATATTCAAACGATTTTGTTTACTTTTTAGCATAAATTGTGGAAATTGTGAAGGACAAAGACAGAGGACAAAGGAATCGAAGTGCCACAGGCAATTGACGTAATTAGAGAGATAGATGGGACGTGAATCCCTAAATTGTTGCTTGAGATTTTCTCACGTTGATAACTTGGATAGGTTTCCTCTCTATGCTAGAGCTCCAGCAATTAAAACCCCATAAGGTGACGTCCTCCTCTTGGCTAATTGATTTCCCAGTGTAATGCTAATTCCAAAGCTTAGTCCGAAATAATAGTTGTCGCTTCGTGGGACAAGGAGCAACTCCAATCAACCGAGCCAGCAGCAGTAACAACATTAAACACATTTGTAACTGAATATGAAATTGTCGTATGTAAATTCAGGAGGCAAATGCAAAAGCAAAAGCATAAAAGCAGAAATAGAGCCATGAATGGATCGTCGGATTCGGAATGTTCGGGCTTTTGTTGGCATTTTCATGCAGATTTCCGTTTTCAGTTGCCATTTTACCGTGCGGCCTGGAACCTTTTCTGTAATCAATAGCTGGGAACTCGGGTTAGTCCGGCTGCGTTATCCATGTCACTCAATTATGGCAACAATTGGTAAATCCACTTCATTCTAATTCTCAATTCGCCAACCAAGTGACAAGCCATGTCCCTGCTCCGTACTCCCCTCCTCTCCCCCTCTGCTCCTCTCTCTGAAATGCAAATTCAAAATCAATCGTTCCTCGGCTGCCGCCCCTCGCCAATCGATTTGTTCGATGTTCGGGGGATTTCCTTGCTGATTTGCATAAATTTCCGAGCTGCGCGCGTGCGCAGTGGCTTTAAGGTCCTGAAAGGTAACATAACCCTCCTCCTCGCCGGCGGAAGTGCAGGTCCATTTGCATAACCTCGTACCCTGATTCCCGAATCCGAATTTGAGTCCTGAGTCCTGGGTCCTGTGCTCACAACTCAGACTCGAACGAAGCCTAAGCGGAAAAGTCGCCTGTGCCAAAATTATGCAAATATTTGTTAAATGCGTTTTGGGCATCAGGTCTCTCCACATGCTGGAAATTTGCATAATTTATTAATGATACAACCGACGGAGGGTTGCGAGCAAATAGTCGTTATTTTTTTGTCGGCAGCTGATTTTCCCCGATCAATTTAATGAACTTTTGCGCATTTTTGCAGCCTGGAACTGGGCTCAAGATTTTCACGCTTTTTAGTTTAAAAGAATGGAAAAACTTGCCAATAATTTATCAGAAATATGTGCCCTTTCAGCAGATGTCGAGTTGATTGATGATCGTTATGATTTCTCGGATTCGCCTATCCGATTGCCAGAGAAATCATTAGCGATGACTCAAGTTACCGATTGCACAATATTCTCACGATTTCTTAGGGTCTTAAAGTTTTTTTTGAGGGTTAATCCCGAAAAAACTAATGACAATATTAAAATTAATGAAACCAGCCGATGTTACAGGATACTTTACTTGACATTCTGCAAATATTTACCCTTTTCCTGGCGAAATGTTGCCTAAATGTGCGAAAATTGTAAGCCAGGTAAGAGGGAAGTAAATTCGTATTTTCTCTAATTGCAGGGAAAGGGGTTCAATTTTCAAGGACTTTCTCTTGCTAAAAAGTTTCATTTTCCGTTTTTTTTACAACCCCTAGAGAATGTCCTTTCACGGGGTCAGCTGCCAAAGTTCCCTGAACTCTGAAGCGCGAAAAAACTGAGAAAAAGAAGAGTTGCGATAGAAAAGGTTACCAGAACGAAGAAGAGAAATATGAAATTATAATCTTATTACATCGTCACAACAAATGGAAGGGCAGCGGCGCCCCCTTCAATTTTCAGTCTTTGGGCATCCTTCGATTTTTGGTCCTCAGCTGCCTCAAAGGATCGGATAAGGAAACTGCGCACCGGCCGGAGATATGCCAACATTTGTCCTGGATTCGGGGATCCCTGCTTCCTAGCAGCACAATCCTTTTTAGACGGCGCACACACAATGCGACGTGTCCTTACAAAAAGGATTACGCAGCATGCCTAGACAAACGCTCCGGAGGGAGCATGAACATCTTGTTATGTGTTCGGCATCATCATCTCCATCCTCGTCCTCATCATCAGCGCCATCGGCTTGAGGGTGGATTTGGATTCCCAATTCTCGATTTCTTACCTCGTTTTCTATTTTTTCTTTCTTTTTTCGGCATTTTCCGTGGCAATTCTTGTTTTGTGAAAAACGCAGATCTAGGTTTTTGTTTAATTTGTCGGGTTTTGGCAGTTGCGCAATGGGGCGAACAACGCCAACACAGTTCCAGAGAACAGGATCAGAGGATATCATGATCCAAGCACGTTTGCAGCTTGATTGGGTTTCCATTGTCAACAACTGGGCGGTCCCAGGAAAATGCCAAGAAAAATTTCGGGAAGAAAAAAGGATTTTAATAGCAATGAAGTGCAACTGGTAATTATTGCATTGGCTGAGAATACTGTTTAGATGACATTGGACTTAATTTTGAAAATATTTATGTATATATACATGAGATAAGAAGACATACATACATATGTACATAATTAAAAAAATGACCATTTAAATTTGATTTTTCTTAATACAAGAAATATTTTTCTAAAAACAAGGATTTTTTTCTTAAAATAAGAAATAAATTTCTATATTACAGAAATGGTCACCATAAGCAAAAATCGCCATAGAAATAAGAAAGAATTTCTAAGCTTAAGAAATATATTTCTTATTTTTAGAAATTATTTACTGAAAACTAGGAAAGCTTGCCAAAAACAGAATTTTTCAGAAATACATTTCCTAAAAACTAATACTCTAACCACTCAAAATAAATAACCCTAAATAATTTAAATATTTTCTAAAATGATGAAAATGGAAATAGAAAAACCGTAGCTCAGGGCGCTAGTGGGTTGTGCATCTGTCGACCTACAAGAGGAGGGCGGTTCGAGTTCTGATCAGGGCAACGTAATTATTTTTTAGCAAATTTGTTTTTTTTTTAAATTGTTTTTAACTAGTTAAACCCCTTAAATATTTTTATTTATTTATTAAAGCCCTTCAATTAAAAAATAAAGTTAATTAAATCCGAATTTAAATATAAGAAAAATGTTACCCTACTAATTATGGTTAGCCTTTCTGGAAGACAAAAATAGGGCGAATTTCTTGAATTTAGGGTTAATTTTGTTTTGAATGTATGTAAAAAAACCACATAGACCAGGAACCAGCCAAATAATTAATTTGATATGATCAAAATGGATTATAATTGAAGGGAGCCAGTGTAAATAAGTCATGAAAAACCCAACTTTTTTAAGGGATTACTCATAATTATCGAGTCGAACTTGGGGTTTCGGTGGAATTTCGTATCTTAAGTCTATGTATTTTCTTCTTTAATAATTATTAATAATTTTACTGGGTTTATGATATAGAATACATCAATTACACTGCATATATTAAAAACATGAAATCAAAATAGCCCCTGCTTAGTATTGGCTAAATACTTCTCATTCTCACTTTCATAATAATTATAATAATTTTTTTAAAAGAGTCAACTCACTCATATTGCTCACTTGTTCATTAATCAGTAGCTCATTTGTTCACTGTTCATTGCTCAGTTGCCCATATATTAAATGTTCATAAACCGTTACATATTAGTTTTGGTTAACGTATTCATGTTTTAAATTCAAGCATCATCATCAGCTTTCTGCCAAAAATATATCCACCTCTATGATCGGCTGCGCGAATTTGAAATAAAGTAAACGCAAAGATAAGAGAGAATATTGAGCAAAAAGTACCCCATTGACAAAAAAAAGAGTTACTTACTAACCAAATAATATTAACTGAACAAAATTGAACAACTAAACCATAGTGAGCCAAAAGGAGCAAGTGAAAAAAATTAAGAGTGAACAAAAAAGAGCTAGTGAAAAAAAAGAACAGACAGGAAAAAGAAATCATCATAAGGCCTTTCGCTCCCTAAGCTTATCAAATTAATCAAATTTGTTTCCGTAACTTCAACTTCTTTACATCCTGACTGGCTCTCTGTCTGACCTCCACGTGTCAACACAACTCATTAAGTTCTAATCAGTGTCCCCTTTCCAGGACATCAAGAGCTAATGACTTGCAAATTTTATGCAAATTGGGTGCCAGGATGAGGGCGTTAAATAGGCATGTCCGGCAACTGTCATGTTATATGACAATTAAGTCCCTCCGCTTCCTCCAGCTCTAAGCTTTCCTCGTAACTTTGCGATGATGTATGGGAAATAAAACGGTTAGGCGTAAGTTTTAAGTTTAAGATCGAGGAGACCTAAGTAAATACCGTTGTCCCAGTTTTGATTAATATTTGTTTGGACAGTCAAGAGGAAGGAATTTGCAGAGAAGAGAAACCACCCCGGGTCCTTTTATTTGGCCTTGCCATTTTTCTGCAAAGGAAATTTAAGAAAAATATGTTACGAAGCAATGCAGCCGCGTCTCGTCGGGCAAAATAGAAGAATCGCAGTCCAGTCAGGCAGAAGGACACTTTTGCCACAGCTTAGCTCACTCGGGCCGGGGCCAGGTCAGGGTCCATTAGGTTAAATGATATTGATGATGATCACCGGGATTTCATCTTATACGATCAGCTGGCGCTATTTCTTCGATCTGGGGGGTTGATTTCGCCCAAGGTCTGCCTCTGGCCTGGGAAATTTCCCACATTTTCACACACAAAAAAATCTGACAACGGAATGGCTGAGCTGTTTACGTTCGCCGTGGTCCAAGTGCTGCTAATAAAGCAATTAATACGATTATATATGCAGGATATGATGACAGTTGGCTGGCCAGGGGTCAAGTTGCGTTGGTCATTTGCCAGCGGATAAGGGAGGATTTTTGTAGTCAAATTGTTACCTATTTCGGGGACTATTTCATCGTTAATGTCATCTTGGAGCGAGGGGTTCTTGCGAAAGTTTCCAGTTGCCGGCTAAGAAAATTCACCCAAAGAAAAACTTTCTACGGCAATCCTATGGACGAAAATCATATGGCAAATGAAATCCTAATGATCTCAGCTGCTGAAGATTTATGTGAAAGTTCCCTCGCTTATGGGATCGGGTCGCCTTGCCAAAAAGGGTTACCCCATATCCTTGCGAAAATAACATATAAAAGGAAACGGCAAAAGTGTTTTACGGTTTTCTGCCTGTCTGAGCAAAAGGATTCGCGCACTCGAAACTCTTACAAAAAAGGGAAACCTGCATCCTTTCCTTCCCTAATTTTCACGAACTGCATTAGGAATTCATGGCGCAATCCTTTATTAGGTTTTTTCAGTCAGCTGACATTCGATACTGTAAATTGCATAAACAAGAAGTATGGGAAATTAATAAATTGATTGGCGAGGGTAAAAAAAATGAGTAAAGGGCTGCGGGATCTGCGAAAATGAAATTTTGCATTCAGAGATGGCCGAGACTTGGGCTTGAGAAAATCGCGACCCAAGATTGCGGAAATTGATTGTATGTGAATACATCGTGAGATATGCACGAATTTGTGACCCAAAAATATTCATAATGAAATGAATTTGGGTTTGATGGTTTAAAGAAGTTCTTTTACAGTTTTAAACGCTGTACCCATAGGGCACAAGGGTATTGAAACTTCGTGCAAGCCGAGAATGTATGTAACGGACAGAAGGAGCCTTATTCGACCCCATAAAGAATATATATTCTTGATCGCCTGTCCGTATGAACAAATAGATATCAGAGGCCATAAGAGATAGAGCTAGCAAATTTGGAAACAATATACTCTGTTGCACGCAGATCGAGTTTGTCAAATGTGGCTGTGCCCACTACCGCCCTCGAAAATCATGGAAAACGTATAGGCAAGCTAAAGTCGTGTTTTCGATTTAAATTAATAAGATATTAAATAAATACCTTTGTGCGTACATGCTCTACAAATTTTAGTAAAATCGGATGATTCAAATTAAACAATAAAGTTTCTGTGTATGCTTATTCTTCTTCTGTGTTGGCAGCACCAATTGGTCTTGCTCAACATGTTGCAACATTTGTCGTTTTTGGATGTGGCTTATCAAGTTCCTAGCATCATTTGTCTTTATTTGTCTACATTTTCTTTTCTTAATGTTCATGGGCTATTTAAATTCACCCACAATGCATTGGGTACTGGATATCTCACAGTCGGTCACATTCGACTGTAGCGTTCCTACTTGTTAAAATTAAACTTTTGCCAACATTAGTGATAACCAGTAAGTACATAAATATAAAATATTAAAAAACCAGAAAGGTAAATTTAAGAAATTTAAAATTACATTATAATAACATAATATTACAAACTAACTTGGACTTCGAATATATTGGGAAAATAATTGTTTTCGATTTCTATCCTGATATTCTTTTTAACTTTGAGCACTGAAGGAAGCGCACTAAGTTCACCTCATTACTTAACCATACATTGGCACTTATGAATCAACTTTGTACATCACATGTTTATTGTCTGTAAATATGAAATTTAATCTCGTGAATATGTAATTTAATTCAATTGAGTTGCCCAACAGAGGACTCCTGCCAAAACGAAAACCCCCTTCAAGACAAGCCTATTGGCACTTGAGGAGAATTAACATTTAGCACGGTTAATGCCAAACACAAGACATCAAAATGAAATCAAGGGCTTGTCTTCGGCAATCTCATAACCCGTTGGATTCGGTGGTGTGCAGCCGGGGAAATTTGCATAACATTGGCACAAGTCAAAAATCCATCCCATCCCAACCCCTGCACGCATGTCGCTTTTCCGGGACACCCGCTAAATTGAAAATGTCAAAATTATGCAAATCATCGCAAAACTCAGATGTGCATCATTTGGGTTACATTTGACGGCCTCGCTTGGCCGCTGCTGAAGAAAAATTCGCAAGCCGGCGAAATGAGTTCCGGAAAATTTATGCATTTGCCATTTTCGGTTTATTATTGCTCTCTGAATAAATTTATGCACTTTTTTGTTTTCAGTTTGCCCAGCGTAGCAGATTGCAATCAGTGTGAGAAATGATTTCTTCTAGAACTTTAGATGACGGATCCGTGAAAATGAATGTTAACGAGAGGATCGCGGAATATGGAAAAAAATACAAAATAATTAAGACAAAATTAGATCACGTAAAATCCATAAAATGCCTTTCAAACTGATTTATCTATTTAAGGTATTCTAGACGGGACTCGAGCCCTCCATGCTACACAGCTAAAAAAAGATCCTTGAAAAAATCTAGAATATTTAGATTGATCTAAGCGATTTCTTGAAATGTTTAAGTACGATTCGGGATTAAATGGTTGAAGTAATCCCTATTCGGGATTAAAATAAAATATAAGCCGAAACATTCATGCTTTAATTATATGTTTAAAGAAATTCAAGAGAAGTGAAACAAACAAGATCTCCTATAATAATGTTTATACCAAATTTTGTGAATCTAGCTCTAGTATCTGGTGATGCTGATAACCTTTCAGAAGGTATTATAATTTTATATTATTTATTAACGCAGAGAAGGAGGCATCTGCGACCCCATAATGTACATATATTATTGAGCCAGCCGAGTCGATCTAGCCAGCTTTTAGTTTTTGATCTATCGGGCTGAAATTTTCAGCATATGTAGTTTTATTTATAGGAGTGATCGGAAAATTATTGGAAAAAAACTTTAACTTCTCTGTTTTTCAACGTATTTTCATCAATTTCGAGATAAAGCTGTTTTTTACGGTTTTATAATTATAATTTTATAATTTTAATTTCATCAAGATCGGACAACAGTATCATATAGATGCCAAATAAGCGATCGGTTAATTACTTGAAAATGTAAAATTCTACATGTAAAATGTAAAATGTGTAGGTTATAAAAACTTCAAACTTTGATATTTTTTTCAATTTTACCAAAATGGATCGGGTATCAAACTACCGGGTATCTCACAGTCGAGCTTGCACGTCTTTATTTTTCTTACGTGTTATAACCATTTGAATATTAAATACTAAATATTCCAAAGCCACTTTTATATACTTATTTATTAGTATAAATATCAAAGTAGCTGAGAATTATTAATTTGCTTGACTTCTTGCCGACTACCTCGCTTCTTTTATATCTATTGAAAAAATCATTATTTTTTCGACAAAAGCATCGATCCCTTATAATTCACAATGACGGTTAATGGCTGATCGTTAAAAGTTAAGGAAAAATAAAAAACACATAATAATGATGCGTTGATGTCCTTGAAAATGCCAAAACTTTTAACTTGTGTATCAGAAGCATTTTACTACTTTTTGCAACACCAATTTAAGAGAACCGGGCTGTGACTCTGGCGTCCTCTGGAACTACAAACTACTTCCACGCTCTCTTTTTTCCTCACTCTCTCTCTGAGCAGTTTTTGAAAAATTTGCGGGAAGGTCGTCGAAAATTTTATATTTTTAATTTTGCGAACATATGAACGCGCAGAGTTTTTTTCTATTTGATGTCCTTCACAATTGAGCACAGCGTCAGGCGACAGGGCACAGCATCGCGGCCTGTATCCTTTGTACCAAATCTACCCCTTTCCCTTGATGGCCGTGACAATGACAGGCCTTTTGCCAAAATGTAGCATTTATAACAATTTGAAATCGCAGAGTTTTCAACAAAAATAAAGCGAGTAAAGGGTTGATGTGTGAGCCGTGCGCTGTGCAAGTCCAGCAGCCCAGCCGGAGATGCCCTACTGTGCTTACTTGTGTAGTTTTTATATTATGTACAAGTCAAACTCGGAATCCGTCAGGCCTTCCCTCGTCAAGATCCCGAATCGCAAATCAACTTGCCGAGTGACCGAAGGCGACTTTTTAATCACACGCACGTGTCATGAAAAGGATGTGCTGACAACGACAACCAAAACAAACTGGAATCCTGTCCGGCGTGCCGGTGGTCAAGCAGTCGCCGAGCGGTCAACCTACTGCTAGGCACGCGTCCCGAAAATATTAACAAAAACCCAAAATGTAAATGTGGAAATGGCCTGTGTTCAAGGGGCTGTCCATTAAGCGATTTGGACAAACTGGTTTTCTCCGGAAAAACGCCGCCCGGAAAATTGTGTGAAAATGCAAAGAGCAACAGCTTACTCTATAATTAAGCTGTTAATCTTTGGGTATCTGGAGTTTAATAATAGCACCGATTTCATTAGATAATGAACATTAAAAACTTCAAGTTTGGTTCTAAGTTTAATTAATTTTTTTTCTTTAATGCGGGTTCTAGAAGTTTATTTAATTTTTTCATTTACCTGTTCTGTTATTTCTACCGACATTGGGTCTTTAATTGGGTTCTTAAATATTTTGAATTTAAAGAATATATAATAAGATCTAGCCGCGAAAATGTTTAAATATGAAGTAATACAATTTTCATTATAATATTATTCCCAATATTCCAAATGACAATTATATAGATTTTAGTTAAATGCTGTATTCTGTATCCAGAAAATTTTATTACTTCCATCACAGTTTTGTGATTTCCATGTTAACAATGAAAAGTTTCAGATTTTCCAAAACCCAGACCGGGCCTCGATCGATCGACGCCCCTTTAACCCGATTGAAACCCTATACAGCCATCGATCATGATCACGCTTCCTTCCGCAAAAAATTCCCACAGTGCAAAAAATCGGCGAAGGATTGCGATTGAGATTAGGAAAAGGAACGGATCGCAGCGAAAAAGAAATTTACGAGCGATCAAATAACCGAGGCTCAGGTATGAAAGGGTGCAAAATCCCCGGCAAGAGGTCCTGCTTCGGGCCTTGAATGTGTCACGTCTTATGATGTCACTGCTGGCAAAGCTGCAGCAGCACCAACCCCAAGGGCGGAGATAGTCATCAGACTTCCTCGTCATCGACCGCTTCTCCGTCCTCATCCTGACCCTGATCTTTGCCGGGTTCACAGTAAATTACGCGCAGAGGTGAAATGTAAACAAAGACAGTCCAAAGGTCTGTCTTGAGGTCTGTCTGCAACCCTTGCTCTCCTTACCGCTTTTCCTTTTCCTGCATTTTCCCCTTTTTTTTTACGCTCCTTTTTTTGTGACGAATCTAATGATTTTTGCCTCAAAACTGAAGCGATTTTTCATTGACCCAGCGGAGGGGTGGGTTCAGAGTTCGTCTTGGCTGAGTCTGAGTCTCTGTTATGCCAGCTTGAACTGGTAAATGCGTTCAACCGTGAAGACTCAGCTCCAAGAAGAGGTCCTGGTTTTTGGGTCACTGCCGCATTAAGCTGAATTTATGGCCATCGACTGCCAATAGTCATGCAGATTAATAGAGGGAAGGGGTGCTCAAAGGTGAACCGTGCTAGAAATGGTCTTTGTTCAATTTCCGATGGGTCAGACAAGGGTACAAATAGGTCGGGAGGCAAATCCAAAAAGTTTGCGAAAACTGTGCAATCTATACATAGTATAAAGCATAGTCGCTAAATGTGTCTTATTAGTTTATTTAGAAAATAGATAATGAGTATATTTCACTGATAACAATATACAAAAAGTGGTAAATTACCCGCTGGACACCACATTAGCAGCTTTCTTCAAGTTATGTGCTCAAGATGATTTCGAGAAGCCTTTCAAAGGTGAAAAAGGTACAAGGATTCATCCCAACAACAGCGAATGCTTTTATCTGAAAATCTTACTACATGTTGTAAAAGGCGTGATATTCCTTGCACACCTAACAACTGTTAAAATACTTAGCAAAGCTTTTGGCCTCTTGGAATTCGATTCTCATTGGAAAATCTCATTATCAGAAGCAGCTAATTGCAATTCAGCGACTTCATTACGATATTTATTTGCCACCATAGTGGCATTTTGTGAAGTAACTGATTCTGCTACTCTATAGAATCAATTTCAAGAAAATATGGTCAAAATATCAGCGACGACGAAAGTTATTTTCCATTGCACAAGGCCGGGACGGGTCTCTATTAATTAAGAAAATGAATAAATAAAATATTATCTTAAAAGAAGGTATGCTTTTTCTAAGATCCCGAAAAATAAAAGGAATAGCGTTATAAGTTTCCAGCTATAAACTCGCCCATTGCAAAATCCAATCGAGATTATGACGCTTTTGTGAAGTTTGCCAACGTCATAAAAACGTCGTAAAATCGCGGGATTTTATAACGTTATTTGTCGCTGCAAAAAAACGTCATAGACTCTCGCAAAAAACAAATTTTTTAGATAGAGGACAAGTATTTTTTAAACTATTTAGAGCGTTATTTCATTAAAATTTGACATCGCTTCCTGGGAGCTTATGGAGTTTACAAATTGGCGAGATTATGGCGGCGAACCGAAGTCGTTACGTTATTTCAAGTCTTTAACAATTTACTTCAGTAACGTTTTTTTAGAAGCTTAGATTTTCAATAGTTTTAGTCATAATTGCAGATAAAACCAAGTTTATAAGCCTAAATATAAAACATGAGTATTTAATTTGAGGGTTTTCAACCCTATCGCCTATTACCTAAGTACAGATTTCTAGAGTGCTTCAAGAATATTTACAAAATCAAATATTTAAAAATGTTGCCAAATTGATTACATAATTTGGTAAATATAAAGCCCAATCTGTTCCATGTACCATTGTCATGATACATATGTTGCCTATATCAGTAAATAATAAACCGCATTTCATTTTTCCGCTGCAGCAAGCAGATCTCTGCCACAACATCAAATACTTTAACCATAGAATTACATTCATCAACAAAAAAAAGGGAAAATCTACCAAATATGGACACATTTTTCACTCAACCACTGAACATGCAAATGACCGTTTTGCGAGGATAACAATGCCCCGGATCTTTCTAAATAATTTGATGCTGCATTTGTATGCTGCACAATATGGATGGGCAGGGGTAGGGACAAGAGCTGGATCAGGGGCAGAAGGTGCTGTGCGGAAATTGGGTGTAGACCAGCACGCTGACCCGAAATTATAAAGTTACAATAGTGCCGGGCAAGGCAACAACCAACCCTTTGCTACCCCCAAACGAATCGAATTACAGGGAATACGCTGGACCGAAGAGCGAAGACCGACCCTCGGACAGCGTTACGTTGTCAACTGCTCTGGATCCGGTGGGCTTGTTAGCTGTGCCGCCCTTCGGGGTTACGGCGCTCGTCTGGGCATTCAAATTGGTCGAGGATTTGACCGAACAAATCCCTTCGGCGCATGTGCAGCAGGATTAAATGTTGGACGCTGTGCAGCTTTCGGTGCAAACTGGTTTTGGATTTCCTATGCCCGGGATGCTGCATGGTGACCCATCCATCCTTCCATCCATCAAGGTACGTGGACGGTGCTGAGGGGCAAAAACAACAAGTCATTTGAAGTTTTAATAGATGCTGCATCCTTTTGTTGGGAAAAGTAGCTAAAACTGGTTCCAACGCCGCTCAGCCAACCAACCCTTTCGTCCGAACGGATATTTTATTTTAATTTCACTTCCTTCAATTCGAGCCAGTTTTCCATGGGAAATGTCTTGTGCGATGCCTGCCCTTTTTTACAAGAACTTTTACAATTTATTTTGGTAGAATTTATCTCCTGCCGCTTAATGGGCACTTTGGGTTATGGCATCTTGAAAAAGTTTGGGAAAGTAAAAGGGGCACTTTCCAATTTCATAATTGTACACATAATAAAAACGTGCCATAAATCATAGAAGGAACTTGTGAATACTATAAATACTTATAGGAAGAGAAGATAACACGGAAAAATTAAACCAAAATTGGCCACGCGTCAATAATCCAGCTTCAACCCTTACCCACACTTCAACTGACCGCTGGTCCTCACCCAAAAAACTATCATTGCCATTGTTTCCACCCTTGTCTTCCTCTCGGCGGACAGGGGTCAATATGCGGCACGCGCGAATGGTCAGGAATCCTGCATCCAGCAGCCGCCAGAAGGAGCGATTGCAAACAAAGCGCGGATTTCAACTTGCAAAAACAGATATTATGCTTTCATTAGGCGCGCTTTGTTATGTAAATCGTAAAATCTATTCAGCACCAACAACAGCAAAATGTCAGTGATGGATGGCCAGAAATCACAATTAAAATAAAAAATATTTATAAATTTGGGTTTAAACTTCATGTAAGGTTTTCTTGTAAAACGTTAAAATGTACAGACTTTATTTATTACTTAAGGGACTGTTTACGATCACGTTTTTAATGATTTTTTAACTTCCCCTCCCAAGTAATTAGTAAAGGACATAATCGTTTTGAACGCCCAAAAAAATGATAACATATAAAAACGGACCTAATGTTCTTTTAAATTATAGAGAAATATGTATTATATCTACATATGTATAAACCAGGGACCGCAAATAATTATTATGAGTTTAAAAAAAATTGAAGCCCAAAACAGTCTCCAAAAAAATTGGAAAAAATTGTCATAAGTTAAATTTGCATGGCGAATTCAAAAACAAGATAAATGTTTTTTTTTTTAATTTTTATGAAAAGAATTGATTTTTAATAATTAAAATTAATTTTAATAATAAAAAATTAGTAATAATTATTAAATATCAATTTTTATATAAAAATTACTCAATAACTTTTATTTTCAATTTTTATTATATAAATTGAAAAATAAAAATTATTCGATAACTTTTATTTTAAAAATTGAAAATAAAGATTGAATCTATATATCTTTTGATCCGTAGAAGCCAGATCCAATATATATGTATATATATGATCTATATACCATTATATACCATCAGAAAGGTATTGATGTGTAGATCATATATATACATATATATTGGATCTGGCTTCTACGGATCAAAAGATATATAGATTCAATCTTTATTTTCAATTTTTAAAATAAAAGTTATCGAATAATTTTTATTTTTCAAATTATATAATAAAAATTGAAAATAAAAGTTATTGAGTAATTTTTATATAAAAATTGATATTTAATAATTATTACTAATTTTTTATTATTAAAATTAATTTTAATTATTAAAAATCAATTTTTTTCGTAAAAATTAAGAAATAACTTTTATTTTGTAATTTTTTGCTTTTTTTATTTATAACCGTTACAGTCCCTGATATGCTACTGAATATGCTATTTAATATTTTTAAATTATTAAATTTCTCTTCCTAATTTTTATTTATTTTTTGGTGTTAGCTTTAAATTTATCTTTTGTTTTTATTACTATATAAGTTTCAAATAAAAGTAGTGCTGGAAAGTTCATCAACCCGCAATGTCTGGCAACGCCATCGGTAATGGAAACATCGGTGTTCCCAGATCATGGGTTTTCCCCCTAGATTTGGGGGTTTTTTGATGTCCTGGGGGGAATTTTAGGGGGGAAGAATTTTTAGGGGGAAAGTTTAGGGTTTTTTTTCAAAGGCTTTCAAGTTTTAAAACACAAGACTTAGATAAGCGCCTGGACTGGGCTTTTGAATACATTATTGTGTTTGGCGGGATCTATATTTTTGAATTGTGTGAAGAAACAGTAAGAGAGAGTGAGAGACCAATAGTCGAGAACGACCGTTTTATTAAATTTGTTATTCTGTTCGTCACCCCGCTCTAGAAATACCAAAAGTCTTCCTTCGCGCCACCTGGTATTTTTCTGGTATTTCGTTCGTTCGTCTGCGTACCGGCCTTTAGGGGGAAGACTGGATTTTTTAGGGGGAAATAATGACTATTTGAGATTTTTTAGGGGGAAAGCAAAATTATCATCTGGCAACACTGTTTTTGCAGCTGGAACGTGAATATCCCGCGATTTAAGTTTACTTTTTGTTTTAAAGCATAAAAAAAGAATTAAACTCAATGAAACCAAGTACAAATAGACACATATGGTGAGCATTGACTATCATCGAACTTTGGAAACTTAATTAATTAATTAATTGGCCAAATCTTAGATTTCACCATGGATGTTTTGAACAACAACACCCAAATAACCGAAAAAGAGCCGACTAAATGTGCCGGAAAACGAACTAATAGTACCTCAGAGGACAAGGACCCCAAGAGACTGAAGAAGGAAATCGACGACCATGTGGAGACTACGCCCCGCCCGCCTCCACAAAGCCCAAAGAAACGGCTGCAACTTAACGGCAAGCCCAAGCACAACAAAGGTGTCAACTTCATGTACGGCAACTATAAGCACTACTATGGAAAGCGAATTCTGGATAAGGACTTCCACGATATTCGCCTGGACATTCTTGGTTCCCGGGCGGATATGTTTCGCGACAAGCAGCTCCTGGACATCGGCTGCAACTCTGGCCACCTGTCCATCCACATAGCTCGGAAATTTGAGGTGAAAAGCCTCGTGGGCCTGGATATCGATCGCGGTCTGGTCAAGGATGCTCAAAACACCATTAACCAGTTGAAGCGAGAGGCCAAAACTGGGCCTGGCCAGGGATTCCCCCACAACATGCGCTTCGTGCAGGGCAACTATGTGCTGGTGGACGACGTGCTACTAGAGATCGAGCGACCGCAGTTCGATGTGATACTCTGCCTGTCAGTCACCAAGTGGATCCACCTCAACTTCTGTGATGCCGGCCTGAAGCAGGCCTTCCGCCGCATGTACCAGCAGCTTCGCCCCGGCGGCAAGCTGATCCTGGAGCCGCAGTCCTTCGATGGCTACAAGAGGCGCAAGAAACTATCGGTGAGTGTTTATAAAAGTGACGGCATATCAGTAAATGCTGACCTTTTTACCATTTTCCATTTTTCAGGAACAAATTAGAGAAAACTACAATTCCATAAAGTTCCGCCCTGATCAATTCACCGAATATCTACTCAGCCCAAAAGTGGGCTTTGCCAACATGGAGCTCATGGGCACTCCGGAGCACTGCGAGGCCGGATTCAAGCGTCCCATTCAGATCTTCACAAAACAATGATGGATTTAGAGGAACAGATATCAGCTGTGATTTGGCGGGAGAAAAAACTTTAATAAATAAGAAAACGTCTTCGAGGTGACCTTCGGTTAGAATAGTTGTTAAGTCGAACGCTTATTTTTATTGGGCGAACTTGGAACCTTCTCCAGGATGTCTGGAAGCTGTTGCAGTAACTCCTCGGAGGTAAGTTTGAAGTCGCTGTCTGCCCAAAGGATCTTCAGTTCGTTTAAAACTAATCCAAGGCGAATTCCCTTAAGGCCATGGCCATTCAAAATGTTGCCCTTAATGGGAAAATCCGGCTTCACCCAAGCCTTTAGTTGATGATAAAGTTCCGTCTTATTCGAGTACTTTAACAACTGTTCAACGTAATCTCGATTGACATACTGTTGCAGGCACAGCTTCTGGTAGTCACGTAGGGTTGTGTATTCCGCATCAACCTAGAGAATGAATCGAAATTGTAATTCAATTATATTATGTGTGACTTTTTTTTTACCTTTTCCCGCTGCTGGAAGATAAACCGAGCCAGATCCCGTTCATGGGCAGACAGCTTCAAGCGCTTGTGCAAAGCCATGACATCCTCCACGGAGTTTAGCAGTCCGGACATATACAAAATGGGATAGTGCGGCTTCTCAAACCGCTCCAGGATGCCGCACAGTCGCTTAAACTCTTCCAAGTTGGGATTACCAGGCAGGCCGATGTGCTCGAAAAGCTTGCAACGATGCATCTCCAGCAGCAATTCGGATCCAAAATTGCCCACTACTATCTTCTTAAGCTCCATCCAAATGCGCTCTCCGCTTATCCTAGCCAGGCCTTCGGCATTATCTTTTACAGCTGCCAAAGTGGCCTCGTCGTGGTTCTTCACATCCTTGGCTATGCGTCCGTAAAAGCGGAAGTAACGCAAGATACGCAAGTAATCCTCCTTTATGCGAATGTCTGCCTCACCAACGAATATCACACGGCGCTCCTGCAGATCGTCGTATCCGAAGAAGTAGTCGTACACGGTGCCATCGAACCCCAGGAACATGGAGTTGATAGTCAAATCCCGACGGTTCGCGTCCAGTTGCCAGTCGGTGGTGTACACAACATCTGCATGCCGGCCATCGGTGCGGATATCGATGCGCAGCGTCGTTACCTCAAAGTTCTCTTTGTCATTGATCCGGGGCGTAATGGTTCCGTGCTTTTCGCCATTCGCATTGATCATCCGCACCTCCTCCTTTTCAAACATTGCCTTCATCTGGTCCGGAGTTGCGGTGGTGGCAAAGTCAATGTCCTTTGGGGGAATACTCATCAGAATGTCACGAACAGCTCCGCCAGCGATCCGCAGCTCGTAGTTGTACTTCTTGAACATATCCACCAGCGCCTCTAGCTCGGGCGTGAATATGCTCCTGAACTCGGGTGTGTCCACCTTTCGAAACGCAGGATTCTGGCGCATCCTGGGAGTTTTTCCCAGCTGCGCGATCGCCTCCGGGGAGATATCCCGCATTTGAATTGGACTTGGCGCCATGCGGCTGCCCTGACGGACGCTTAACGAAAGAAAGGCGAATGCTTGTGTAGTCAGTTTGGCGAGGCGTCGTTGGCCATACATCGAAGAGACCAGACAGACGCCGAATGGTTTCGGTTTCTAGAACGTGTGTTTTTGGTTAAAACTTTAAAGCAATAACAAAAAACCCAGCTGTTTCGAGTGGTAGTGTGGCCACTGGCCGGGTTGCCGATTTCTTTTTGTACACCCTATATTGGAAGAGTATATCTGGACCCGATTAAACCAAATTCCGTGGAACATGATTAATATTTAAGAGTACATTGAATTAATTACAGTATAATTTTCTTAGCTCCATTATGAACATAGATTCCCGATATATTCAATAGTTTTTTGTATAAAAGTAATCATCATTTTAGATGCTAGGTTTTGACTGTTCCAGATTAGTGTTGGGTAAATACTGCACATTTGGGTGAACATGTTCACTTGTTCTTTTTTTTTTCAAAAGAGGCAACTCACTAATTTTGCTCCCTTGTTCATTGCTCACTTGCTCGCTTGTTCACTGCTCATTGTTCACTTGCTCACTTGTTCACTGCTCATTGCTCACTTGCTCTTTTATTCACTGCTCATTGCTCAGTTGCTCACTTGTTCACTGTTCATTGCCTTTTTATTAACTGTTCAAAAGCCAGTGGTCTGCTTTGCACTGCATTTCAACGACTAAAAAAACCAATTGTTACATATTAGTTTAAATCTGATATACTCGTATGTATGTATATTTATGTTTTCATATTTCGTGTATTCAATATTTATAAAAGGAAAAAAAAAATTAAATGTAAACAAAACTAAAATAACAAAATTAAAAAAAAAAAAATAATAATAATAAAAGTAGAAACTCATTCACCATCTCTATGACCGGCAATTCAAATTTAAAATAAATATCGAGCATGTGGTTGCTCATTTTAGCGCAATCTAAGAGAACAATGCACAAAAAAATACAATATAATAAAAAAGAGCAAGTTAGCAAAAATGAACAAGTGAACAAAAAAGAGCAAGTGAACAAAAATGAACAAATAGTAAGGAACATGTTCACTCACTCAGTTTAGTGAACAAATCTTTTTTGTTCACTCACTCACTACACTACTCCAGACGTGCTTAATAAAAACAGTAAATTAATAGGTATCAGTCGAGGGCGTATTTTTCTGTGCGTGCTGATTATTCGTTACTTCGACTTGGTCACACTAATATAAACTTGTTACATTGTTTACCGCTTCTCGGAAACTTAAACCAATGCCACCGCGATTGCTGATCAAACAAGTCCGAAATTTTTTGCAGCTAGGACACAGAACTAGAACGATGAGCTCCCAACCAAGTGTGTATGTTACCCGACCGGATGTGGATGCCAGCGGGCTGGAGTTGCTGCGTAAGAGGTTTGTATTTGTTGCTTTTGCTGTTACCGGCCAAATAGCATATCTAAATTATAATATATATTTATTCAATATCTAACAGCTGCCAGGTAAGCACCTGGAGTGAGGCTCTGCCTGTGCCCCGGGACGAGCTGATCCGCCAGATAGCCGGAAAAGACGCACTCTACTGCGCGCTGACCGACAAAATAGATAATGAGGTGCTGGATGCTGCCGGCTCCCAGCTAAAATGCGTATCTACCATTTCGGTGGGCTATGAGCACATAGACGTAGAGGAGTGCAAGAAACGTGGCATTCGCGTGGGGTACACGCCGGACGTACTTACGGATGCCACTGCGGAACTGACTGTAGCACTTCTGTTGGCCGCCAACCGTCGACTGTTTGAGGCCAATAAGGAAGTTTATAACGGCGGCTGGAAGTCGTGGGCCCCCATGTGGATGTGTGGTCAGGGTCTAAAGGGATCCCGGGTCGGTCTTCTCGGCTTCGGACGCATCGGCCAAGAGATAGCAGCACGCATTTTACCTTTCAAGCCGGCGGAGATAACCTACACGACCCGCACGCCACGCCCGCAGGAGTCGGCGGCAGTCAATGCCCGCCACGTAGACTTTGAAGAGATGCTGCGCAACTCCGACTTTATCGTTGTCTGCTGCGCCCTGACTCCGCAGACAAAGGAAATCTTCAATGCCGCGGCCTTCATGAAAATGAAGTCTAACTGCATCTTTATCAACACAGCGCGCGGCGGTGTCGTGGATCAGAATGCTCTGTACGATGCTCTGAAGAGTAAAACAATAAAGGCCGCAGGACTGGATGTGACCACCCCAGAGCCATTACCCTTAGATGAGCCGCTTCTTAAGCTGGACAATGTGGTTATCCTGCCGCATATCGGCAGCGCTGATATAGAGACGCGCAAGGAAATGTCCAGGATAACGGCTAGAAATATACTAGCCGCACTGGCTGGCGAAAAGATGGAAGCTGAAGTAACACTGTAGATGTCAACAAGATGGCAATTTTCAGATACATGTCCTCTCGAATTGTTGACGATTTCTAATCTTAAGGGATATAAATATGTACATATTATTTCACTTCATGCTTTTATGGCATTAAAAGGTCAAATAATAATAAACTAATATATTTTTTAAGCTGTTATGACAATCGAGAACAATTTTAAAAATCAAGTAGTTTTCGCCAGAAGCTAATGAAGGCACTTGGGCTTAGGATGTAATCAGACAAAAACACCTCTTAACGAGATGGGATATAAGTGACGCTGCCACCACCAATTATAATACTTTCTGATATCACATTTTGTAAAGTTATTGAGTAACATTAACAAAAATAAATTGTACATAATTCAACTAGTTTCGTTTTCGGCACTAAGCTGTAAAATATCTAGCATTGAAACAAAATACCAGCGTGTCGAATTAGAAACTTGTTGAATAATTTGTAATTAATTTTTGTTAACGTTACTATTAATCGTCACAAAATTTGGTATCAGAAACTAGAGAATATTTGCTTCACCGGCCCCAACAGCTCCAATTTTCAAAATATCGATTTTCATGAAAAATCGTTTGCGCACCACACTCTTGGTGCTCATCGTCACATCGTGGACTGCAGTCTTCAGTGATAAGACACTAAAAAATCACCCATAAATAAGCCAGACGGGACTGTGTATACCTTAGGTACGGTGCTTTCTTCCGACGATATATAGGATATTTAAGTTTGAATCGAATGGCATCAGTCGTCAGTACATCTGATATTATATAACCAGATATAGCTGACACAGCTGACTGTGGCTCTACCCCGTGAAACCACTCCATGATCTAAACAAGACCCAAACTCTGCAACCACGTTTGCTACTCAGATGGCCATTTAGCAATCTACGTAGGATAGGAATCGGATCGAGATCGATGAACTCGAAGCCTTGTGTTGTTTACGTAACTCGATCCTACCTCAGTAGAGTTGCTTTGTAAAAAGTTATCGTCATTATAACCTGCTACTTAGAGTAGTACGCAATCCCACTTCCAGCTGCCGCCAGGTGAGCACTTGGAGTAAACCCTCCCCAGTTCAGTTGAATTGGAAATTTTTCTACAAGTAACGAATAAAGTGGGAAAAAAGTTGTGACCCCCGTCTTACCTCCAACAAAACATGTATTCTTATATTAGTTAATGGTTTCTAAGTATATGGTGTTAATTTCAGCTGCCAGAATTTGCCCAGCTGTGTGCTATTCTGTTTTTTTTTTCTGCTAAGCCATTTTCATGTAAATATAGTGTAATTTGTATTATAATTTTGATTTTTCTATAGCGGCTATACGAAACTGTCATCCAAATCTTTTAAAATTTAAACTAAACGGAAAAGACCGCTATATTTTTCCTCGTAATGACGACCAGATAGACGAAGAAGTACTAGATGCTGATGTGGCCCAGTTGAAGAGCGTGTTCACTTACTCGGTATCCGTGGGATATGAACGTATCGACGTGGATAAGTGCAAAAAACGCCCCATTCAGAAATCAGAATTAAACTTTTGAATGTTATCTTAGTCTTATTCATTAAATTGGAGAAGTCTAAGGCGAAACAAAACACTTAAGCTGCAGCTAATCCTCGCCAGGCGGCAACGGTTGATTAAGATCGCTGGTGATGGGTGGCGGAACGGGCTGGGGCGCTAAGGACGTCAACACGGGAACCGTGGAGATGACGCCAATTTCCGACGAATCCTGAACTTCTTTTTTAATGTGCTCGGCGCTGATGTAGCCGCCACTTTCGTCCTGCAAATGAAAATGAAAAGCAACATTATTTAGATATCGATTTCGCAAAACTTAATAATTAAATGCTGATAGTTACCGTGACGAAGACATCCACCGACTTGCCGGATATGATGTCCAGCACCTGCTGGGTGATTCCGCTGCCGTTCATCGGCTCGTCCTGAATGCTATCCGCATACTCGGACAAGGCTGGCCTCAGGTCTGGACACTGCTGCAGGGCGTCCACCAGCTGGGCGGGCGGAAGATGCAGGAGAATCGGCAGGGACTGCGGCTTCATTCGCTGCACCGTCTTGAGGAAGCCCTCCCAGATGACCTTCTGCCGCCAGACCTGCTTCATGATTAGCCGCTGCAGCAGGTTCATCACGAAGTTGGCGAGGCGCGGATACAGCGTTAGGCTCTGAATGGTGGTGCGCATCATTAGAGTGGGCAGTGGAATCACCTCCACCAGCTGCTGCAGCACAGCCATCAACACCTCCTGGGTGTACAGCTCGCGTTCGGCCAGGCACATGGAGGTGGCCTTAACGACTGGTTTTAGGTCACATACATTGGGGTCAATGGTGTGCAGGGCCACCAGGAGATCCGTGGGCGACAAGGCCATCGTCTGGTTGGCAAACTCAGCTCCGATCCCGAGCAGCCGGTTGAACACTTCCTTTACCACCGCCGGATTCAGCTTGATCAGCTTGGGGAGCACGGCAATGAGCTCCGAGCGCGACAATCCGCTCAGGACGGGTATCATCACACGTACATCCTTGACCCTGTGCTGGTACAGGTCACGTACCCTCCGCACCAGATCCACGTGGGGTGCCGGCACTCGCTCGGTCAGTATGTATATGATGCGGATTACCAAGGTCTCCATTCCCTTGGGACAGTCCTCGATTAGTTGCAGTAGGGTTGGGTCCTCCACGCCCAACTTTTTAATCGGAATGTCCAGGCTGCGGAGGATAGTGCGCTTCAGCTCAGCAGAGGTGGCCACAAACACCTGGCTAATCTGCTCCACATAGACTGTCGCAGGAAATGAGTTGAAAATTTAGAAATAGTTCCATAGAGTTCGTGTACAATCTCACCTTCCGGCTTGTAGGGCAGCAGGGTTAGGGCCATACCGAGGCACACCTTGGCTGTGTCCTCGCGCCAAGCGGCCTCCGCTGTGGGTCGGCCGAATTCCTGCGTGAAGACAACGGCCGGCGGTGCCTCCTGCTCCACGAACTTTAGCCACTCCAAGGCGAACTCATCGATTCGCGCGGGCAGGATTTTGTGGACATGGTAGAGGCTAACCAGGTGTGCCAAGGCACGATCCCGCAGATCTGCACGCTCGTGCACAGAGAAGTTGAGCAGCGCTCGCACAAAACGATTCTTCCGCGGAGGCCTCAGCACGGCCAGGTCCTTGATTAGCTCCAGTCCGTGCTGAGAGAACTCATCCACCAGACTCAGTTGCACCAGATGGCCTATTGAGTTCTCGGGCAGAATGGGAGCCTCTAGGTAAACGCGACGCAGGAGTATGATCTTATCCTTGTGCTCGCAGCGCTCGCCGATGCCGAAAATAAGCTGGTTAAGTAGCTCATTGTAGGCGTGATCCGGACGGTTCTCGGTCTTCACGTAGGTGTGCCTGGTGAAGCCCTGCAGCAGGGAGTACTCCTCGAACAGCCAGGAGAAGGCCAGATCGATGCGCTGCTTCACGTCCTCCAGAATGAACTCCATGATGCCATAGCGAACATTGTCGGGGAAGGTGGCCGCTATCACGGTGACCAGCTTGCGACGTCTAGAGGACACGCCTCCCTTGACGCACTGACGCTCCGAGTTGAGGATCCGACGAACTGCTTCCGTGAGGAACTTCTCCTTCAGGTTACGCGGCAGAGGCTTGGTAATCTCCTGCAACTTCAGCGTCTTGGCGCGCTCCTTCATTTTTTCAATCACGGTCTGCTCGCCCTTGGCCCGCTCCATGGTCTCGCGCAGCTTTTTGGTTGCCTCCTCCTTGCGCAGCAGCTCCTCGCTCATCTTGCTGGCAGACTCGTCGTCGATTTCCATGGGAATACTATTCCCATCATTGGGCTTGGCAGTTTGCACTTGTTTGACCCTCATGGGCGGCTCCCGACTGAAGGTGGCGGCCCCGGGGCCAAGACGCTTTTCCGTCAGCTGTTCGCCGAAGAGTCTGGAAATGTTGCTCACCTGCTGTTGCAGGGACATTTGGCGGATCGGCGTGTACTCGTCCAGGAACTTTTGAGGCACTTCTGAGGGCAAGTGTGGCAAAAACTCCACAACCAGATCCACCACGTTCTCGGGAGTGCGCAGATGCTCGGTCAGGAACTTTTCGTTAACCCGGGTGGACTTCTGCTTCTGTCGTTCCAACTCCTCGGTGTCCAGCTCCATCTCCATCTCCCGTTGTTCTCGCTGTTCACTAGCCAACCGTGCTCTCTTCGCCAGACTCTGGGCGGCGTTCTCAAGGATGCGCTTCTGCCGCCGCGCTGTCTCCTGCTTGTCCATCTTTGGCATTAATTTCTGTATCTCATTAGCAGACGAACCAAGGTCAACCAACATGCCCCGAATGGTGCCCGAAAACTCGAAGGCGCCTCGATTCTTCAGCAGCGTCTGCAGCTGCATTTTGAGACTCTTGCGGACGGAACTCACCTGGGAGTCAGTCAGAGTTGGCGGCAGATTGGCGTTCAGCTGTTTAAAGGCCTCCACAACTGCACCCATGAAAACTGGCCGCATTTTGGCCACCGTGCACAGGCTACTGGTGCATGCAATCAGGTTGACAGACGAGATGTGCGTGGTGCCGTGAAACTGCAGCATTATGTCGAATATGTTGTTGCCCTCCTCCTGCAGCTTCTGGCGTCGGAAGAGCTTGCAGTGATCGGGCACATCGGCCAGGGAGAAGTCACCGTCGCGCTTGAGGCTATCCTCGTCGGCAAAACTCTGCAGGACAATGACGCCTTCAAGGAACTTAATGGCGTTGGTTCGAATGCCGTCGTTCTCGTTGTCGATCATGTCCAGTACCTGCGCCTTAATCAGGCTTAGAATATTCCAAGCCTGCTCTGCGCTGTCGCCGGGTTCTGTAAGGCTACACAAGTGCTGCAAGCCATTCTTGTAGATGCTGCCACAGGCCTGGATCACACGCTTGATCACCTGGGCCGAGGTGTCCCTCAACAGCATGGACACAATATTGATCACATGCGGCAGTAGCTCCACCTTCACTCTGCTGAAAGTAGGAAGAGAGTGATAATTAAAAATGGAGGGCCCTGTCCCTTATTTTATTCTACCAGCGATAGTTACCATACTTGCTCTACGAAGGCGACCACCTGCTTGCGCACCTCCATGTTCTGGTCGTGGGCCAGCGATAAAACCGGCTCCAGGAACTCCTCGGCCAGCTCGGAGCAGGAACCGAGGACAGTCTCCTGGATTTTAGCCAGCAGCTCACACTTAGTGGTAGCCGACGCAACGACCAGTTCATTGCACCACTCTATCACCTGGATAGGAATGGGAAAGAACTCAATGGAAGCCAACGGCTTGGTGGCTTTGGCCAGAAGCTGATTCTTACCTTCGCCCTTGCAGTGGCGGTTTTCTCGTCGGTAAAGAGATTGGCCGTCTCCGAGACGAACTGGCTGCGTCCAATTATGCTATCCATTATTGATAAGCGCGTAAACCCCTATCTAGTGTAACAACGAATATTAAAAAATGTTCAAGAGCCGCCGACACAGATGGCAAGAGGCAATCGATAGCACGGAAAAGCTATCGATAAAACTCATCAGTTCTGACAAGATGTAAGTTTCACGACAAATCTAGCTATTTTTTAGAAAAAATAAGTTCCTATACAAACTAAATTTTTTGAAAAGGTTGTCATTAAGCTTTGGTAATCAGATGATCGATTCAAAGTTATTTAGCCATATTACGGGGTTGGTAAAATACTACATTTTAAAATGAGGGGTTCCCTGTACGACTAAATTACTGAAATAAATCCAGTCTTGGATATACGTTTTTCATTCTCCTGTCTCCTGTCAAACCTATAATTTTCAGTCATTTAGCTGATATTTGCGCTAAATGACTAAATATATCGGAAAGTTCACTTTGCTTGTGACAGCTGTTTTCCATTAAATTTTTTCATTTGATATTTGAGTCATTTATCTTTAAAGCTACGTACTCACCAGCGCTAAAATTTAGCAACCAAATGAGTGCGAGCGAGAGACAAATACACTTTTTCGGCCCCTCTTAGCAAGGTCGGTACACAGATGAGCTAAGAGAAATACTAGAATATACTAGAATGAACATCGCGCTAGATATTTTAAATCGGCTGAGTCTTCGCAAGGGTGGCGCGAGAGGAAGGAAATATTTGATAATTCCCCGCGACCCTTGCGAAATTGAGACAGGCAATTGGAAACAAAACCATATGGCGGGACTTTCCAGCGGGGAAAAATTAATTTATTTACAATACAATTAAAGAAGATCCAATTATATGCCATCTAGACCATAAAATAAAAAAATAAAAAATATTAAAAGAAAATAAAGTCTTAAAATATGTGATTTCACAGGGAAATAAGCAAATCAAACGAACAAATTACTTAAAATATGATTTCCCAAGCCGCGGGGTTAGTTCCCGATGCCGCCGACGAGACGAGCTGCTCCTGGCCCTGCAGCTGCTGCTACTTCCACTGCTGGAGCAATAGACATGTTATCTCCATCCCCTGCTCGTCCATGATCAGTGGTCACCTACCGGGATCCTCTTCTTAGTTGGCTGCCAACCAAAAATGCTGCTGCTTCATAGCATACGAGGAGTACAAGAAGGAGAATGAGAGATGCCGGCCTCGGAAAGTGGCAACGGAAATGGTAATGGCCCGGGACGATTGGGCAAGCAGCCGCCGCCCTAGATACGCATAAGCACGGGTTCCGTGGAGAACTCATGGATTGAGATCATTTCGTGGCAGCAGTCGTCGTGGACGCGGATGTGCCCAACGATGACAATGGGCAGGGCGACACTTCGCAGGTGTTTTACGACTACAATGCGGAGAAACCCACTAGCGGCCAACTGGACAAGGAGGTGGAGCAGCAGACGGAAGAGACCAGACACACTCCGCAGCTGGATCTGAAGCAGCGCTCCACCAGTGGCAGTAGCAGCAGCTGCAGGGACAGGAGCAGGTCGTCCTCGTCAGCGGCATCGGGTGGTTTTCCACTACGTTGCTTTTTCCAACTATCGCACGAGAATCACGAAAAGCAGAAAAGGAGTTTCTACTAGGAAAAAACTTTTTAGCACCCTCTTGAAGGGAAATAGCTGAGTTTTTTTTTTTTTTCAAAATTCAAACCAATATTAACTAAGATTAAAAATAAAAAAGAGCTAGACTTTATTTTCTATTTAAGGCTATGTAACAATAAAGATTTCACGTGGTTCCGTCAGACACCCGCTTGAGATGAGCCCTAAGACCAGTGCAGCCCACTGGAATCCTTTCGCCTGGAGCCGCAGATTCTACCAACTCGGAGGCAGACGCATCAACCCTTCTCTTCTTATGCAAATCTTTTATGATGCCGTGCCCAAGGAACAGTAAGTGGAGGAGGTCTTGCCCCCGGCGGAGAAGGACAACTTCGAGTATCCGCCCCCGCCACCGAACCGGCTCCTGTGTAGGCTCCGCTGCCGGTTTCGTTAGAACATGACGAAGAGGCAAATTGGGAGAAGTGAGAGGATCCCTGCGCACCGCCGCCGACGCCACCGACGCCTTCTGTCCACAGCTGAACGAAATCAAATAAAAACACCTCTTAACGAGGTTAGATTAAAGTGACGATGGCACACTCAACACAAAAAATTTCTGATATCAAATTTTGTGACGATTAATAGTTATTTAAACAAAAATATTTAAAAAGTTTTTAATTAGTTTCAAAATCGGCACGCTGCCTATTTTGCCTTTTTAAATTTTTCAGCTAAGTGCCGATTTTGAAACTAATTAAAAACTTTTTAAATATTTTTGTTTAAATAACTATTAATCGTCACAAAATTTGATATCCGAAATTTTTTGTGTTGAGTGTGCCATCGTCACTTTAATCTAACCTCGTTAAGAGGTGTTTTTATTTGATATCAGAAGTTTTTTAAATGACTTATGTATGTACATACATAGGTCTTCCATTGTTTTTATAAGTTTTTGTTTGAAACTCAAATGGGAAAAATTAACAAACAAAATTCATATAAGAAGTTAGCTATATGGGAGCATTGCTACTAATTTTGATGAGAAAGCAAATTTTCGGAGATATGTGTTGTACCCCGAAATATCTCAAGGGATATACGGCCGGAAGTTACTATAAAAATCGTGAAAGCTATTTAAAAAAAAAATTTAATCTAAAAAAAATAATTTTTATTCTAAATTCTTAATTATAATATTTAGAAAATTTTTGTCAGGGCAAAGTAATTATCATATCAAAATACTTTTCCAACGACATATAGCACGTTTCTGTAACTTTAGTCGTTCAGAAGTTATGGGCGCGAGAAATTTCCTGTTTTCCCGCCAAAGTTGTGGAAAAAGCAAAAATTAGATTAAATTAAAAAAAAAAAAAATTCAAACGATTTCTTTTAAATTTAAATTATTATAAATTTTTTTTGATGGCTTTAAATTTTATTGCATTGTGCACGTCTCTAAATGACTCTACATGAGTTTTTACATAAATGTATGTATAGTGCATGTAAAAGGTTAGGTATATGGGATCTTTGCTACTAATTTTAATGAGTAATATCTCGAGAAAGCGAATTTTCCCAGATATGTGTTATATACCAAAAGTTGAGCCATCTCAAGGGCTATCTGGCCTTGAGTGAATATCAAAATCGTTAGAGCCATTTTTAAGAAAACTTCAAAAACTTAAAAAAAAAAATTACTTTTAATTATAAATTCTTTAATATTATATTTAGATAAATAATGTCAAGGCAAAGCTATTATCATTTCAAAATACCTTTCAAACGACATATAGCACGTTTCTGTAGCTTTAGTCGTTTAGAAGTTATGGGCGCGGAAAATCTAGCTTTTTTAGCGGTTTTCCCGCCAAACTAGCGGGAAATCGAAAAAGTTGTAGAACAAAAAATGTTCAGCTCGAGCTGTTTAACAAAATAAAAGTAGTTCCAGGACTTTAAAACAAAAAAATCGACACACAGACAGACAGACAAACAGACAAACAGACAAACAGACAGACAGACAAACAACAGGACAAACGTTTTCATTTCGGAAAGGCCGTTGAAATCTTGTTTATTGAATATCATTTGAACGGAGTATCGGATCAGGGTGATCGAGGTGTCATTCGACGCGTATTTAAAGCTAGATCACAACAACATAAAAAATTTTGGGATTTTTGCTCCACCGGCCCCAATGGCTCCAATTTTCAAAATTTTCAATTTCGCACTTTCACTCTAATTTCTCCCAAACTAATCCGTTCTTGAAAAATCTTAGTATGCAGTTTCAAAGAGGTTTACAATACCTTTCGATTAAGATATAAATGGTTCTGATCGGACTATCGTAGCAGATTTTCAATTCTACGGCTGTATATAGTAGTCTCCTTGCGCACCACAGTCTCGGTGCTCATCGTCACTACGTGGACTGCCGTCCACAGTGATGTGTACATATTAAATGCTAATTAGCTTAACAACATAAAGAAAGGACATATTTTTTCCGTAAAGCTCCGTACTCAGACACACGAAAAGTGTTTCTAAGCAGTACGATAGAGCGAGAGGGTGAGTATTGACCTCTCGTTTTGGCTCAATGCTTAGGAACACTTTTCGCGTGTCTGAGTACGGAGCTTAAGCGGGCTATGCACTTCATTTGTTCAAAAAAACAGTTGGCTAGTGATGGCAGTTGGGCAAAATCACACATCGATAGGCAACAAAAAGGCTGAAATCATCGATACTGTCGAACAAAACCACGAAAAAGCGATTTTTTTCTCATTTTTGTCACCACTTGATTCCTATACCTTATACACAGGGAAAAAGTTACTTTTTGGCAAAAAAGCAGAATTGGAAAAAGCAACTGTAGTGGTGATGTGAATTCCAGATCATAAGAAACTTGCATAAGAAGAGAAGAGTCTCCAGTCGAACGGCTGGGTGGCGGAACACACATTGTTTTGAATTTTGAATTAAATTTAATTTTCCGCCGAATCAAAACCAAAACAGAAAACAGCTGTTTCCCTTCAAGAGGGTGCCAAACATCACTTTTTCCTAGTAGAAACACCTTTTCTGCTTTTCGTGATTCTCGAGCGATAGTTGGAAAAAGCACTGTAGTGGAAAACCACACTGAGTACGTAGCTATAGCCTAGTACTCAGACAGAAAAACTGTTCGCAACCCGAAAAAGATTTAATATTTTTCAAGTGTGACCGCTTCTAAAAACGCACTTTGGCATTTTTGGGAGGTAAATGGTGCGGTCATACCAATCTTAAATCAGCTGTTTTATATTTACAATTATTTATTTTATATTTGAAAGACAATTCGCATAGACTTGTAGTTTCGTTTTGGAATAGCTTATTTGCGCACAATGACCACCAACGCCGTCGCCCAGATTCTCTCGACCATGCACAACCGCCTCTTTTTCTCCCTATTACTTGTCCAACATTCTTTCCTGGATCGACGACCAGGACAAGGGCTACTCTACCGGCTGCTGCTGGTGATTCTGTTCTTACCAAGTGGAATTAACTACCATCTGGGTGGTGGCGGTGGTTGCCGCAGCTACTCCTGCTGCCACCAAATTGTTTGACTGGTGAAATGATTCAAAGTTACTTCGTTCTTGATGGATGCGAGACTCTGAGATCCTTGCTGGCATACATTTGGTTAGAGTTGGTACTCCTCCTGCGCCCGGTTCTGTCCATTGCTGTACATGTTCTTTTCCAGCTTGGCAATGAAGGATATGTCCACCCAGATACTGCTCTCAGCAGCTGCGGCCTCTGAATGTCCTTCTCGAGTTTGGCAATGAAGGATTTGTCCAGCCAGACACTGCTCTAAGCAGCAGCGGGCGGTGACCGTCGCCTCTGACGCCTTCATCTCAGAAATCGAACGTGACATCTCATAGTGCTCATCAAAGTCATAACCAAATATCGAGGGACCTATTTCCTTCCAGGCCTTTATTTATGCAAATGTTTAATATTGCCCAAATCCCTTATCATTGAATTGGCCTCTACCAATTTAATTATTATAACTTTATCTGCTCTTCTAAACGCCTGGACTGGGCTTTTGAAAACATTATTGTGTTTGGCGGGATCTATATTTTTGAATTGTGTGAAGAAACAGTAAGAGAGAGTGAGATGCCAACAGTTGAGAACAGGTCGTTTTATTAAATTTTTTATTCTCCCCCTCCCCCCGTTCTGGAAATACCGAAAGTCTCCCTTCGCGCCACCTGGTATTTTTCTGGTATGTTTCTGGTATTTCGTTCGTTCGTCTGCGTACCGGCCTTTAAAACAGCGCTGCCGAACACCGTTTCCCGACTATTCACCTCTCGCTCTCTCTCACTGCTTAGAAACGCTGTTCGCGTGTCTGAGTACTAGGCTTATAGGGAAACTTTATTGATGATTTATCAACTTTTCATCGACAAAACCAGGGTTTTTTCATCATAAGTTTAGGCCAAAAATTCACCGACATTTCATCGATGATTCAACAACTTTTTATTGATCATTCATAAAAAAAAACAAAGTTTTCATGATGATCTGTTGCTGAATTGTTGATGACCTGGTACTGCAGGGATATTTTATTTGTCACGTAAGTGAGTACATCGATGTTAAAAACATCGATATATCGCTAAAACATCGATTTTTATTAAATTATTAAAATTTTCCAATAAATTGCTCCAAATAGTAATTCAAATATTTCTTTGCTAAACTTATATTTATTTAACCAACAATATTTATATTTATCTTCAAAAAAACATGAATCAAATTTGCATATGAATAATACAAAACAATGAAATCAAGGAACTTAAGAACATATTTTACATTTATACACTCACTATAATATTCGCCCTATCTTCAAGAAAACCGCCATAAAAATTAATTTTTTCTTTATGTAAGAAAATGTTTTTTTTTTAATAGCAATGAACTTTTTCTTGTTTTAAGAAAAATTTCCTTGTTTTCTTCTGTTAAGAAAAATGTCCTTGTCTTTAGAAAACATTTTGATTTTCTTGAAGATAGGGCGAAAATTATTATGAGTGTAGTAATGTAAAAAAACCGCTTAAGTGCCTTGATTTCAAGGAAAATGTTCATGATTTTAGAAAAAAAAATCTTGTAATAAGAAAAGATTTAGCGTTTCTTTCTCTTAGTGAAAACATCGATGTTGGAAAAAAACCATCGATGTATCGCCGTTTTTAAAAACATCGATACTATCGATAGTGACATCGATGTTTTTGCATTCCTAATGTGGGGGTGAGTATCGATAGGCTCGATGCATCGATTTACTCACATTTCTTGGGTGTTTTAAAAACCGTGAAAAAACGCATAATAAACTAAAAAAGCCGCGTCACAGGCAGAAAAGTGCAGCCAACCGTTCGCCGTGCGTGCCGCCGTCGAGGATTAGTCCGCCTACGCCGCCAAAGAGCTAAGAAAACGCCACGAAAATCGAAGCAGCCGCAGCGCAGAGTGTTATTGAGCGAGAGGTGGCGCAGCGGATAGGGTGTGTTTGTGTGTGTGTGCGTGCGTGTGCGGGCGCCGTGTGTATGTGTGTGCCAGTAAGTGGGCAGAGGCAGAGGCAGCGGCAGAGGAGAAGCGCCAGCAGCAGCAGCAGCAGCGGATGTATCTCGTTGCCCAGACCGCGCAGCGAATACCAGGAAAAGCACACCTAAGCGACAGGCATAACGCAAAAATAAACACTGGAAACCCAAGCCGCGGCCGTAGACGAGGCCTCCAGGAACAGCATAGCACAGCAGCAGCAGCAGCAGCAGCCGCAGCCGCGTCGGTGACCGCACCCTAATGTCAAATAGCCAAGCGAATGCCGGCAGCAGCTGTAGCGCGGTAGCGGATGACTCCATCCAGCAGAACACCCCGGCTGCCCCTGTGGCAGTCCCAACGAATGCATCCTGTCCAGCCACGCCAGCGTCGACGCAGCAACAGCAGCAGCAGGCGCCTCACATAGTCGGTGCCTCAACAGCTGATGCGAGCAGTGGTGTCGCTGTTGGCGTTGGCGTTGGCGAGGGCGTCGGAGTCGGCGTCGGGGCCAATCTGGACTCGTCACCCCGGGAGTCCGGCGATGACTCGGAAGACGAGAGCGAGATCCTGGAGGAGTCCCCTTGCGGACGGTGGCTGAAGCGACGCGAGGAGGTGGACCAGCGCGATGTGCCCGGAATCGACTGTGTCCATCTGGCCATGGATACCGAGGAGGGCGTGGAGGTCGTGTGGAATGAGGTGCAATATGCCAGCCTGCAGGAGCTGAAGTCGCAGGAGGAGAAGATGCGGCAGGTGTTCGACAACCTGCTGCAGCTGGACCATCAGAACATCGTCAAGTTCCACCGCTACTGGACGGACACGCAGCAGGTGGAACGGCCCCGGGTCGTCTTCATCACGGAGTACATGTCGTCCGGTTCGCTGAAACAGTTCCTTAAGCGCACCAAGCGCAACGCCAAGCGGCTGCCGCTGGAGTCGTGGCGCCGTTGGTGCACCCAGATCCTGTCCGCGCTCAGCTATTTGCATTCCTGCTCGCCGCCCATCATCCACGGCAACCTAACCTGTGATAGCATCTTCATCCAGCACAACGGTCTGGTCAAGATCGGCTCTGTGGTACCGGACGCGGTCCACTACAGTGTGCGGCGTGGCCGGGAACGGGAGCGTGAACGCGAGCGGGAGCAAGAACGCGAACGGGGCGCCCACTACTTCCAGGCGCCTGAGTACGGCGCCGCCGATCAACTGACCGCTGCCCTCGATATCTATGCCTTCGGGATGTGCGCCCTGGAGATGGCCGCCCTGGAGATCCAGCCCAGCAACAGCGAGTCGACTGCCATCAACGAGGAGACCATTCAGCGCACAATCTTTAGCTTGGAAAGCGACCTGCAGCGCGATCTAATTCGAAAGTGTTTGAACCCGCAGCCGCAGGATCGGCCCAGCGCAAACGATCTGCTGTTTCATCCACTGCTTTTTGAGGTGGGTAAATTCAATAAAGTCATACAAGGGTGCACCATATATCGCGATGGAAGTATGCGTACAAAAGACCAATTTACTATTTATTAATTACTAAATGATAATTTATAAGAGAATCTTGAACTAGAGGGTGGAACAATGATAAACAAATATTCCCCACTTTGATTTCCAATTAGGCGAGCGTAATAGGATAGTTCCAACTGAGGACAAAGACCAAAACAAAGGAAAACAAATAGTTCTGTGCAAGTAAAGAACAAGCTCAAAGGGGTTCTCCGTTGTTTTCATAAATTTAGAATCACTTTTCGACATGTCCAACACCCTCTTAAGTTTATTTATTTTATTTATGTAAAGCTAACAATTTGTGTTAAACTAAAGAATTAACGGTAGCAGCTTAGGCCTTCGGCTCGGGGTTTAAGTTGACTTGTGGGTTTGCTATAAGTTTACATATTTACAAAATTATACTATTTACAAGAGTTTTAATTTTAATTGTATTTACATTGATGCTGATTCATATTTTGTGCATGATTTTTGAGCTGTTTAGGAACTTTAGAATATGTTGGGAGTTTGAATTTGTGGGGTTAGTGTTGTAGAGGAATAGGGATCGTTGCACGGTAAAGGCGGTGAATATATGTATACCGGTCTCTTATTGTTATTGAATGCTAATCTCTCCAACGTTGTTTCAGGTTCACTCCCTCAAACTGCTGACTGCCCACTGTCTGGTCTTTTCGCCCGCCAATCGCACCATGTTCTCGGAAACGGCCTTCGACGGACTGATGCAACGCTACTACCAGCCGGACGTGATAATGGCCCAGCTGCGGATGGCCGGAGGCCAGGAGCGGCAGTACCGCCTCGCCGACGTTTCCGGTGCTGACAAGCTAGAGAAGTTTGTCGAGGACGTCAAGTACGGGGTGTATCCGCTAATAACGTACAGTGGCAAGAAGCCGCCCAATTTCCGCTCGCGGGCCGCTTCTCCGGAGCGGGCTGACTCCGTGAAATCCGCCACGCCGGAGCCGGTGGACACGGAGTCGCGGCGCATTGTTAACATGATGTGCAGCGTGAAGATCAAGGAGGACAGCAATGACATAATTATGACAATACTGCTGCGCATGGACGACAAGATGAACCGGCAGCTAACGTGCCAGGTGAACGAGAACGATACGGCGGCGGATCTCACCAGCGAACTGGTGCGCCTAGGCTTCGTACACCTCGACGACCAGGACAAGATCCAGGTGCTGCTGGAGGAGACGCTGAAAGCGGGCGTTATGAGCGACGGGGCCGGAGCGGAGAGCACCGGTGCGGGTGTGACCACAACTGCGACCATGGCAGCCCTGCAACAGCTTGAGCGCAACTGGTCCATTTCCTCCTCGGACGCGGACAAGCAGACAACTGCCGTGATGTATGTGTCGCAGGAGCAGCCCCCGGATCCGGAATCAAATCCGAATGTGGACGTGAACGTGGAGCTGTCGGGCACGACAAGCAATTGAGAGTATCAGCTTAGTATTCAGGGGCAGGCCGGCCGGCGCGTATTGTTTTTATTATATTATATAATTACACATTACGATTTTATTACGACTATTATTTGTTATTTTTATATATATATATACCTATATATGTATATGTATGTATGTATTTGAAATAATATTTGTGTATGTATGTAACATAAACGATGTTGAACCAGGCTTCCAGGCTAAAGATTTCGATGACAAATGTAGGAAAAACAGACACACACCACACGCCACACACACCACACAAGGGTGGACATCATTGCGTCGAGACAAGGCTAAATAATTGTTGGACCAGAGAGTAGTTGGGGTCTATAAACTTCAATGAATATATAGATGTGATTTCCGATTAAGATTCGAATTTTTCTTGCTAAAAATTTTAAGCAAAACATGTATTGTTTTTGATGCTTTTTCCACACTTTCAAATACAACGATTTTTGGCCCATATATTGATCCACCCTAAAAAGACATACTTGTAAACAAAGCTAACGAGCTTACAAAAATCAAAGCATTCGCTTAGCAGAACTCTCTAGAGAGCGCGGATCGAATTCGCAGCTCGCTCCCAGCGCTAGACACGATTCGAATACAAAACTGCAGTCAACCAATACAAAGCCACGACGAATATGACTTTTTCTAGGACTTGTATATCAAATTTGATTACTTAGCCATGCCGCCGCGACGAGAACGAAACCTATAAACGCAGTGGATTGTATTTAAATGTATTACAAATATAAACAAATACGACCGCCACGAAAAAGAATAAATAAATTATTAAACTTAAACAAAATAAAAGAAAGAAAATAATTAACTATAAAATCACACCAGCAGAGAGCATGCAACAACAACAATAATACAGAACAGACATAGCTACACACTATTATTTAATAAATAAAGACAGCAAACCGCTGACTACTTCTAGAGTCTTGTTACTTTCTATTTAATCCCACCGTCTCAATTGGGTTTCTCATAAATAGCTCATATATAATATAATAGCTCATAAATAATAGCCAATCAAGCTAAAGTAAGACTTTACTGGCATTATTGTTAAGTGGAAGGACCAAGATGGATCCGTAAGTGGCCCACTTTCCCAAGAAAAGAGGCACATCCTAAATTTAATTGAAATTACTATTTTAAAACAAGGTTCTTTATTTCGGCTCTAATGAATAATATATAAAAATGTAGTAGAATTTAATTTGAACTTGATATTTGTGTACTTAAGTAAGTACCCGTCGTGGGTAGAATCCATTTGTATCAAAATTACATAGACTATTAGCTTAATGATATACATACATATGTATGTGTATAGAGTCGCTGCCCTGCAGTGCCACTTCATCATTAGGTTCTTTCGCTGATGCATTATCTATGAAAAATATATGAATTTTTCACTGATGACTTGATGAATTATCGATGAAAAATGGATGAATCGATGATTCATAAAGAAAATCCAAAGTTTTATGATGACCTCTTGATGAATTGTTGATGACTGGCACTGCACTATACTCTATAATCTGAAAATACATTGAAAATGTGTTTAAAAGTATGCAGATTAATATTTCTGACATACTTTTGGACTCCTTTTCAATAGATTTCCAAAACTAGATAGATTTCTGCGGTTATGAGTATATTTAGGCGCATGCCTGTGCAGGAGTTTCGACCTCTTGTGGCTCCGGAGTGGCGGCCAACTTAATGCGCTTGCACTGCCTCTCCTCAGACTCGTCATCGCTGCAACCTTCTCCCGATGCCGCGTTTAATAACTCTTCCTTTTCACTCAATACAACAGGCACCAGTCGAACCGGTTGCTCCTGTTCATATAGCTCCAAGAGCTTGTTGCCCTCGTAAAGGACAAATGGCAAAGTGGCCCTCTGATAGTAATCCGGCAGAAGCTCCAGATTGTTTATAACTGTATCCAGCATGTGGGACTTCTCGCACCAGATTCCGGGTGCATCGTTTCGCACTGGATTGATGTGGACATGCAAGTGGTAGAAGGACGGTTGATAGTGGAAGTACATGCGAAGCTGGTTGGGATTCAGAGCGTAGCGCTTGGAGATGGCGTCCTTTGCCGACTGCCGCAGGTTACGTAGGAGACCCAGGTGGCTAACATTTAGGTCTCGCAGCGATTTGAGGTCATGCTTATGGACAATGCCCAGCAGATACAAGTTCTCTACATTGCGCCCGTCCCACTTGAGATCCGGCAGCAGGATAAAGCCCGTCTCCGGGTCCTTGTCCTCGAACACAATCCTGTCCTTCTCCTGCTTGTGCTCGAGTATGTTATACACCCATTCCAAGGAGAATTGGCTAGAGGTGAGGTATGGAAGCGTTATCCTTTTGTAGAGATCCGGCGTCTCGCGAATGAGGTACTTCTGGCAAATGGAATACTTCTCGATGTGCTTGTCCGTGGCGGGATATATAACTGTACTTTTGACCCCTGCAAATAAATATAAATTAGAGTTTATAGTAATATAAAACTGGAATATACTTTCCACATAGGTCTCTGCCCGGGACAACCTGAAAACTGCCGTATATGTTGTTGACAAACTCCGTGGCTACCTCCAGATCTGAGCTAAAATAGCTTGGCTTCTTCGGCGATTCCTTCGAAGGTGACTGTGTGGCCACGTCGCTTTCCCTATAGGCTGCAGGAATATACATATGTACATACATATGTACTAGATTAGGAATACATGTGTAATACATTGAGTGCCGACCTACCATTTTTCTCGAAAACAACTATCGCGTCGTCCGTTTCCGACAAGTCCGGGAAGGTTCCGAGCAGGGAAATGCTTTTCCGGACACTGTTGTTGCTTAGTATCCGCTTTAGCCGAAACTTGGACAAGTCGTACGTCGGCGACTTAACCTCTGTGCTCTTTTCCGCAGGTTCCGGCATTTTTGTTTTATTATTATTCTTCTTCACTAAATAATAGAAAATTATGAATTTACTTTCTTGCTGCTTTTCTAGAGGTGTGTGACCGTGGTAAGGAATTTAAAATATACCAGTAAAATATACTAAACTAGGGTACCTGGCGAACTTTGTTGGGATCAAAATTAAAGCCTGGTACTCAGATAGTAAAACAGTTCGCAACCCCAAAAATATTTAATCTTTTCAGTGTGAGGGCGAATTTAAAACGCGTAATTTTCTATTAAACGGGTCACTTCCAAACAATTAAAAAAAAAAAAAACATAGATAGGGGGTGTTGCAAATTCCAAGCGCCTGTCTGTGTGAAGCTTAAAATTTTGGTTAAATTGTGCTTAGCGTAAATACTATATATGTCGACACTATGCACACTTTGAATACATTTATGCGTGAAATATAAAGGAAGCCAGCATCAGCATCCGTGTTTGTAAAAGTTAGGTCAAGTACTGATCCAGCAGTCGAGTTGTGATGGCGCTGAAAGGTAATTCCTCGAGTGTTAGGCACCTGTATCCGGCTTCCTCCATTACCTTAATAAGAAATCTACCTCTGCTTGTATTTATCGTATCCCCAAAGGCTACCGCTCTCGCATTGAAGTCTCCTCCAATGATGACATTTCCTTATGTTCAAGCAGAGCTAGCAAATGGGAGAGTATACTTTTGAAAAGTTTCATAGGGAGGCTTGGTTTAAGATACACAGAGACAAAAAAGAACACAGACCCCAAAAGTGGCGATCAAATCAGGTGGGATGGGGTATAAAAAGTTGTTTGTTATACCCTTGCAGAGTATTATAATTTTGCCATGATATTTGCAACGCAGTGAAGGAGGCATCTCCGACCCCATAAAGTATATATATTCTTGATCAGCATCATCAGCCGAGTCGATCTAGCCATGTCCGTCCGTCTGTCGGTTTCTACGCGAACTAGTCTCTCAGTTTTTGAGTTATCGAGCTGAAATTTTCAGCATAGTCTTATTTCTTAAGCACGCAGTAAATATGTTTTCATTTTTTTAAGATTGGACAACTATATCATATAGCTGCCATAGAAGCAATCGGTCGATTTATATGAAAATGTACAATTCTACATGTAAAATGTAAAATTTACAAAATTCGATATTTTTTCAACATTACTAAATTGCAAGGGTATACCAACTTCGGTTTACTGAAGTTAGCTTTCTTTCTCGTTTTAAATTAATTTTTTTTTTTTAATTTAAAGTTTGTTTTTCAAATTTTTTTTGCATGCATTTTTTTTTGTTTTTAAGAATTTTGTAATTAAATTTGTACATAAGAAGTTTACAAATATTCTAGATTTGATTGAAAAATTTTATCAGAATCGGACTAATGTATCTTATAGCTGCCATATAAAAAATAGTTTAATTTATTATATTTTTTACTAAAAAAAGATTAAAAAAAATAGTTTTAATTATGTATTATCATTGACTTAATAATCTTACAAAATTTTACTAACATTGAACAACTAATTTTTATAAAAACTCAAAAAATGTTAAGAAAAAATAAAAAAAAAACGTTCTTTATTTGGTATTTTTAGTCAAACCCTTAAATAAAAAAAAAATAATTATAATTTTATATAACATTTTATTTATTTATTTAATTTCGGTTTTTTGAAAATCTTTGTTTGTTCAATTTTCGCTAGATGAGTCGCTATTTGTTGAAGAAGTGCAAATTTGTGCAAAAATGTGCCAATGAAGCGGTTAAGCTGAATATCTAGGGAATAACACCTCATTTAAAATATCGCATGGGACCGCGTGGCGCATTACTTTTTGTGTACCTAAAGTTATATTGAATTTTTAGAGCATTTTTTATATTTGCAATAATTTTATTTATAAAATTGAAAGTAATAATGTTAAAAGAATATTTAAAAAATAGTTAAATATAGTATCTTAGACATTGCATAACTTTTTTGGCGTATATTTCCGTTTAAGGTTTTTTTTTTTTTCAAAATGCTAAAAAAAAAATGTTTTTTTTACTTATTTAAAGACACCGAAATTATATTGCAACTTTGACATTAGGTTAAGGAGAAAAATTTATAAAAATTTACAAAATAATATAAATATATGTACCGAACGCAAAAATCGTTTTTTGAATTAATCGCCACTTTTCGGGTCCAATGTGCGACATGTTTGTAGTTCTAACTATGAGAATGTCATGTTCGGATGCGAAAGGCATTTTTTTAACCCTAACCTGATGGCAGCTGCCACTGCTCCATATCCATCATCTCCTTTTTTTTCCACCATGTTAATATTCAGACTTTTCCTGCGACTGTTGTGTTCATCTAGGGAAAAACTTTAGAAAGTAGTGCAAAGGTCATACATTTCATTATTTAGCACAATCTCTACATTGTTTTTATTTGCTTTCAACGACTGTATATTATACTGTAAGATCTTAATCATATTGAGACACAGAGTCTAAAAGTCCCTATAGTTTACCGGCTGAGAGTTTCTCTGATTCTTAGATGATTCAAATTAAGCACACTTAGGGCTTGTCCAACTACTGGGTCTGAAATCTGGAGCATGACCAAAATTTCAAATAGCTGACTACAAATATTGCTAAGTACGTCATTGTCCTTTTGAGGACAGATTGGTTTCCAATCGCTAGAGTCACTTGTATATGACTCTAGCTTGAAATGCAGTTTCTGCGGAGGTGGTGCTACAACACGCTTGACCACAGAGCTGTACGAGTATTTGCTAGATGCAGTTAAAATTTTGTTCACCATTCTTTCACGATTTTGTGTTAATGGTGTGCGTTTCGGTAATATAGGAAAGTCCTTTTCTTTTTCAAACACATTGGACGATTTTGGCTTATCCATTTTGTTATTCTTTCAGGGCCAATTTTTTACAGTAGTTAATTTTTAAATTTCTAATTCGTTCTTCCACACGCAGCACTCTGCTTTATTCCTTGCATTATGACCTAAATTCTGACATAATATACATTTCCTTGACATGCAGCCTTTTTGTAAACACTACAACTCTTGTCATTACTAAGGCTTCTTTTAACCCCATGCACCGTGTAGGGTTAATCGACACACTGTATAGCCGTTTCACTCACACTCATTATTCAACACTCTTTCACTCGCACTTATATCTTGCGACTACAGTTTTGCCGACTGGACTACCTTAAGTAGTTGTATCATGCCACTACCATACGATTTCTATGCTCGCATTCGCGAAGAGTTGGCATGCCCATACAATTTCTATGGTCGCATTCGCGAAGAGTTGGCAGTTTTCGTTACTCACAACAACAACAACACCTCGACCGAAGCCCACAGCAACATTAAAAAATAATAAATAAACAAAACAAAGTATTCGCAAAACAAAGAGCCTGCTGTACTTGATCTCGACCAGTGAATAGGAGCGATTTCGTGAAATGGACATCGATAAGATTTGCCTGACTTGTCTGAGCTCGACGGGTCCCTTTCTGTCCATCTATGACAACGGATCTGGTAGCTGTTTGGCCGATATGCTCAGGGAATTTACAAAAACCAAGGTACAGCGGTACGAATCCCTTGAGTAATCAAAATCCAAGTTTTAATCCTGGTGATTTCTCTGTTTTGCAGCCGCGTCGCCACGATAATCTGCCGGAGAAGGTGTGCCTGGGCTGTTTGAGTGAAATAAACCACTGCTACACGTTCAAGATCATGTGTGAGAACTCCAGTCGAACCCTGCGCCAATTGCTGCCGAATGCCCTTCCCGAGGAAGAGGACTTGGAGAAGGCGTCCATCAAGCAGTCCGTGCCCACCATCGATCAGGGTGTGCAAACTTCCAACTGGGAGTCCAGCCGGTCCACTGTGTCCGCACAAACGGAGGCAGTGGTCATTGATGACGACAGTCTGGTTAAGCGCAGGATTTCATTGCACTTGGACGATGACGACGATGACGGGGACGCTGAGGGAGAGGGAGAAGTGTTTGATTACGAGCTGACTGATGAGCCCGTGGAGAAGGCAACCAGCATAATCTTGCAAGTACAGGAAAGCCTAAAAGTCGAAAAGGAGGTCGTCTACACTCAGGCCAATGTCATTTATGAGGGCGATGACAACGAGCTGGAGCAGCAGATCCGGGAGTGCAATATGGCCATATTTGACAGTGTCGAGAACGAGGTGTCTCCAGGTGTCTCAATGCCAGCTCAACAGATGACCACAAGGAAAGGCGCAGCTAAACTTCTGATGGAGCAGCAGGAGGAGGCTGCTTCAAAGCAGGAACCTGAACGGGCGAAGAGATCCTCTCGCCGAAGGGCAGCTGAAAAGCAGGAGGTGCACACCACGTCAGAGGCGTCCACATCCGCATCCTCTCTCTCGAAGCAACTGCGTATGGGAACCAGCCGCAGATCAATTAACTCAGTGGTAGTGGCAGGAGCCACCTCGTCCTCCGCGGCTGGAGAAACGAGCCCAGGAGAAGCAGGTGCTTTTTTGGTAACTGAGCTAAAATACCATTGCGATCGCTGCAATGCTGGTTTTGCTCTGGAGAAATCCCTAGTTATTCACAAAAGACAGAACAGCTGCACGAACCGAAATTTCAAGTGCGATGAGTGCGAAAGGGTCTTTGTTTCGCCGGATCATCTGGCCGAGCACCGCGCCAGTCATGGCGCCCACAACTGTCCGGAGTGTGGAATGAAGTGCGAGTCCAAAGAGCAGCTGAGCAAGCACATGGTCCAGGGGCACAAGCGGAATCTGCGCAACCAGTGCAACGTTTGCCAAAAGGGTAAGTTTAATGACGATGCAAAGGCTCTCGAGTTTATAGTAAAACCGTCGTTTTCTCAGTCTTTACCATGCTGTCAACGCTGCGCGACCACATGCGCATCCACACGGGCGAGAAGCCATTTGTGTGCAATATCTGCGGCAAGAGCTTCACGCAGAACGCCAATCTGCGCCAGCACAAGCTACGCCACTCGGAGACGAAGAGCTTCAAGTGCGAGCTGTGTCCACACTCGTTCGTAACAAAGGCGGAGTTGGCCTCGCACGCCCGCACCCACACGGGCGACAAGCCCTTCGAGTGCGAGGTGTGCGGGGCCAGGTTCACCACCAGCTGCTCGCTAGCCAAGCACAAGCGTAAGCACACCGGCGAGCGGCCCTACGCCTGCGACCTGTGTCCCATGAGGTTCACCGCCCTGAATGTGCTCAAGAACCACCGGAGGACACATACGGGCGAGCGTCCCTATGTGTGCCCATTCTGCTCAAAGACCTTCACGCAGCGCGGCGACTGCCAGATGCATCAGAGAACCCATCAGGGCGACCGCATCTACATTTGTCCAGTGTGCAGCGAGGAGTTCACGACCAGCCCAGAGATGCGAACGCACTTGTCCGGACACGAGCAACACGACAAGCGATTGGTGCACTTTACCCTCATTAGCAACAAGGAGAACGGAAGCGGTCCCCTCGAGGATGATATTAACGAGATGGCCGAGTCGGCGCTGATAATATAAACTCTGATTTACTAGGGAACTTGTTAATTGCACAAAATTGCAGGAAAAGATGATGCATCCCACCTTGAATGAGCATCAATCCTTGCTGCAACCCAACACATACACATGACTCGTCCACTCAACGTTTCCACTTGTTCACTCTTCCACGCGGGAATACAATTTATGTCGAAAACTCACAACTTTAGAACATCTTTAGTCTTAACTTAGTCGCTAGGTCGTAGATACAAATAAAAGCTTAAATTGCTTAAATGGTACATTGCATAGTCTCCTGCTTCCTCATTGCTAGTAGAACTGGCCACCGAATTGCCCCGCCGGCTGCATGGCCGTCGACGTGGAGGCGATGGCGGCGACACTAGTCTCGGGCAAAAGCAGGACGGCGGCGGTGGAGGGCGGTCCGCTCGTGACCGGCGGATCGCCATGGAACCAGTTGACTAGCTCGTGGTGCGCACTCTGGACGCACTTGCGCTGGTCCGCAATCAGGTTTTCCGAGTATTTCACGTGGTTGGCATAGGCATCCTTTTCGTGCTGCACATCCTTGGACATGCGATGAAGGTCCTTGAGTATTGCTGATCCCCACAGTTGGACGTGGATGTCGGGTATCTTGCTGGCCAGCTGCATGGCCGGCGTAACCATGTTCATGCTCTCCTTCGAATTACCGATGCTGAGGAAGACGTGCGAGAGCAACACCAGTGAGCAGCTGGTCAGCCGGTTCAGGTCCTCAGCGTTGGCCATTTTCAGGGTCTCGCGAAGAAAGCGTCTGTAAAGGAGATAAATAAATGAGGTCCAGGTGTAAGATATATCAAGAAGCCTCCACACTTACTTGGCCTCGTGGAAGCTGTTTTTGTGGAAGGCGTGCAGGCCTTGGACGTAGTAGAAGCCCCCCATTAGCGCCTGACTGCTGTACGTGTGCGTGTTCTCCGTCGACACAGCGTCAAGAATTTGTTTGAGGTCCGTGTCCCGCTTTGTGCGCAGATAGATGATCGCCAGGTTGAGATTGGCGAACAGCTTCAGGTCCCTCTCGCTCGTCTCGCTCACGCAGACAAGAAACTGCCGCTCGGCGTGCTCAAAGAAGCTGGTTGACATGGAGTACAGGCCGACGAGGCAGTGCAGCTGGGCGGAATGACGCCGCAAAAGGCTGCGCTGCGGTGCCGCCAGGCACACGTCCCGCGCCGCAGCTATCTCTCGGATTGCCAGCTCCCGGTTGCCCATCACCATGCGGCACATGACAATGTGTTCCAGTAGAATCACCTTGAAGACGGACAGAATGGGCTTGTCCTCCTGCTGCTTGAGCTTCTCGATTTGAGTGAGTGCCTTTTCTGTGTACTTTTGCGCCTTGTCCATGTAACCCGCCATCATGGAGTGCGACACGGTCACCAGGTAGACCAGCACGTACAGCTGCTCCTTGGGCAGCCACACGAACATCTCCAGCTGGTTGGCGCCGAAGATGGCCTCGTCCGATGGCCAATTGGGTGCCATTATCGTCTGGATGGACATCTGCAGCTGCTTGAGGCTGGGCTTCACTGTCTTTACCTGGCCCAGGGCCAGATAGTAGCACACCTGCAGCACCAGAAAGAACACCTTAAGGTATTCCTTCTGGTGCGGATTTGGTATGTTGTTGTCGATGATTTGGCCCGCCGAGTTAAGCAGGGCGAGCACATCGTTGGTCTTGCGCTCGATCATCAGGATCATGGCACGCGAAAGCAGGAACAAGACCTTCAGGTACGTGGCGCCCGCCTCGTCGGCGCTCTCCGCACCAACAGCCAGCAGTTCGGACGCCAGCGAGTACTCGCGATCGCTGGCGTGGATCTGGGCCAGCTGCAGCAGGAGTTTGCAGTGCCAGTAGACGTTGTGCTGCGACAGTTCCACAGCGCGCCGCAGCATCGCCTTGGCCTGATGGGAGTTCTGGTCCGTTTGCAGATGCAGTTGCGCCAAAAGCGAGGCCGTGTCAAACTTGACGTCAAAGTTGGCCAACGGCTCGGAAATGCTCCACGCCCTCTCCAAATGGTGGCGCGCCAGGTCTATGTTCTTCGTGTAGGCCATCAGGATCTGGCCCATTTGCAGATGCGTGCGCGCCTCGACCTTTGAGGGCGGCATAAACGTGAAGAGCGCCTGCAGGCACTGGATGCACTTTTTAATATTCGGCGGCTGCGAAGTGCGGAAGAACTCCGCCAAGCCAAGCAGCGAGATGTAGCAGGCGTCTTGCGACGCCGCCGCCGACGTGGAGGCCGTTGCGCTCATTTTGGACAGCAATTTTGGTTTGTTTATAGTGTAATTCTGTTTTGTTGTCAATTTCGCGATTGCGGTGGTGGCTGCCAGTCTTGGTCAATGCCGCTCACTAGTGGTGGCACAAGCTGAGCCTGTTATCGGCCTGCTGCTGACAACTGTGATATCGGAGTCACGATACAAAAAGTAGAATTCGTTGGCAAATCACATATTAAAATACAAAACTATTCTGAACCGCTTAAATAATACATAATAATTTAATCTTTTTATAGTACATATATATGAAATACAAAATATGTATTTTCTCAGTGTTGAAAAATGTCGACTATTTGTTGGAGATGGCGGTGTGTAAATCACCTATCGGGTATCGAAACCAAACTAGTCTCCCTGTTTTTCTAGCTTTAAAAACTTTAAAGTTTAAGCCTCAGTCGGTAGACGGTCGTGAATCCGGTCTGTGTGTTCCACTAAATATCATTCCCAAAGAAGGTATTTATTAATCTAACTTATGTGTATATGCTTACATTCTAGTAATTTAATATTCATTATTTTTTAGTCGAAAGTATATATACTTGTATTCTTTTTTACATTCTGTGACAATTCTTATTGTTTTAAATGGTTCTACATAAGTGTGTATATCTGTATATTTTGTTTACCTTTTGTATTAATTCCTACTGTTAAGGCTTAAGAATTTTAATTTTATTTGAAGCGTGATTCAACCAATAACAATATATAGTACATTGATTGTTATCTCCGTTACTGTGACCTCTGGGCCAACAGCTATAAATAATATGGTATTCCCGACATGCAAGATTTCCAAGAACCCATTAAAACCCATGGTTCTGAAAATCAATCAAGAGATGCAAGAATTTCAAAATTGGTAGCTCATTTTTCTATATATTGAGCGTAAGTTTAGAAGACGAAGCCAGTCTTAATAAGTATTAACCAAAGTGGAGGTTTTGATCAAGCTACAAACAAACCACTAATTAATTCTGATCTAATTAGGTACAACGTTGACTAACATTTTTATACCCTTGCAGAGGGTATTATAATTTTGACCAGATGTTTGCAACGCAGTGAAGGAGGCATCTCCGACCCCAAAAAGTATATATATTCTTGATCAGCATCACCAGTCGAGTCGATCTAGCCATGTCCGTCTGTCTGTCCGTCTGTCTGTCCGTCTGTCTGTCCGTCTGTCTGTCCGTCTGTCCGTCTGTCGGTTTCTACGCGAACTAGTCTCTCAGTTTTTGAGCTATCGGGCTGAAATTTCCAGCATAGTCTTATTTCTTTAGCACGCAGTATATATGTCGGAATGACCGAAATCGGACTACTATATCCTATAGCTGCCATAGGAATGATGGCGAAATTAATGTAAAAAAAAATTTAACTTCTCTGTTTTTCAACGTATTTCTATAAATTTTCAGACATAGCAGTTTTTTATGGTTCTAGAATTACGGTTTTAATTTCATTAAGATCGGACCACTATATCATATAGCTGCCATAGAAGCGATCGGTCAATTTATATGAAAATGTAAAATTCTACATGTAAAATGTAAAATTTACAAAATTCTATATTTTTTCAACATTACTAAAATGGTTCGATTTTCAATGATCCAATTGCAGACTGCAAGGGTATACCAACTTCGGTTTACCGAAGTTAGCTTTCTTTCTCGTTATATCAAATTTTATGACGAAGTGTAAAATCGAATAGTAAAATTTAATAATGAACGAGAACGTGCCAAATAAAAATGATCTGTATAATTTACAAAAATATATCACAGAAATTAACGACAACGTGCTAACTAAAAAATGTTTCGTATAATTTACATTTGATTTCGAAAATATTTATAAGTCTCTTATCTCGTTATTTGCCTTTACGTGTCGTATATGAAATTTCTTGTATAATGTATTGAGGAACACAGCTAAAATATATGTATGCACTTAATTTTGTAATGAAGCTATAAATGAAGCTAGCTTTGGAATGCCGAAGTTTGTATACCCTTGCAGTTTGTAATTGAATCATTGGAAAGCGATCCTTTTCGGATAAATTTTAATAAGTAGGACAGCTACAGTCGAGTGTGACTGACTGTGATATACCCGGTACCCAAAGCATTGTGAGTGAAATTAAAAGATATATGGACATGGAAAAAGAAAATGTTGACAAATGAAGAAAAATGTTATTAGGAAAATAATGAGCATCACCCAAAATCGACTAATGTTGCTAGAACATATTGAGCATTACGCATTTGTGCTTTCAACACAGAAGAAGAAAAAGTATGCACAGAAACTTTACTGTTTAATAACTTCCATGTTTATCATCCAATTTTACTGAAATTTTTAGAGCACGTCCGCAAAAAATTTATTTAACTCATATCTATTTACTTTAAACCGAAAACAAGAAAAGGAACCTAACCTCGGTAAGCCGAAGTTTGTATACTCTTGCAGTCTGCAATTGGATCATTGAAAATCGATCCATTTTTGTAAAATTAAAAACTTATCGAAGTTTGTAATTTGGTATAATATTTACCCACACATTTTACATTTGACATATACTTTTTACATTTCCATATGAATCAACCGATCGCTTCTATCATAGAAGATCTATGGCAGCTATATGATCTTAGTAAAAGTGAAACCCTAATTCTAAAACCGTAAAAACAGCTATATCTCTAAATTTATAGAAATACGTTGAAAAACAGAGAAGTTAGTATTTTTTCTTTTAATTACCCGATTATTCCTATGGGAGCTATAGGATATAGTGGCCCGATTTCGACCGTTCCGCCAAAGTTAAAATTTGTTTGTACATTTATGTCGCCATCATTCCTATGGCAGCTTTAGGATATAGTGGTCCGATTTCGGCCGTTCCGACGTATACTACTGTGGGCAAAAAGTAAGGTGAATTTGTTTGTAAAGTGAAAATTCTTTATTTATTCTCCTGAATCAATTTCACCCCCTTCAAAGTAATCCCCTCCCGATAAAATGCACTTATGCCAACGTTTTTCCAATTCTTGAAACAGGCCAAATAGTCCCTTTCCGGTATAGCCATGAGCGCCCTCGTCGATTCCGCTTTTATCTTTTCAATCGACTCGAAACGCGTTCCCCGGAGTGGTCTCTTGAGTTTTGGGAATAGCCAGAAGTCACACGGAGCCAAATCAGGAGAATACGGTGGTTGCGGAACGATATGCGTCGAATTCTTGGCGAAATGGTCACGAAGAACGAGTGCAGTGTGCGACGGTGCATTATCGTGACGCAAAAACCAAGAGTTGTTGGCCCATAATTCTGGTCTTTTTCGACGAATTGCTTCACGGAAACGACGCATAACGCTCAAATAATATTCCTTATTAACTGTTTGGCCAGGTGGGAGGAATTCATAGTGCACCACACCACGAAAATCATCATAACCTTGATTTTTGAACTTTGACGTGCTCTTTTCGGTCTGGCCACGCCTTTAGCACGATATTCGCTTGATTGGTCTGTTGTTTCAGGGTCGTAAGCATAAATCCAAGTCTCATCGCCCGAGATTATGCATTTGAGCTTGTCCTGATAGTCAGAAAGCATTGTTTCAGACACATCAACGCGATGACTTTTTTGCATGAAATTTAGCGTTTTCGGTACCAAACGAGATTTGATTTTCAAAATGGTTTTCACAGATCCTTCTGATATTCCGATCATATTAGTAAGGTGTCTAACAGTCATCTGCCGATTTTTGAGCACTAATTCCCTCACTCCATTGACGTGTTGGTCATCTGTTGACGTCGATGGTCGTCCGGAGCGCTCCAAGTCATCAACATGTTCCCGACCCTCTTTGAAGTCTTTGTACCACTTCTAAACATTTTTCTGGTACATGGTAGAATCACCAAAGGCCTTCCGCAACATCCTCAACGTTTCCGCAGCCGAAATTTCATTCCGCAAACAAAATTTGATAGCACTTCTCTGCTCAATTAAATCAGACATTGTAAAAATCGACAAATGCACTCTTGATCGTTTGGTAAACACAAGCGTAAATATAGTACTGATACTGACATTGACAAGAAAGCCCGCAGTAGTATACTGCGTGCTAAAGAAACAAGACTATGCTGAAAATTTCAGCTCGATAGCTCAAAAACTAAGAGACTAGTTTGTGTAGAAACCGACAGACGGACAGACAGACAGACGGACAGACAGACAGACATGGCTAGATCGACTTGGCTGGTGATGCTGATCAAGAATATATATACTTTATGGGGTCGGAGAAGCCTCCTTCACTGCATTGCAAATATCATGGCAAAATTATAATACTCTCTGAAAAAAGCAGCAATATGATATAGTCACCTGATCTGGCCTGATAACCAACTTTTATACTAATGGAAATAAAATTCAGATAGCCAAAGTTTAATACATATAGCCCAAAACTGAGAGATTAGTTTGCGTATAATATGAGAGACGGAATCGGCTAATCCGAATGGGCTGTTGATGCAGGACTTTTTTCCTGCGTTGCAAAATTCTGACTTAAATTAGAATACCTTTAAGAGCTATTCAAACTTGTATGGGTGTTATTTATATATCTAGCCTTATCATTTAAATTGTTTTTGTGTCTATTTTCTAGCCAAGAAATGAACATTCTTTGTCAGGCCCTCTTGGTACTTTTACCTACCATTGTCCTAGCCAGTCTGTGCGATGTGGAACCAAACCAAAATAATCTGGTGCCCCGAGCCAACCTGTACCAGAGCCAGAAGAACTTCGCGGTATCCATGCTGGATGTAATACGAAGAACGACTCCAAACGGAAATGTCTTCTTCTCGCCGTATAGCACATACAACGCCCTGCTCCTGGCCTATTTCAGTTCCTCCGGGGAGACGGAGAAGGAGCTCGCTAAGGTGTTACAGCTGAACTGGGCTAACTCTAAGGAGATGGTGCGCAGTGCCTACATGCTGGAGAAAAAGCAACTCGCGTCGCGTTTGCGCCAAAGTCCCCTGGAGTTCTCCTCGGCAGGTCGAATTTTCTATTCCAAAGATCTTGAGCTAAGTGATTGCCTGAAGGATCGCCTGTTCACCGAGTTCCAAAAAATTAACTTCCACGACAAGCCGGACGAATCGCGCAAGGAGATCAACGCCTGGATTGCCAACCAGACCCACAACCAGATTGTCGACATGCTGAGTGATGGAGACATTACATCGAGTACTCGAGTGGTCTTGGCCGACGCCTCCTACCTGAAGGGTCAGTGGGTCAGCAAGTTCAAGGTGGAGAGGACCTCTCCGAAACCATTTTATACCACCATGTCCGAATTTTCAATGGTGCCTATGATGCAACAAAAGGCCACTTTCTTACTGTCTCTGGACGAAGAACTGGACGCCAAAGTCCTACAGCTGCCATTCCGAACCTCCTACGAGACCAAGGGAAAGCCAAAATCCGACATTTCAATGGTGATCATCCTCCCTTCAAAATCCTTGGAGAATGTGCTGTCCAAATTGAACTCCGAGACACTGAGACAGGCGCTCAACCTGGCTATGCCGCGCGAGATCGAAGTGTCCCTGCCCAAGTTTGAGTTCGAGCAGCGCTTGCAATTGGTTCCGGTAAGCTTTCCCAACATAATATAATAATATTCTAAATGAATAGTAAATTACGATAGTAAAAAAACAGTCATGTCCTCTTGTACCGGTTCTTTTTATCCGGCTCAAAGGACCAACATATAAAAGGAGCTCCAAGTAAGGGAAACGTTCTCGCTAGGTGGCTAACATAAAATTCCTATTCTATACTTATTGCTAGTCAATCTGTTTATCCTTGCATGGGAAACGTTCTAAGTGCGATAGGGACCCGATGGTACGTATTCAAAAGATATGCTGTGATTCGTGTTAAATTTCTAGGTTTGAAATGAATATATTTGTATTAGGCCCAAGTGGCGGCTCTACCTAACGATAAGCAAATGCGATCAGTGCACTGCAGCGATTTGTTAAGTCTCTTACAAAAAGTTCTATTATAAGAACCATTTTCAGATGAATGTATCTTATGATAAATTTAAATTTGATATAATGGAAGTTTATGATACTATTTTTTTATGAATATCATTGGATATTACAAAATAAAACTGATCTGCTCATAAGAAGCTAAGCTCAGCTAAAATAAGAAGCTTTATGTTATTGGTAGTTAAAAGTTTCCACTAATCGGTTATACCTCTTATAGATCTTTGGCAGCATGGGACTCACCACGACTTTTACCCCGGCTGGAACCTTTAAGGACTTGACGTCCGAGCATATTGTATTCGACGACGCTCAGCAGGTGGCCAAGATCAAGGTGGACGAAGAGGGGAGCACCGCGGCGGCTGCTACTATCCTGGTTGCAAGTCGTTCAGCGCGTCCGGTGGAGTCTGAAAAGTTCGAGTGCAACCATCCTTTCTTGTTCCTCATCTACGATCACACCAACGAGTCGATCCTGTTTACAGGCATCTACCGTGATCCCAGGACAATGAAGGTGTAAACTTTGGGTATATTTTGTTAGCTTCGAGTATCAGTTAATAAAACCTTATACACAAAAAAAAAAAAAAATTCCATTCGATACTATTTTGACATTAAAATGAAATTATTGAGTAGAAAAAACGAGTTGATAAGATGCTTATCAATGATATCAGTAACTATCTGTCATCAAATTTCAAGTTTTATTTATTTTTCGCCAGGAAGTGTATAAAATTCTACAGCTTAACCCTGATAATATCAGAAATTAAAGGCTGAATCGGTCCTTTCAACTGAGACAATAGGTCAAAGAATACATATAAAATATTTTAAAATGGTGTACAATTTTATAATTTAAGCACTTATCCAATTATTTCTTAAAAAAAAAAAAATTTAAAATTAAATGCTTTTTTTCGCGATATTAACCAAATAACTGCTGAACGCACCACTAAGTGCCCATCCAGTGTTGGTAGCTTCAAAATTTCTTTGATCTGGTAGATCAGACTTCATCAGCTGACTGTCGCCGATCGCCGTCTATCGATATCCAAGCCGGGCTTGAAATTATTTTGGACCTCCTCCATTTGACCACTTAGATCCAGTTTAAAGTTATAACCGCAGTTGAGTTGGCCAGACGTCTTTTTCGGTCTACATTTGAAAAGGTATAGCGTATATTCAGTGCTTGTCGATGTTTGTCCCAATTTGTTAAACTTCCCCGAGCTCGTTACGATCACTCAACGAATCGGCTCGGTATTAAAGCGTAGCCGTAGCCTATTTCTGCAATACTAATCAGCATATTAGTGTATACACATATAAATATAATATATGTATGTAATTGCATACACACGAGTTGTACAGATAAATATGGATACATACAATTATTTGTCGCACGCAATTGAAGTGAGGCAATCAATTGCGCTATTTTGCTTTCGTTAATACATACATATGTATCAGAGAACGGCTTCAGGTGATTGCAAAAAAATCATACACGATCAACTCAAGAATAATCAAGCCATTCCACTCAACCGATCAAACCGATCAAACTCACATGTGAGTCTCTTTTTAAAAAATCAAATCAGATCACTCACTTCTTTGGCTCGCTGAGTTTAATCATGTTCTTTTTCAAACCGATCACTTTGAGCGAACGTTCATTCCACTCAAACATGATTGTGTTGATGAAGAGTAAAACTCAAAGGGGCAAGAATCAATGCTCATGAATTTGTTCACTTGCGAGAGAGAGAGAGAGAGAGAGAGCGCTGCCGCTGCACTGCTCTGGTCGGTAAAGAAGGAAGAATACGAAACAGAAAGCACAAAACACGATGTTTTTTTTGAAAGGCAATGCCATATAAGGAACACATCTATTTTTAAATCTAAAAAATCCTAATATTGTAAGTAAAAACAAAAAAAAAAGAAAACGAAACGCACCAAACTCGACCAACTCGACCACAAGAATAATGAAGACGAAGTGAATTTTACTCGGCGCTTTGTTTCGGCGAATGATCCGAAATGAACAAAACAGATCGGATCAAAAACTGAGCCGAACGAGAGTGATGCATTCATCGGCATGAGTTGAATTTCACTCAGCGCTTCGTTTCGGCGAATGAGCGGAACTGAACAAAATAGTTCGGATCCGAAGACTGAGCCGAACAAGAATGATGCGTTCGTAAGCATGAGTTGATTTTTACTCAGAACTTTTATTTTGTTCAGTGATTGGAATTGAGTAAGAACTTTTGGGTATGAGTAAATCAAGAAAAAAGTGAATATTGCAGTTCTCTGATATGTATGTATAAAACAGGTGAAGCTGAAGGCTTCTTCAAACAGTCGCTCAAGTGCTTATCTGTGAATTGTGACCTCCGGGCCTCGGAATATACATAAATAATCCAGCTTCAAAGAAGATTCCATTCCAAGAAATTTCAAATTATTTATAAACGACATTTCGGTGAAATAATAATATTCGGAAAATCCAGGAATGTTGCACAATAACTTTTCTTTAAAAAGCATTTTCCATCCAAATATAATAAATTTAATTAATCATATTTTAATTCGAAAATTTCAAAGTCTCCAATTAAAAATGTAATTGTACTTTAATTTATTTAAAACTCGCATACTTAGACCCGTACCCTCTTAGCCTTAACTCTATATTTGGTAAAATAATAATGGAATAATATACAAAATTAATAATCAGAAAATGGTTGCGAATCCTTTATCCGGCAAAAGTTTTTTAATGGAATTCACCATTTTCGCCTGCTTTAGGCTCATGTTGTTCCATGTAACTTGTAAAGCTTAAGCTCATAATTAATCGTAATTGATCACTTTTTAATGGTGATGTTTTTTATTTTCAAAGTACTAAGACACCCAATTAGTCCAAGTTTGAGTCAACTGATCAAGCTGACATGTCCCTTCCTATCAATCAAAACTTGTTCAGTATTTTGGGATTCTCCCATAATCTCCAATGAGCAACCAAAAAAAAAAAAAAAGAGGAAAAAAGGCGCACATGCGCAGATATCGCGCAAACGGACTGACAAGCGTTACGTCTGTATAGGGTACAAAAATAATTACAAAATCGCCAATACAGGGTCAACAATGAGCATACGCGCTAAAATACGAAACGCCAACAATTTGTCCCGTTTATGAATCACATACTATATTGTGGCGTTGTCTGCCGGTGGGATCCGCGCAACCGGTTGCTGGAAATGTTAATTTTGGGTTTTTTTTTATACAAAGCGCTTTTCATTGGTGCTGCTTGCGTTGCAGTCACGCAACCGCGGACATCGTCATCGCTCAGCTGGTAAAAAGCTTCCACTCCCGATCTGCGGAGTCCCCTTCATGCTTCGCTGTTGCATTCGAGCACGACAACTGCTGGCCACAGTTCATTATGTTTCGGATTGCGAATTTCGAGTGCAGAGCGGCGATGAAACTTTCACTTTTTTCGTTTCACGTCTCGCCTGCAAAGATGTTGCAATTGTCGTCCAAAGATAATAAACTTACAAACAACTCGATGGACTGGAAAAGCTTTCGAGATGAATCAGCGCTTGATGCGATTTAAAGTGGGCTCGGAAACTGAACCGAATCAATTTAAGTTTTATATTTGTCTGGGGATTTCCCACTGGGCCCATTTGAAGGACTTTAAAAGCGTCAGAAGTAGATTATGCATAAATTTTACAAATGAGTCTCTCAGTTTCACACATATCTAATTTAATTAATGTTTAAAAAGAGAATTAGTCCTAAAACTGGTGTCGCCTAGAATGTTATGAATGTTATGTTATGAATAGCTAAATATTGTCAAACATATACCTTTATGTTTCCAATTTAAAGCTATATTCGCTTATCTAACTGCAATTTTTATCTGTCTGTCCGTGTGTCCTATAGAGCTAGAGTTACCAAATTTGTTGACAACGTTGGATCGGTTGCACGCAGATCAAGTTTGTTTTAAGACTTGGCAACGCCCTCTTCCGCCATCAAAATCCTAAAAAACGTTTAATAAGCTATTCTCGTTGTTTTCGGATTAAAGTTAATAGATAAACTAAATAAATAGGCTTGAAAAAACGTTTTCTGAAAATTTGGGTATAAGCGGATGTTAAACATGAAAGTTATTAAACAATAACGTTTTTGTGTATGCTTCTTCTTCTATGTTGAGAGCGACAGTGCGTGTTGCTCAACATTTTCCTAGCACCATTTGTCAACATTTTCTCTTTTCCATTTCACCCACACAATGCTTTGGATACCGGGTTTCTCAGAGTCGATCACAATTGACTGTAGCTTTCCTACTTTCCGGTACTAGATGCCATGTCCTAATGAGCCCAAACAAAAGATTTAACTTAACTACTCCCTTAATTAGTGGGGTTTTTTTTCTACATAAAGCGTTGAGCGCTCTTTAAATACATTTTATGACATTTATTGTCATAAGACGTGAACTGATGGTGGGGAATACAGAGCGATGATGTGTCAACAACAGTGTTTGAGAACTGCATAAATTTACCCAACTTAAGTGCGTCTCTCAGGCCTTTCGAGGTCTCTAATCACTTCTCCGGGACGCAAGAAAGCAAACAAACGTAGTGTCGATGATTTCAGTCACTTATTATTCAACAGAGGCTACCCCGATAAGCCGGATTAATGTGTAAGCTTCAGACATTCCAGGTTCAAGGTTACCCAACGGATCTTCACCCTCTCCTTGGGTCCTAGCTGCACTCCTTCACATATTATTTACCCTAAAATATTCACCTCTTGCTAATGGCTGCCCTGATCCGGAAAATTAAGTTCTATTTTCGTTGCTCCTCAGTCACAAAATGCATATCCTCAGCCTATCCCTGCTGGTGCTGCTGCCGGCTATGGTATTAGCCAGTCTCTGTGACGTTGAACCCAACTCGGACTTCCTGGAGAAGCGGATGAACCTTTACCAGGGCCAGCAGAACTTCTCTGTCTCCATGCTTGATGTGATCCGCAAAAGCACTCCCAACGAAAATGTCTTCTTCTCACCGTACAGCACCTACCATGCTCTACTGCTGGCCTACTTCAGTTCCTCGGGGGAGACGGAGAAGGAGCTCGCTAAGGTGCTACAGCTGAACTGGGCCGACTCCAAGGAGATGGTGCGCAGCGCCTATTTGGTGGAGAAGAAGGACCGTGAGGTTCGCTCGCACAAGATGCCATTGGAGTTCTCATCGGCGGATCGCATCTTCTTTGGCAACAGTCTGCATCTCACACACTGCGCCGAAACGCGTCTGGCGAAGGAGATCGTCAAGATGGACTTCCAGAACAAGCCAGAGGAGTCACGCAAGGAGATCAACGACTGGATAGCCAACACGACTCACAATCAAATCCGTGACATGCTCAGCGCCGAGGAAATCACTCCTCGCACCAAATTGGTCCTGGCCAACGCAGCCTATTTGAAGGGCCAGTGGGTTAGCCAGTTCAAGGCGTCAAAGACCGTTCCCATGCCCTTCTACACGTCCGCCTCCAATTTCTCCTTTGTGCCAATGATGCAGCAGAAGGGCACCTTTCTGCTAAACACCGACGAACAATTGCGCGCCCACGTCCTCCAGATGCCCTATCGTACCATCTACGAGTCGGATGAGCAGCCAGACAGCCAGCCGGATGACAAGTCAGACATCTCCATGGTGCTCATCCTGCCGCCCTTCAACCCCAACTCACTGGAGGACACGCTTTCCCGACTAAACACCGAGACCTTGGAGCAGTCGCTTAACCAGGCAATGCCGCGCGAGATCGAGGTATCCCTGCCCAAGTTTGAGTTCGAACAGAGTCTAGAACTGGTGCCAGTAAGTAAACTTTATCAAAATACTAACCTAAAATGTTCACCTAATGGGATTTTCCTATATTTAATTGTTATAGATCCTTGCCAGAATGGGAGTAACGAAGATTTTTGACGAGTCCGTAGCCACCTTTGACGACTTGACCTCCGAGACAATTTCTATCGGCGATGCCAAGCACGTGGCTAAGATAAAGGTGGACGAGGAGGGGAGCACCGCATCGGCTGCTACCGTCCTGTTTACATACCGCTCGGCCAGACCCGTGGAGCCCGCCAAGTTCGAGTGCAATCACCCATTCCTGTTCCTTATCTACGATCGCACCTCCAGCTCGATCCTGTTTACAGGCATCTATCGTGATCCCAAAACACTCAAGCATTAAATGCATCGAGCTTGGAATTAACCTAACCAAATTTTGTCTTGACTGTTAATGACATTGTAAACTTTTTAACATACTTTAACGATAATAAATTATGCCCATAACAACAAATGTAAGAAACAGAGCTCTTTGCGGTCGGAGCATGAACAGAGCCAAAAAAGCCTTCGCGCATATGCATATGATATGCAGACAGTGCCTGCCGCTAAGTACTCTTCATAAGTTTGTTGTACGTCTTCTTTTCCATGGCTTGCAACCACACTAAGACTCCGTACAGCAGAGTCGGACGCACCACCGATATGTAAATCCAATGCATTGAAGTAGGTCCATCTTGGATGAGTATAGCGTTATGGTTGCCTTTTTATCCTCTCCATTACTTTGGGTTTCCATGCCAGCTTGCTGTCTAGTAATATGCCGAGGTATTTCGGTGTCAGCCTGGTTTAGTTGACTTTCGGGGGATCCAAAGTGGTACCTTGTATCTCTAAGTAAAGATAATGAGGTCCGCCTTATCCGCGTTGATACTAAGCCCTACCTTCCCCGTCCACTCACATATCTCCATGATTGTTGATTCTATGATAGAGCTGAGGGTCGATGAGGATAATTATGCTTATGTCGTCGGCAAAAGCTGTTATTTTTAGGGCTTTCCTCTCGAATCTCTTGGTTAGGGGTCGTCGACTTTTGGCTAAAAGTTTTTAGTTTCTTTTTACGTTATTTCAATACCAACTTATTAAGATCAGCACAAAATGGAAATGATCAAATGATCTTTTTCATCATTTACCAACTTTGGAAGTTAATATATCAGCGTGACCTTTACCAACCTTTGAAGTTAATGTCTCAGCGATATTTTTAACTATATAATCACATTTGGACATGTTCTTAAGCTCATCAATATTAATTCCGTTAAAACCATAAAAAACACACTTGACCAACATATGTTTTGCTCACTTTACTAAATTCTTCATACAAAAGTAGCATAAATAATAAAAAAAATCTACAAAGTTTCGTTTTGGGTTGTTTCCATTAAGTAAACACTGCTGCTACGTAAAGAAATATGCAAAAAAGGATATGGTTTCAATTTGAAGGAGCTCTGTGGCAACCAGGTCGTACTAGCACTCATATGTACATATGTACAATCAATCATCTTTAATACTTAACACAAAACCAAAAGCTGAACAACTACATCAAAACAATACTAAATAATTGGACAGAGCTTCATTGGGTATTAGCTATTTGGGTAACAGACGGATCCCTTGTCTTCACTAAATTTGTATGTCATGGCCGTGGTGAAAAGCACTGAAGGCACTTTTGTTTTTTCTTTAAATTTGTGTGGTTCCGTGTTGTTGATTGGCAAGCAAGATAAGCTAAATACATTTGAATCCACCTTCTTCATATTTTGGTTAATCAATTAATTATGTCTGGATGCTCCTCAAACGAAAATATTGGTATTAGGTTAAGAATTACAACTAAATCTTTTAATAATATGGGGTCGTCGTCAACGGGGCAATCTCGATAGGAGTTCCACGGCTTGTTGTCTACATGTCATCCGGCGGCATGGCGACAGCGTAGATGGCGAAGCCGATGAACACAATGCCACCCACAATGGTGACAGTGCGCACAGAGATTTTGGAAGCCACTAGACGACCTCCAATCACAGCCAGGCCAGTGCAGATGCAGTGGCCAATAATACCGCCAGCTATGACGCCATAGACGTCCTGTAAAAGAAAATGATTTGTAATTTGGTTTTTCAATTAATGTAATTCCACTGCAACATATTTTCAAAAATTTAATGTAGGTGATTCCACTGCTCCATCTACATTCTTGGGCGATATGTGAATGGGAAGCACAACTGATTCGGCTTTGTTGAAACTTGAATTGGGACGGCGCTCTATAGGGGCCTCTAGAACAAACGGCATTGCAAAAATCAAAAATTTCATGTTCGCGTTCGATATTTTGAATAGACACATCTTATAGATAATTGTTTAAAGATTACAAATGCAAAATATCAATAGGCTCCGTTTTTATACCCTTGCAGAGGGTATTATAATTCCGCCATGATATTTGCAACGCAGTGAAGGAGGCATCTCCGACCCCATAAAGTATATATATTCTTGATCAGCATCACCAGCCGAGTCGATCTAGCCATGTCTGTCTGTCCGTCTGTCGGTTTCTACGCGAACTAGTCTCAGTTTTTGAGCTATCGAGCTGAAATTTTCAGCATAGTCTTATTTACTTTGGCACGCAGTATATATGTTCGAAATCGGACTACTATATCCTATAGCTGCCATAGGAATAATGGCGAAATTAATGTAAAAAAAAATTGTATCTCCTCTGATTTTAAACGTATTTCTATAAATTTTGAGATATAGCAGTTTTTTATGGTTCTAGAATTACGGTTTTAATTTCATTAAGATCGGACCACTAAAATAGTTCGATTTTCAATGATCCAATTGCAGACTGCAAGGGTATACCAACTTCGGTTTACCGAAGTCAGCTTTCCTTCTCGTTTTTATTTAGATTTACCGTTTCAAATTTGAAAATTTTTTCTATAAAAATTGCAATTTGACAAAATTTCAGGTGGATTTTCAAGAGAACTAGTTAATGGATTCTCAATATTTTTGTTTTTATTTGTTTAATGTATTTATTAGAATATACATTTTGCTGTTTGCTTTTTGTTTCTCCAGGTAATTAATTATTTACTAACTGTCCCTATTTTCACTATTTTGCAACTATGTTGGAAAACAACAAAATTTTACATTTTTTCCATATTTTTGTAAAATGTTCTTTCAATATTTCTTAATCGAATTCAATAGAGTCTTGCTGCAGCTTTCTGCAGCGCCCATACACCTCGAGGCAAAAAACGTTAAAAAGTCATGGTTCCAAAAATTGTTTTTTGTGCACACCATCCCTGATAAATGTAAGCCTGCTAAAATAAAACAAAAATTTACATTTTTTTTTTTTTTTTAAATAAATGTTTTTTTCTATGATATTTATACATTTTGACTTTGATAAATTATAACTAACCATCTAAAAAGAGTAGCACCTTGTTTAAAAATATTTTTTATTATCTGTCAAATGCTTTTAAATTATGCGAATATCTTACTTGGTTCAAAAGTAATTAATCTTGCAACGTAGAAATTCAAATGGCCCCACTGTGCGGCGTTCTTCGTAACGCGGCCGAAAGCGGTCATTTTAGGTTTTGTTTGCGACGCTTGGACGACACCCTGTCCTCTTTAAAATCCACCCATTCAAGGACTTGGAGCTCCATGCCTGGAGCTTTGAAATTTTGTATAACAAAGAAAAATCGGGTGTGTTTCTGCCGCGATCGTAAAGCAGAATTATTTCCCTGCCACAGCTTACGGAGCATAGCATTAAGCAGTGGCGACAACGAATCTATTTTTCATTCATATTTTTGTCAAAAATATTAATAATTTCGAAAACAATAAGAAATTAGGGAAGGGTTAGAAGGTTAGGGAAGAAACTTACGAAATATCGCTTAAGAATCACTATTTTTCAGTATATTTTTTTAGTGTGTATAGAAATCTTCGGGGCGAATGGTGAACGGACGGATCGTAAATTTTGGATGGACCATCTTCGAGAATGTAGCAGAATGTTGCAGTGGAATAGGGCTATAAGTTATGATATGGTAAATGATCTGCTTACCTTGCTGGCTGCGAGAATAATAGTGGTCAGTTGGGAGCGGTCGCCCCACTCGGCCAAGAAGGTCATTGTGAATGCCTGGGCCAAGATGCGCATGGTGAAGTAGGTGGCACCGCGCTTTTGCGGACGACGGCGGCCGCTCTCGGCGTCATTTACCAGGGCAGCGTTCACATCACGGTCCAGCTGGAAAAGAAGTCGCATAGTAATTTAGAATTAGCAAGGAAGAAGCGGCGAAGAAGGCCGATGGTCGATGAAAATGTGTGCAAACAAGGGGGAAATGGCAAATAAAAAGACATTAAACATTTTTGGAGAAGGCAGACGATGGTACAACTTTTCCTGTGTGACTAAACCAAAAGAATAAACTAAAACAAAGCAAAAAAGCAAAAAAAAAAAAAATAATAAAAAAAACACGATCACTTCAGAACAACATGCAGAGAGAGAAAATATGGGTGACAAATGTGCGCAAATCGAATGGAAGTGTGGAATGAATACAAAGGGTAACAACCTAGTACAGAGGCCACAGAAACCAAATACCCCAATTGTTAATTGTTAAGAAATAAATCGATGTCGATGTCTATGTCTTGTGACAGTGTTTTTATGAGTGTTTCGTATGGGTGTGTCTTTGTTTTTGTTTTTGGGGCAAAAAGCACGTGAAACGAACATGATAAAGAAACAACAGTTAGCAGTTGTTGGTTATTGGATATTATTGCAGCACCGATCTCATTTACATACATTCAGATAAACGTTTACGAATTTGGAATTGATCAAAACGTATTCCTTAAGTTGATCTCTATCAAATAATTGACCGAAAATACCACTTCGGCCGACTTCACAAATCTATGAACTATGTATCTTTATAAATCAGTGTTCTGTCGGCCCTCTGCTTATTCATGCACAATATGCACAAAAGAGAACAAAAGAATCCGTGCAGCCGAATTGTAATTGTGTGTCTAGATCTAGTTTGTTAACAGTTAAATAGCTAGTTTTTAAGCGAAAGCTATTTTTTTACATATTACACAAAATGTTAGCTATCTTTTTTCTCATATATAGCCAGACATCGTTCATTTTTCACTCATACAAATGCAATGTTGACATGTGACTGTAATGGTGCCGATCACTGTTATAAATACATATTTAAAGATTCTAAATTTATTTCTTTTCTACGTCAAATGTGTTGAAATGATAATATACGGGGCAAGATTTGGATACTGAACGAGGTTTCGTTAAATTTCATGAATTAAATTTCTATAATCTTGAGAGCCCAACTCTAAAAGCAACCGTTAAATCAATTCCAATTTGAAAACATTTATTCGAACGGGCAACGGAAAGGGCCTGGAATTGGATTCTGGCCTAACCCGTGCTTTGTGAGCGCCACTAGCCGGTCCGGCAGAGTCCCCGTTCAGGCTCCCGTTAAGGCTTTGCATGCTATCGTGTCCGGCCAGAGGGGCCCGCGGTTCCAGAGTTCCGCCGCCAACGGAAGGATCGGTGGGATGCCCAGCCAGCTGGGCGGCATCGACGGTGGTGGTGGAGGCGGCAATGGAGTTGGTTTGTTCGGTCTGGTTCGATGAGGCCGCCGAGTGGGCCGGACTACTGTGGTAGGTCTTCATCTTGAGCTGCTCGACAATGCGTCCGCCCTCTTTTAGGAACACCTCGGACTCATGCTGATCCCGATCCTCCTCATCATCGTTGCCAGTTTTATCACAGCTATTTTGCTTACTATTAGAATGGATGTTATTGTTGTTGTGGCTGCGCTGCTTCCGCTGGCGATGCTGCATGTCGGAGTCGCCATTGGTAGTGGTTGCTGCGGTCGTGATGGAAATCGAGTTGTTGCGGCCATGGATTAGGGCCTGCTCGCTGACATCCTCCTTGTCCGAGTTGCTATTCTTTCGCTTGGCCTCCGCATCCTCGTACTTTCGGCTGGCCTTCCGCAGCAACTGATTCATCCAATAAATCGTGGTAGTAATTGTTAAAGATTTTGGTTTTTGTGCATCACATTTATCGTCAATTACGAGTTCAGGGGCAACGTTAAATCAATTTATTAATTTTCGTTTTCGTTTTGCATAAAGAAAAAACAATTAAAAATTGACATTAGCTAGTGGTAATCGATTTGCAAATTTTGATTTTGATTAATATTCGGGTGGGGTTTTCGCTTCGGCAATAAAAGCTATTCCATATCAAACGATTTTCTGGTTTAGTACGAATTTTCATAAATCGAAAAAACTTTCGAAGCTCGCTTGATGTTGTTTGTATGCGCCGCAAATCGTGCAATTAGTCACATAGGCTTAAATGGGTGAATATATGTGTAGGTGAATTTTTGAATGTTTTTTTTTTTTAATAAAAACAAACAGCAACAGAAAGGAGATATTCGCAAGCTAAAACTGGGGAGAGATTGTGGAGGTTGTTGCCGGTGTTGATCATTCAAGCTTTACCCTGATAAGTATTTTAGAAGGTATTCGTAGTTTGGTTTGTTGTGGATAATAAAAAGTTCTTAATTAACATGCAATTTAGTTATATAATTACAATTATGAGCAGCTCGGGGGTCGGGTATAGGTTAGTAATTGGTTTTGTGTCGTATAAAGCAAAGTTATGGCGTTGAATCTCAGAAGACTGAAGTGGATAACCAAAAGCGGCATGAAATGTGATCGCTTTGGGCATCTAAATTATTATTTTGTCTGTACAAATTTCCAGTCGGTGTGGTAAACTTTGTAAAATAAGAAGTCAGGCGCCGTGGCTATTAACAAAAGCAGTAAAGTAACCGAAGAGTATTAAATAAAACAGAAACAAGCGATACTACTTGAACTAGAAAGTTAAGTTCTGTGGGAACTACGTAACATATAGCACTACCAGTATATACAGGGTATAACCAAAAAGGATCACTCACCTCATCCTCGCGCTTGCGCAAATCAGTTTGAACCTCTTCCAGCTCCTCCTGAGCATCGGTTGGCTTCATTTTATAGCCATCATACAGCATTTTTAAGCCAAATATTAAAAATAATGCAGTTGAGATATAATACGTATAAATCTGTGGATAAAAATAAATATGTTTAAGTGTATCTGTATTTTTATGTATGTTTTTCCTATTCAGTCTCTATATACTAATCGAAACCAAACCAAGTAAGTTTCGAGAAGTCAGAATTTTGAAAACCCTATCTTGTAACTACTATTTACACAAAAATTAAAACAAGAGTTTTACCTTTATACGCGTTGTCTCAAAAATTATAACATTATAACGAGCTTAGTACAGATTTATCAGATTCAAAAGTATAGTTTTTATACTCTATAGTTTCAATCTTCTACTTTCGAGTATTATTTAAATACGTGGGCTGCTATATATATTTCTGGCCTAGGCAACACTAAGTGTTGTTAGGTGGAATCTGACATTTCCATTGAAAAGTTCGACATTTTTAAGCATAAACGTACTCAGAACGGTTTGACGTACGACTATCATTTGTGTTGTTTACAGTTACTTAAAAAAATCAATTTCGCAAAAAAATGGAATTAACTCGTGAACATTTTCGTGCGATCATTTTTCACAACTTTCGGCGTGGATTATCACGACAAGAGTGCAGCGATGAACTTAAATCTTTGTATGACTATGAAGCACCATCCTATAGCACTGTGAAAAACTGGTACAACGAATTCAATCGTGGCCGACGCTCCCTCAAAGACGAATTCCGCGAAGGTCGTCCAAAAACAGCCGTTGTGCCAGAAAACATCGATGGCGTACGTGAACTAATAATGCAAGACCGTCATGTGACATACCGTGAGATAGAGGCATCCCTAGGCATTTCTTCCACCAGCATACATTCGATATTGCATGAGCACCTGGCTGTAAAAAGGTTTGTTCTCGTTGGATCCCGCACAATTTGACAATCGCTCAAAAGAAGGCTCGTGTGGATTGGTGTAAAGAAATGCTGAAAAAATACGATCGCGGTGCTTCAAAAGACGTTTATAAGATCGTCACAGGTGACGAATCATGGATCTATGCGTATGAGCCCGAAACAAAACAGCAATCGACCGTGTGGGTCTTCCAAGACGAGCCAAATCCAACGAAAGTTGTTCGTGGAAGAAGCACTTCGAAGCAAATGGTCGCCTGTTTCTTCGCAAAAACTGGTCATGTGGCTACTGTTCCTCTTGAGCAACGTAGGACGGTCAATTCTGATTGGTACACCACCATTTGTTTGCCTGAAGTCTTCGGTGAAATTCGAAAAACGAACAAGGGAAGACGAATCATTGTGCACCATGACAATGCGAGCTCTCACACATCGGCTCAAACCAGCGCCTTTTTGACTGGCCAAAACGTCGAATTGATGGGTCATCCGCCGTACAGTCCTGACTTGGCACCAAATGACTTCTTTTTATTCCCTCACATCAAGAAGAAAATGCGTGGTCAACGATTTTCGTCGCCAGAAGATGCTGTTGAAGCATTCAAAAACCATGTTTTTGAGGTGTGTCAATCAGAGTGGAAAAAGTGCTTCGAAAATTGGTTTGAGCGCATGCAAAAGTGTGTAAATCTTGATGGAGAATATTTTGAAAAACAATAAAACTATTTTCCTTAATAAATATTCGTATTTTCATTATTAGGCCAGAAATATATGTAGCAGCCCACGTACGAACCTACATCGACAATTTGATCGCGACCTGGAATTTAGTGCGTTAGTGATTTTTCTCAAGTCTTGATTAGTATAATTTTTATACTTTCTTAGTATTAAATTAATAAGCATCTTATTAAGAAATTTTTAATACTTAAGAGTATAGAATTATGCAGCAATAGTATAGTTTATATCATAATTTTTGTTTGTGTATGCTTCCCTTGTTCAGTCTGTATATACTAATCGAAACCAATCGAAGGCCAGAGGTTTTAGATACAGCTTAGGTCGTAAGAAGTTGTTACTTAAGAGAAGTCAGAGTTTTAAAAACATTTTCTTGTAACTAATATGTGGATATGTATATTAAAGGCTTACCTTAGGAATAAAGTTAGCTGCCATGCCAAATACGCATGAGAGTACCGTCATAAGGGCCAAGGCGGCGATGGCACCGCCAAAGACAATCAAACGCGGATGGCGCATGGCCATAATGGCAGCTATAAAGAAAGTCTTATCGCCTAGCTCTGTTAATAGGATAACAGAGATCGATGCGGTGAACGCATCGATAAAGTTTCCCTTCGATTTCGACCGCTCAGTAGATTCCTTTGATTTATCCGCTAAATTGCTCAAGTCCGTGGGTTTATTTAAATCCGCCTGCATATCCAAATCCTGTGGGAAACAAGTAAATAAGAGTTCATACATTTTCGAGGGAGTGGATTCGATGGAATGGATAGACCTACGCTCTGTATTCCGGACTGAATCACTGCATTATCCTCGCCATCTGGCTGCGCTTCCGCCGCACAGATTGTGCCGAATGTGAGCACCACCATCAGGGCCAAAGCCATGTGCCATTTGGCTGATCGCTTCAGGTATACGTTGTGCCTGGTGGTCTGCCAGAAGTAGGATTGATTTTGTGACATCTCGGTGCTGTCTATGAATGGGAACCGTCGCTCCTCTAGGCCTGCCTCATGCAACTGTTCTGTGTTCCTGAGCTCTCGGGGTATCCGCTGTACCTCAATCTTTAATAAGGTTTACGTGTCCGTTACTCTCGGCCAACTGCAAGGAAATGAAGTAAACTTGTTAAATCTCGCTCGCTCGCTCGCTCGCACGAGGTAAATTAAACAGAATAAGGCCCAATGTTTATGGCTAATCGGGCAACGCAACAAGTGTTCTCCGCGGCATTATTTGCCGAAGGCAAACTTAAATCAGCCGTGTGTCTGGGTTTGGCCAAGTCAAAAAAGTGGACTCTTTGGAGCGGGGGAAGGTCGGAGCTCAGATAAGCGGTCGGCACTGCGTCAAGTGTCGTCTGATATGGTCAAATAAAGTCACTGCTCTCGGTACAGCCCAGTTGCCGAAGCATATATTCCTCTGCCCACCATGATCACGTCGCACGGCCGACCAATCAATACGTCAGAAGCAAAAGCACTTCTGCGTATCGATTAGATAATGGCCAGCGAAAGCAATGGTATTTCTTGCCAAATGATATATTTTTGGAAGCTATCTCTAGGTCTATTTAGTCAGTTTATCTGGACAGTTGGGAGGTTCAGTGTCGCCGCCCATATATTTGTGTTTTATTTTGCTTAGATCGTAGTTCGTTATCTTTGAAATTAACCTCCTAACTAAATTATCCGAGATGATTTGCGAAGTTAAAAGGTTGAAACAGGGAAGAAGCATAACGTACTTATTTTTATTTGTGTAATATGCCAAGATATTAGTAAAGAAAATTTCCTAAATTCAGAAAGCTAAAAATATCCTATTCAAATTTATTAGACAAATGTTTATTTCTTTTAATAAAAAAAAAATATTTTTAAAAGGTATGCTACTGAAATTCTGGTTGTCTATTTTTTTATACCCAGTACCCATAGGGTACAAGGGTATTATAAGTTAGTGCCAACCGAGAATGTATGTAACAGGCAGAAGGAGAAATCTCCGACCCTATAAAGTGTATATATTCTTGATCAGCGTCACCAGCCGAGTCGGTTTAGCCATGTCCGTCTGTCTGTTCGTGTGAAACAACAGATCTCGTAGACTATAAGATCTAGAGTTACCAAATTTGGTGACAACATTGGAATCTCTTGCACGCAGATCTAGTTTGTTTTAAAAGTAGGCAACGTCCACTTCCGCCCCCGAAAATCATAAAAAAAACTGTATATATGCCATAGTCGTATTTTTCGCCTTAAAGTAAATATATAAAATAAATAATTAGGCATTCGCGGACGTTTTCTGAAAATTTGAGTAAAATCTGATGATAAACATGGAAGTATTAAACAATAAAGTTCTATGTTGAGAGGGTCCTTATATAGAGTGAGCGACCAAAATACTGCCTAAGGGCGAAAAAGAGTGTTGCGTGCTTTCGGGCGCAGTTTTAATTCGTAATGCAGCTGTGTACAGCTGGAGAATTTCTCATTTTTGGGTGTTTCTCAACATGTTCCTAGCATCATTTGACTTTTGTTGAATGTTGCTCAACATGTTTTTAGCAACATTTGTCAATGTTTTGTTTTTTTCCATGTCAGTGTGCTTTTTAATTTCACCGACAATGATTTGGGTACCGGGTATCTCACAGTCGGTCACCATCGACTGTAGCTTTCCTAGTTGTTTAGTGTTGATCTAATGAAAGTGTTGAAAGTCGATGGATAATTATGAAGTAGACTTTGTGTCATTATTGAATAACCATTGAAGATAGTGTGTTATGTTGATAGGTACGTGACCGCCAAAAGTTCTTCTGTATTTGGCTACTATATCTTATAACATGTATATACATTTATTATGTGTATATAGTTGTAGCAGGGGGTTCTTTTATGTTGAATGTCTAGTAAGTTTTGTAATGCTATAGTTGTCTTACTAGAGATACTGAACATCTTGGTAGAGAAAATGCCACAAAGGAGAGTTTCATCTTATCATTGTCTTATTTATCTTGAATCAGATCTGTTTATAATAGTCTGGTATCTTTTAAGCGCTGACGTTGCTGTACTTCGTTTGCTTAACATAAATTATCAGTATTGGCTTTCTGCTCTTGTCAGCAATAAAAAGAATACCAAGAGTTAACGTCACAGCATTGAAGCCAGCAAAAGTAGATATTTGCTCAATAAATACGAGATTGCCCGCGCTTGAATGGATATATTTTTTGTACTATTTATACCCGGTACCCATAGGGTACAAGGATATTATAAGTTAGTGCCAACCGAGAATGTATGTAACAGGCAGAAAGAGGCATCTCCGACCCCATAAAGTATATATATTCTTGATCAGCATCACCAGCCGAGTCGATTTAGCCATGTCCGTCTGTCCGTCCGTGTGAAACAACAGATCTCAGAGACTATAAGAGCTAGAGTTACCAAATTTGGTGACAACATTGGAATCTCTTGCACGCAGATCAAGTTTGTTTTAAAAGTAGACCACGCCCACTTTCGCCCTCAAAAATCATAAAAAATGTATAATAAGCTATACTACTTTTCGGTTTAAAGTTAATAGATAAAATAAATTAACGTTAAATAACGGACGTTTTATGAAAATTTCAGTAAAATCGGATGATAAACATGCGAGATATTAGCAATAAGGTTAGAATTTTAACACATTCCCCTAAGGCACTGCTGTTGCTGTTGCAAGCTGTAGCTGACAGGTGGCGCATTCGAGCCTTGGCCGCGCGATATAATGCATTATAATGGTGCCAACTTCAGAAGAAATGACAAAAGAATAGAGCAAAAAATGACAAAAAATAACATAATTCATTTTTTTGCGTCCTTATAAAATGTATCATTCATATTGAAGTATGACATTAAATTGTTTAGGTCGGGAGCTAATTCGTGAGGCGATTTATTTTAAGAAGTATCGAGGTAGAGTATGATAATGTATGTACAATTTTAAATAGCCTTTCAGTGTAAAGCACAAATGTTTAGGTACCGGGTATCTCACAGTCGAGCACTCTCGACTGTAGCTTTCTTACTTGTTGAGCTATCGAGCTGAAATTGTCAGCATAGTCCTATTTCTTTAGCACGCAGTATATATGTCGGAACGGCCGAAATCGGACTACTATATCCTATAGCTGCTATTGGAATGATGGCGAAATAAATGTAAAAAAAATTAAACTTCTCTGTTTTTAAACGTACTTCTTTAAATTTCGAGATATAGCGGTTTTTTACGGCGTTAGAATTACGGTTTTAATTTTGTTAAGATCAGCCAACTATATCATATAGCTGCCATAGAAGCGATCGGTCGATTTATAATGTAAAATTCTACATGTAAAATGTAAAATGTACAAAATTTTAAAAATTCGATACTTTTTCAACATTAATAAAATGGATCGATTTTCAATGATCCAATTCCAGATTGCAAGAGTACTACTGTGGGCAAAAAGTAAGGTGAATTTTCAATTTAAAAATTTTGAGTTGGCAGGACTGTTGATGACATCTGGCGGTAATTTCATGTCAATGTTAGTATCAGTATATTACTACATTTACGCTTGTGTTTACTAAACGATCAAGAGTGCATTTGTCGATTTTTACAATGTCTGATTTAATTGAGCAGAGAAGTGCCATCAAATTTTGTTTGCGGAATGAAATTTCGGCTGCGGAAACGTTGAGGATGTTACGGAAGGCCTTTGGTGATTCTATCATGTCCCAGAAAAATGTTTATAAGTGGTACAAAGAATTCAACGAGGGTCGGGAACGTGTTGATGACTTGAAGCGCTCCGGAGGTTATGATGAAAGTTTTTTTTTTTCCGATTTTCGTGGTGTGGTGCACTAAGAATTCCTTCCACCTGGCCAAACTGTTAATAAGGAATATTATTTGAGCGTTATGCGTCGTTTGCGTAAAGCAATTCGTCGAAAAAGACCAGAATTATGGGCCAACAACTCTTGGTTTTTGCGTCACGATAATGCACCGTCGCACACTGCACTCGTTCTTCGTGACCATTTCGCCAAGAATTCGACGCATATCGTTCCGCAACCACCGTATTCTCCTGATTTGGCTCCGTGTGACTTCTGGCTATTCCCAAAACTCAAGAGACCACTCCGGGGAACGCGTTTCGAGTCGATTGAAAAGATAAAAGCGGAATCGACGAGGGCGCTCATGGCTATACCGGAAAGGGACTATTTGGCCTGTTTCAAGAATTGGAAAAACGTTGGCATAAGTGCATTTTATCGGGAGGGGATTACTTTGAAGGGGGTGAAATTGATTCAGGAGAATAAATAAAGAATTTTCACTTTACAAACAAATTCACCTTACTTTTCGCCAACAGTAGTATACAAACTTCGGTTTACCGAAGTTAGCTTTCTTTCTTGTTTATTTTTACTCATCGTCTTTTTTATTTCAGGATTAAAGGATCGTTTTTTTTTATTTTTTTTTTTTTTTTAAATAGTTTTTATTTTAATTTTTAGAAGGATCAGTTTTAAAAAATCAATGGGTCTAGAAATAAATTTTATATTCTTTATTGAAGTACTCCCCTAGCTGGCCTATTCTTCAACAATAACGATTACGTAAACACAAATTCTAAATTAAAAGTACTAATAGACAGTTTTATACATCAAAAATATACTATGCTTGTTTTTATTTTCTAAACCTCTAATTTTTCATCGTTTACTTTAGCGGGCGTTTACTGTATTCGGTAGGAGATGATCTGAGTGGCGAAAACGAGAAGCCCGCGAAAGTATTCATTATGTAAACATATGGTGGGTCTTGGAGAACTACTCGAGCAGCGCTAACGTCTTACATTACTTGTAATAACAGGATGTGTGCGAAGGCGAGAAGAGAGCTGATAACGAATCTATTCATTTAGCGTTTACAATACACATATGTAAATCCAAACCTCACAGAGCCAAAACGAACAGAATCCGAAGCATTACCAATAATAATTATATAATACGCATACATATATCCAGTTCAATTAAATTGAATTCAAATTACAAACAAACACAGTCAGCGTTTATTGCTCAGCAAAATAAATAAAAGAAAACTGGTCGAGAACAGGCAGATAAATCAATTGCCTTTAGATGTACAAATATATGTACATATATTGTATATGTAACCAGAAATATTATTCATTAATGCCACGATACGTATGTATGTTGTAATGGGTCTTGTTTTCGAATGGCTTGGCATTGATTTTTATTTCCCTTCTATTTTTTTGCGAATATCTATTTTAGTGACCAAGTCAGCAACAAGGAGAATTAACGCATCGCGGTGCGTTGCTGATCACTTTAGCTATAGGTTTTTTTCGCTTTTCACTGGAAATTATTGGCACAAGGCCACCTGTATGATTGTTAATTTGTTGATTTAATAACCGCCATAATGCGCATTGTTTAAAATGCGTTTCTCTTGCCACTTATTTGGTGATGACTTTTTTCCGCCAAATCTAGCTATTTATGGGTCACAGGTGCGCATCTCTACCTGACAAACACTTCACCGCTGACGACAGCAAATTGTCAATCAATTGAGATGTAACTAAACTGTTCACGCTTGACACACGGTGAAGATAAGCGATGGTGCACTTTTGGTGACTTATTTGGAGTAAATTAACTTGTTAATTAACTTGTAATTAAATTATCCCATTTCTTGGCGATGGAGCACAAAAACCCCGTCCTTACATTTCGAGAATCACTTTGAAAATCGTTATCGTTTTGCTCGCATTCAGTGCTGCGAAACGTTCGAGTGCAGATAGTTCTGCAAAACGTGGACTGTTTTGAACAGCTGTTGACGCCTTTTGAGCGAGATGTATATATGCTACAAAGAGCGAGAGAGTAACGTGGTTGCTGCTTAGAGATGGATGCTTAATTTTTATTTAGAAAGATTGTACTAGTGCCGAATTAAGGAATAATAAGTAAAAAGCATATAAAGAAATGTTTTTAACAATAGGGAAGTGCAGTATAATTAGGCTATTACAACTACATTTAAATAACTGCAAATATCGCCAATATATTTAGCCAAATTAAGAGCGACCCAAAAATATCGGCAGCTAAATTTTTAAACAAAAATCCACTCGAAAGGCACATACATACGTATACCTGTTGAATGCTTCGCAATAATCTGTATTTAGCAATCCAATGCATTGCTTTAAACGAACTCGGTAACCACACTGGCTTTTTAGTCATTTAGCCGATATTTTTAGCGGCTTCGAGGTCCCTGAATAGTTAATTTATCAAAAGTATTAAATTGCGAGCAGCTGCCAAATAACTCAGGTGAAGGGAACACCCCAATTGTATTTTTTGTTGTTGTACATTTTCTCACGATAGCTGCTACCGTTAGACACTCACGACAGAAGTGCCAAGTAGTCCATCCCTAAATACCCATAGAATTCCTTTTTGTGTCGGGCGGATTTCAGAGTTCGGATTTCTAGTTAGACTTGCTGGGAAAAATACACAAAGCTGACACATGAAATGACAGTGCCAAGATGTCGATATCAAAATTATTCGTGAAAGTATTCAACGAGGACATATTCGAGCAGATCGACCAGGATAACCTGTACTCTGACTTGGACGATGACCTGGAGGCCAACTGCTCCACGGTGCCGGAACCGAAGCCTGTAAGGCTGTCAGAATTGTCCGTGACCAAGTACGTGTCCCCTCTATCCGCATGTTGTCTGAACTAATGTTAATCCTTTTCTGCAGACAGATGACCATTGTTCGAAGCTGGCTAGATGACAAGTTTCAGCAAATCCAGACGGACAGCAACGATGAGATCCGGCGCCTGTACATGGAAACGGAGAGCCGCATCGGTCCGGATCTAACCATATTCGATGTAGACTATACCACCACGGTGCGAGTGTCCTCAGATCGTCTGGCCCTGCGCTCCCAGGGCAGCTTCAATACGGTTCGGGCGAATTGTTGCGTGTACGGCGGCCGATGGATGTATGAGGTAATCACTATTAGCGCGAGCGGGAGTGGGATTGGTTATGGATTCGGGAATCGGGAATGGGGGTGGCTGACCATCGGTCAATGACTTGACGTAGGGAGTGTGAGTTGCTCGTGCGTACTGAGTACTCGTTAATATTTTTAGATCCACCTCCACACGAAGGGTGTCATGCAAATTGGCTGGGCCTCCAATGCCTGCCAGTTTAACGAGAACAGCGGCGTGGGGGATACGAAGTGGAGCTATAGTTACGATGGGAGCAAGCAGCAGATCTGGCATATATCCACAAAAAAGTAAGACTTAGATGTATTTAATTTATGATTGTACATTTTCACCCAGTATGACCCAGTTTAATAATAATAAGAATAAGATACAAAAGGTTTCAAAAAATACGTTTGTATAAAAAACTCAGTTAACCTCAAAATTTCATGAGGACTTCAGCGGTTTTTTCTCCTTTTTTGATATTTTGTACTGTTTTATTTTATAAAAAAGAAAACGATATGATTGAATTAGCGGAATGCCTTTTTGTTAGTTTTGAGCTCAAAAACTATATTTTGTGGCTGTTTAAATTTTATCACGATTTTCATTAGAAGGTATCGAGTTACAGACACCGCAAATAAAAAATATATAAAATATAAGACGGCTTAATATCTAATAGATCTTAGATGCTTTCAAGCAACTATAGATTTTTCATTGTCAGGATAACTTTTGTCAATGAGATAAATTGTTATTCGGAGTAATTTAGTCGCCCAAAATCATGTTTGTGCTATCTGACTGACAGATTTTAAACTAGTGCTATATTCCTCTAGTCAGGATTTGCCAGTCAGATAAAAAAAATATTATTTGGGTGGTCTACTTAACTCCGAAAAACAATTTACCCCAGTGACAAAAATTAACCTAACATTGAAAAATCGTCCCAAAACGCATCTAACGACACCTCAAATTAAAATTTGCACCATACTTTAATGTTTATATTACTTCAACAGATTTTGAAAATAATTTAAAGTTAATTAATTAAAATAATTATAAATCGTCAAAAAAATTGATATCAAAAAATTTTTAAGTTCAATGAGCTATTGTCTTTATTATCTTAACTCGTATGGAATGTTTTGGGAAGCCGTTGCCATTCCGTCGTTAAAAAGCAAAAAAAAACAGAGTTAGCAGACCAGTATTATGCCTAATATATTCTAGAAACATTAATATTCAGTAAATAATAAGAATTTAATCAATATACTGCGGTGCTCTGTAAAAAAAATAATTTAATTGAAAAATTCATAAAATAACCGTGCCAGATAATTAGAAAGATATCAGACTTATTTGAAATTTGTTTGATTTTTGAATTATTTTGCAAAATGTTGGGATACTTTTATTTATTTTACCATTTATGATTGGTATTATCCAATTTTTGTTCCCAGATAATTACTAAACATGGATAGGAGTAAGTCAATAATAATTGCTACATATGAATTATATTAGAACCAAACAAAATTGAATAAATATTATATATTTTAATGGAAACTTTAATTAAACAAATAAAATTAAATGTACCCACCTCGTACCTGCAAGAAAACTCACAAAGCCGATAAATAATTATAAAAAATGTTTTGTTTATATTTCAGCTTTGGAATATTCAAATTTATTAATATAATTTATTCCTGTAAGGTTTGAACTCTAATTATGGGATAATGGGATAATTTGATTTTTTTAAATAATTTTTCAATATAAGCACATAACTCAAGATTTAGTTTTAGTTAAATAAATAAATTTGCTTGAGTTAGGTCAAATTGCAAACTGCAAGGGTATACAAACTTCGGTTTCCCGAAGCTTCTTTCCTTACTTATTTCGATTTATTTCCCTTATTGAAATTAAATGTTTTAAAAATAATTCATAATCCATAAATGTAAACCTTGTTCAGGTATGGAGACAAATGGCAGATCGGCGACGTCGTTGGCGTGACCATCGACGTGGAGAGGGAGCTCATTGAGTATTATCGCAATGGTCGATCGATGGGCGTGGCGTTCAACAAGTTGGAGAAGGGTCCCGGCATCACCTTCTTTGCAGCCATCTCCCTTGGCTACACTCAGGGCATTGAGGCGAACTTTGGCAACCGTCCGTTTATGTATCCGGTTCCCGGCTTCCAGCCATTAATGGCGCGTCCCATTCTAAAGCTGAGACGGGCAAACCTGCTCATGAACTACTTGATCAACCTTGCTGGGATCTTTTCCAAGTATAATGCACAGTCGGCAGTATCTTCCCCGAACTGCACGGAGGCTCGCGTTTCCACAAAGAAGACGGTTTACTGCATATTCGCCACTCTGCTCATTGAGAAGTTCACGCATGAAATATTCGATCCCTACATCATCGAGGATGTGCTGCTGAACAGGATGTTGGGCATGACCACGCTGGCGGCGGAAAAGGAGAATCGGCACAGCGTGTTTCAGGGGCTGCTGTCGCTGTTCTGGAACTACATGGAGGGCGACGAGATCAAGTTTGTGTTGCGTAAATTAGTTAACGCTCTGCTGGGAACCTTCACACATACGATACAGGGCCTGGACTTTGAGAAGCACCGCCAGGCGTTAGGAATGCTGCATTGCCTCTGTCTGCACGAGCAAACGCGGAAGTATCTGCTGGAGCAAAAGCTCTTCAAGAAGCATTGGTTAGTCCTGACTAGTTAGTCTTAGAAATCCAATTTAATTGGCCCTTTCAGTATCGCCTTCTTCCTCTACATCCATCCGCTGGAGTTCTACATCATGGAGGAGCTCTTGCCCGACAGCATGGCCTGGACGGAGGGCATCGATGGGCCCAAGGATAAGTATTTAAATGTGGTGGACAAGGTGCGCAAGGTGACGGAGCCGCTCTACTTGGCCCAGAAGGACTTCCTGTCCACACTATTGATCAACACGGATGGCACTGCCGAAAGTCCATCAAGTCGCTCCATTTTCCTGACCAAACTGCGACGCTATGTGTTCGATCTCAGCATGGAACAAAGGGTGGGATTTCATTAAAAACCTGCATATTTTATTAGAAACTTGTTAACATTTTATCTCTCTGCAGCCCTTCCATGCCTTTTTCTTCATGCAGTCGAGCATCCAGCATCCCCTAGACGCACCAGTGGCTCTCGCCTTTGTCTGCATTCTCATTGATCAGGTCCGTTCAATGTTCAAGGAGGAGATGCCCAGCAAGAATGTGGAGGTGAACAGCGATTATTTTATCGATGGCACCTTTGATTATATGCACTTTGATCGCGTTGGCGGCGTCCTGTCCCACTTGCGCAAGGTGCACCGAGGCGACATCGACGCCCGACTCGGCGAGGATCGCACTCAGCAAATATATGATGATGATCGGCAGAACATGAGGGGTAATGAATTGGGTATGTCTCTTAACCCTAAAATTGTTCGCTTTGCAAGTATTTGTAATATTAATTTATAACAAATTTCTTAAAACAGATACTACCCTTTACTTGCTGGGCGAAAACATCAACAACGTGGCTGTGGTGGGACATGCGCAGGGTGGCAATAGTTCTACCACATACACCCACTACTTGAATCCGCGAGCCAATGGGCCAAGCGTGAGCTCCACCCCGGGCAATGCTGATATGGAATCTAGCCTTTGCGAGCTCTTGGATCTCAGCATAATTTTCTACTATTCGGCGGGTCACAAGTACATAGTGAAGATCGCCTCGGTGAGGGATGAGATCGCGGCGTTGAATGAAGTGCTTAAGGAGACGAAATACTATCGCGAGGATATCGAACGCAAGCTGGTGGCCCTGGAGCAGCACGCGAATGTCTGCATGAACGAGAACCATCAGCATGTGATGGGCGAGCTGCGGTCCAAGTTTAGTCAGCGCCAGAACGTGTTTGCGGTAAGTCAGTAGGCTCAATATTTTAACTTTAATTTCAAATAGAGTTGTATTTAAAAATTTTTTTTTCAATATAAAAAGCGGACTTTCAAAATAGTAGGGAAGATAAAACATTTAATATGGTTATAATCCTCATGAAAATACTATATAAGTGCAACACAACTTCCCTGACTCAAATGGTAAACTGCAATCATCACAAAAATAGACTACTGCCTAACCATCTATGGAAGAGCTTCCCCTCTATTATGAATCGTCTAAAATCCTCCCAAAACTTCGCAGTAAGAGCAGCCCTAGGTACTTTTAGAACCTCACCAACATACAATCTTCTTGCTGAATCCAAAACAAACACATTTGAAAGTATACGAGAACTTTTAACAGGTAAACTTGCAACCAAACTAGTCCTCTCCCACGACACAGCAATAAAAAAACTAATTATACCTAAAGCCTAGTACTCAGACACGCGAACAGCGTTTCTAAGCAGTGAGAGAGAGCGAGAGGTGAATAGTCGGGAAACGGTGTTCGGCAGCGCTGTTTTAAAGGCCGGTACGCAGACGAACGAACGAAATACCAGAAACATACCAGAAAAATACCAGGTGGCGCGAAGGGAGACTTTCGGTATTTCCAGAACGGGGGGAGGGGGAGAATAAAAAATTTAATAAAACGACCTCCCAGTGGGACTTTCGATCAGTAAAATAGTACTACTTTCTTGTGTAATTGCTCAGGGGGTAGATCCTCACCGTTTATGTAAAGTTCTAATTCGCTTTTACTCATGCGTGGCCGGGGAAATTCGTGTACTCGCACCGTCGCTGCTCTGCTGCAGAGGAAATTCTTGCTGAGCGCTCAGTAGGGAAATTCCCTATAAGAATTTCCTCCTCCCCAGAGAGCATGAAAGTCAAGTAGACTGGGGTATACAGAATTCAATAAACCCCAGCGAAATAAAACATTCCAAAATTATTTTGAATTAATTTTTTATTTATTTTTTTTCAATGTTTATAAAACTATTAGAAGCTATAAGGAACTTAAGGAACTAATGATAATGAAGAATATGATAATAATAATGATAATAATGATAACGAAGCAAAAAAATAAAAATGTAATACGAAATTAAAAATTAAAATTAGAATAACAAAAATAAAAAAAAACATTGTGATGGGGCATTGTATGGCTTCAGCTTGTTGGCCTTTGATTTCGCCTTGTATACCCGCTGTTTCACCTTTCCGAAGGCCTCCCGAACGGTTTTGATGTAATTTTTAAAGTTTCGGCCTTCGGTACGGGATGCCTCATATAAACAATTGTTAATATGTGTATACGACTCCAGCCCAATCTTTCCAGGCCCGCCTGCGTAGTTCATGCTCATCACAAACTCCCTAGAAACAAATCGCTCCAAGTTTTTCTCTATCCCTTCGGGCCCCACCATTCGCCGAAACGCATCCACATAATTTTCGGGCGATTCCGCCACCTTATTTTCAAGGTCAACAAGTCATTCTAAATTTGTAATCGGGAAGTCGTTCTTTGGAGCCACAACATTTTTCCGAATGGCTTCCAAGTTCGCCACTATCCTGGCACTCATTGCCGTGTTGAGCCTCTTCATTTCTCCCAGTTCTGTTTCCATCGTTTTCTGGAAGTCCGCCAGTTGCGCCGCATGGACCCTTTTCATTTCTGAAAGTTCGGTTTCCATCGTTTGCTGGAAGTCCGCCAGTTGCGCTAGAAAATGTTCAAAAATATATTAAATAAATACACAATATATTGTGAAAAATGTTGTACTATTGTGAAAAATTTTGTACTTACTTTTAAGTTGCTCGCATCCTTGGCATGACTTCTGGTTCTGGTTCTGGCTGAGTTCAAATTTGCGGTCCATATCTGAGTGTTCAATAAACATAATTAGTAAATAGGTTCTTTAAAATCTAAGGGTGAATCTTAGGGTTATGGTTAGTCTAAGATCAGGTAAGAACTTCCAAAGTTAGGCACTATATAGAAAGATATGACACAGGTAGAGAGGAAGGATAGATACAGGTACAGGATATGGTGTCAAATCCTATAAAACGCTAAGCATGCATTGAAAGGCAATCAGTTGTAAAAATCACAAGCCGAGTGCGGACGTATATATTTGGTGTTAAACGTTTTTTTTTAATTATACAAAATGAGTGGTGTTTCAGAAAGGACCGTAAGGCGTAACGCAAAAAAGTAAGATTAGAGGCGTTAGGAGGTTTTGAACAGGCAATTGGAAGTTTAGATGGGGGAAATGATATTTGTCCAACTTTGTCCGATATTCGTCCGAGTTCGACATTAGGAACTAAACTAATAAAATGGTACAAACAGTGCAATGTCACTAGAAATCAGCTGGAGCAACTTTTAATAATTTTAAAATCGGAAAATATTAATGTTCCTATATCCGCTAAGGGTCTTTTAAAATCAGGAAATAAAAAAGCTGTTATTCGAACTGTAAGTCCCGGAACTTACGCACATATTGGCATAAAACCGTACCTTCATTCGATGCAAGAACACCTAGTCGATGAAATGGAGCTAGTCCTAGATATTAATGTCAATGGGTTGCCTCTTTTTAAGAGTTCACTGACTTGTGTTTGGCCAATTCTGGGATTCTTCAAAAATTTGCAAAATGCATAAGTTTTTCTAATAGGTTCCTATTTAGGTAGTTCGAAACCGACCAATGTTAATCAATATCCTCACGATTTTGTTTACGAAATGTCGGAATTAATTCGCAACCCTCTTCAGGTAGGCTCAAAACAGGTCAAAGTTAGGGTCAACTCATTTATATGTGATGCTCCAGCCAGAGCATTCATGTGCGGCACCCTTGGGACAAATGCACTGAATGGCTGTATGAAGTGTACACAGGTAGGAAAAAGGGTCAATAACGTAAAAGTATTTTCAGATAGAGCAGGTACTTTAATGACAAATAGTGACTTTAGAAATAGGGTTTATTTAAATCATCACCAGCCCTTTTTTAAGGATCTTGCCTTAGGTATAAAGGAATTAGATATTGACATGATTAAGGGATTTCCGCTAGACCCAATGCACCTGTTAGACTTAGGAGTTTGCAAAAAAAAGTATATTATAGAAGGAAAAACTCTTGGGTTTAAGGTAAACAAGAACCAGCTCGGGGAAATGTCCGAAAAATTGTTAGAGCTAAAGCCATTTCTGCCCCTTGAGTTTGGTAGGAAGCCCAGATCCCTAGATGAGTTCCCAAGGTGGAAAGCAATAGAGTTTAGACAGGTAGCAGTTTATACAGGTCTGGTTATTCTAAAACCATTTGTTTCAGAAGAGTGCTACAGACACTTTTTAGTTTTCACCTGTGCATATCGTCTATTATTAGACAAAAAATATGCTAATTTTCTGAATATGGCAGGTAATATGTTAGATTATTTTGTTAGCCAGTTTACAGAAGTGTATCCTCCAGAGTCCTTAACTTACAATGTACATAATGTACTTCATTTGACAGACTGTGTTAGAGAGCAAGGGCACTTAGCTGAGTTTACTGCCTATAAGTTTGAGAATTTTTTACAAAAGGTAAAGAAAAATGTTAGGAAGCCGAACAAAATTTTGGAGCAGCTGGTGAAGAAGTTCTCCACGCCGATTCCATCTATCCAAACGAGGACAATTGGGGAAAAGCGTGATAGGCATGGAGTTATTAAAAAATATTACTTTCCAGTATTTACATTATCGACAAAAATGCCCGATAATGTCTGCTGCCTCAAGTCCGGAATTCCGATGAAAATATTAGAGTTCGAAAATATTGACGGCGTTTGTTATTTGCATATGTGAGACACCCACGGACATAGATTTGCATATGTGAGACACCCACGGACATAGATACATGCACAAAAGGACACAAAAAACGAAGAGACAATAAAAAGGGTTAAATGCAGCTATATAATTAATATTACTGTTTGTTAGAATGTGAGGCATATAGTAGTTAACTTATAGTTAATATACAACTTATAATAATATAATAATTTAGGCTAAATACATACCTTTTTAGTTGAGTTAACGTTTTCACTTCACTTTTTCACAAATCTAGGGGTGCATCGCGATCTTAAATGCAGCCCTCGTTGCAATTTGGTATGACCTTCTTTTGTTATGGTAAATTTGCATAATCGCGACTGCAATATACGTGTGACCAAACTTATCTCGCGTTATCTACTATATCAACATTTAATAGTTATTATAACAACACAAATTGATCGTTTCGAAAACATAGATACGATTTTTTCAACGCGTCCTATCCCAATCAAAATTTTTCTTAATTTCTACAACATTTTTAACTGTTTTTATTTTATTGTTTTATTATTTATGTGTAAATGTAGTTAGGTAATAGTTTGAAGGAGCTTTAGAAAAGGAATTTTAAATTATAAGAATTTATGAAATTATCCTGGAAGTCAATATTTCAAATACATATAAGTTAAATATAAAAGAAAATAGTCAAATGAGAATACTTTTGCACTTTACTTGTTAGATAAAAACAATATTTAATTTTAGTAAGAAAATATGTCGTAAAATGTACTGCTAAGTATTAAAACAAAAACCAACTTTAATCAAATTTGCCACAAAATGTTTCAAATTATGTTCCTTTTTTTAGTTAATAAATTTATTTCATTGAAAATAATCATCTTTTTTTAAAGAAAATATTCTCTAGACTTTACTCGGTTCGTGTTTTCGGGAACTCTATTTACTTTAAAATGCAAATCACAAGTTAAATACAGAGAACTTAGTGCTGTTTTATCAGCGCACGCCTTAAAAAACAAAAATTCCCCAAATGAAAAAACTCTCATGAGCAAAGAGCATAGAATTCTATATGGAACTGGGGAGCATCCCTAATATCCTCCCCGTTACACAGAGAATTCTATCTGTATTCGGTCAGCACAAGAAGCAAAGTCCGACTGGGCTGTTCTCAACTGTTGGCATCTCACTCTCTCTTACTGTTTCTTCACACAATTCAAAAATATAGATCCCGCCAAACACAATAATGTTTTCAAAAGCCCAGTCCAGGCGTTTAGAAGAGCAGATAAAGTTATAATAATTAAATTGGTAGAGGCCAATTCAATGATAAGGGATTTGGGCAATATTAAACATTTGCATAAATAAAGGCCTGGAAGGAAATAGGTCCCTCGATATTTGGTTATGACTTTGATGAGCACTATGAGATGTCACGTTCGATTTCTGAGATGAAGGCGTCAGAGGCGACGGTCACCGCCCGCTGCTGCTTAGAGCAGTGTCTGGCTGGACAAATCCTTCATTGCCAAACTCGAGAAGGACATTCAGAGGCCGCAGCTGCTGAGAGCAGTATCTGGGTGGACATATCCTTCATTGCCAAGCTGGAAAAGAACATGTACAGCAATGGACAGAACCGGGCGCAGGAGGAGTACCAACTCTAACCAAATGTATGCCAGCAAGGATCTCAGAGTCTCGCATCCATCAAGAACGAAGTAACTTTGAATCATTTCACCAGTCAAACAATTTGGTGGCAGCAGGAGTAGCTGCGGCAACCACCGCCACCACCCAGATGGTAGTTAATTCCACTTGGTAAGAACAGAATCACCAGCAGCAGCCGGTAGAGTAGCCCTTGTCCTGGTCGTCGATCCAGGAAAGAATGTTGGACAAGTAATAGGGAGAAAAAGAGGCGGTTGTGCATGGTCGAGAGAATCTGGGCGACGGCGTTGGTGGTCATTGTGCGCAAATAAGCTATTCCAAAACGAAACTACAAGTCTATGCGAATTGTCTTTCAAATATAAAATAAATAATTGTAAATATAAAACAGCTGATTTAAGATTGGTATGACCGCACCATTTACCTCCCAAAAATGCCAAAGTGCGTTTTTAGAAGCGGTCACACTTGAAAAATATTAAATCTTTTTCGGGTTGCGAACAGTTTTTCTGTCTGAGTACTAGGCTTAAAAAAAAAAAAAAAAACAACAGATACCCTAGTACAATAGACCGAATCATTGAGACCAGCAAAACCCTATCCCTCAGATACTCCCCCATCAAAAACTATCCATCCAAGAAATACAACCCACAAATAATCCTAAATGCCACAGATACGACTCTATCCCAATTTAACAAATTTACTTCTCCCCCAATAGTCTATAAACAGCTCTTCCACTCACTAAAGAATTCCCTCCATAACCACCAATTCATCTATACAGATGGCACAAAAGCTAATGATACAATACCCGAATACTCCTCCCTCCTTCTCAAACCCGTAAAATACTGCACAAAAAAACCCAAGAAAATATGCTTTATGCTCAGACTCCCTATCCTCCAAAAAATCCATTACAAACTCTAACAACTACTCCTACTACCCTACAACAATAAGGGTTCTAGTAACCAAACATTTTCCAAAAAACAAACTGGTCTGGATCCCGAGCCACATGGGAATAAAAGGCAATCAGAGAGCGGACAGGGCAGCTAGAGAAACTCACAAGTATCACCTCATTTATACAGTAAACTGCAACACCAAAGACATCACCCAACATATTAAGATACACTACACCAACAAACAACAAGAAAGAAAGCTAACTTCGGTAAACCAAAGTTTGTATACCCTTGCAGTCTGCAATTGGATCTTTGAAAATCATTTCATTTTGGTAAAATTGAAAAAATACCAAAGTCTGTAAATTTGTATACCATTTACCTACATATTTTACATTTTACATTTACCACATATTTTACATTTTACATATACAATTTTACATATTCATATAAATGGACCGACCGTTTCTATGTCATCATATAGCTGTCCGATCTTAATAAAACTAAAACCGTAATTCTAAAACCGTAAAAAAACGGTATATCTAAAAAATGTATATAAATACGTTGAAAAACAGAGAAGTTAAATTTTTTTTTACATTAATGTCGCCATCATTCCTATGGCAGCTATAGAATATAGTACTCCGACATATGTACTGCGTGCTAAAGAAATAAGACTATGCTTAAAATTTCAGCCAGATAGCTCAAAAACTGAGAGACTAGTTCGCGTAGAAACCGACAGACAAACGGACAAACAGACAGATGATGCTGTTCAAGAATATATATACTTTATGGAGTTGGAGATGGCTCCTTCACTGCATTGCAGATATCATGGCAAAATTACCCTCTGCAAGGGTATAAAAAGAGCTCCAAACAGATCTCACAAAAACCCTCGATCACCCAGATCTTACAACACAAATTTTAACAGACAACAACAAATAATAATTAACAGGCTAATGCTCCTATTCTTTAAGTTAGCCTTCAATAAAGAATTGAATAATCCCTATTTGTAGACACGCTCCATATCGCTGTCCAGAAAACAAATATGGCTTAGAGGAGTGGCATTGAATGGCCACAGAAGATCTCTGCTCATCTGGCTGCTAGAGCGCATGCTACGAACGCTAACGGTGAGCGGTTGCCTACATACGCAAGCATAGACGATTACCCTAATCTCCTGATCTGATATATTTATTTTCTGCAGAGTGCCTCTAACACCGGTTCTCTGTTCTCCTTCGTACCTGAGGTGTATGTGAATACATTGCCTATTCTACTGGATGCCGTAATGGACTTTAGCCACCATGATTTGAGGACCCAGTTCGAGGCCTCGGATGCAGAGTGCGGTGTCAATTCGGCAGCAGAGTTCCTGGGTCTACACTCGGCGGATCCGCGCATTGTGCTCGCGTCTTGCAAGGACTCGCTGCTACAGGCCCTGGGCACACTTACGTGCCACAAGTCGGGCGTGCGGGCGTTGGAAAGGACCTCGAAGAAATCTCAGACCGCCCTGGTTCGAGCTCTGCTGCGACCCTACGAGAACAGGGCTTGGGGTCAGAGCAACTGGTTGCTGTTGCGCTTTTGGATGGGCGAGGGATATGCATACAAAGACTCACGACTGCCATCCGTGTGGCAAGGTGGATCCATACCCTTGCACCAGGGATTGTGTCGGAGCCGCTCCAAGAACGAGACTCACACTGGACTGCTGCACAACGTGGCCCCGGCCAATCCCTCGAAGCACTTCCAGCGCCTAATCGGTGCCAAGCTTGTTGAGGACGAACCCTTTGCCACCGCCTTCCTCAACTCTGTGCTGAGTCAGCTAAACTGGGCTTTCTCTGAGTTCATTTTGCTGCTACAGGAGGTATACTTCGGTATATTTGGTTTCCAAACCTGAAAGTGATTTTATAAGATTTTATTTTTCATTTTCTCAGATCCAGAACACGGCTCAGCGACAGGAGAACACTCTGTTCGAGCCCAAACAGCTGAGGATTTGCTCCATGTGCTTCGAGCTGACTGTGTCGCTAATGCGCTGCCTTGAGATGATCATCACAGTGGCACCGGAAGTGGTCACGGACGATTCTCGTTTGAACAGCGATCTTCTGCTCAATCGCATCTGCCAGCTTATTAGCCAAGTCCTTTCGCGGGTGACAGTCCCGCCCGGTTGCTTCCAGTTCGTGGTGGACATGTGCTCGGCGGACTTAAATGCTGTGACCCACTATCCCATTATCACTGCTGCTCTGGGCATCCTTTTGGCACTGATGCAGGACGAGATGGACAACGAGATGACGCCACAGATTGTTACGAGGGTATCGCGGGCCTTCCTCACCGATCCCAGCTTCCAGTTCGCCACTCTGGAGTTTGCCTTGGGCGAGATACGAACACCTCTGTTGGAACAGAAGAATATTCCCCGAGGCAACTTCGATCCATCCGCGAGACCGCACATCGATCCGCTTACGAACGATGTGAGGGTGCCGTTGCCAAACAATTCCAAGCGCATTCGGGCAGATCCACCGATATTGAAGTTTGCCCTGAATGACTGTGAGTATATTTCGGGAATTATGCGGCTATGACACTACATTAAAAACTTTATTATTTAGAGTTTTCAGTAGAGGCTTGACCATAGGGTTTTACCTAAATGCGAGCAAGACGACTATACGGCACTTTTAATGAGAGATGAATGCATTAATTGCTCATTAATTGAGAAACCGACAGGTCTATCAAAAAAAATACCAGACAAAATATAAGATCGATAGAAAATTGTATCTAAAAAGTTGGGAAGCTACAGTCGAGTGTGACCGACTGTGAGATACCCGGTTCCCAAGCCATTGTGGGTGGAATTAAAAAGCACACTGACATTGAAAAATCAAAATCTTGACAAATGAGACCAAATGTTGCTAGAAACATGCTGAGCAACACTCAAAAGAGGTAAATGTTGCTAGGAACATGTTGCGCAACACCCAACAAAGACAAATGTTGCTAGGAACAATGTTGCTAGGCAACACACGTGCGCTCTCAACATCTCTCTCTCTCTCTCTCTCTCCTTGTATGCTTCGTCATACACAGAAACATTATTGTTTAATAACTTCCATGTTTATCATCCGATTTTACTCAAATTTTTAGAACACGTCCGCGAAGGCCTACTTATTTATTTTATCTATTTACTTTAAGCCGATATTTACGATGAGCTGTGTGAAAGTCAGACATGCCAACTGTGCCAATAATTAAGTTCGTCACTGTATGTATATTAATTTCTCATTAGACAAAACAGTCTAACAAAAGTCTTAGCAGCTCCGCCAATTGGTGGCAAATATTCAGCTTAATGTTCTTCCCTTATATAGTTCACCTGGTTCCATATAAATTTGTTATCTTGCATACTTTCAATTAAAAAATCTGTAACTTCCTCAGTTAAAGCAGATTTCGACATTTTTGTTTTCTTTTGTTTAAGTCAGTGTGACCGTACTCGCATTACGAAAAAAAATCCGAACCAAGCAAGGTTTTAATGAAGCCTCTAATGAATGAAAACGTTGTGCCCTGTATCATAGCCGCATTACGAAAAAGCAGTTGCATTGAATAATAATATATTATTTTAAAATCTTTTTTACAGTTCCCTCCCACGTTTCCACGGTAGAAGTCGATAATGTGCGCCGCCTGATCGAGAGTTTGCGCGTCAAGCAGACACTGCTCTCGGACATAACACTGCCATCGGAGGACTCGCTGTGCCCCATCTGCTGCGCCAAGCCCATCACAGCCGTGTTCACGCCCTGCCGGCACCAGTCCTGCAGCGACTGCATTATGCAGCACATGATGAACTCGAAGGTGTGCTTCTACTGCAAGACCACCATCCAGACCATCGAGACGCTCGATGGCACGATTATCTACTCCAGCGACGAGGTCGTTCAAACGCCCTTGGCCGAAAGGGCCTAACCCACCGAATGCGATCGGGGAAACATTCCTGCGAGAGCACCACCAAAAACCACAAGTCTAGTCTCTTTTCAAAGACAAACTTTCACGCTTACTGTGTATATATATATCGTATCGTTTCGTCAAATATTTATTTAAGTTGTATGCTTGCCATAATTATTAGTTCAGATGTGATATACGCCAAAGATGCAATGTTAAGGAGTGAAAGGCAAACAAATAGGAATTAAATACAAGCCAGATCCAAATTGAAAATAAGTTAAGTAGCACAATATTTGAAATTACTTTCCACTCACCTTTTCGGTTCTTCACCGTTTTGCCTCATTAGGTTGCTGATTGTAAATATATCTAACATTATGTATTTAGTTTGAACTCTCAAATCTTCATTTAGTTAAATATCGGCACACGGGCCTTAAAATTCAACATTGTATCTGCATTTATTTACGAAAAGAAAACTTAATTGTATTGATCTCAATCAAACTCAATGTTAACTTCGTGTTTAAAACTTTACCCGGCGATATCAAAATTATGAAAGATGCTTCAGTTTCCGAAAAGCAAGAAAATAAAATAAAATAAAAAAAAAGTCGTTTTTTTTTCTTTTTGGGAATTTTTATATAAAGCTATGTATTGCATATAAAATGGAATATTTTAATGTTTTATGGATGCAATCAAAGAAGGTGCTGACTAGCTACAATTAATTCGGGGAGTATTACTATGTTTGCAAAGCATTGGACCCTACACAACAGATTTTTGATCAGCATTAACAGCCGAGTCAATCTAGATATATACGTCTATCCGTTCCTATGCAAAGTAGTCTCAGTTTTTATACCCGGTACCCACACAGTACAAAGGTATTATAACTTAGTGCCAACCGACAAAGTATTTAACAATCAGAAGGAGACATCTCCGACCATGTAAGGTATATACATATATTCTTGATCAGGATGACCAGTCGTCACCAGTGTCATGTCCGTCTGTCCGTATTAAAAACCAGATCCCAGTGACTATAAGAGCTAGAGCTACCAAATTTGGAGACAACATTCTTATATGTTGCACACAGATCAAGTTTGTTATAAAATTTTGCCACGCCCTTTAAAGCCCTCGAAAATCATGAAAAACGTATAACTAAGCTTTGTCGTGATTTTCGGTTTGAAGTAAATGCATATACTTATATAAATAAAACAAATTTGTGCGGACGGCCTCTAAAAATTTGAAGAAAATTTCTGTGTATTCTTTTTCTTCTTCTGTGTTGACAGAACCAATGCGTGTTGCTTAATATGTCCCTGGAAATATTTTTCCTTTTTTGGGTGTTGCTCAACATGCTGCTGGCAATTGTCTTCACTTGTCAACATTTTCTTTTTTATACCCGGTACCCATAGGGTACAAGGGTATTATAAGTTAGTGCCAACCGAGAATATATGTAACAGGCAGAAGGAGAAATCTCCGACTCTATAAAGTATATATATTCTTGATCAGCCTCACCAGCCGAGTCGATTTAGCCATGTCCGTCTGTCCGTGTGAAACAACAGATCCCAGAGACTACATATAAGAGCTAGAGTTACCAAATTTGGTGACAACATTGGAATCTGTTGCACGCAGATCAAGTTTGTTTTAAAATTTAGCCACGCCCAGTTGCGCCCTCATAAATCATAAAAAACGTTATTAAGCTATACTCGTTATTTTCGGGTTAAAGTTAATAGATCAAATAAATAAATAAAATGGACATTTCCTGAAAATTTCAATAAAAACGGATGATAAACATGGGAGATATTAGCAATAAGGTTAGAATTTAAACACACCGCCCTAAAGCACTGCTGTTGACATCTGTAGCCGACAGGTGGCGCATTCGAGTCTTGGCCGCGCGATATAATGGAGCTACTGCAGAAGAATATAGCAAGAAATTACATAATTCATTTTTTGACGCCGATCGAGCGGGTTTTTATGTTTTCCTATAAAATGTATCATTCATATTTAAGTATGACATTATATTGTTTAGGTCGGGAGCTAATTCGAGAGGCGATTTATTTTAAGAAGTATCGAAGTAGACTATTATAATGTATGTACAATTTTAAATTGCCTTTTAGTGTGAAGTGCAAACGTTTAGGTAACGGGTATCTCACAGTCGAGCACAGTCGACTGTAGCTTTCTTACTTGTTTAATGTTCATGGGCTATTTAATTTCACACACAATGCATTGGGCACCGGGTATCTCAAAGTCGGTCACACTCGAACCCACTTATTTATTATGTTATTATTATTTTTTTTATTGAATAAAATGGAAACAAGTAGGAAAGCTATAGTCGAGGGTGACCGACTGTGAGATACCCGGTACCCAAATCATTGTTGTCGAAATTAAGTAGCACACGGACATGGAGATAACAAAATGTTGACAAATGAAGACAAATCTTGCTGAAAACATGTTGAGCAACATTTAAAAAAGTCAAATGATGCTAGGAAAGTTGAGCAACACCCAAAAAAGACAAATTCTGCAGCTGTACGCAGCTGCATTACGAATTAATACTGCGCCCGAAAGGACGCAACACATTTTTTCGCTACTGCCTTTGTGACCGCTCAGAAGAAGAAGAGACGCATACACAAAAACTTTATTGTTTAATAACTTCCATGTTTACATCCAATTTTACACAAATTTTCAGAAAACGTCCGCGAATGCCTACTTATTTATTTTATGTATTTGTTTTAAGCCGAAAATTACGACTATAGCTTAAATAAAGTTTTTTTACGATTTTCCGGGGCGGAAGTGGGCGTGGCCAAATTTAAAAACAAACTTGATTTGCGTGCAACAGATTCCAATACAAGGGTATTTTAAGTTAGTGCCAACCGAGAATGTATGTAACAGGCAGAAGGAGAAGTCTCCGACCCTATAAAGTGTATATTCTTGATCAGCGTCGGATCTAGCCATGTGCGTCTGTCCGTGTGAAACAACAGATCTCAAAGACTATAAGAGCTAGAGTTCCCAAATTTGGTGACAACATTGGACTCTGTTGCACGCAGATCAAGTTTGTTTTAAAATTTTTCCACGGCCACTTCCACCCCCGAAAATCATAAAAAACGGTATATAAGCTATAGTCGTAATTTTCGGCTTAAAGTAAATAGATAAAATATATAAGTAAGCATTCGCGAACGTGTTCTGATAATTTTAGTAAAATCAATTGATAAACATGGAAGTTATTAAACAATGAAGTCTTTGAGTATGCTTCATCTTCTTGTTGAAAGAGAGAGAGATGTTGAGAGCGTACGTGCGTGTTGCTCAACATGTCCCTAGCCACATTTGTCTTTTTTGGGTGTTGCTCAACATGTTTTTAGCAACATTTGTTGTCATTTGTCAACATTTTGTATCAGAGTGCCAAATATTTTATCCAACACAGACGCGTGGGTATCGGGTATCTCACAGTCGAGTACACTCGACTCTTTTAAGATTCAAAATCAGCCAATCAAACAACAAAAATTTAAAAACAATTTCTTTAATATAATTAGAATTAATTTGAAGTTCTAGGGGTACAGTAGGGTCAAATTGCAAAGGGTATACACATGATTTTCATGATTTTCCGATATTTTTTTTTATATTATTACTTCAAAAAATACAATCTCGGAATCTGAAGTAAATAAAAATGGTTGGACCTTCAGTTGATTTTGAATTCCTTTAGTAACATTTATTTAATATAGGCGTGTCCACATAAGATCTATTTCTTAAACTTTTAACTACTACAAATATATAGAGTTTATATAATATATGTATAATAAGTTTAGTTTATTTTGTGAGCAAACTCTACCTCAGGTGGTTTCATGAAGGTTAATGGATAATCCATCGACTGTTTATATAGCGCCTGTCTCTATTTTTGTAGTTTCGTTTTCGTTTTTGTATTGTCATATTTAGAGGTCAATAAATTTTGAAATCTTTTGATTAATGTACACTCCAATAAACAAAAGCCTGTAAACAGTTTGTACAGTTTCCTAGCATCTTTAGACATCGATCTATCAAATTTTAAAGCCCTGCTTGGCTAGCTATAGTTTTTGTTGGATTGGATACTTCCTGATAACATATACATATGTAGGCATATCCTTTATATATTCGTTACACTAAGAGATTCAACAACTAACTAATCCCTAATAATTGCTGACTAGTTATCATCTAAAAGCACACGGAACATTGAGAAGAGAATCAGTATACATGATATGGATTTCGATGTGTGGATGTGCCCGAGGAGTAGCCTCTTTACAGAATCCGACACGCGTTTGAGTGCATCCGGTGCGAGTGGCGTCCGTTTCCGTGTCCGAAGCCACTGCAGCACTGATGGGTGATTCCACCTCGTGGCGAGTGCTGGAAACTTTGGCTGTTGCTTAGCTTAGGATCCAAGTGGTGGCAACTGGGCGCATGACTGTGTCTGCAATAGAAAAGTACTTGTTAAGAAAGGGCACCTAGCGTGCAAAATAAATCGCTAAGTGTATAAAGTATTTTATCTTCTTAAAAACCCCTAAGGCTTCAATCAAAGTACTACCCACCCATGGCTACAGATGCCGGAGTCGGAAATGGAGCTGGGCATCAGTCTCTGCTGCTGGGGCGGTGGCGGTGGCAGGAAGAGCGGACAGCCACCGGCGGCCAGATCGCCTCCTCCTCCTCCGTCATGGCCAAAGACGGCCAGTCGCATGTTGGCTGCCTTTGCCGCCGACTGGGACTCCACCTCGTGCACCTCCTCGATCATCTTGTCGAGCTTCTCCATGGCCTTGGTCTGTTTGGCCGCAAGGAAGGCCTTTCGTGCTGCCTTTGACATGGAATGTGGCCTAGAAGAGAAAAATGAATAAGAAGTATTTAACACCACATCTCAGAGTCAAAATATTTATATTGTACCTGGCTGGAGCTGAGAGGGATCGATGTGGAGGGGGTGAGTGCAGCGAAATAGACGTGACCGAGTCCTTCGATCCCGGCCGATTGGCATTGCCCTTACTGGTACTCGCCTGCTGCACCACGGGCACCACCGGCTGCTGCGGAGGCGGTGGCGACTTGGATCTCATGGGACACACAACGGCGGCCGTTGCGCTGGGCGTGGTAGCATCCAGACTGCTGCTGGAGAAGGTAATTTTTCTAATGAGCGTGGAGCTGGCAACTGGTCTTCCCGCCCAAAAACTTACTTGAGCTTCGCCGCCTTTTCGCGATCCACAGACGCACTGCTGCAGGTGGCTGTTTCCCTGGCCGGAGCCGTTGAAGGTGGCGTAAGCTGATCCATGGCGGCTAGTTCCTCAGGCGTAAACTTGTCCGGATTGCTGGGCCTCGGCTTGGGCGGCGCACTGCCGATCCGAAAGGGCGGCGTAGGACTGAAGCCACATGCGGGCTGATGGTTCTTATTATTGTTTGCCAGCGAGTTCCTGGATATCTGCAAGTCCTCGAGGAACTCCTCCGTGTCCAGGATGAGGGAACCGAAAATGTCGGAAGGCGAGCGCATAAACACATGTCCCGTGGAGTTAGAGCGGGACTCGCGACGTTTCTCCTGGTCCGGATAGGCATACCCCGCACTGCCCCTTACGGGGGAATTCGCGATGCTGCGACGAGCCACGTCCTTAAAGGTCACGGGTGAGTAGATACGACTGTTCCGGTCATCCGGCGCGGCTGCTGCTGTTCCTGCATTCCCTGCTACTGCTGCTACAACTCCGGGACCCCCCGTTCCGGAACCTCCTGGCGGCCCTCCAGCTGAAGCTGCCGCGCCTCCTGTAAGTCCGGCTGCAACCACCGTCTGGTGGTGCAGCGTCATGTGAGCTGCAGCCGCGGCTGTCAGCACCATGCCCGACATGGTGGTTGTCGGAGCAATCACATCCACTGACGGAACGGCAGCGGGCGGGACGGCAACTGCCAGTGAAACGGGGACCGGAATCTTGGGAGTGACTGGTTTTGGGACCGGTGGCATTATGGCCTTGGGAGAGGGTGTCACTGGAGCTGGGGAGATTGGGTGCACCTGGAGTGCGGCGGTCAGTTGAAGGGGCAGTCGGTTCTCGCGCTCCTCCAGCCAGTACGTGGCCATGGTGCCCTTGCCCTTCACGTCAATCTCGCCGCGCTCGAGTATCTTGTAGGTCGGACCGATAAGAATCCTTGTCGACTCCGAGATATGCACCTTCATGGCGATGCTTGTGGACTCCATGCGCGAGGCCGTGTTGACAGTATCGCCAAATAGGCAATAGCGTGGCATTTTCAGACCCACGATTCCGGCCACCACGGCACCCGAGTGCACGCCCACACCTGGAAGGGATTATGGGATTTCTTACATGTAAACTAATCTCAGGATTTACACTCACGAATCCTTAAGTGCTGTCCCGTGGAGGGATCCTTGAGATCGGTTATCGCGTCCACCATGTCCAGGGCCATATCACAGACTCGCTCGGCGTGGTTGGCATCCTTGTCGGGGGCACCAGCCACCACCATATAGGCGTCGCCAATCGTCTCCACCTTGTACACAGAGTTCCGCTCCGTCAGCTTGTCGAAAATCGAGTACATGGCATTCAGCATGGACACCACTTCCATCGGCGTGATGCGGCTGCAGATCTCAGTGAACGTCACGATGTCCGAGAACAGAATGGAGACACTGTCGAACATCTGCAAGGAGAATAGGGAGATTCGATCCGCCTCTCTTTATTATCTTGTTGACCAGACTCGCCTCGCAGGTATCGATGGGATTCTCGCCTCGTCTCAGCCGATCTGCCACCTGTTTGGGTATCATCTGGTACAGTAGCTCATCAGTGCGTCGCATCTCCTCATCCAACTGCGAGACAATAAGACAACTATAGAATAAGATTCTTCCCTATTGGTATCAGCCTTTCGAACCAATCTCATGGACTCCTCCAGCTTCTTTGACTTCTGCTGCTCCTGATCGAGAGCCAACTTTAGTTCCACCGATTGTTGAGTTCCCGCCAGCATTAGATCTCTGCTGAAGTCGTGCATGGACAGATCGTTGATGTAGAGGCCGGTGGTTATCAGGGAGGTTAGATCGGGCATTACGGGAGTGCCCAGGAACATGATCATGCGCCAGTTCTCCATATATACCATTTGACCTGTTGAAAAAAGGGTTTAATATGTCACAAAAACTAGTATAGATATCCTAAGAAAAGGGTTATTCATTCGCCATGTTATACCTTTAGATAGCTTGGGAAAGACTATTTATTTTATACTAAAACTAAATTAAAAGTTATGTTCATGTGCCCAAAAGGATTCCGACATTAAAGTCTTTTTTGGTTTACCTTTCAGCCTAAGTGACTTCTCGGGCTCACTGCCGTCATCATGCAGAAGCAGATCCTCATTTTGGACGTCTATTCTCTCCGTAACTGGATCCACAGTAACCAATTCGAATATATTATTGGTCCGATTGAGTATCTGGGAGTTAAAGTAGAGGTTTTGTTCGTATTTGCGCAGCTTTATCACCCACTTACAGTCTGAAATTTGAATGCAATCAGGGGGCGAACCAAATCGAACCAGGCCGTGATTTTCTTGCCCAACAGTTCCGGCAATATGACCATCAGCGAGTTTCCTATACTGCGTACTATCATGTCGGCTCTTGTATATAGAAAATAAATAGTGAAGCGTAATAATTAACAAGTTTTTGGTTTAATAACTCGTAAATATATTCATTTAGAACACACCCAAACACCATGCAGAATGGGAAGATCTCGAATAGCACATGGGCACTGATGGGCAGATGCTTCTCCTCCCGCGTCATCGCCAGGGAGGCCAAGGTGAAGGCCCGATTATCGAAGGTTAGCTGAAAAGTAACGTGGACCGTGTCGAAGAGGATCTCCTCCCGCACCAGCTCGATGTGCATTTCCTTGTGGTAGAAGTAGCGCGCCACTTCCCGGATCTGACCCATTGTGTAGTAGACAAATCCCCTGCGCTTGGAGCGATAGTGCAGCGTCAATCCCTGCTTCGTCTCGTTCTCGCAGATGAAGCTGGGAGCTCGCATCCGCGGATATGAGAACTTCAGGTACTCGTGCAGGTTGTCCAGTCCGTTCAAGAAGTCGCGCATGTGGCGCCCCAGCACGGACAGAACGCGATCGTAGCCATACTGACCTACGAAGCCCACGAAGTAGACGCCCATTTGGTCCATGAATTCCCGCTCCGAGACGCCCAGAACCTATGAGGTAAATTGATGGTTTTATATTATTTTTTTACCCGGTACACAAAGGGTACAAGAGTACAATAAGTTAGTGTCAATCGAGAATGTATGTAACAGGCAGAAGGAGGCATCTCCGACTCCATAAAGTATATATTCTTGATCAGCATCACCAGCCGAGTCGATTTGGCCATGTCCGTCTGTCCGTCTGTCCGTCCGTCCGTGTTGGTAAACAGATCAGAGACTATAAGAGCTAGAGTTACCAAATTTTGTGACAACGTTGAAATCTGTTGCACGCAGATCAAGTTTGTTTTAAAATTTGGCCACGCCCACTTTTGCCCCGGAAAATCGTAAAAACTTTATAAAAGCTATAGTCGTAACTTTTGGCTTAAAGTAAAAGGATAAAATGAATAAGTATGCATTTGCGGACGTTTGATAAACATGGAAGTTATTAAACAATCAAGTTTCTGTGTATGCTTTCTCTTCTTCTTCTGAGCGGCCACAAAGCTTTGTGCCTTTGCAAAGGCAGTAGCGAAAAAAAGCGTTGCGTGCTTTCGGGCGCAGTATAAATTCGTAATGCAGCTGCGTACAGCTGCAGAATTTGTCTTTTTTGAACGTTGGTCAACATATTCCTAGCATCATTTGACTTTTTTGAATGTTGCTAAACATGTTCTTAGCAACATTTGTCTTAATTTGTCAACATTTTGTTTTTTCCATGGCCGTGTGCTATTTAATTTCCCGCACAATGCTTTGGGTACCGGGTATCTCACAGTCGGTCACACTCGACTGTAGCTTTCTTACTTGTTCGTTTGATTCGTTTCGCTGATTAATTAAAGCTTAGCAAAAGAATTACCACTTATCAGAGTAGATGCAAATTTGATAAACCAAAAACGTTTTAATTTGTTTTCTATTAATTTCCCTATTGTTTCTATGGCAGCTTTATGTTATAGTCGTCCGATCTGGCCCGCTCCGACTTATATACTACCTGCAATAGGAGGAGAACTATGGACGGACATACAGATATAGATCTGGAATATATTACTGCCTTTTCAAGTACCGTGAGCAGTAATATAAGTACATATTTGCTCGCTTAAGCCAAATAATAACTTTTGAAAACAAATTCGCAAGCTTAGCAAGTGAGCTGCCTGACCCTCTTTTGAGAATAACCATTAAGATAAGTAATTAATTCGAGGTATTAAATAAACTCGATGAAAACATATCGACATATCACTCACCTGTTGGGCCTTTTTGGCCAACTTCTGGAGCAGATTCTCGGGATAGACTTGATGGACGCTGAAGGAGGGCGAATCAATGCCAGCCTGTCGTCGGATGTCCTCCCATTTCTCCTCGCCATACACAGACTTGATGTACTCAGAGAGATTCTCCAGGAGCAGGCCGTACATCTTGGGGCAGAGGACGTCCTTCCTTAGGCCTCACTTGGTAGACATCGATGTGTGGGACCTGCCAATTCAGACCGGAATCAATTGATTGACTCTCTGACTGGTCACAACGTAATTAAATGGGCAGGAAATTTTTTATCCAGCTCCTAGTATTTAAGTAGCTTCACAAAAAATAAAATAATATCCGAGGTCCTTGACATACATTCCCAACGAGAACTCGACGGTTCTCCCCCAAATTTTTTAATGAGTTTTCTTTATGGCCGGTGGCACACTTTTCAATAAAATGTATAAATTTCCTCAGAGTGACTGTGCATTACACATTCGCCCAGCTGGCTTCAGTCTGCCTGAAAAACTGTGCCAATTTTCATTGGGTCCACTTGGACCGTGAAATTATTGCAAAATTGATGGCTGATTTGGTTTCTATGGACCAGAGCAGACACTCGGCACCTCCACTCCACCCCGAGTCATATTATTTTCCCATCGCTCTGTTGATTCAGCGTGTTAGCGGTTCCATCCATCTATTTATCTATTCATCCGCGAAAGCAACTGTCTCGCCAGGCTTTCAACGCCACTGTGCTGGTTTAAACCAACAATTAAGATGGCTGTTGGGATGTGGCTCCCCACCAATGCCAGAGCCACAACATGGCAGCACTATTAAGGTATTTACTAATACAGATGAAGTGCGGGAATATTTACAAAATAATAATTGGAAATAAAATATTATTTTTCTCTCTACATAAATTAGATGTATAGCTTTAAAAAGGTTTTTAATAACATTGTTGTCACTAAATTTGGTAGATTGATACTGGATTTAAGCTACACTGATAGAACAAATAAAATCTACTTTTAAGGTTTTATGCATTCTTAAAATAAATCTTAATATAAGACAAAAATTCCCAAAAAAATCAGGTTATTTTCATGAACAAAATGAACTTAATTTAGGATTTTCCCCAATTTTAAATATGTATCTTAAAATGTAAAAAATTCCCAACTGGTTCTGGGAACTGCTGAATATAATAATAGTGACTAATTTGGGGTGAAAAGTTGTCTTTACGCTTTCTTTACGATGTGCATATGGCAAATAGGCGATAATAAAATGCAATTATTGATAGATGAAAACTTAAAATAGTATTATTTAATTTTAGTTTCAGATAAAATCACAAGTAATTATAAAACCAATCCAGAACTGTTTTATTTAAGGAATAAAAGATATCTTAATATGGGAATGTGGGTAATGTTTTTAGATTTATTCGACTTGATTCAAACATATGCCTGCTTCTTTAAAGATTTTTGTGGTATGAAAAACAATAAAAAAATCTTGAATATAGAATGTACAAAAACTGGAACCTAGAAAAATTTTCTTAAAATAAGGACAAAATGTGATTACGCTACTTTCGTGACCAAATATTCACGATTCTATGACCAAAAATCTTAAGATCAGACCATTTTTTTGTATCAGTGTAGAGGAATTCATGCATTCGGAAAAATCGTGTGTGCATAAACACCATTTTATGTATCCGGGAACACACGAAAGTAACCTATGAACTCGTCCTCTATACATGGAATGGTATGGCGTTACCAACTGAACTCAGCTTGATATATAGCTAACTATATTAATTTTACAAGTGTGGCATCTAATCTGTCAATATGCATGAATTCGCGTGTGTGCATAAGAAGGGGCTATTTTGATTTCACGTATTCAATACAGGCATTGTAATACATGTATTCCATAGCATAAACCCAGTATGAGCTTTAATAGTCTCTGAGATCAGAAGGTTCTTACAGACAAACAGGCGGATGAACATGAAGTCTAAATATTTTAATTAATATTAAATTAAAAACTTGCTAAATACTTAATTTGTTTTCAATAAAGAAATTTAAAATAAATTAAATTCATATTTTATTGAATATGGAGTCAAAGGGCTCTTCGGGAATACCCTGCCAGGGCTCTAGTTAATGCTAAATAATTTGAAGAATTACACTTATATTTATTTGAAAAAATTTACATTTATAAATTGTTTTTAATTTTATATTTTAACTCTGCATTCACATATGTTTTCATTGTTAATATCAAAGGCTTATAGAATAGATCTAACACACATTCCCAAAGTGTTTTTTTCCACTTCCTTGAATCTTTCTCACTCGGACTCAACTGTTTGGTAAAAACATAACAAATGGCCATTCAGCGCCATAAGAAATGGCTTAAAGTACTTTCAATTAGCTGCAGTAATTACATTACATTGCTGGGCGGTTGCAGTTTGTACCAAATTAAGTATCCCGCAACTTATTCCATATAAAACTCATTAAATCATTAATTAATACTGACGACATTTGGACGGAGGAGCTGGAGTTTGATTATTTTCTTTGCGATGGTCCACAACTTCATTATCCTTGGCCAGGATGGAGCTACATAATTGCTGCTGGCCCAATGGGCTGTTAATTTAGCCGGCTCCCATCCAAGAGAGGTGAGGTGTACTCAGAATTTAGAGCCAAGGACAATTGCTATTTATTTGCCCCGCTTTGAATCTGGGCTAATTAAATTGCATTCAGAGAAAATTGCACCTGGCCCCCGGGTTCTAAGAATAAATTGCACTGCCAAGTTCCTCGGCACGTTGCAAATGAATAGGACCTGGTAGCATATGTTGCCCTCTTTGAATGCAATCCGCATACATATGCTCGTCTCGATTGGCAGCTAAGTCAATTTCTCAGCTGGAAATCGAGTCTTGCACTTGGAAGCACAGGCAATCCTTGGGGGATTTGTCACACTACGCTAACCAACTAACAATTGCGGCCAAATTACAGAAAGGCTGCAGAATCAGCCAAGGACATGCCGAAGTCACAGAAATCGAGTTGCAGTCTAGGTGGTGGTGGCAATTTGTAGAATCCCTCATTTGAACCCTGCTCCCATAATTCACGGTGCGGACTGTTTATGGCTTATTGCCATTTGTTTTGTCACAAAGTCATTTCATGCGCTTTGAACATTGCCATTATCCCCTCGCACATAAATCATCCTGCGGCAAATCTGGAATAAAATCATAAATTTATGCACACCAGGCCAATTTATTTGAATTTGTTGCGTTGATACTTTTAAGGCAAGAGAAGTGGCACAGTGGCGGCCTGATTATGGTAACGAAGGAGCTAGTTAAGCCGGTGTTATTACGGGCTCAAAGGATTGCTCAGGCTTTTGTTTAAATTCCAATAGAGAATAGAGATTAAAAACTTGATACATTAACAGATTAATCGGATATTTCCCGCTTGTTATCAAAAAATGAATAAAGAATGAGAGTTTAGTTTAGTTTTGTATTTGTTTTTTTTCCAAAAAATAAATAAGGAAAATGATTAAACCAATCTGTATTTATTGTTTTACTTATAAAATAAATTTAACAATATTTTTCATTTGCTTTGTTTTTTCAAATTCAATTAAATATAGAATTTCAAATAAACAAAGAAAGCTACATCCCTTGACGTCAACTTTTTCACATTTTGAATTCGATTTTTATGTTTGTTTTTTCCTGTAGACTGTATATTTTCCTGCCTTCCTTTTATACATAGATAAACGCTCAGATAAATCTTTGTGATATATGTATTTGCTCAAAATATCTATAAGATACAGCGATGTGTGAACTATAAAAACGAAAAATACAGAAATGTTGAAAGAACACCAAAAGTACACGACAAAGAACAAGCTAAAAAATTAGACGACAAAAAAAAAAATCAGAACCTGTCAAGCCAAAATAAAAACAACCTACAAAATGTAGAGAAACTTTCGTTTTCGACCTTCTAGCTTTTCGGCATTGATCAACAGACACCCCCATAAAAAAAGAATTATTCGACGAAACACTTGTGCCAAACATATCAAAACATTGTCCACATTTGTGTTGTCATTTGCGGGGCGAATAGTCTTGAGTAATCTTTATTTATATACTTTGTATAATTGTGTATATATGTATATATTTTTTTATTACAAATTTTGTTTGGGGCCATTCTCTCTTCCCCTGCGTTTCATGAATGGAATGCAGAGCGAGAATAAAATGGATATATTCATTTGTATACACTGAAATTCAAAAATAATAAACAGGATGTACGGATGGTATCTCTATGACGTCAGAAGACTATTGATAAACGCATGATCTGTGCCCTGAAAAGAGGGAGAATACTTCGACGGAAGTAAACCACAAGTGGGTGGCCTCCGGACATGTCGATTACTAACCGTTAATGGTTTTCGGAACTTATATTTAGAAGCCGCAGCTTTTAGCTCAAGGTGCCAGCACAGCAATATTCTCTATATAAGCCAAAAAATTTACAAAAATACTAGAGCATCTGCCCAGTTTGTCTGGCCGCCATCATCAATCCATCACCAGTCAAGGTCAGCTTTTTGCCATTTCCATATAAATAGACTTTGATTTGTCGGCTTAATTGCATTGACCCTTGTGTCCTTGGGGATTAAAAAGATAAAAGCGAATAAGCCACTAAAGTATTACTATATGGAAAATAATATTGGAAATAGAGAAAGAATAATATGCCAGTACATATGAATTTTGTTCATCTTTTTCTTGATTTTCCAGTCTGGCATTCAATTTTAATGAAATTATAAACAAAATCTGTTTAGAATGCACATAGTATCTGAAAGCCAAATAAATTATGGAACGCAGACCCCTGCTGGCATTGAGCGAATGTACATTTCGCTCGTTATACATAGAGACTATATACCTATCTCGTAGACCCCCTTCTCCGGAACACTCCCGATCAGCAATTGTGGGGCTGCAGAAATAATTAATTTTCAAGTTCATTTGCGTGGGTCGATGTCGGTCTTTCGGTCTTTTGGCTTTGGGGAGCTGAGCCGATCAGACCCTAGCTGGCCATAGGTTGTGTGGATACAGATTTCAGCTCAAAATCATGCGAGAGCAAACATATATTCACTTTATCTACACATATTTATTTTTATATTTTGAGAAAAATTCATTTGAAGGTGTCTGCTATATGTTAAGGTTAAACATTGTTATATATAGATTCGGCGAAACTATGTATTAGTGCCACATTATGTGTGTATTTATACACATATATTTATATTTATGTTGTATGTCGGCCAGCGTTGAGTGAGGGAAAGCTTTTCGGCTGTGGCATCAAAATCCATTAAGCTCTATTTATGAGTCCCCAGACGATGACCCTGGCTAAAAAAAAGGTTAGGTTTGTTTTGACGAGATTAGAGATAGGAGAGATGAAATATTTTACAAAAGAAGTGAATACTCGAAATTAATACTTGATTGAATTTGAAGTATTGATGACAGGGTTCTAACAAAGATCAAAATTTAATTTGCTGGGTCGCATGCTTGGCCTTAAATGAGTAGAGCATTTAAAAGCGTTGAAAATAAAAATTGCATCAATTTGAAACAAAAGGATTAGATTTTTTTTGCTTATTCTATGACTAAAAATTATATTTGTAGAATATTTCTTGTTGGTTTTGCTAGCTTGGCGAGCCAAAACAAATTGCTCATACGCCACGCTGACATTGTAGAGTCTTTATAATTGGAATTTCGTTTAGTTTCACTTGATTTCACACGAGGAAATTACAATCGACCGTCACATTGGGGAGGCGATTTATTAGAGACCAAGTGCAAGAGTAATAAAATTGAGATAAATTATTTGTTGGAATTTCAGTCACACAGTGACAGCTAAAACAAGTAAGAAAGCTACAGACGAGTGTTCTCGACTGTGAGATACCCAAAGCACTGATGGATAAATTTAAGGACAGAAGGACATGGCTGGGCCACATGTCTAATTATGCTCTTATGATGGAATGCCCAAGAAAATGTTGCTAGGCAAATGTTGCTAGAAACATGTCAATTGGTGTTGTAAACACATCGATGTTGTACAGGTTTAGCGTGCACTGCAACTTGATTGCTCGAAATCGAGCATTGACCAAAAATAAATAGGGATGCCTGCAATAGACATTTTCGGTCCTTAATAAGTTGTAATACCATTGTACTTCATGGGTACCAGGTAAAAACCGCATTCTTCCTCAGCCGGTAATGTAATTTATGATTGAGCTGTGCATATATCGTACAGTGATATATGGGGGCATTTTCGACGAGCAAATAATTCGAAATTTGTTGGCATTTGTGTCGCTAAATAATGAGCTTGCATTTTGACCTCAATTTTAAAGCGATACGTTTATATATAATTACATATTTATTTAAGAATTTTCATTGTTGAGATTTGCTTAGCTGGTAAGAGATATAAGTTCAATTTTGGGTACATTGATCTGCCCTTCACCGCAACATCAAAGAAATTGTAAAATGCTAATTGAACTGCAAGCCAATCTAAATATAAATTCGAAAAATAAAAAAAGGAAAGTGAAATAAAAAGTTGCTCAACTCAAGCACATGAGAAGCCAAAAAAGTGTGCCAGAAAGTAAAAGTTTAATCGCCTAATCAATCGAAAACCTTTGCCAGGTATTTCCCAATTTCCCGAGAGTTTCTGTGCATTTCTTATTTTTGATTTGGTTCGATAAACCGCATTCGGCTACTCAAAGTCAAGTTCAAGTTTAAATGACGTTAGAATTGTTTAAGGGTACAATTTGTAAATAAACAAAGTCAAAAGAACATTTGAATGCAATTGCATCTGGCCTTGACTTGACGGGGCCAAAAAACACATGCCAGGAAGAGCCATGTAAGCAGCGTGCACAAATAAAAGGTCAAAACGATCTCCATGAAAATATATTTCCTATAAATAGCGAGGTCACTATGTAACAGACAGAAGGAAGTATATATATTCTTGATCAGCGTCACCAGCCGAATCGATTTAGCCATGTTCGTCTGTCTGTACGTGTGAAACAACAGATCTCAGAGACTATAAAATCTAGAGTTACCAAATTTGGTGACACCATTGGAATCTCTTGCACGCAGATCAAGTTTGTTTTAAAATTTGGCCATGTCCACTTCCGCCCCCGAAAATCATAAAAAGCGGTATATAAGCTATAGTCGTAATTTTAAAAACAATAAATAAGTAGGCATTCGCGCACGTTTTCTGAAAATTTGAGTAAGATCGGATGATAAACATGGAAGTTATTAAAGTTCTATGTTGAGATGGCCCTTACACGGAGTGAACGGCCAAAATACTGCCTAAGGGCGAAAAAAGGGTTGCGTGCTTTCGGGCGCAGTTTTAATTCATAACGCAGCTGTGTATAGCTGCGGAATTTCTCAATTTTCGGTGTTGCTCAACATGTTCCTAGCATCATTTGACTTTTTTGAATGTTGCTCAACATGTTTTTAGCAACATTTGTCTTCATTTGTCAACATTTGGTTTTTTCCATGTCAGTGTGCTTTTTAATTTCACCGACATTGATTTGGGTACCGGGTATCTCACAGTCGGTCACCATCGACTGTAGCTTTCCTACTTGTTTAAAGTTAAATCTTCCTCGCTGGGCATATCCAACCTATTTGCAACATTTTTTCAATCTTCGTATACTTCTGTCACCTACGATCCTACTACTTCGTATTCTTATAGTTTATCTCATGCCAACGATATCAGTGTACCTTTCTTTGCAGAGAATGATATTCTGCATGGTTCAAAAACCATTGACATGTCCTACTCTGCTGGTCCTGACAATATTCCGAGCTGTGTCCTTAAGCACTATGCCCAAGTTATATGTTTCCGTTTGACCTATCTTTTTAATCTATCCTTAAAACATTGTTTTCTCCCAAGTATTTGGAATGAGTCTTTAATAATTCCCCTCCTTAAAAAAGGCTCTAGATCAAATATTGCAAATTATCGTGCAATCGCCAAGCTCTCGGCTATCCCTAAGCTTCTGGAGCATTTGATAACCCAGTAATTGCAACACCTATGTAGAAGCCTGTTGTCACCATATCAACATGGCTTTTTTAAATAGCGATCCACAACTACCAATCTTCTGGAATTTACTTATCTGATCAACCGAAGTTTTCAAAGTCGCATGCAAGTTGATCTTATCTTCACAGACTTCAGTAAAGCATTTGATTCGTCTTCCTTCTTCAAAAATTATCTCTTTTAGGATTTTCCCCTTCTATTCTCAAATGGATCGCTTCTTATTTGTCAAACCGTACTCAACGTGCTTTGTTCAATAATGTACTGTCTAATGTTATCAATGTCACTTCCGGTGCCCCACAAGGCAGTCACCTTAGCCCTCTGCTCTTTATCTTGTTTATTAACGATCTTCCAAAAGTGATATCTTACTCATCTGTTCTAATATATGCCGATGATGTCAAGACCTGCCTACTATACTCAAATCGACTCTCACATAATGACCTACAACGTGACTTCTATTCTTAACTTCTTCTATTTGTTAACTTCTCTAAATGTAATCTCATGACCTATCTATCTATCTATCTATCGCTATCTTCCTCATCTAGTCTCCTACTCCTTGGTGAATCATACAATTGATCGGATAGAAGCATCTAATGACCTTGGAGTTATTTTTGATCACAAACTAAGTTTTAAGAGCCACATTACTGTTATGGTAAATAAAGCGAAAGGTGTCTCTATGTATCCTTAGTTCGACCAATCTTAGAGCATTGTTCCTGTGTATAGAGCCCGCAGTACAAGGTACAGTAAGATATAATCGAATCTGTTCAGAAGCAATTTCTTATCTTTGCCCTTCGGAATTTAAATTCGGATTCTGATAGATTCTTGCCAAAATACCGATATAGGCTTAAATTAATTCACCTTCCGTCCCTACATCATCGACGAGTTTGTAGTGGGGTAATCTTCGTCCACAAGTTCCTACTTGGTCTTATCGAATCTCAAATTTTATTAGGTAGTGTTGATATTGTTGTCCCTTCAAGATTTACTCGTTCTTTCCGTCCTTTACGTTTGCCTATATATAGATCAAATTATGCTCAGCACGACCCATTTAGAGTTTTATGTAATAATTATTATGCTGTGAACTATATCTTGTGGGATCAATCCCTCGATGCTATTACAAATAATATTTACTTGTTCCTAGAGTCGTCTGAATTGTAATATTGTTTATGTTAACTGTTTAAAAACCATTTTGTTTAGACTTTAAGTACTATGCTAACAGATATTTGTTCAGCTAAACGAATAAATAAACAGATAGCTTTTAAGTCATAGCTATTTTATGCCATATAAATGAAGATTTTAGCTATTGTTCTTCTCATATCTATCCATAGAACGTTCATTTTTCACTGATACAAGTGCAATGTTGGCATGTCAATGGAATGGTGCAGAAAACTGGTGTAAATAGGCTATTATATGGGCCGAAAAATGATGGTCGAAGCTTAATTTATGTTTCATACTTCGTTCTCTTTACAGTTAACAAGTCTCATACATTATATTCAGTTTCAACCTTTTTTTCTCTTTAAAGTTTTTCACGTCTCTTTCTGCACTTTCTTGCATTCACATATCGTTCAATTGTCTTCTAGTAGTTCCTTGACGTCATCCAGTTTCCTTCTCAGATTTAACCATGTCAAAATTGTAAAGAGACTATATTGTACGAGCAGGAGTATTGTTTATTTTGAGCTCGAAAACAATAAACTGGATTTTCTTGACACTTTTTGTCTAATGTCGGAATGATAATTTTCCCTTTTTTTTTTGTTCTTATAGTGCCAACCGAGAATGTATGTAACAGGCAGAAAGAGGCATCTCCGACCCCATAAAGTATATATATTCTTGATCAGCATCACCAGCCTAGTCGATTTAGCCATGTCCGTCTGTCCGTCTGTCCGTCTGTCCGTCTGTCCGTCTGTCCATCTGTCTGTCCGTGTGAAACAACAGATCTCAGAGACTATAAGAGCTAGAGTTACCACATTTGGTGACAACATTGGAATTTGTTGCACGCAGATCAAGTTTGTTTTAAAATTTGGCCACGCCCACTTCCGCTATACTCGTTTTTTCGGGTTAAAGTTAATAGATACAAAAAATGAACAAGTAAGAAAGCTACAGTCGACTGTGCTCGACTGTGAGATACCCGGTACCCGGAAGTGGGCGTGGCCAAATTTTAAAACATTGAAACATTTATCAGGCGTATAAATACCTAGGTATCACCCTTGACAGAAAGCTTACCTTCAGCAGGCACATCACGCCTATACAGCACTGCTGTATAGGGCCAAGGCTGCTCGGATGTCATGGCTTCTTGCACCACGCAACAAGCTATCCTTTGGCTGGAAGGTCATGATCTACAAGGCCATACTAGCCCCCAGTCTCTTCTACGGCCTTCAAGTTTATTAAATTGCTGCGAAAAGTAACCTTAACAAGATCCGAATTTTACAGGCAAAAACTTTAAGAAGGATCTCTGGATCTCCTTGGTATATGCGAACCAGTGACATAGAACGCCACCTCAAGGTGCCCAAACTCGGCGATAAGCTGCAGACCATTTCAAAGAAATACATGGAAAGACTAGATGCTAGAAGACAGCCTAGCCAGGAAACTCGGAACTGCTGCTTTTAATAATGCTGATCCTCGGACAAGAGTCAAAAGAAGACTAAAGTGACACCATCCTCAGGACCTGCCGGACCGGGTTTTGACTTAATATTATTAACAAAAACAATACTATTTCTCCGTAAAATGTCTAGGTTAAATTATTAGTCTTAAGTAACACTGAAGACCCAATGGAATCGAATTTATTGTAGACTGATTATATACCGATGTTGGTATACCCTTGTCTGCAATTTGATCATTGAAAATTGAAAAATTTTAGTAATGTGGAAAAAAAATCGAATTTTGTCAATTTTACAATTTACATGTAGAATTTCAAATTTTCATATAAATCGACCGATCGCTTCTATGACAGCTATATAATAAAATTGTCTGATAAAAAAAAAAAAAAAAAACGTAACCGTAAAAAACTGCTATATCTCAAAACAGAGAAGTTACATTTTTTTTTACATTAATTTCGCCATCATTCCTATGACAGCTATAGGATATAGTAGTCCGATTTCGGCCGTTCCAAAATACATATATACTGCGTGCTAAATAAATAAGACTGTGCTGAAAATTTAAGCTCGATAGCTCAAAAACTGAGAGACTAGTTTGCGTAGAAACCGACAGACGGACATGGCTAGATCGACTCGGCTGATGATGCTGATCAAGAATATATATACTTTATGGGGTCGGAGATGCATCCTTCACTGCGTTGCAAATATCTGGGCAAAATTATAATACCCTCTGCAAGGGTATTAAAATGTACATATATTATTATATATAAAAAAAAAAAAAAGTATAAAAGTATTCTTGATCAGAGTCCGTCTGTCCGTCTTTCTGTCTGTGTGAAACAACAGATCGCAGAGACTATAAGACCTAGAGTTACCAAATTTGGTGACACCATTGGAATCTGTTGCACGCAGATCAGGTTTGTTTTAAAATTTGGCCACGACCACTTCCGCCTCCGAAAATCATAAAAAACGGTATTTGAGCTATAGCTCATCGTAAATTTCGGCTTAAAGTAAATAAATAAAATAAATAACTAGGCCTTCGCGGACGTGTTTTGAATATTTAAGTAAAATCGGATGATAATCGTTGAAGTTATTATACAATAAAGTTCTATGTTGAGAGGGCCCTTATATGGAGTGAACGGCCAAAATACTGCATAAGGGCGAAAAAAGGGTTGCGTGCTTTCGGGCACAGTTTTAATTCGTTATGCAGCAGTGTACAGCTGCAGAATTTCTCATTTTTGGGTGTTGCTCAACATGTTCTTAGCATCATTTGACTTTTTTGAATGTTACTCATGTGTTTATCAACATTTGTCTTCATTTGTCAACATTTCACCGACAATGATTTGGGTACCGGGTATCTCACAGTCGGTCACCATCGACTGTAGCTTTCCTACTTCTTTAAGTTGAATGTGCGATAATCGTTTTATCTTACCTCGATAAGAGGGGGCTTTGTTTGAAATCTACTCTCCCCCATATACTCCCTCCCAATGATCTTTGAACTGCCCGTCAACCCGTTGTAATTATCTTGTAATTATCAGTCGAACTTCTCTAGAAATGTTGTATTTTCCCCTTCAAGAAATAATAACAATTTCAAGGAATTTAAATTTCAAGGATTTAAAAAATCAGCTTTAATGCTATTGAAAATTTTGTTTACTTTTCTTATAACCAGAGTTCTCATCTTACAGTGTAAATTATGCTATAATCTCAAATATTTATAATATTTTTGAAGTGAATTTCGTTTTTTTGATATTCTAATAATTTATATTGTGAAGATAAATTATTTATTCCAGCCTATTATTATAGATATATCACATTTTATATTTCTAAAAAGATATTCCAAGTTGCGGTTTGAATTTTAGAAGGTGGTTTTTATGTCTGCAAATGTAGCTGCAAATAGTTTATAATTGAAAAACAGAAGGAGAAAAAAAACAAGTAAGAAAGCTACAGTCGACTGTGCTCGACTGTGAGATACCCGGTACCTAAACGTTTGCACTTCACACTAAAAGGCAATTTAAAATTGTACATACATTATAATAGTCTACTTCGATACTTCTTAAAATAAATTGCCTCTCGAATTAGCTCCCGACCTAAACAATATAATGTCATACTTAAATATGAATGATACATTTTATAGGAACACATAGAAACCGGCTCGATCGGCGTCAAAAAATGAATTATGTCATTTCTTGCTATATTCTTCTGCAGTGGCGCCATTATATCGCGCGGCCAAGGCTCGAATGCGCCACCTGTCGGCTACAGATTGCAACAGCAGTGCCTTAGGGCGGTGTGTTAAAATTCAAACCTTATTGCTAATATCTCCCATGTTTATCATCCGATTTTACTGAAATTTTCCGGAAACATCCATTTTATTTTATTTATTTATTTTATCTATTAACTTTAACCCGAAAATAACGAGTATAGCTTAATAACGTTTTTTATGATTTATGAGGCCGCAAGTGGGCATGGCCAAATTTTAAAACAAACTTGATCTGCGTGCAACCGAATCCAATGTTGTCACCAAATTTGGTAACTCTAGCTCTTATAGTCTTTGATATCTGTTGTTTCACACGGACAGACAGACGGACAGACGGACATGGCTAAATCGACTCGACTGGTGACGCTGATCAAGAATATATATACTTTATAGGGTCGGAGATTTCTCCTTCTGCCTGTTACATACATTCTCGGTTGGCAGTAACTTATAATACCCTTGTACCCTATGGGTACCGGGTATAAATAGAATAAGAATAAATTAAAATGGACGAAAAAAATGATTTACAGGCTGCGTTGAGTTCATTGATCATTTCAATACCACAATTGACGCACTTCCTTTGGGCCAATCAAGTGCAGTGCAACAAAATAATATAAAATATACATGAGTACAAGAAAGCAACTTTACAAAAATATAATACAAGATATTTGATATTTGGGAAGAGATATATGGGATGGGATACAAAAAAAAAAATGAGAACAATATTAAAATTATGCGGGAAGCTAGAAGACAATCATACGAAAATATAAAACATGCCTTGGGATTTTCGGAAACAAATATTTAGGATATATACGTGGGCTTTCTTTTTATGATCATCGCTAGAGCGTCACCGCCATACGAGTTTTGAATGAGTGGGTGCTTTGGGTGGCTATGGTTATGGCTATTTCACACAATCTAGCAGAAAGCTTTCCCATTACCGATCACTCGATCACTCGGAGCTTTCTCATTCCATCCCATCGCATCCCACACAGACAGGCAAAACGGAGATTCACGGATGGGGCCAACCTACGCCGTAAAGGAATGCGCCGTGCTTTTGGGGCCGAAACGGAATGGCAATATTCTGAAACGAGGGAAATTGGTGAGGCGAATTTTCTTGGGGTTTGCAGTTTGAAAAAATTCTTCGTTGAGGATAGATCGCTATTTTTTAGGAGTAAATTTAAATTGTAAGCGAACCTGATGTATACCTAATAATAAATACCAATGGAAAAGAAAGAAATAAAAAAGGATTTATAAGCGAAATAAAATCAAATTAAATACAATTAAATAAATAGTGCTTAAATCGTAAAGACATCGTGAAGAAAAAACATTTACCTGGTGACCAATTATTGAAATTATGTGGCTGAATTATGAATAAATCGAAATTCCAAAAGCGAAAGACATTGATTTATATAAGTGGATCATACGGAACGACATTTGATACCGAAGTGTTTGGAGCGCGAAGTGAAACTTTTACAAAAGCAAACAAGAATTAACTAGTATTACCCTAAATTGAATTAGAAATTATACATAATTTAAAGCATTTCGAATGTTTAACATTTTGAACAGCTCGTTTTTAAGGATTCTATGCACAGTTATTTAAGACTGAAGTAAATTCCGATGAAAGCCAGCATAACAGAACGAATTCAACTCAAGGACATTTAAAAATAAAAGCAAATTTAGCTGCAGCTCGCACACAGATATAGATAAAAAATATATACATATATACAGCGATCTAGAATATATACGGTTTTGCCAGCTCTCATGCACAGAAGTGTGAATATTCTATCCAACAAAAAATATTTTTGTATTTGAGCAAACCAGAAGCAGCCGCCCCAAGAAAAAAACAACAGAAACCGAAGAAAAATAAATTTATTTTTAGTGAGATTGATCTTGCGGTGGCTGCTGATGTCCGATCGTGCTATTATATTAGATATATGTATATATTTTATAAACTTTGCACTGCTCTAAAGTGGCACACAGCCTGTTTATTTTCGAACCGAGAGACTTTCAACGCTCAAGCGAAAAAACCAAACTGAAAAAACATCGCATCAATCGAGAGAAAAAACGATTAGAAGTCGTGTGTGTTGCCTAGCCTTTTCTCGGGAAATAAATAAAATTGGAGTACTCGTACATTGAAAAATTGCTAAAAGACGACTTTATTCCCCAAACTCTATTGCAGCGAACGAGTTCAACGATTATTTCGTGAACAGAACAAAACAAATCGATCAAAATGTTCAAGAGCCATTTGGAAATGATTGGGCGCAATGAGAGCCCCAGCAAGAAGGCGAAATTCTGGCAGTCCTACATCAGGTCCCTGAAGGGTAAGTAATAAGCAAATAAGCGGAAAAGCCTTGGGCCATACTCTTAAAACAATTTTGAAATATTCCAAAGTGGGAGGTGATTAGGGACTCTTGAAAATAAAACTTGAGCTACACACAAACGAATGTAAACGGATACGTAGGCACCTAAAGCTTGAGCTGCTGGAAAATAACTTTTAAAAACTAGGTCTACTAAATTCTCCGCCTTTGAAACATTGTGGGATCCTATATAATATTCAAAAGTCGTGCTGGCTTAGGGACACTCGATTACGTTCCGAAGTATATATTATTAAACTTTGAGCAGTGAGCAACATAAATAGCTTGGCGTATATGTATAGTCAGTCTATTTCTTTTGGCAGGTGTCATATCATATGCTTGGGAAAGCTTTTTCGCCAGTCAAAAGTCTGTAGAGAGAAAAATGTAGAATATGTGGTGCCGAGGCTCTAAACAAAGCAACAACTTATAGATAGACACCGCCAAATAGAAATCAACTTAATTTTTCGCCCCGCTGGCATTGAGCCAAATAGTGAAAATAGCCGAAATATTTCAAACGCCTATGGACTAACGCTTGGTTATCCAAACACCTATTTATAGGCTCCGAGGATATCCGCGCCCACGAGGCGCCCAGGGCCTCTCGCCCCTACAGCTCCTACCTGGACTCGCCCACCTACAGGAGCATCTACGACGAGCCCGCCACCGCCAACGAGCGCGTCCAGTCCTCTGGCTACAGATATCTGCCAGTGAGCCGCGACACCTACGGCTACTCGCCACGTGCCATCTACGATCATCACTACAGCCGAACAAGTAAGTCCTGCGATTCTACGCGCAATCCATAGTCTATAGATCCCCGCCTAACTCTCGATGCATTTCTGTAGTCTTGCAAAACAGTTAAATTATAAAGATACTATACTATTAAGTCATGATTAACTTGAAAACATTTTGTAAAGTCCGATTTAATAGTTCCAAGCTCTAAAAGTAACCAGAAAAACTGATCTAGATTATGTGACTTTAAAGTAAATGGATAATTTATAAGTTTGTAGGAATAATAATAATAATATTATTATATAAATACTGTTATTTTCATTATGTTATTATTATATTAATTATTTAAAATTATTAGAATTTAATTAAAAATAAGCATCGGTAATATTTATAGATCTTTTTAACAAAAGTAAGCCGTTAAGTTTATCAAAGCTTATTCAAACAGAAAGAAAGAAATTCCTAAATGGGGAAGGAGCTATGGTTAATAATATACCATATTTGAGTCACACCACTTTAAATAAATCAGTGAGCTTTCATTGAGAGATTTTGAAAAGCTTATTAAATAGAGCTTAATGGCTTAAAAAATTATTTTATAATCGACAAAAGGAAACAGCAAATTAGGACTCCTAGGTGGGATTTGCAAGGTTATAAGAACTTCGGTAGCACCGAACGTAATAAACTCCTTCAGCTTTCTTGCCTCGCTTCGACGCGCCATCAATCAGTTTGTCAGTTCAGCCGAGTCACTTCAATCATTCCGCATCTGCCGATCATTTCAGAATTGCATTTTTGCTAACGCCTGCCACGAAATGCTTTTGACAACACCTTGAATATTTCAGATCCGCCATAATTTTGTGATTTTTCTTTTACGACTTAGTCTTTGTGTGCGCTCCCGCTATGATTTCATAAATTTAAAAATAAAAATGCCAGCGCAAAGAGCCAAAATACTATTACGTCAATGAAAGTTTTGCTTCGACTCGTTTGTGTTGATTTTGGCAAAAGACCTCAAAAATAAAAAAAAACTACATTTTAGACACAATACACACATGTTCACACACACATCTTCTTGGTGTGCTATATATCCGTATATCAGGTACATAAGAGGAATTTTCGACTCAATTTTTGGTGTGTGCTCTGGGATCAAATGACTGTGGCGGCGGCCCTCGATGAACAGAAACCAAAGTTCTCTTTTCCGAATTTTCCGAACTTCCACACACTCACACTCGCACACTGGCGAAAATCAGATCCTCATGCCCCCGTTTCCACCTTCAACCTGGAACCCCGTTTTCCCGATTTATAGTTACCGTCTTGTTACCGTTTTCTGTTGGACTAACCAATTGTTTTTTCTTTCTCTCTCTCTTTCATAAATGTTTCAGAATATACATAAATGTGTGTGTCGTCAAAATAAATACACATAGGTATATATCCGAGCGATATATATATTTTTGATATTTTATGCGCACTCTCTCTATATATATTTATATATATATTTGTTGTTCTCTCTAGGCAAAAAGACAACTTAAATTTAGTGAAAAGGATTGTGTGTAGATTGTAGTTTAATTATCGAAAGATCAGAAGATGATTTATTTGTTAGTCAGTATATACATCTGTATATATATGTATGTGTTTTGTGTGTGAAATAAAATCTTTAAACAATCTGCCGTTGCTCTCTCTGTGGTGTGTTCCATCCATCCATCAGTTCATCAGTTCATCATGCGTGTCATCAAGGGTTTGCTATAAACTCCGTTCGATTTAACACCTAACCCGAACTGTAACTCATCTGGCATTGGGCGTAGTTCATAAACAAATATTGCTCTTTAATACGCTTTACTGATTTCCCGATTCCCTCTCTTCTATTTTCTGCATTCGCTATGATAACATTGCTTTCTGGGATTGCGTACGTATCGAATATTGCGCATACGTCGTGTGAGCCCACGCTTTCAAGATACCACTTTCTGTAAGCAAATTTTGTTGTGTTGTTTTGTTTGCTGAAATGCCTTATGGAAACTTAACGAGCTTAGGGAACAGCCTCCTGGGAGCTTTTAAATTTATTCTATATTTTTGTGGACAGTTCCAGCTAACTATGACGCAGAGAAGGCCTGGAATGATCATCTGAAGCGCATGCAGGAGATCGAGCGCAGGTACACAACCCCTATTGCACCATGAGGAATTTGTTAATTCTCTTAAATATTCCAAATTTAGATACCCATCTCGCTACGGTCTCTACTTGAGGGACAAGCCACTCACACCTAACTCGCTGGTGCCCCTGGAGTACGAGCCAGAGGACAAGCTGCTGGCTGAGCTCAACAAGGGTAAGGATATCAAAGACATTTTCTAAAACCAATACCAGAAATCCAAAAAAAAAACCAACACCAACATCAACAGGAAAGTAAACAACAGCAACAACACAACAACATCAACAACGAAAATTAATTAAATTAATTTACAAAATGTAAGCACGAACATAAAAATAGCAAAATCAAAATCTGAATCAAACATCCAAAGACGAACTCAACGAAATTTTTTTTCAAATTCAGCCAACACATAATTTTTGCAGACTTTTCTCAATTTTGTTACGATTTAATCTTTCTGTCTAAACTCTTATCGTTTAAACCCTATATTTTGCAGCTATAAAAGTTTGAAGCGCTGAGCGATAACGAAAAACTCAACTACTTTTGTTGGCTTAGCTCGTAGTAAGACTCTTGTAAAATCTGTTAAACTTAAACAAAATATAGGGAAAACCGAAAATTAATTGTAATCAACATCTTCTGTCTGTAAAAAGAAATACCCGAAACCCGAAGCAATAGTCAAATCGAGTGAAAATTTCGTTAAATGTTTCATTGTATAATATATATATATAAATATACAAATGCTTTATTTTATTTTTTAATTATTAACTTATACAAAATCAACATCAACAAGAACAACAAAAGTAATAAAACCAACAACAAAACATTTATAAAAACAAAGAACTCTAATTTTAATTGTAGCCATTAATTATATTTAAAGTCGAATAAACACATGTTTAACGAGCCCCATCCATTCACTCATTCCTAAACATAAAAACCCATTCAACCCCAATTATCTTAAGCCTCTCTTCTAACAGCTGCTGTACCAAAGAGCATAGTTTCTGCTGCTAAATCAACTACTTGAGCTCACTGTAGCCCACTGGCAGCTATACCCGAACAAATGACACTTCAGTTAATTTAAAGAAACCAACCTCTAAATTAATAATAAAAAACTATTTTAATGCCAATCCAGACAACGTGTGTTTTGAAACTCTTTTTCACAAAGGAACAAATTGTTTTGGTCTTTAATTTTCTAACCCATCACTCGCCTATCGAAATTAATATGTCAATGTCGTCTACCTTGTCCACTTTGCTGTTGTACTTCGTCCAAGTCCCTCGTTTCACTACTAAAATCAAAGCATAGAAATTCACATTACACTGTGCGGTGCCTGTAAATAAACTGCCAAAAATACTCAAAAAATACTATTAAAACCTAAAAATGTATACAATACAAACTCAAATGAAATATTTAACGAACTCTCCAATTGAAAATTTATGTTTCATGATCTCTGGCAGACACTTGTATAATTCCCACGTGGAATCCCAATTTTAATTCCCATTATTGTATCTGTGTTTCGTGCCCACAGTTTTGTGTAATTGTATACTATGTATTTGTTTAGTATGTTGTTCGCTTTCAATTGTAAGCATTTTAAACATCGTTGGTTTGGTGATGATTTTCCTTCTGGTAAGTACATGACTCCCAGGTTTCTGCCCGCAAAAAAAAACAAAAATCAAGCAAAAAGCAAAGGAATTTAATTTAATTCTTATCCTTAACAAGATAAATTATGTTATACCAGATGTTCTAAAGAATTTTGAAATTGTTTTAAATATATTTAGGTATTTACGAACACGAGACCGCCCTTATATGGCGTAATATGTTATTATGAAATGTTTTTTCCATTTTTATATGTATATATACTTCATCTGCCAGAATCCATGCAACACTAAATGTCCTTGTCTTTCTGATTCTTATACCCCTGCAAGTTATTAAAATTTAAGCCCGAAGTTTACAACACAGTGATTGGGTCTTTTCCGACCCTATAATGTAAATATTTTATCGATCAGCGTCACCAGATCTAGCCAAATTGCTTTATCAATGACCTTGTTCTTTTTAGCCTAGGAAAGCAGCATTTTTAATGACCTGATAGTGATAGGTCTGTGATAGCACATCCTGTAGACTCCTGCTTACTATGACATCACTTTCTGATTTCAGCTCGTCGTTCGGCCTCGCCGTTCCGTCCCGCCCGCAGCACCCGTGCCGGCAGCGAGCCGTACGTGCCACCGCCGGCGTACTGGAACCGCGAGGGCAGCGTGCCCCGCGGCGGACCCTCGGTCTTTGACCGCGCCACCAGCTTGGCCCCGTTCACGCGGCCGAGCTTCCGCGCCAGCTCGCTGGAGCCGCTGGATGAGCTCTTTGAAAGTAAGTTGCCCGCGATCGCCGAGGCCGATTCGGCGGCAGGCTCTGCGCCCGGTCGGTCACTCGGTATTTTCGAGCGCGCCGGCTCGCCAAGTCCCACTCCCGTCAAAGCCGGTCGCTGGGGACCCCGTTCCACTGAAGTCGCCTACGATGCTGAGGGTAAAAATCAAAAATTTACTCCATTCTTGCCTACCTAAAAACCTATAAAAAAAAAATCCGAATTGGTCCCGATACAAGAAGAGACGAAATTTGCGTGTTACTGTTGAATTCGATGTTATTTTTTGTCGGCTTCTTTGATGACGGGTTGGCTGGCGATGATGATGATAACGAGCGGCGAACGCGTTGAAAAATTGCTGCCATATTTTTCGCGACGCGTTCGAGTTGCCACCGCCACTGCCACCTCCAGTCTCACCCCGCCACATGTGGCCATATAATTTGTCAAAATTATTTCCACTCTTTGGCTTCGCCAGCACGAGTATTTGTCGTGTTTTGAGTTTGAGTTTGCCAGCAGCATCAGAAAAAATTAGTACAGTGTTGCCCAAAGTGTAAGCGCCGCGCTTTTAGTCCTGGAATGCAAAACGATTTTCTGAAGGATATTGTCCGTATGCAGCCAATCCAAGTGAAAAATTAGCCCTTTGTAGCTACAAAAACATTTTGAGTTGTGAAATGTGAAAATTTAAATTTACTTGGAAAATATCACCAAGATAATAGTTTTTGATAACAATAAAAATTAGGGTTAAAAAATGTAAAATTTAAATAAACCTATTTAACGCTTCAATAAATCGGTTTGCATTCAGTATTAAATAAATAAACCAGAACTCCACCGTCATATACCACTGGTTCGCCTTTCGATTTGCTCACTGTTGCGCCTCTGCATCTTCTTCCCACATGTCACCCTCTTTCTATCAATCTATTTTCCCGACTTTCGCATTTCCTTATCATTTTACCCAACCATTTCCCCCCGCCATATGTCCTTTTGGTATTTTTTCCACAACGAAACCCCAACATACGCATGGAAAATATCAAATTATTGTTGATTGTTAAAGAGTTGTTTTTTTTTATTTGATTTACTTTTATTTTAGTCTAAAAACATAGCAAAACAAAAAATATTTTTCTTTCTGCTCTTCTTGTATACATTGCAACAACAATACAAACAAATCCAATTGAAATCCCGACAACTTCTGATTGTGTATACACAACAAACCAACCAACCACCTACACCGCCCGACCAACCTAAAACCATCTCTGCCGACTCTAAATGCTACTGAAAATGCCACCAACAAAAACAGGACTCCCGATCTTCCATCCCCGCAACCGGTTCAGGGACCTGCTGAGCCCCAGCCCCAACTTGCCGATCTCCTCGATCGTGCGCGATCCCTTCTGGTGGGACGTGGACGACCTGGTGCCCTTCCGCGCCACCTCAGTGCCCCGTGCCTCGAGCCCCGTGGCCCGCGACTCCTACTTGTCGCCGGTGAAGAACCGCTACCTATGGTCCAAGCACCCAGCCAGGCCCCTGACACGTAAGTCCTATATATCCTTTATTCAATACATGTAATATACGTACAGGGGTGACACCGAAATAGTTGTTTGCTTGGAATCTCTTTAAAATGTGCTCAAAAGTATGCAATACGCGGACGTAATGTTTCACAGCATACTTTAAAACAGCCATTGCCGAGATTTTAAGTCTTTACTCCCTTGACACATCTTACCAATTTTGGAATAAAAATATTATTAAAATTATTGGGAGCTCAATTGGCGAATTGGTAAGATCTCGCCTGTATATTTTGTAAATATTTTCGAATTGGAACACACTCCCTTAGAAATCACTTAGAAATGTCCACAAAAGCATGAGAGAAATTAACTTACATCAGATCAAAGAAGTATGCCTAGGCCAACTATGGTTTTTCGCAAAACTATGAGTACAAAGTTACGAAAATCGAGATATTTAGTTGAATAAAGCTAAATAAAGTTTTTAGTCTGTGAAAACCCAAATAAAAATCGTCTTCTTATAAGTTTCTAAATAAAATCATTATGTTAATGTTTTTACATTTGGCGACCTATATTTGCTATTGAAGGTGAAACTAACTCGAGGCCTAACCGGCTTAATTTCTCATAAATTAAGACTTGATTTCGAGATATTCGTAAAGCAAAGTTCACTGATGATGATCGAAGTGGTATCGATCGAAACATGTCTGGAAAACCCGCTGTACAATAAGATCTGTGTGTGATCTTAGATAATAATCGAGTCTTGATTTACGTATGAGAAATTAAGCCGGTAGACATCGTGTTAGCTTCACCCTCAATAAAATCATTATGGGTATCAGCATTTAAATTTCTTTCATGTTTTTTTTCAAATTATATTATTTTTATTTCATTTTCAAATAATATTTAACATAATTATTTCTATTTTATTTGCACCTTAATTTTCATAAACAGCTGAAGAAGAGGATATATATTAAAAAAATATAGATTCAAAATCAAAAAAAAAAAAACAACAAAAAAATCGTTTAGCTCTAATAACAAAGCGACGCTATATCAATCATATAGCAATTCTGTAATTTTTTTGTACTTAATTTTACATAAATTACATGTAACGAACTATAAAAAAAAAATTGGTAAGAAACAAATCATTAAAAAAGCATGTAAAACGAGAAATTTGTTCTTAGTACAAACTACACAAATGACTTGTAGTGTTCACCCTAAAATCCCCTGCGAATGTGGACCTGTAGTATGCCTTATTATTGGATCATCCCAAATATGTAGAGTTGATAACACATAATAGATATATAATATTTATGATGACAATATTTAAGTTTTATAGTTATGGCAATAGATAAAATTTTTAAATGATTACCTTTTCGATGCATTACAACATCCTTTGTTTCGACTTTGCAGATTTTTTTTTTTATATTCTCTGCAAATACAAAAAAAAAACTTTTATTTATATACTATAATATAAAACATATATAGCAAACAAAATTTATATACATAAATTGCCCAAACTACAGAACTTCATTAAGACTTTCTAAGTTGTATTTAACATTTGTAGCAAACATTTGAGATAAATTTTGCACGCCATGTATTTTGTATTATTATTATATGTATATTTAGCAATCCTTTGGATATTGTGTATTAATAAATGTATTTTTTTCGGCCTACAGCTCACCGCTCAATTTTGTAAACGAACGAAACAACGAAATACAAAACATCAAGAACACCCTGAACATCAATCACAACGAATGCATCACAAGGGGCCCCAAAACAACGCCAACAAGTTTTGGAATACTGGAAATCAGCTAACAGTAGCAAAAGGAGTAGATCCTTTTACACAGTCTCAACATCCGCCAAAAACGTTTGAATTTTTTCAAAACTGATCGAACCCCTCTCGCCGAGGGGTCTCTGAAATCTTTTTGCCAAGAAGTGCGTACTTCCCGTTAAAAATATAACCGAACCGAAGTCAAACTCTCTATTTTTATTTTCTGAATTTCTAAGATCATGTCTTATATGTTAAGTGCAAGAATATGAAAAAAAATCGATTTACATTTATTATAATACAAATATTAAAATCAACTTATGAAGTCCCATTAGAGCCACGACCATCGCAAGGTTAATGGGCATCATAAATTGTTCCTTTTTTGTATATTTTAGATGCTAAATATTTATTTATACAACTTCATGTATTTGTAAAACAATATTGTCTCTGTTGCGGATCACGATAACAATTTGAAAACTGTTTAAGAGATATGTATATCATGTATATCTGCCACAACACATCGAACATTCGGCTTATCCTTACATATACTCAACATTTTTAATTTGTAATAAAACTAAAAAAAAAAGCAACAAAATTATGAATAATAAAAAAAAAACTTCTAAAAACCTACATTTTGCAGCTTGGTTTTAATTAGGATCATCCAAAAAGTTTATTTAAAAAACGATTTTCACTCCATTCAAAACTCAGGGATAAGATATTCACTTATTTTCAAAAACCAATTGCTCAAAACATAACTATTACACTGAGCACTTGATAGCAATAGCTTTAAGAGGATATTTTAAATATTCGAACCACCTTACAGGAATAATCTTGTTTATATATGTATGTAAGTAGATTAAATGAAATACATTCTTAGTTAAATTGGAATTACGTTTGCTTCCCTTTTACTGTCATTGTTTGTAGGTATCCTTGAACCCTGAAAAATGAGGCCACCTTGTCGCGACACAACTCAACTTCCATTGAAGTTGAAGTCCATCTATGACCCCGCTGTTCCTGAGCGCTTTTCTTGCATTTCCCCCTTTGTCTATCGGTCTGGGCCATTTATCTTTACATTTACTGCCTCATTGCTCCATTTTTTGTGTTATTTTGACGTTTTTGGCGTTTAGCACGCAATTGTTTCGCACTTCTGGCTCGCTCATATTCTCCGCCTGCCATTTGTCTATGCCATGGGATGGGGTATATATAGGGGGGATGAGGAAAAGTCAGGGCTGGAGAGGGAGAATTTGTTGCTGGCAGGAGCCTGTCCAAGTCCTTGGCGAATGAAACACGCTTCATTGTATTTGCTCTTCAATCGCCTTAATTTTTTCTGCTCCTTTATTGTTACTGGTCATTTGTGACTTCTTTTCGGGCTACGTATAGATGTGTTTTTTCTTCTTTTCACTTAATTATTGATTCCAACGAATTTTCTATTTGCCAAAGGTCAATGCAATGTCAGAACCAGTCCCCGGGTGATCTCAACTGCCATGTTTCAATAGCATTTCAATTGCTTTTTAACTGCGCTCCCCCGAGTAAACGAGGGTGTGTGTTTGGGGGCAATTGGAAAATGTTTGCCCAGTCACGTGCAGACTTTGCAATTTTTCGGTGAGTCTAAGCCCGTTTAATTAAAATTTTTATTAATTCTCATGACAGAATATGCATTACATGTATAATCAGACCCGAAACCCTCGCCAAATACTTATAGCTCACTTTCCGCTCAGTCATGGAAATGGATTTGCTGAAATAAGATGAGATTAATGTTTCCCCAGAGCTATTGTTCGTATTACTCAATGAGTTGAGTGGGGGAGTGGGATTAATGGAGATGTATGTTCGGGAATACTTGACGTGTGAAACTAGACCGTGATTCACATTAAGACCTATCCTTCATCCTGTCAAGTTTAATTGACTTATTGAAGGCAAACAGGAAGATGGGAAATGAGCTTGGGCTGATATGGAAAGAACTAGGGATGATTGAGATGTAAATAATTGTTAAATGACATTGTGTTTAATAAATAAAGAAATGTGTCATTTTATGTATGTGTTTCAATTCAAAAACTCTTAATATACTAACATTTTAGGTTTTGTATGCAACTAGCACAAAAACAATAGTTGATTAGTATTTTAAAGCATTTAGCGACTCGAGGCGTAGCCAGAATTGACTTAAGGAAATAAATCAAATCTCTCCTTTATGTCGAGCATTAGCCTTAACAGAGTTGTCATCAAGGAAGAAGAATTAAAGGAAATAAAGCATTCCAAGGAATTGTACGTGCTCTAAAAATTAAAAGTAAAGGTTTTTAACAATAAAGTTTTTAACAAAGTATGTAGCATTTCTGCAACATCTGCATTTGACTTGGAAGCACAAACATGTCCCTAGCAACATTCTTCTTTTTTGGGTGTTACTCAATATGTAGTAACATTTGTCAAATTTTTTCATAATTTTGAGCATATTTAGACTAAGTATATTAATTAAATTTTTGTTAAACCCACTTTTTTTGAACCAGTGTTCACGATATTTCATGATTAAACATTAAAGTTAAGGTCATTCTCAAGGGTAAGATTTTTGCAGCTAACCTTTATATCAGAACAACAAGCAAGTATATAGATAAAATGGGTCAAAAAAATGGCCAGCATCATCACCACTTGACATTTTTTCAAACTTGTTCTTGTTTATCTTGAATTTATACAAAAATTCTTAAATTTGACCCATACATTTTTTAGAAAAAAGAAAAATTGATTTTATGTCACGTTTTAAGACCGTCAGGCATAACCCCATAAAAAACATTCTTTAATCTGACATCTTTAAGTTGTCAGCCCAATTTCCGACTGCTGGAGAAGCGTGTTTAAAGTGCAGAAAAAAAAAACGAACAGAACCCGAATTGCGGTTGCTGTTATCTGTCAAAATGTGTGAGTTCGCCTCGTCTGGTTGTCATCTGCGGTTCCTACAGCGCCTGTTGCTGACATCCTTGTTTTTTCGTTAAGTTTTCGTTTCTGGGAAGCCCAAACTGGAGATTTATGTCTTGCGGAACTTTTTTCCGGCTATCGCTGGCCATCAAATGCACGTGCCTGAGAGTTGGCCATAACTGACAGTTCCTGTGCTAATTGGTCAGGGTCCTTGCCTCTCATACGTTGTTCGTGTGGCTTGGATTTGGGCACTTGACATGCCAGTCACAAATACACATGCGAAGCGGAGTGTAAAAAACATTGCCCACTTTTAGGCCTGCATTTTCCATTGTATTTTAAAAAGGGTTTGCTTGTTCGAAACGACGAGTTTAAGCCGCACGTATGTAAGTCAAGCGTTGAGTTTTGTCTGCTCGACTGCCGCTTTGGGTCAGGCAAATTAATTACTACAGAATTTAATTTATCCAAGCAGAAGTCAGTTGGTTTCGGTCAGAGATGAATGAAAGTGAAAATGTTTCAATTGATGGCCTCCCGCTGTCTCGATGGTTGTTGCGTTGAACGGAATCCACCCCAAGACCATTAGCCAGACATTAGAATGCCTCAGGCGATGGGAGGGAAGGTGCTTGAACTGTTGTATTATGGATTTTCCCCTCTTTGCCAGACAGTGATGGTGCAACTTTAATTATTTGTGATTATTATGAGGAGGGAATCCTTGTGGGAAGAGATTACATGGTTTAACTCCTTGATTAAAGGTCAAGTTAAAGTTAAATGAGTAATCATTTTGGTTAAGCTTATTCATCATAAGAGAAATTGTGCTGAAAACTGGAATTAAGGCGGTAAAAATATACTGACAAGAATCATCACCAAGCAATGTTACTTACTTATTGCAACCCCTCTTTCACTTTCCATTACTCCCCTTTAATATAGCTCATACGCCATGAAGCTCTCTTACTCACAGCATTGCTCATACACCATGTTGCCGGCTGTCGCATTTGTGAATGAAACAGCTGGTTGGTTAACAAATAACTACCCACACAACGAGCTTAGGTGAAGTTTGAGATATAACTAAAAAACTTTTTGAGGGACACGGGCGGAATAAGTAGGAGCTGAGAAGGCAGCTTACAATATAAGGGAAACAGCGAAAAACAACTTCGCCATTAGTCCGGACATAGCACCTGAGAACCTTTCCGCTGAGCGGCGAAACAATGGCGTAAGTCGAAATCAAGGGAAAAAATACGCGGGTAAGTAGCTAAAGTTAGGTAAAACTCGTTCGTACTTATCTGCCAGGCTAAGGGTCCGCTCTGCGTTTTTACAGAAAGTTACATAAAATCAGAGGAGCTCTTTAGATTATTAGACGCAGCTTCGCTAGATTTTAAGTAGGGTTTTAACGAAATATCGTCTAAAAACTAATATATTTAATTTAATAAATTTCTGTACTTTATCTGTAAAATTTCCTGTATCATTATAGAAATAAAACAATTTTTTACTGATAGAGTAATCTTTTATTTTGTTGAGAGGGTGCAAAAAGGAAGTTCTTCTTTTCAGCTGTTTGAGAATGCCACTTTGATTGATCAGCCATGAGCTGATTAATATGGCCGGCGGCTACATAGCGCAAAATCGCTGCCTGAGACTCCCTAAGTGATTAGCTGGAAGCATCCATACTCATCTTCGTTTTCCGTTCCGTGAGCTGCGTAACTTTAGCCCTGCGCCGCTCTCAGGTCATTTATCAAAAATATTATATCGAATAATTAGCGATGCTTTCGGTGCCATTTGTCAGTTGCCGCAGCCAAATCTGCATGAAACGAAGGTCGATCCCTTAAGTTAAGTTTGAGGCCTGCCACAGAAATGCCCAGGGATGCGGAAGTGATTGCTTTCCGTGTCCCCGAAAATGCCAAATGGTCAGCCACCCTTCACTCTCTTGTAAATTAAGAAGAGTTTTTGCCGACGCGTGTGGGAACTGTGAGAATTCTTAATTTTTCCTCGTAGTTATTACGTTTTAATGGGAATTGCATTTCAGTGTTTGTCAGCTCGTTAAATATTTATCTTACACGTCGATGGAGACAAGCATAAGTGGTACTTCGGTTTGTACTGAAGCCATTAAAAGAGTGGGATGCCCAATTGACTAACCAATTAATACGAACACTTAAAAGTAAAGTAACTTAAGCATTGTACAGTTTTGTAAGGTTTAGCTTAGGAATAAATATATTCGAGCGCCTTATGATATTATGATACTGAATTGTTGCTTTCATCCGTTGAAGGCTTTATTACACCGCGGAAAAAGACAACTATATGTTCTGTTTTGTATTAAATGTTTTTGGTAACAGGGCATGGTCACACTAGTTTTTTAAAAATTCCCATCGCTTGTAATGTTACATATGTATATTTCTTGAATCTAATAACTAACTTAAGAATATGTGTTTTTTTCGTTCCTTTTTCTTTGTTCTTGTTTATAAAAGCAATAATGCAGAGTCATAATCCCATAAGGTCATTAAAATAAGATAAGATAAATAATTGTATTTAAGAACAGCTCTTTAAAAGGATTCAAGTATTAAGTTGGGTATCAAAATATAATTTATTGTTATTTTGTTTTAGCCGACGAATGGAAAAATTTGGTGCCCTGTAAAGCCCCTAATTCGCTCACCTCACATTGCAAAAACGTTTTGTGGTTTCATTTAACAATTTTGTCAATTGTTAACCACAATTGAGCCAATTCGTATGCAGACAAACAAAATATCCGTATCGTTGGAAATTTGCAAGTCCTGAAGCTGGCAGAGATTGTGTTGTGAAGTGGCGCTGCATAATCAGGCTGTCAGCAGGGCCTGCGCGATGAATTATTCGCTAAAATATATAAATTTGCATAACAAATACACCAGAAGAGAGCGCACTTAAATTTAAAATTAAATTTTGCCTAAATGGGAAATTTGTTTAAAGATTTCGTCCCTTTCAATGCTGAGTAAACATAATTTAACGGGGTACCCTGGCGATTTCCCTAAGCTTTTCACATGAAAACAAATTCGTAAACGAATATATATGTAAATTTTGTGTGTATATTTGCATATAACTTACGGGACAGAACGAAATGAACAATTCCTCCGGCACCCCAATGTTGACAGTCGAATAGAGTCCATACATATACATACATACATATAGGCTCCTCTTCCGATATGAGTATCTTTCGTTCCCTTCGTTCATAATAAATGCACTACAATTTCCAAGCACCCGAAAACAGGTTACGTTTTTGCCTGCCTTTAGCTTTTAAACAAATTTTCCATTTAGGCAAGCATAAAAATGGAAAATCAATTCGTTTTGCAGCCATCGCAGCATGCAAAAATTGTGCAAAGAGATAACCAGAACGACATACTCGTACTTTGCGGTACGAAGTTTCCTGATTTTGTTTTGTCAACTTTTGTGGCGGGTAAATCAAGTAGGAATGTCATTAAAGTTATGATATATGCGTTTGTCGGTGATTTATTGACCTATGGGCTTGTATTTATATTTACGCTTTTATTAAATTCACTTCACTACTTGAACAATTTTTCTATGGATTTTTAATTAGTTTAATAATATTATATTATAATAAAAATGCGTTTGGTTTCTGATAAAGATAATCACCAGATAAACTTATCGTACAGCAAATCAGCCCTTCTTTTAATTTATCTGAACGTGAAATATTAACATAGTGGTGCTGTTAACTATCGACTATTGCTGTAAAGCATCGAATTGCGTTCTTTGGTTATCGCGACCGCTCAAAACAGCTTTAATCCTCATAATTTTTTCCACTTGAAATAGATTTGACAGGAAGTCGTGTCCCTGACAAAGTTGGCAAAGGTAGAAACCGGCCGAAAGAAACTTTTTCTCCGAAAACAGCTAAATGCTATACAACAAAATTTTTTGTAATACTAAAGGGCCCTAATTATACATAAATGTGAAGTCAGTTTTAATACAACTTACAATAAAAATAAAAAGCCAACCATATTATTTTTTTGGATTGTCTTTTAAAGTTTCATATGTCTTAAATACCATTTTATTCAAACTATTTTAGAAATATATACACTTTTAGTCCTGTAAATTAGTATCGTATACAGAATAGCCTATCGGCAAATATTTTGTAGCTAAATTGATGATGAAATGTATCCTATTTGAATGTAACCCAGCTGTTTTCTCGATAAAATTAATTCTTAAAGACCTGCACAACAATGGGTCCACCTAGCAATCGTCTAGTTTCTTTTAAGAGATCTCTTTCAACACTTGAAGCGGGCCTGGGGCGCTTGTTTGCCCTGATGTTTGCCCAGCACTTTAAGTTGGGAAAAGGACCTTCTTCTCTATGCTCGCCGCAGCCCTTCATAATCTGTCGCCCATCCGGCGGAATGTGGGTCAGCATATGCAGAGGCCTGAACCACCCCGAAACCGTGGGTTATTTATGCTGAACTGAAATTTATTTATTTACTTGTTTGGGTTTCGGCGGCACTCAACACACATTGGCTATTGTACGGCATTGTTATTGTTTGCTCAGATTCAGTTGATTGACAAGGATGTCTGGATGGACCCTCTAAAGTATGTTAATGAACAGTAATCTGGTTGGCTTATGCTAAGTGAAGGCCATTTCGGGGGCGAGATAGCACTCGAAAGTCAGGCGATCAGTTGACAATGGAACAAATCAAACTGGGGTTAACGCATCAATTGCGACTCCGTAAACAAATGCGAGCCTTTCATCTTATTCGGCATGACAACTCACGGACTCCACTTCCAATCCGTATTATTGTCAGTCAGTAACATCAAGTATTATGGCGCAGTCAGTCGTCAGCCAGTCGCATTTTCATTGACTTATTTATGGGCCGTAATAAGAACATGGGAGCCGAGTAATTGATCCCGTGGAGAAATCTAATGTCGCAATGTAAATTGTACTTGGAATTGTTTTCGCTCACAATAAAAATGTAATTTGCACCCTAGCCTTTGTGGGACGAATTTGACTAATTTATGCCTTGATTGATTTCGGGGAAAACCAATAGCAACCTTTTCTAGTAGTTGTAATTCATTTTCCTAGAACCCGCTATCCGCAATATTTTGTATACTTCTTAATTTCCCTAAAGAAAGATATTGTGTTGTCTTGGATATGCTTTTTGTTCTGGATAATTTATACTCACAAAACGTATTTATTAAATCCTTAATAAGTTAATTTAATAATAGGAGTTCGAGCACAACATGCTCGGCCAACATGTTCTACTGTGGATGGGCCCCTTAATGCTTCATTAGGCAAAGTGAACTTTTCTGGCATCGTTATCAAACGATTTTTGCCGCTTCCAACTGTTTCCAGGCGTCTGCGGAAAATGTTTTATTTCAGACAAAAGTCGTCAGAGGATCCCCATCCCCTGCCTTTCCACGTCGCCCTTTCAGCCCTTCAGCCGTTCTCGTAAACTTTTCCGACTTGTTTATTTGCAAACAATTTGCCTATTTGCTTATGGTTTCTGCCTGATTAAACATGCCAAACACAGTCGGCCACATAAGTACGCACACAGGCACGTGAGCCGAACGATAACTTTTGAAACGCTATCAAATGCCTTTCTGGGAGGAAACTTCGCTTCAGCGCGTTCTGCGGTTTTCAGCCATCTCAGCTTTGTGTTATGTTTTTCTATCAATAAGAAAAAGTACAGGAAAAGAGGAAAACAAAATGAAACTGTCACGGTTTTGGCCGACCTTGGAAACCCGGTCACATTTGACTCTATTTGACTTGGCGAAGAAAATACTTTAGTCAGGTTTATTTGCTAAAGCGTGAAAAAAACTGAAGAGGAAATGTTTCTGCGTCTCTTTTTCTTCTTCTCTGAGTCCTGTGAAAAATCCGAAACTCAAATAGTTGAGAAAAGCGAAAACCACACCGCTTGTTTAATCAAATTGAAACCACTTAACAGACGCCAGTGAAACAATTTTAATTAAACTTGAGCGCTAAATTTAAATGACCTCTTGGCTATAATTTAATTTGAAATTCCTTGAATGTTGTCCAATAAAATTCCCAGCCGCTTGTGACAGCCAACTGACGGGGAAGGACCTTAAATATGTGGCCGAAATGGCAACAACAGAATCGCAACACCTGAGGAAAATGCCTAAAAGATTACCTAATTTAAATCCCAATTACATTTATTTTTCTCCGTTTTCCCGCTTTGCCGAAATTGAATTAAAGACGATGCTGCCTCCCCTGCTTGCCTCTTTCTGAATCCAATTAACTTTAAAGAAGCTGCAAAATGTTGTTTCGCCTTTTCACACTAATAAATAATAATAATACTGCAAAGAATATTATAGTAAATATAATAATATTTTATAGATATTCAGAAATAAATGAAAATGTTTCTGAATGAAAATTGACTTAAAATTATGTTTAACTTTTTATTTACGTCATGAGACTCGTGCAAGGACACATTTTCTTAAAAGTTTTTAATAATGGTCATCACTATTTAGTATTTATAGATTATTAAGTTTCGAAAATTTACATTTATGCACAAATATTTTATTAAATTACATTATTTAAGTTCTATATCAAATGTTATTAGTATTTTAAAATCAGAAAAATTAAATGAAAACTTTTACTGAATGATTTTTACTTATAATTACAGCCTAAATCTAAAAGGGATTTATATTCAGGACGATGCTTTTCAAAAATCAATATTAAATAACGGTCAAAAAGTAAATAAAAGCATTTTCTTAATAGTTTTTACTTTGTTTGACTTTCCACTAAAAATGATAAGGAAGATAAAATCTTTGGGCGATGAGTGTCTGCCATTGTATTTTATCAAAAGCCCTCTTTCCAAGCTTGTGGGGTCGACTGCTTTTCACTTAATAAGGAGCATAAAACTATGGGAAAGGTCCCTCAACGCAGCAAATGCATTTGGCTTACCTGTCTCGCCCCATAAATGTGCACTTTCTTATGCCCGGTACCCATAGGGTACAAGGGTATTATCAGGCAGGCTCCGGTTTTCACTTTCACAAGATTCTCTCGATTTCGTTTTCGAAAACGAAAAATTGGTGCTCCCGTTTTCACTTTCACAAGATGTTTTCGTTTTCAAAAACGGGCAAGTTTGTTTTATCGAAATGAAAAGTAAATGCCTTTTTCTACATCAAATCGGTTCTTAATTGCAAAAGGAAAAAATAGTTGACTCCTTGGTCTATTGATATTCATTTCACACCACAAGTAGATCAATCTAATTCGTATTTACTTTTTAAATAATTATTTTCTGACCCCACCTCGAATTTGGGAACAAACTATTTGCCGTCGGCAACATCTTTCGTTTTGGTTGCCAGTGCTGCCGTACTGTTGATGGAACAAAACAATCTGGTCGAAATGATTCTAAATTTAAAAGGTGGTCATTAATAATGTTCAAGGAGGATGAAATAAGGTTTTAATAAAAAAACCTGTTTATTTTAATGTTTAAATAGAATTTTTACCAATAAAAAAAGGTATAAAAGACATATCATCAAAGGGTGGCAGCCCTCTTGGACCGATAAATAAACAATTTCTGCCTTTATTTGGCTTTAAAACAAACAATTAAAAAGAGTAAAGGCATTTAAGCATTCCTTATACTTCTCAAAACATCCAAGTCATCTGTTTGAGCAATAAAAACGATTCAATATTTCGATAACAAAACGATGACAAAAAGTTTGTGAAAACCGGAGCACCTAAAAACGAAAACGTAAATTTTTGGTCTAAAACGAAAACGAAAACTAAAAGTGAAAACCGTAGCACGCCTGTTTATTCACACTTTGTATCTATTAACTTTAACCCGAAAAAACGAGTATAGCTTATTTTACGTTTTTTATGATTTTTGAGGGCGGAAGTGGGCGTGGTCAAATTTTAAAACAAACTTGATATGCGTGCAACAAATTCCAATGTTGTCACCAAATTTGGTAACTCTAGCTCTTATAGTCTCTGAGATCTGTTGTTTCACACGGACAGACAGACGGACAGACGGACATGGCTAAATCGACTCGGCTGGTGACGCTGATCAAGAATATATATACTTTATAGGGTCGGAGATTTCTCCTTCTGCCTGTTACATACATTCTCGGTTGGCACTAACTTATAATACCCTTGTACCCTATGGGTACCGGGTATAAAAAGGCATTTACTTTTCCTTTCGACAAAACAAACTTGCCCGTTTTTGAAAACGAAAAAGTCTTGTGAAAGTGAAAACGGGAGCACCGATTTGTCGTTTTCGAAAAGGAAAACGAGAGAATCTTGTGAAAGTGAAAACCGGATCCTGCCTGCTTTTTTTTTCCATGTCCGTGTGTTATTTAATTTCACGCACAATGCTTTGGGTACCAGGTATCTCACAGTCGGTCACACTCGACTATAGCTTTCTCACTTGTTTTTATTACAAATTAAATATAACAGCAGCCCGCCTTCATTTGCCCTAAGCCGCTTGCTTTCGACAGGATTTTTGTGCTGTGTTTTTTCTCGCTCACAGGATGGAATCCTTATATGTGAAGGGCACACACATTACTTTCGCGTTGACAGTTGGCATTAAAATGAGCGCCCATAAATATTATTAGCTGTTCTCGCATACCCACATTTTCCTTTTTCTGCTCACATTTTCCCACTGTGTCAGACTGACAAGCAGCTTTGGGTAAATTTTCTTCATTTTTTTTTGCATGTCATTTTTAAATATGCTGCCCGAGGGCGGAAAATTTGTTTTGTTTGCAAGGAACGTTTTTTCTTCTCTGGTTGGATTTCATTTGTTGGGTTTTTGTTCCGGCTTTCGGTTTTTATGTTCGCCAAACATATGTTGGCTCATTATCCTTGTTTTTTTTCGAGCTACCCTCCTGGGCAGTATACATAAACCTAATGAACGGAGTTGGGCCGCAAAGGGACGGCTCAAAACTATTTATAGCTGCACAGGACAAAAGTGGCAAAGGTCTGTTTACTTTGAACATTTTGTTGCTTTGACAGAAGCATTGAATTTTTTGCCTTCAGCTGAGGCAAGCTGCTTCATTAAAAAAATTGGGATGAAAATCTCTGTCAAATTAAGTTTAAAAACCCCGCCAGTGGAGAAAAAAATGTATGTTGTGCCATTCACTTACTTTTTACTAAAAGCCTGAATTTTCATTTAAAGTTGGGGAGAAAAATACCCAAGCCCAGTTGCTTTCAACACATTTTCGGGACATTTGCGGTTTTCGTTTTGTTGTGGCTTAAAAAAGAGAACTAAGGTAATTTTCCCCGAAAATGCGAAAACCTCGCAGCAGCCGAAAATGGTTTTGTTTGCTCGGTTTATTTGATTTTGTGTTATTTTTTTTGGAGCTCATGTGAGATGGCGGTTTTAGTTTTATTTGTTTTTATACTTGTTGTTATGACAGTGCATGTATTTCACATGGTAGGAATGGGCGGAAGTGCCCTCTGTTCTGTTCTGTTTATAAATCTCTTGCTTTATTTGCACTTTGGCGCATCAACTTAAATTAAAAGGAAAATATAATGCTGAAAAGGAAACAAAGGACACACACAAACACGCTTCGGGCGGCTATAAAATCAAGTTTGTATGGGTGCAGCCTCCGCTGCTTATTTTCCCTCCCTAATGTCCTGTCCCACTAGTACTTTCTTCAGTGTCCAGCTCAGTGTGTGTTTCATTCGTTTTACTGTCAACGGTGATTAGTTGGCCTTAGTGTGGGTCTTAATCCTATATATATATTTACTATATAGACATATGTATGGGGCTTGTTTGTTTACTTATTCGACACCGCCGGTTTGTCTTCTTCTCGCTCTGTTTAGACATTTAATTCCATTTTCCTTCGCACTGAGAGTGAAAAATTTAATTCAAGCCAAGCCGCTTAAATGGCTTAGGGGCACTTTCGCTATTATTTTAGGTTTCTTTAGTCAAATGTTCACTGGCCGTTTTGTGGTCTTACTTGGTCAGGCTTCTTATTTTGCTACTTTAATGGCAAAAGAAAAGGTTTTATTTTGTTTACAATCCCAAGCACTTGGCAGTGGTCTCTGAATATAATTCTAGCTTGTATATTCTCAATGGATAAGGAGTACTTGAAAATTTCCTCACTTATATAGCTTTGGAGTAGCTAAGAACTAAGTCACCCACTAGTAATCAAAAGCATAGATATTATAAAAAACGAAAAAGCCTTTTTTCTTCTTTTAAAGTTTAAATAAAACGCAAATTCATGGCTGCAGAGCTGTTCAAGCGCCGCGTACACTCCCTAATATAAATTTACATACTTGCCCCGCTAATTATTCATAATTGAAATAAGTCAACTGCCTAAAATTTCACAAAAAAGTTTCGGCCCACCTTGAGGGATGATGATGATGGGCGCATGTATTTGTTTTTGGTTCTGTTTATCACTGGGTTATTTTTCATGGCCCAAGGACGGGGATGCTCCAGGCATAATACGGTTAACAAGCGGCGGGTTAACTTTTTGGCTTAGCATAAATTATTCCCGACTGTTCCGAGCGGAAGTCGGAAGGATCCTCGTCTGCCCCCGTTCTCCGACGATTGTGCTCTACAATGTGGCAGACACGCATCTTCATTAAAAACCTACACGATGGAAATTAATGAGCGCCAAACGTGGCTTTGACGCCCCCTCGCTGCGTCAGGCCCCTAGTTACTCATCAGATTGGCAATAAACGGGATGCCGACACGTGAGACAAATGCATATGAGTTTAGAGACCTTTTAATGGGCCTGCTGGAAGTCGAGCGAGGTATCGGGGCGGGGTATGGCTATTAACATGACAGACACCAGTCCGGACAGGATGTGTTTACCCTTGGCTGGTATCAAATTAGCGCCCAGACAGCGCACACACGCATTAGGTTATAGTTGGCCCAACGCCGCGTATACGTAATTCAATTGGGGCACACACTGCGTATGCACAACGCCCATGCAGCAGCAAACAAGGAGCGCTTTCGCAGTGTAACTTTTAATGGGATTTCGCTTCACCTAATCGCATTGGTTCACTCAAAGTTGACCAAGTTTTGCTTTAACTCTTCCGAGTTTCTGGGACTTGCTCACTTGCCTTTAACCACCTTGTTTACCTTTTCCAATTAAAGCCAAGGGCAGGTGGCGAAAAGTTTTAAGTGCTAATTGAATTCCATCTATAAAAGTTACAGGAAAGGTTTCGTTAAACAAATGATAATGAGTGAAAAATGAACTTTCTCTAGATATATAAATGGCTTCGCAAATGAATACAGAAAAATTCAAATTAATTAATAATATATTCATGTAGTCCCTTCTAGAGAGGAGTATCAGAAACATCTATAATAAAAAGGCAAGATTGTTAGTATGGCTTTCTCGATGTTTAATTCATCCATAGAAAGCTAAACAGTTCCTTCTTTTATTTTCCATTTAGTTTTCGTTACTATACTCTCCCTCTAATCTGAGACCAACTTTATCCATTACCTAGAACCAATCATAGAAAAAAAGTTTCCTGGTCATGCTGCAGAGCTGTTCCATTGCCTTCATCTTATTCGCTGGCAAATTGACTTTAGTTTTCATCAACTTTCAAAGCCTTCCAACTCTAGTCTCAATCCGATCTGAATCTCGACCTTGTACAAGTCCCTAACTTGCATATTCACGAACTTCATTTCCGTTTTCCATTATAGCGGAGGAAAATTTCATTTTCTGCCGCACTGATTGGGTCAGTGTACGGGCACTCTGGCCGCCAGTCCTGGTTTTCCGTGTAACAGGTGCACAAGGATGAAGATTTCCGGGAAAATGGGATGTACTGGGGGAAACGGTGATGAAGGAAGCAGGTGAAAATGTGTGTATTTGGGCAGCTTGTTGAGTGTTTCGCTTTCACAGCCCAGGATTGTTGCTTCGGCAACCTGGACCACGTAGCTCTCATGCTCCTTATCTCCGACTGATTGCCTTTTAATTAGTTGTAAGCTGATTATGCAAATCAGGCTGCAACAACATCTGCAATGAACAGAACGTCGTTAACTCCATATCTCCTACACATTTTACAAAAACTCGCAGTTCGCTATTAGATCTATTTTTGTAACGGACACTGACAAAGTAGCCTTATATGAACAACTTGTGGTACCATACTTTTCCAAACATGACCTTATTTTCATGACCTACGCATTTGACCTACAGTACCTTGATTTTAGGGATTTTAAAAATATCAACTATGACCTTTTAGATTTAGCTTTTAATTAGTTAGTTGTCCGACTCAAACCCATGGTTTCATAACCACATAAAAGAAACAATTATACAGCGCAACAAGGCATACAGTAAGTGGAAAAGGTACAGGACACCTCAAGCTTATGCTCTGTATAAGTCATTAAGACAAAAGGTAACCACGCTTATTAAAACTGCCAAGACAAATTTGTATTCCCGTAAATTTAATAATTCATCCTCTACCTCGCAAACATGGAAATTAATAAAAAGCCTGGGAATATGCACTGTACCTGAGGTTACCGAAAATAAATTCCTGAACCTGTGGGTATATTGTGTAATTTTTTAAAAGTGACGCTACTGGGCTCAACAACATTAACCCAAAATTCGTAAAAATCCTGCTACCAAGATCCTTTCACATATAACGCATACCTTTAATACTGCACTTTCAACATCTACATTTCCGGACTGTTTGAAAACGGCAAAAATAATTCCGATTCCCAAATCAAAGACTGAGTACAGGCCCATCTCAATTTTACCCTACCTATCAAAGGTGTTTGAAAACATAATGGATGATCAAATTCATAAATTTATGTCGGACAATGCAATGCTTAATAATAATCAAGGTTTTAGGAAAAATCGAATCTGTACCTCAGGTATTCTTAAAATGGCACTAACACTATTAGTTCTACTAGACTACAGTAAAGCGTTCGATACAGTTAATCATAATGTCCTTTGTAACATGCTTATGTTTTCTAAAAGAAATCGTCGTCAATCCGTTGTTCTTTCTAACGTCTCGTCCGCATTTGAAAATGTTAATCGTGGTGTTCCTCAAGGCTCTGTACTTGGTCACTTTTTGTTTACAATATATGTTAATGACCTTCCTAAAGTGTTGTCTGAGTTTAATGTTTACTTGTATGCTGATGACGTCCAAATGTATGTGAGTTGTCCTTTAAACAGAATAAGTGAGTGTAAATGAGTGGGCCGGGAACAAAGAACTTGGGATCAACCCATTAAAATCAAAATGTCTTGCCATAAGCAAGAAAAAGATATTCCTTGATAATTTGCAGCCACTTCATATTAATAGTGCCCCTCTGGAATATGTTCAGCTGTAAATTTGAGCTTTACTTTTAACAGAACACTTACATGGAGCGATCACATACCCAGAGCTGTAGGGAAAACATATGGCATACTAAGGACATTGTCAATAACTAAAGACTGTCTGCCCACTAGTATACGTTTGCTCATAGCAAAATCATGCATTGTTCCCTCGGTATTTTAAGGAATCGAAGTGTGACACGATCAGTCTAAACAAAATTAAAGTAGTGTTCAACAGTATAGCAAGGTACATATTTGACATAAGCTCCGTACTCAGACACACGAACAGCGTTTCTATGCAGTGAGAGAGAGTCAATAGTCGAGGGACACTTTTCGGCAGCGCTGTTTTAAAGGCCAGGAAGAAACTCTTAGTATTTCTAGAGCGGGGTGACAAACAGAATAAAAAAATTATAAAACAGGTCGTTATCGACTATTGGTCTCTCATTCTCTCTTACTGTTTCTTCGCACATTTCAAAAGTATAGTATATATTCCTGCAATCACAATAATGTATGCAAAAGCCGAGTCCAGGAGTTTAGAAGAGCAGATAAAGTTATAGTAATTAAATTGGCAGAGGCCAATTCGGTAATTTTCTATTAAAGATGCCCCTTCCAAACAATTAAAAAAAAACATAGATAGGGGGTGTTTCAACGTACATTTGGGTATAAAAATTATGTTGGGGACGATCTTAGTTTAGTCGCAATCCATTTTTGAAGTTTAGCCTAATTCCCATACAAAATGCGTAGCAAACACGCACACTGACAAATTATGCCCTGCAGTACCTGTCATCAACGTTTCATCAACGATTCATCAAAAAAACTTCGTTGTGGTTGATGAATCATCGATGAAATTCCATACAAACTGTTGATGAAATTAACATGGGCATGTCCTAGGCTGTCATCAGTGACAAATTCATCAATGATTCATCGATAATTCATCATCCTTTCATTAACATTTCATCGATGATTCATCAACAATTTCATCAACTGTTCATCACCATTCCATCAAAATTTCATCAACATTTCATCGATGATTCATCAACATAATTTTTGAAGAGAGAAACTGAGCGAGAGAGAATTGAGAGCGAGAGTTGGTTTTGACACGATTGAACAAGAGCGTCGGTTCGGCCGAAGCCGAAGTCGGCGCGTTGATGATTCGTTGATGACATTGGAGTATAAAAATGATAAGAAGGAGAATATTATAGTAAAGCACATACAGTTTAATAAGGTAAGAGAAGAGTATTGCTGTAATCATTAGTTCAAAGAAAATGTAAAACAGCGACGCTGGCGAAAATTTTTTTTGAAAAAAAAAAAATCGGGCGCAAGAATTCAATAATAAAGGATTTGGGCAATATTAAACATTTCCATAAATAAAGGCCTGGAAGGAAATAGGTCGGTATCCCATTTTTGGTTATGACTTTGATGAGCACTATGAGATGTCACGCTCGATGACTGAGATGAAGGCGTCAGAGGAGTGTCTGGCTGGACAAAACCTTCATTGCCAAGCTGGAAAAGGATATGTTCAGCAATGGACAGAACCGGGCGCAGGAGCAGTACCAACTCTAACCAAATGTATGCCAGCAAAGATATGGTGTACAATCAGTCTCGCATCCATCAAGAACGAAGTAACTTCGAATCATTTCACCAGCCCAACAATTTGTCTGGGGTTACCACCGCCACCACCCAGATGGTGGTTATTTCCATTTGGTAAGAACAGAATCACGAGCAGCAGCCAGTAGAGCGACCCTTGTCCTCGTTGTCGATCCAGGAAAGAATGTTGGACAAGTAATAGGGAGAAAAAGAGGCGGTTGTGCATGGTCGAGAGAATCTGGGCGACGGCGTTGGTGATCATTGTCCGCAAATGAGCTATTTTAAAACGAAACGACAAATCTGTCCAAAGTGTCTTTCATATATAAAATAAATAATTGTAAATATAAAACAGCTGATTTAAAATACGTATGACCGCATCAGCTACCTCCCAAAAATGCCGAAGAGCGTTTTAAGAAGCGGTCACGCTGGAAAAAGATTAAATCTTTTTCGGGTTGCGAAGTGTTTTCCTGTCTGCGTACTAGGCTATACGAAGAACACAACATGTATCCGAAATGGCTCAGAAAATTTTCGATATCCCACTGAGCGAGTGGATGCATATATTAATTTTTTTACAAAAAATAATCTTCAAAAAAGAACCGTCGTACTTGTATGATAAACTGCAATTTACCGCTTCCAGAAGAGCAAACAATCTAACATGCATAAGACCGAGATCACTGACATCCGAGAAGCAATTCTTTATTAATGCTATTCGATCGTGGAATCAACTCCCCAATAATTTCAAGAACATTTACAGGGGCACGCACTTCAAAACTGAACTTAAATTTGAAATAAAAAGCGACTTAGGTTAGTTTTAATAATTAGTCTTAAGTTAAAGATTAAGTTAAGATTGATTATTTGAAACCCTTTGTGACTAGCGCATTAAATTAAAAGTTGAATCTTGTAGCGTAAGGATACCATTTATAATAAATACAAATACAAATTTAACCAGCATGTATTCTGCTGATATATGGCATCGATTTGGTAACGATTCATATGAGGCTGAGCCAAGGAGTTAACAAAGTTTTATGGCCCTGCCAAAACCGGTATTAATGTTTAATACCACAGGTAAACCTTCTTAAGCGGGATAAAATAACTTAACGGATTTGTTGTATAAAGTTATATATAAATATATCTAATATATATATATATATATTGCTAATAAAACGGTTCACTTTTTGTAAATTTTGTAAAAGCTATTTCCTTAAAGTCGATAATAATAATAATTGCGAATAAGAATCATATTCCTGTTAAAACCTGTACGTACTTGAGCCTCCCCCAACCGCCTACATTCTTCGTGTCTCTTGATTTATGTATATTTAATAATTCAGACCTTATCACTCCAAGCAGCAGAAACTTCCTCCGCAGCTCGGCCTGTTTTTGCCACGATTCCACCCACAAGCCACCCAAAACTCACTTACTCATGTGACTGAACATAAAAATTCCGTATTCCGCTTGGCTCCAAGCGAAAGAGGCAGACATAGTGGCCAGAAGGAGAACGAGAGCGAGAACGATGCGGAGTACGAAGGGAAATATCACTTATAGACATAAAAATGCAAATTAAAACGAGATATGCTGCAGTCCGGCTGGAAGATGAAGAATGACATCTGCGAACCGCAAGAGCCAAGTGGGAAAACTGGGGAAAACTTTAATACCAAGCTGGAAGTGGACCAAAGCCAATAATTATTGGCCCAGCCTACTGCAGACCATTTCTGTGGCTTTGGCGGACTATTAGCCATAGCTTAAGGGAATAAGTGTGGCTGGAAATGAGGCGGAGACTGGGTAAAACTTTACGGTATTGTTCTGGCCATGATTTCTCGGAGATTCTTTTTGGTTGTTTTGCGATTTCTAACGTGCATTATCGACACGTGCACACGATGATTTATGAAGTTTTGAATAATTACCGAATTGCATGCTTCAATAAACAGTAAAAGCCTCCTGAGATTAATGCCTTTACAACAAAAAAAAAAGAAGTAAGTTCAGACAAATATCTTCGTATTAAGTTCTGTTTAAATTTCAAAATAACATGTTGAAAGCTTAAACTTTTACTTTAAAATATGTACAGTGCTGAACTTAGGTGTTGGCACAGTTGCAAATGTCAACTTTAAACGTTATTCCCCGACGTATGAAGCATTTAAATGATTAAATTTTTTTGTATATATGTAGTTGAATTAAACATTTGTGTATTCATTGGCACTATTTTTTAAACTTAAACAAAAAAAGAAAGTATTTCGTATTTCTTATTTTAAGCATAATCTGGTCATTTTTTGGAAAATTTATAACGGAACTCCCCCTTAACCATATGGCGTCCAAAAGTTTATGAAAAATAAACATTTTTGGCGCGCTTTTTTCGGTCTTGGTTCGTGCGGCAGCTTCCATTAAGATGATTGAGGTTTGGTTTCCTCGTCATAACCATAAACCCACGATTCGTGACCAGTTAAGACCCTCTGGAGCCAATTTGGGTCTTCGCGGACAGAGTCCAACATCTCATTACCAATGTTCATGCGATGCTGTTTTTGGTCGCAATTGATCAATTTTGGTACGAATTTCGCGGCGACCCGTCTCATGCCCAAATCATTGCTAAAAATCGAATGGCACGAGCCAATCGATATGTTTAGGTCCTCAGCAACTTCTCTAACGGTGATTCGACGATTGGCCAATACCATTTTCTCCATTTTATTAATTTTTTCGTCTGTTGTTGAAGTGCTCAGGAGTCCAGCACGCTCTTCGTCGTTCACATCTTTGTACCACCGATAAACGTTGCTTCGGTTCAATGTTCACTTAATTGTTGACAGCTGCTTTCCTTGGACGTGTTTTGGATCGTCTTCGATTTTTAGAGCCACAGTCAAAAAATGGATCGAATGCATCCGCGCACTTAATTTCGTTTTTCACACAAAATTTGATACAGGTTCTTTGATCCATTTTTTTGAATAGGTAAAAATCGAAGACGATCCAAAACACGTCCAAGGAAAGCAGCTGTCAACAATTAAGTGAACATTCAAAATGGCCGAGCTTGTCGGCATAAGTGAGAGACATAAGTACCAACATAACGCCACAAAAAAATCGAAATTCGAATATACGTAACCCGGGGAAATTCAAAATTCGCGATACTTTTTGAACACACCTCGTATCTTGACTAACAAACACGTGCGTAGCTCAGTTAGTTTTTGTCCAATTTAAGTGACTGATACCTCATTTTGTTGGAAATTTCAATGGTAATAAAATATAAATAACAAATAATAATAATAATAAATAATAAACAAAATTATTTTTTTTAATATTTTAAACTTAAAAATAGGTACGTAACCTCAATAATGAAACTAATTTATATAGCGTTTTTGCCTTTTTTTCGCTTCCGTTGACCTTTCTTACAGCCTAAAGATGATAAGATTGTATAAACTTGGCTATTTCGTAATAAGATTAGCCTTCATTATACTTGTTAAGGGCTTTTTTCGCTGAAATAATTTGATTTCTGTTTGCTTATGCTGAAATGGTGACAAAAGTCAAAATAACCTTAAAAAATGTTTATTTTTCATAAACTTTTGGACGCCATATGGTTAAGGGGGAGTTCCGTTATCAATTTCCCAAAAAAAAAAGACCAAATTCAAATAAGTAAGGCAACTGTGGCAAGACTTTTATTTTACAAAATACTTCCATTTTTTGTTTAAGTTTAAATAGTTTTAAGGACGTTAAAAAAAAGTATTAAAAAATAGTGCCAGTGAATACACAAATGTTTAATTCAACTATAGACAAACAAATTTAATCATTTAAATGCTTCATACGTCTGGAAATAACGTTTAAAGGATATTTGCAACTGTGCCAACACTTAAGTTCAGCACTGTAAATAGAAATATTAAAATCCAAGCCAGCCCAATTATTGCTACATACAAAAGAGGCAATCGCCACTCTGTCACTTTCCTGTATGGCAATCTTGACCAGGTTTAAAATAAAGAAATATAATACAAATTTCAGTGCCGCTCCGGGGACATGTTTCAGCTCAACGCAATACAAGGGCGGCTATTAAAGAGCGTTTTTCAATAACAAATTGTTTTCATTCCGATGCTGTCAATCAAAAAGTGTCGAAAACATTTCAATAAGCCTCGTTCCTGTTACCTGTTGCTCTTGCTGTTGCTGCAAGGTGAGATTGAGTTGGCCGTGTCAGCAGTTTAACGGCTCACTGAACACACACGTAACTCCGGCGAGTGAAAGAGAGAGACGGACAGTGAAAAGAACATCTCAAGTGTCAAATGTGCTGAACTAGAAAAGTTCCAATAAAGAGATGAGAACGGAAGGCCAAGGGAATCGAAATTGAATTTGCCTGAGGACATTTTCCCTGCTCACATATACATATATACCACTCGGTATTACTGTGTGTGTGCAGAGGACAAGGCTGGTAAATTTTAAGGTTTTTGCCTACTGGCAATTTGCATGCCGGTGGCTAAAGTGCTTATCATTATAATCAACACCCAAGCAACAAAATTCGTGCAAGCGGAATGTGTCCCTGAAAGGTCGAACTGTCAAATACACTTTGTTGATAAAGCGAGAAATGTTAGTACGGTTTAAAATAATGTATTTCGTTTTTCTCCTACGGTTTTAAATGCCATTGCTTATTTGGAGAGATCTCTAAAGTACCTTATAACCATAGAAAGAGTGAATAATTATATTTTTTGAAATATTATAGTTTTACGTAAATTTAATAGGAAACTGCTTTTTTCCAGTTAGCAAATGTAGATTCTCGTGGAGTTTTATATTGTAAGATATCAAATATTATGAGCATAAGACTCTTGACAACTTAATAAGCAACCACAAATGCGTAACCAAATCAACGTGCTGAGACAACCGGAAAAAACGCTTGACGTTATTCGCTCACGTGCGGGGTAAGGGGATTTCATTGTTATGAGTATTGTTGATGGGACAAGCTCATTTTACGTTTATTAACTTGATAACAGAAGGGCGAGAGGAGTAAGGCACTCCCTTTGATACTGTTTAGTTTATTTTTAGACTGACTGATAAGAGTAGAGTTGGATGATTCCAATGCTAGTCACTACCGTGACCCCCATAATACTACTTACTTCCCCCGCCACCACCCGCATGTGGCTGCATTAATTGGCATCCACTTTTTTGCTCTTTTTCCTTCATTTCCTGTGTTTGCCAGCCACTTGTCGGTTTGTTTATTTCCTCCACTTCTCATCATTGATTAGGTTAATCACACTTGCTACTGATAAAGTTTATCGCCGGATAAAGAGGAAAAGAGAGCAACTGCGATTGGCATCAATTATTGACAGTTTATAAAAGTTTGTGGCTATTTTTGGGGGTCCATAAGGCAACTCGAACCCACTTTACAAGAAATGAACATAGCGTATACTTAATATGAGTGTTAAGTGTAGACTTTGTGACGTATTTCTTTCCTCCCTTTTGAACTGCATTAGTTTAAGCATTTAAAGTCATAAGTCAAGCTCCATGACTGCATTTCCGCCCCCGAGACAGCAAGCACAAAACATACATGGACGATTAGAACCCATATTACGATGACGCACAACTGTCTTGGTGAACCCTTTGGTCCTCTGTCATGCCTCTTTTCGAAATCGTATAAAACTTTCACGCCATTCTCTGTGTGCTTTTCTGCTCCCCCTTTTAGCATTTTTCCATTCTCATTTGTTTTGTTTGTTGCGGCGTTTGACAAATACCAACGCTTCAACGCGTCCTTGCAAGAGGAATGATAAAAAAGAAAACAAAAACAACAAGAATAGGAAAACAATAAAAATTGAAAGAATTTTCTTGCTGAAACTCATTTGCATAAAATTTTCTGGGCTAAACCAAAATACAATCTCCCCCGTCTAAAATCATTGAATGTTTTTCCTTTACAGCCCAGGTTGTATTGGATTTTATTCACTGACGCATTTTATGCGGTTTTATATTTGATGGGTCACATAAAACTATTTATGAAATGACGAGGAGCAATTTCTGTTTATGCATCCCATATGCGATTTTTTTTTTTGTTGCTTTTTGTTCTGACCATCTTATGTTTTATGGACAGGACTTGGCTTTTATGCGATTTGCGCTACCCCACGATTCCCGTCTCGTAAACGTTAAGGTTACCCAAAAACAAAAGTTAATGGGACGGGGGTGGAATAAAGTTGAATGCTTTCAGTGGCATTCGAAATAAATCAATAGAAGAGCTGATAAATCACAGTTCCGCTCATTGATTAGCTAACGATGCGGCTATAATTTCTCTGTATGTGAGAAAATATGAGTCTCAACGAAAATGAATTAGCCTGGGAGCTTTTAAAGAGAAAACAGAAGAAAAAATGTCACGAAACATCGAAATGTTACTTGATTTTCACTTTAATTTTTGTATTTATATTTAAGTGTTTCTTTTGAATAATACATGTTTTCAAATAATTATTCATATAGGGATACTCTTCAAAATTTAAAGGCATTTAAACAAAATAAATATGAAAGTTTATATTAGGAAGTAGTCTTTTTTGAAATATTCAGGTTCCCGGGACTTTTCTGATTAGCCTTCGAGAATATTCAAGAGCCTAACCATCCCGACTTTAAAATTATTTATAAACTTAAAGTTTTAGGATTTTGTATTCTAAGTAATGCAAGTTAATTCTAACAACTTACCAAAGAGGGTGTATGGCCAAGATAAGCAGCGGCCCAGAAATTCTCCCTCCGCTTTTATAGGCTTACTGAGTTTCTTAAATATTTAATGTGGCACGTTTCTTAAATTTTGCGTTGTCGTCTCGCGGGTCGCGTTGCCACACGCCGTCACATATAACCATATATATGTAGATATATTTTATATATATCCTGATGTTATTTTTTTTTATTTACGACATTTAATTTTATATTTATGTACTTTGATTTTCATTACGCGATGCGGATTTGCGGCCCGCTTAACCTGCTCACAAAAAGAGAGAAAACGGAATGTGGGGATGAACAAGGAATACATATTAAGGAGCCCGCGCTGCTCATATAATTCGGTTTTATTTGATTTGATTCCATTTTTTGCTGCGTGTTTTTTATTTTCGTTCGGTTTTAACAGGATTTGAAAGACTGAGGGACAGGTCCTTAATATTAAGGCGTGACGTCCAAATTGGTGTCGGGATAAATGAATCTCGGCTCGTCATATAAAGTGATTCAGATTTCGCTGCTTGAATTCAAGATTTCCTGTTGAGCCCTTCAATTAAATTGCGTGAAAAATTAATGCGCTCAGCGAAACTTGGCGAGAGTTTTCTCCCAGCACATCTCGTTTTTTTCTTTCTTCCATACTTAACAGCATGTCTTTGCCCCAGGCTTCGGTAATGCATACCAAAACACATGTTGTTTTTCATATACTCAAAATGGTCATAGCCTAATATTAATAGTAATATATAAAAAATAATATATAATATATAAAAAATAACTATAAAGACTCTTTTAGTTATTGAATATAATCGAACGAATAAATTGAATAAAATTCAGGTGGTAACTTGGGATGCCCTGTGGAAGGGAATCTAAAATCCGTCTACACCTCGGGTGCTGAGTTATTTTCATTAAAATGTTGGTAATTTCTGTAAGAGCTTCGACTCCTTCGCCGCTGATGCTCGCGCTTCTGCCTAGCGCTGCTCGCTTGAATTAATTACACAATTTAACTGGTTTTGCTGGCAAATAGCATTATAAAGTGGTTTTTGATGTTGCCCCTTTCGGAAGCTTATATTGCGGCAGGTGCAACGGGGAAAAGTTATGCTAGGTATACCGTTGCCGTTGGCCCATCGGGCGTATACTTAATACCACAGCAAAGCGTTTTTGGAACACATTAATTAAAATTGTGTAAATTGCGTAGGGGAATTATTAGCATAATTTAGTATTGCTCCGTTCTTTTTGAAAGTTATTTCTGCTCGTTTGTTTTGGTTGTGTTCCTTGCTTCCTATTAATTATTCATATTTCTCTTGCAGTGTATTATAATTATACCCTTGCAGAGGGTATTATAATTTTGCAATGATTTTTCCAACGCAGTGAAGGAGGCATCTCCGACCCCATAAAGTATATATACACGTATTCTTGATCAGCATCACCAGCCGAGTCGATCTAGCCATGTCCGTCTGTCTGTCTGTCTGTCTGTCTGTCCGTCTGTCTGTCGGTTTCTACGCGAACTAGTCTCTCAGTTTTTGAGCTATCGAGCATAGTCAGCATTTCAGCATAGTCTTATTTCTTTAGCACGCAGTATATATGTCGGAACAGCCGAAATCGGACTACTATATCCTATAGCTGCCATTGGAATGATGGCGAAATTAATGCAAACAAAATTTTAACTTCTCTGTTTTTAAACGTATTTCTATAAATTTTGAGATATATCACTTTTTTATGTTTCTAGAATTACGGTTTTAATTTTTTTAAGATCGGACAACTATATCATATAGCTGCCATAGAAGCGATCGGTCGATTTATATGAAAATGTACAATTCTACACGTAAAATGTAAAATGTACAAAATTCGATATTTTTTCAACATTACTAAAATGGTTCAATTTTTAATGATCCAATTGCAGACGGCAAGGGTATACCAACTTCGGTTTACCGAAATTAGCTTTTTTTCTCGTTTTAACCTGAAGTTTGCAAAGCATTAAAAGATATATATTCTTGAAAAGTATATATATTCTTGATCAGCATCACCAAAAGAGTCGATATATGCTGATGAAGAATATATATAATTTATGGGATCGGAGATGCCTCCTTCTGCCTGTTACATACATTTACGTTTGACACTAACTTTAATACCCTTGTATGGGTACCGGGTATAACTTGCAAACCTTTTAAAGTGTAGTTCACCATATTATTTGCAATATGTTTAGTTGTTTCTATTATTTTATATTTTATTTTTATAGATTGAAAGCACCTAATATTTGAATGTAAGAGTTAGTAAATACACATTTTAGTTCTTCAATTTATTTTAATAAAATAAATAAAATTATAAGTAAGTATGTATAAGTAATTTGTCTTCAAAGTTGCACACAAATTTATTGTTCACGAGTTTATTTTATTATATGTTCAGTTTGACTTATTAAATATTATTATCATATTGCCGTAATTTAAAACATTTTAAATTAATTTAAAAGTTTGTATTTATTATTATTTTAAAATGTTGTATTTATTATTATACTTTTTTTTCTACACTTTAAACCGTCAAATGATCTTTCAATTTAATTTTAAACCGATCACTGAGGCTCAGAGCAGAGGACAACCGATTGCCGCCAACGGCAAATAGTAAATGACAGGGCCTGTCACTTGTCCTGGCGATAGTCATGCATAGTAGTGGCGACTAGTTGCCACTCGCTGCTAGGTTATTAAAAAGCCAACGATTGACGGCGACAACGGGACGCACTTTGAATATTTCTCGAGGACCCGAAGGATGCGAGTTCGTAGGTTAGAGCTCGAAGCACCTAACCTAATACGGAGCTCGGAGCCAAACGAAACCGCACGCAACGTGCAACAGCCGCCAACTGATGGGCTTCATCTGCCATGGCCAAGTAGTCACCCACACAGTAGTCTCTCACACAGATATACGCACACAGATACACCCTGGTTTGTTGATAACAGTCTTCGAATTTCGAATTCGCGTCGTCAGCTGCTGCCTTGCTCTGTTTTTGCTGTTCCTGCCGCCTCTACTTCTGCTGCCGCCTTACCGCCTTTTTGTATACAAACAGTGGCCGAGCATCCTCCAGCAGGCACCACCCACGAAGCCAACCACCATCCATTCAGCGCCACCCTCGGCAGCAGCCACGTTCACCATGTTGCATGTTCGGCAAATATCAAACGCATGCGCCTCCCAGTAGGCAACACTTTTTGCACGGTATGTTAGGGATTTCTGCGTGGGAGTATTGACTATTATATTAATATATTGACTAAGAGATGGAAATAAAATAATCGCAAAGACCTAACACATTGCCCTATGGGGAATTTTACAGATTTTTTGGAAAAAAATTAATAACTCGGTCAGTTTATTAGATATCAACATGAAAATTTACCAATCGTAATTATATATATATGGACAAATTCTGAATAAAAATTACCCGGATCAGACAACTATATCCTATAGTTTTCATAGGAGAGATCGGGTAAAATTTAAGATATCTCCGTAAAACTTTGGGAATTTAAAATGTATACTCTTTTAACAGAATATAGTAAATTTTGCCGAGATCGGATCACGATTTCCTATAATTTTCATAGAAACAATCTAACCAAAAACTGCTTTCCATCTGGTAAGCAATACAGCGTGATGTAATGTCCTAAAAATGAAAAATTTTCGCAAAATCGTAAAAAGTGATATTTTTAATTACAGTCATTTGAACAAGAATTTAAGACTCTTCAACATCCAAACATCTCGTGGATGGACTCTTCTGGACTCACTTTAAATCCCTTATGGAACATGAGACTTTATCTAAAACATGAATTTGCAAGGCTACTTACATATTTGCTCTATTAAGGGGACAACACAATTTTTTTCTACAAATGAAGCTCACAAACACATAATACAAACCACACAGATTGTAATTCATAGATTTCAGTAATACTGTTTAGTTTTTTACTTCTGATCACTGTTGCAAATGCAACAGCTGTGTTTATCAGCTGATTCCTTTGTTGTGGCGCCCTCTATCAAAATTTTTGTTATGCAACACTGAAAATTTGTGTATTGTGAATGCGCTACACTTAAACTTATTTTTATTTTTCGACTTTCAAAAATCGGGTTTTGGTCAGAAAAAATGGTCAAATTCCCCATAGTGCATTGTTCGGAAGGTTTTAATTATTTAGGGTCAACCTTTGTTTTATACAGAAATATAACTCCATGTTTATTTCACCATGCATGCTTTTATACATAACTCTTAAATTAAATTTATAATTTAAATTTAAATTAATCTTAGAGTGAAAGTAAAATGCCATTACTTATTTATTTTTGGTGTCTTATAATTTAGAATTGGTATGATTCAATATTATTTGTTCTTTTGCAATCCGTTATCTAAGAAATCTCATTAATGAGTATCTATCAGGCGCATATAGTGGTTTTATTTCTTATTTTCAGTTGTGCGCTCTGCTTATGCCGCATCAAAGCAATCAACGCAACCTCGACGCTGTGTAGAAGCTTCTTTCGTTGTTATCTTTATTGTCCTGCAATATTTCGACACAGGACTCCATGTTGGAAGCGGGGTGTCATGACATAAATTAGTCACATTTGACTTGGACGTCCTTTAACCTTAAGTCGGCTAAGTTGGACTGCCAACCAGCTCCTTAATTCGAAACTGGCTGACTTACTGACTGGAGTGCCCGGCCATGGTCGCTAATGAATTATGGCCAAGTTTTTAATTAAGCTCTTTATGGCGTGGCAAAAACGCTTGGCCTCAATTATTGTCGTTTATTTTCGTATTCCCACAACATTCTAAGTTTCATCGTTTTTTTTTTTTTTTTATGATAGTTGCAGATAAGTCTGAATTATGATTTGATTACGTCGTTTTCTTTGGCATCTATTGAGTTAGTCCTTAAGGAAACTTTAATAAATGTATATTTAAACCTAATCAAGGCTAAGCCAGCAGGGTGAAGATAAATTTAAAATCAAGCTAATTAAAAATTTTTTATATCGATATCTAACTGAACTAAACATTTTTGTGAATATGTGTTAGAAATTATTATAAATTTAGTTCTAAGTTCTGTCGCATTGGAACATGTCGCAAAAGTTATTCTTTCCTTTATAAATGGTGAGCTCACATTTGTAAAATTAAACAAAAAGTATTTTATTTAATACTTAAAAAAAACATAAACTCTTTTATTAAAATCTTCTGACTAAAATTAAACAAAATCTTTTTTACACCCTTACAGATAAATAATTTCAATTGTGGAATTTTACATATCCGATAAAAGTATCACTTTTTTTTTTTTCTTTTTGCATGAAGTCTTTAAAGGTCCTGTTAAGGTTAGCTCTTGCAAGCGAACACCAATTGCTCATATATATGTATTTAGGCCTTCAAGTTAAAAACTCTTCAATAAATACTAATATTTTGCTTATTTTGATCGTATAGTTTTAACAATTTTAAGTTTACCAATTGGTGTTTTTAACATTGAAAAGAGTTTAAACTTTGTCTATTTCCAAGTTGCACAGAATTAAAATTAGATCATAAACTCTTGCATGGCATCGCTGCATTGCTGTATAAATGGGAAGTAGATTTTGGACCGGAACATAATATGTTGATATCTATTAATCTATGTATAATGTCTATTATTTATAGAAAAAAATTGGTCAAATTCACCATAGTGCCATGATCAGAGATGTGTGGTTGCAATCGTGTTTTCTTTGGCTGTGTGTGAGTTTAATTAGAATGGTCTCTGCAAGAAATTGCAAAGCCAACTTATGTAGGTATACAGAGGACAAAAAAGAGCAAAGAACGAAGGAGGAAAATAGATGTGAGCTAAATGCAGCCCAGAATGATTTACAGTTGGAAACCGTTTGCGAGGATATGTCATAAACAGAATAAGTTTTATTTTTGATGTTTTTGTTTTTGTTGTGCCTTTATGCGCCTATCAATGGATTTTATCAAGGACACAAAGAGAAAATAGCTTCAAAGACATTCAAAGCAGACAGGGCGTTAAATAAGAGGGAGCGGAAGAGGTAATAATAATATAAATGGTATTTGACCTTGTGCACAGCACATAAAGTCAATTGGAGCGCCACCTGGCGACAGACTGGGTGATTCATCTTTAATGATTTCTTCTCGTTTACTCTCTTTCGCACTCCTTCTTTGGCATTCTCTTCGCTCTATCTTGAAGTTGTGAACAAATACAAAGAGAGAAAGAGAAAAGTCGAATGATATTGAAATTTTTGCGGTCAGCACAACAATCACTTACTTGACCCAGTTCTCCTTTTGCTTTCCCTCCCTCTCTAGCTATCTCTGTCTCTTTCGATTGGTAAATGATTGCCTGTTCTACACACTTTTCAATTAATAAACATAAAAGCGAAAACGACTACTAGAATATGAGGAAATGAAAGGGAGCTGAGTGGCATTGCGTGCTCATCTTCCAGTTTTAATTGAGGTTAAGTGAGCGGACATTAAATTGTTTCTAGGGCAAGGTTGCAAGGATACTCCTCAAATGTTTGTAAAATATGAAGTAAAAAACGAATCGAATTGATGGGCAACTCTGACTTTGGTAAGTTATTTGATTTTATTGGTAATAAAATGAAATGGAGCAAGGTAATTACCACCTATATTAACTTGCAAAACGGATTTTGTGACTTTACTTAAAAGTATGTTTCACTTTTGGTTCATTATCTTAATATACATAAGCACATACAGAACTACAGTCCAGCCGATCACTTTTCTGGTTAAAATTAATAACTTGCTCAATTTAAAAGAAACATTACCAATTGTAATTTTGTGGTTATAGTACTGACTGAAAATTGTCCAGATCAGGAAACTATATCCTAAAGCCGTCATAGAAGCAATTGGAAAAAATTAAAACTAAATTAAAGGTATATGCATAAAACTTTGGGAAGTTTAAGTTTATGTCGTTTTAACTAAATATTTTCACAAAATTGGCTCACGATTTCTTATAGTTTTTTTATAGAAACTATCGGTCAAAAATATTGTTTCCAATATAACTGAAAGTTTTATTATTACAACTTTATAAGGTTCTAAAAAGTTTATTTTTATATTTTTTCTAGTTTGGATGACAATATTATATTGATGTCATTAAATATTTATAAGTCCTTAAGAGTATAAGGACGTTAATATATAATATAAAACACGCATTGGTGCTGCGTATTGTTTAATTTCATTTCATTTCATTTCATTTATTAGGAACTAACAAATATCTGCTAGTATATAATGCTTATTCTAATAATATACAATTAAAAATTTACATTTATAACAAAATTATACATACAACGCATTAAGGATATGTCCAATAGTCAGACAATCAGAAGACAAAAGACGATACAATTCATTATAGTGTGTACAAAGAACACGAAACGGATGATGGCAGTCAAAGTTTGTCCTGCATATTTCCAAAAATATCGGCCGGAATTGTCGTGACGTTCTGACCGGAACACAAAACTGTATTCGGCCTAGCAGTGCCGCAGAATCAATCTGTCCCTGTATCAGTTTGTGTAGGAAGAGAACACCATGGCAAGTTCTCCGATCCAGGAGAGACGGAATGTTTAAGAGCCGCAGTCTCGCGGCGTACGGTGGTAGTTGATGATGGTGAGGGTCCACGAATAGCCCACGCAGAGCAAACAAGAGAAACTGCTTCTGCACTGACTCTAGTAGAGCTTGATGAACCTGATATTGGGGAGACCATACACATGAACAATACTCAAGTATGGGTCGAACTAGAGAGGAAAAAAGATGCTTGGTTATGTAGGGATCAACAAATTCCTTTGACCAACGCTTAACAAAAGCAAGTACACCCCTAGCTTTGTTTGCTGTTATGGTAATGTGCTCAGCAAAGTTTAGGTCGTGGCAAAATAATACTCCAAGATCGTTAACCTTATAAATACGTTCCAACCTGCTTGTTCCCAACGAGTAATTTGTAAGGAAAGGGTTTTTACGATAGAATGACATGAAATTACATTTAGAATGGTTGAGGAACAACATGTTATCGTTGCACCATGTGTTCAGGCTATTTAAGTCCTCTTGAAGCCGTAAGTGCGACAAGGGGGACGTAAGATTTAAACACAGCTTCACATCATCCGCGTACATAAGCACCTGAGAATTGTGAATAATATTTGGCAGGTCGTTTATGAACAGACCAAACAGGACAGGACCAAGGTGACTGCCTTGGGGAACACCTGATGTAACAAAGACCAAGTTTGACAATGTGTTGTTGAATAAAACTCTCTGTGTTCGTTGAAGTAGGTATTTGGAAAGCCAATCTAATAAACTATATGGAAATCCTAACAATTCTAGTTTCATAAGCAGTAGCGAATGATTGACAGAATCAAAGGCTTTACTAAAGTCGGTGAAGATAACATCCGACTGCACTTTGTTATTAAAACCATCTCGAATGATTGAAATAAATTCCAGGAGGTTGGTTGTCGTCGACCGACGCTTCATAAATCCATGCTGAGAAGGGCTCATTATTGAAGAACATTGATGTTGCAGCTGTGAGGTAATTAGTTTTTCAAATAATTTGGGTATGGCACTGAGCTTCGAAATCCCTCGATAGTTAGAAATATCCGACCTACTGCCCTTCTTATGGAGGGGAATAATAAACGATTCTTTCCACAAATCAGGAAAGAAGCTCTTGTCAAGAGACATTTGAAAGAGTTTAGCCAAAGGACCTGACAGGGCACTGGCGCATTTTTTAAGGAGACAACTAGGAATAAGATCGGGACCGGCAGAAAATGACGATTTCATGTTCATTAGACACTGATAAATGTCGTCTACGTGAATTATAGGCATGTTGATAGAATTTGAGTGTGGGAGCGAATACGGATAGGTGGAAGAATTATAAATATGAGAGGAGTATGTCGATTGGAAGAAATTAGCAAATAAATTAGAGTTGTCTAGATCATTAAAGCCTTTTGTATTATTATAATGGAGCGATGAAGGAAACACAGAAGATTTTCGTTTTGAATTAACAAAAGCGTAGAATTGTTTAGGGTTGTCGAAAAACTCTCTTTTGCAACGGTTCAGGTAGTTATTGTAACATGTAGTATTATGAGCCAAAAATTCGGAACGAGCAATCAGATACCTGGAATGGTCCAGTTGAAGACCGGATCTTTGATACTTTTTGAACAACCTAGATTTGGTGTTCTTGAGATAAGATAACCTGCGCGAAAACCATTGAGGCTTGTTAGAGGGTTCCGCGACAGGAAACGACGGAACATGCGCATTAATTGCTGAGTTCAGCAAGTCGTAAAACATCCCCAGAATGACTGGAGGTGATTCTTCGGAGTCCATGAAAGACCAGTCAGCTTGAGAGAGGGCTGTGTTCATTTCAGTAAACGCAGCTCTTCTAAAGCAGTGAAAGGTTCTGGGTTCGATTTCAGGTAAGATTATTTCAGGCGATATAGACTCTAAAAGAATCTCCAAAGTTGGATGATACTTGTCTTCCGGCAATGATAATGGTTGTATTCGTGAAACGAGACCATTAGCAAATTCGGATGCAAAAACCAGATCAAGAAATTTGTTGTTGCAATTACCCACTGAGTTAAGCTGAACCAATGACAAATCCAAAACACCCTGAACAAACTCGTGGGGCGTGCTAGGAACGGAAGCGTTACTATCCATGGATGACAACCATGAAAGAGTAGGGAGATTAAAGTCCCCTAATGTGACTAGGTGATCATTATCACCAAGCAAAGAGAAAATCTCTTGGATATGTAATAAGTGTTGCATATATATATTGAAATCGGATCGAGGGGGAATATATGAGCAGGTGACAAAAATACTGAAGTCCGGAAATTTAATTTGAACACAGACAAATTCAATTATTGGATCATTTAAATTTGGTAGTATAATGGATTTCGACGATAAATCGTTTTTTACGGCTAGGAGAACACCGCCCCCAGTGCGAGTGGGACGATCACATCGATAAATAATATAGTTGTTACAGAGAATTTCATTGTCCGACACTGTCGAATTTAGCCAGGTCTCCGTAAAGGCAATAACGTTGGCATCAAAGGATACACTATTGGAGTATATTTTGCTAAGTTTACCTAACAAACTACGAACATTTTGATAGTGTATGCAAAAAGATTGATTTAGTTTTTTGAATTGGTCAAAGTACTTTGGGAGCTACGAGCATTACTGTGATTTTTATTCTTATTGACGAATTCATGTACAATGGCAAACTCTGGCCAAATATTGGTATCAAGAACTCTAGGTAGAATCAAATCAGAAAGATCAATCTTAAAAGAAGATATGTTACGTCTCAATTTAAAATTAAACTTGGTGACAGAGAAATCAGTTGCAGAAAGGTTTAACTTGTGGCTAAGGTGGGCTATAATGTCTTTAACCGTAGCATCCGGGTTTAAGCGTGACACAAACACCGATTTAGTCGGAGCCACTCCAGCAATCGGTCTTGAGGTGCGTTGAGCAACTCCAGTAAGTTGTTTAGCGCCATAACTAGGAGTAGTCACGATCGGAGCTATTGTAGTCTGCGATGAGGCCGCTAGTAAGGCAGAAGCAACTGCCTCCACTGCAGCTGGTACGGGAGTCGGTCGGTTATCGATCACGACAGGCGAATTTAAAAAGTTGTTTGGTGTAAAAAATCCATTTGGTTCCGGTGAGACGACGCCCGCATAATCCATCTGAAGTCCGGAACTATGTGTGAGCGAACCATTAGGTTCTGGTTGCGGGAGGACAGCAACATGGCCCGACTGTGCCTGTGGTGTAGTTAAAGAAAACGTTGGCACCGTACTTGCAGTAGGTGTTCCAATAAGATTCATACAGGCCACATTGTGTGGTATTTTTCTCTTGGGCGACTCACTTAAGAGTTTGAGGCCAAGAAACTGAGACTCGACGGCAGTGAATTTTTCGTTAAGGGCTGCGAAATCCTTACGTACATCAAGAAAACCATTTCGGATCTGTCGCATAAATGTACGCATTTCATTTTCGATCTCGCGGCAAGCGATGCAAGACCAAGTTAAGCCAATTTTTTTAGATATTAAGTCTGTAAGGCGGCCATTTGATCCAGCCCCGGCACATTTCAAATGTGCACAGTTACCACACAGCCAGCATACGAGGTAGGAGTCGCCCGTAATGGCACCTCCAAATTCGCATTTCTTGGCATTACAAACGACCGACATAATTGTTATCAGTGTTATTCTATGCGCACAGAAATAAGGTAACAAACAAACTTGCCAGAGCACCAGATTTGTCGAAGAGTACAGCGTAGTGGCCAATCCAGCGAAGAGATGACAAGAGTAAAGAGTAAAGCGTAGTGGCCAATCCAGCGAAGAGATGAGAAGAGCGTCGATAATCGTCGATAAGAGCGGGGGAATCGTAGATGAGACGAAGTCGAGCCAAGAGTTTAAGCTGACAAATCCAGCGCAGATTGAAGATAGGCAAAGGAAGGAGCAGCAACAACAGCAACAGCAGAGTAGTTCGGGAGATCAGACCAGGAGAGCAGTCCAAAACCGTGCATAGGCAGCGTCAGTGCAGCGATCCAGCGAGAGTAGGTTCTGAGCAGACAAAAATCGGGAGAGCTGTCAGACTGAGAGCAATCAAATCCCGCGCAGTTGAAGAACGGCGAGCGCAAGTACAGCAATTCAGAGAGAGCTTTACAGCAACAGCTGAGTAACCATGAGAGCAGTCCAGGAGAGCAGAGCAGTCAGTGCGGTGATCCAGAGAGAGATGTAACAGGAGAAAGAGCAGCAAGCGCGTTGTAACGGAGTCGAAATGTAAACAACAACACCGTTGCTGTCCAAAAACAAAACACTAGGCTGTCTCTTGTATGAGGACAGTATATGCAAATTTATAAAATGTTATAAACTGGCAAGGTAGAAACTTTTTGCGGTCCGATGGTAACGTAATTAAAAGAAACGTTCCAGCTGATTTAAATAAAATCGAAGACAACAATTTTAATTGACTCTTTACAGGCGAATCAAAATAATCGTAGGAGCGAGCAAAAAACACGACCGACACCTTCGAAAGCTTCTACCAAGAATAACGACCATTATAAGATTTTACTGAAATTTTTTAGAGCCCGTCAGCAGAAATGTATTTATTTTATATCTATTTACTTTAACCCGAAACTTATGACTATGGTTAGTAGTTGTACGTTTTCTTTCTTTTTCATTTAAATCACTGTGGACGGCAGTCCACGTAGTGACGATGAGCACCGAGACTGTGGTGCGCAAGGAGACTACTATATACAGCCGTAGAATTGAAAATCTGCTACGATAGTCCGATCAGAACCATTTATATCTTAATCGAAAGGTATTGTAAACCTCTTTGAAACTGCATACTAAGATTTTTCAAAAACGGATTAGTTTGGGAGAAATTAGAGTGAAAGTGCGAAATTGAAAATTTTGAAAATTGGAGCCATTGGGGCCGGTGGAGCAAAAATCCCAAAATTTTTAATGTTGTTGTGATCTAGCTTTAAATACGCGTCGAATGACACCTCGATCATCTTGATCCGATACTCCGTTCAAAAGATATTCAATAAACAAGATTTCAACGGCCTTTCCGAAATGAAAACGTTTGTCCTGTTGTTTGTCTGTCTGTTTGTCTGTCTGTGTGTCGATTTTTTTGTTTTAAAGTCCTGGAACTACTTTTATTTTGTTAAACAGCTCGAGCTGAACATTTTTTGTTCTACAACTTTTTCGATTTCCCGCTAGTTTGGCGGGAAAACCGCTAAAAAAGCTAGATTTTCCGCGCCCATAACTTCTAAACGGCTAAAGCTCCAGAAACGTGCTATATGTCGTTTGAAAGGTATTTTGGAATGATAATAGCTTTGCCTTGACATTATTTATCTAAATATAATATTAAAGAATTTATAATTAAAAGTAATTTTTTTTTTTAAGTTTTTGAAGTTTTCTTAAAAATGGCTCTAACGATTTTGATATTCACTCAAGGCCAGATAGCCCTTGAGATGGCTCAACTTTTGGTATATAACACATATCTGGGAAAATTCGCTTTCTCGAGATATTACTCATTAAAATTAGTAGAAAAGATCCCATATACCTAACCTTTTACATGCACTATACATACATTTATGTAAAAACTCATGTAGAGTCATTTAGAGACGTGCACAATGCAATAAAATTTAAAGCCATCAAAAAAATTTAATATCATTTAAATTTAAAAGAAATCATTTGAATTTTTTTTTTTTAATTTAATCTAATTTTTGCTTTTTCCACTACTTTGGCGCGAAAACAGGAAATTTCTCGCGCCCATAACTTCTGAACGACTAAAGTTACAGAAACGTGCTATATGTCGTTGGAAAAGTATTTTGATATGATAATTACTTTGCCCTGACAAAAATTTTCGAAATATTATAATTAAGAATTTTGAATATAAATTATTTTTTTTAGATTAAAATATTTTTTTTAATAGCTTTCACGATTTTTATAGTAACTTCCGGCCGTATATCCCTTGAGATATTTCGGGGTACAACACATATCTCCGAAAATTTGCTTTCTCATCAAAATTAGTAGCAATGCTCCCATATAGCTAACTTCTTATATGAATTTTGTTTGTTAATTTTTCCCATTTGAGTTTCAAACAAAAACTTATAAAAACAATGGAAGACCTATGTATGTACATACATAAGTCATTTAAAAAACTTCTGATATCAAATAAAAACACCTCTTAACGAGGTTAGATTAAAGTGACGATGGCACACTCAACACAAAAAATTTCTGATATCAAATTTTGTGACAATTAATAGTTATTTAAACAAAAATATTTAAAAAGTTTTTAATTAGTTTCAAAATCGGCACTTAGCTGAAAAAATTAAAAAGGCAAAATAGGCAGCGTGCCGATTTTGAAACTAATTAAAAACTTTTTAAATATTTTTGTTTAAATAACTATTAATCGTCACAAAATTTGATATCAGAAATTTTTTGTGTTGAGTGTGCCATCGTCACTTTAATCTAACCTCGTTAAGAGGTGTTTTTATTTGATTAAAACCGATCATAAACATGAAAGTAAGCAATAAAGTTGCTGTATATGCTTCTTCTGCTATGTTGGTAGCACCAATGAGTGTTGCTCAACATGTTCCTAGCAACGTTTGTCTTTATTGCTAACATGTTCTTTTATCCATGTTTATGTCCTATTTAATTTCACCCACAATGGTTTGGGAACCTGGTATCTCACTCGGTTCATCATCATTACACTTCAGTAGTTTTTTTACTTGCTTATATTCATTTTCCGATTGTTCTGCAATAGAAAGAAAACTATCTGCAAAGTTTTAATTAAGATAACTAATTACCTGAAAGACTATTTTTTGCATAGTAACGAACAGATGGACAGACAAACATGGCTAGATAAATTCGGCTGTTGATACTGATTAATAATCAAATAAAAACACCTCTTAACGAGAAGTTTTTTAAATGACATATGTATGTACATATGTATATAGGTCTATAGAAAACTATCTGCAAAGTTTTAATTAAGATAACTAATTACCTGAAAGACTATTTTTTGCATAGTAACGAACAGATGGACAGACAAACATGGCTAGATAAATTCGGCTGTTGATACTGATTAATAATCAAATAAAAACACCTCTTAACGAGAAGTTTTTTAAATGACATATGTATGTACATATGTATATAGGTCTCCCATTGTTGTTATAAGTTTTTGTTTGAAACTCAAATGGGATAAATTCATAAAAAAAATGAATATATGTGATAATTGCTACTAATTTTGATGGGAAAGCGAATTTTCGGAGATATGTGTTATACCCCGAAATATTTCAAGGTCTATACGGCCTGAAGTGACTATAAAAATCGTAAAAGCTATTAAGAAAAAAATTTTAATCTTAAAAAAAAATTATTTTTATTCTAAATTCTTAATTATAATATTTAGAAAATTTTTGTCAGGGCAAAGTAATTATCATATCAAAATACTTTTACAACGACATTTAGCACGTTTCTGTAACTTTAGTCGTTCAGAAGTTATGGGCGCGAGAAATTTCCTGTTTTCCCGCCAAAGTAGTAGAAAAAGCAAAGAATTAGATTAAATTAAAAAAAAAAAATTCTAACGATTTCTTTTAAATTTAAAATATATTAAATTTTTCTATGATGGTTTTAAATTTTATTGCATTGTGCGCGTCTCTATATGACTCTACATGATTTTTTATAGTGCATGTAAAAGGTTAGGCATATGGGATCTTTGCTGCTAATTATAATGAGTAATATCTCGAGAAAGCGAATTTTCCCAGATATGTGTTATATACCAAAAGTTGACCAATCTCAAGGGCTATATGGCCCTGAGTGACTATCAAAATCGTTAGAGCCATTTTTAAAAAAACTTCAAAAACTTAAAAAAAAAAATTAATTTGAATTATAAATTCTTAAATATTATATTTAGATAAATTACGTCAAGGCAAAACTATTATCATTTCAAAATACCTTTCAAACGACATATATCACGTTTCTGTACCTTTAGTCGTTTAGAAGTAATGGGCGCGGGAAATCTAGCTTTTTTAGCTGTTTTCCCGCCAAACTATCGGGAAACCCAAAAAGTCGTAGAACAAAAAATGTTCAGCTCGAGCTGTTTAATAAAATAAAAGTAGTTCCAGGATTCTAAAACAAAAACATCGACACACAAAAAGAAAAACAACGGGACAAACGTTCTCATTTCAGAAAGGCCGTTAAAATCTTGTTTATTGAATATCTTTTGAACGGAGTATAGGATCAGGATGATCGACATATCATTCGACGCGTATTTAAAGCTAGATAACATCAACATTAAAAATTTGGGGATTTTTGCTCCACCGGCCCAACCTCTACAATTTTCAAAATTTTCAATTTCGCACTTTCACTCCCATTTCTCCTAAACTAATCCGTTTTTGAAAAATCTTAGTATGCAGTTTCAAAGAGGTTTACAATACCTTTCGATCCAGATATAAATGTCCCCTAAGAGCGTCTCCAACATAATTTTTATACCCAAATGTACGTTGAATACCCCTATCTATGTTTTTTTTTAAATTTTTTGGAAGGGGCTCCGTTAATAGAAAATTACCCAGAAATTTACCAAACTTACTTTTTATTTTTTAAAATTTTGGGGTGCTCCAGAAACAGCTGGCGGAATTGAGATGATTTCAAAACCATTTCGCTAAACAATTTTCGCCGTCTTAGAAGGTGACAACCCTTAGCAGTCAAGTCCGAAATAGTTAGTGAAAATGACAAAATAAGTCTCTAAAATTACTTGTATATCACTTCACATTTACTGGGTTTATACAGGGCCGAATACATGCTTTCAATACATGCTTTTACAAAAATCGTGTGTGTATAAACACTCTTTCATGTACTTGGAAACACACGAAAGTTGACTTTGAATACCGCCTCGATACATAAAATGGGGTGGAGCGCAAGTTGATAATTCAGCAAAGCATACTAATTTTACAGGTCTGGCATCTCATCTGTCAGTATGAATACATGTATTCGGGTGTGCGTATAAACAGGAGCTATTTTGATTTAAGCTCCGTACTCAGACACAAGAAAACAGATATAAATGGTTCTGATCGGACTATCGTAGCAGATTTTCAATTCTACGGCTGTATATAGTAGTCTCCTTGCGCACCAAAGTCTCGGTGCTCATCGTCACTACGTGGACTGCCGTCCACAGTGATATATGCATGCATGTATATACTTTTTGGGGTCGGAGATGCTTCCTTCACTTGATTGCAAACTTCTGTTCAAAATTATAATACCCTACAAGGGTATAAGAACAGCTGTTTCCTTTGAAGCTCCGTACTCAGACACGCGAAAAGTGTTCCTAAGCATTGAGCCAAAACGAGGTCAATACTCACCCTCTCGCTCTATCGTACTGCTTAGAAACACTTTTCGTGTGTTTGAGTACGGAGCTTAAAGATAATGATTAATGCAGGGTTCTAGTTTATTAGAAACTTCTATAGAAACACTTATTCATAATTTCGAAATTTTCGTGCGGTAGTTGAAAAATGCAAAATCTCTTTCCCGAGCAGTGTAAGTATCGTTATTAGAAAATTATGAGTTTCGAAAACACAGAAGCGTAATTATTTAGTAACTGCCATGTTTATCATCCGATTTTACTCGCATTTTTAGAGCACGCCCGCCCAAACGTAATTATTTAATTTGCTTTAAGACGAAAATCACGACTATCGGCGTTGCTGCAGAAACCGATGGGGAAATTGAGATGATATATACCGCTAAAAAAAAAAAAAAACTGTACCCCAGAACTCCTGGGGATTTTATTTTTTTTAGCATTTTCACCAACCTTTCGGACTTGACTGCTAAAAGTTGTCACCTTTCATGATTAGAGTAGCGACGAGTTAGCTTCACATCTTTTTTAGGTAATTCATTGCAAAACAAGTGAGAAAGTTACAGTCGAGTGTGACCGACTGTGAGATACCCGGTACCCAAAGCATTTTGAGTGAAATTAAATAGTCCATGAATATGGAAAAATGAAAATGTTGACAAATAAAGACAAATGTTGCTAGCAACAAGTTGAGCAAGACTCATTGGCATAGAAGAAGAAGTAACACACACAGAAACTTTATTGTTTGATAACTTTCATGTTTATCATCGATTTTGGTAATTTTATATTAACGGAGCCCCATAATTAAAGATGGATTGTGACTAAACTAAGAGCGTCCCCAACATAATTTGTATACCCAAATGTACGTTGAAGCACACCCTATCTATGTTTTTTTTTAATTTTTTGGAAGGGGCTCTGTTAATAGAAAATTACCCAGAAATTTACCAAACTTATTTTTTATTTTTTTTAATTTTGGGGTGCTCCAGAAACAGCTGGCGGAATTGAGATGATTTCAAAACCATTTCGCTAAACAATTTTGGCCGTCTTAGAAGGTGACAACCCTTAGCAGTCAAGTCCGAAATAGTTAGTGAAAATGACAAAATAAGTCTCTAAAATTACTTTTATATCACTTCACATTTACTGGGTTTATACAGGTCCGAATACATGCTTTCAATACATGCTTTTACAAAAATCGTGTGTGTATAAACACTCTCCATGTACTTGGAAACACACGAAAGTTGACTTTGAATACCGCCTCGATACATAAAATGGGGTGGAGCGCAAGTTGATAATTCAGAAAAGCAGACTAATTTTACAGGTCTGGCATCTCATCTGTCAGTATGAACACATGTATTCGGGTGTGCGTATAAACAGGAGCTATTTTGATTTAAGCTCCGTACTTAGACACACGAAAACTGTTTCTAAGCAGTGAGAGAGAGCGAGAGGGTGAGTATTGACCTCTCGTTTTGTCTCAATACTTAGGAACACTTTTCGCGTGTCTGAGTACGGAGCTGTATTCAATACATGCATTGAAATACATGTATTCCATAATATAAACCCAGTATTAGTTACGTTCTTGTCCAAAGCAAAGTCTCCCACCTGTTTTCTTATCAAAGTTATCAACCTTTTTTTTATACTGGAATTGTATTTATTTTTGGTATTTTCCTTACGTCACAAGAATGTATAATTTTCTTAGGTGTTTGATTACGGTTGTTAATTTATGTGTAGGGTTGTTGTTGGATTTTGAAAAAATATCCTATTGATGATATTTACTTGAAAAATTTGTTTGAAAAATATCACTCGATGATATTAAAAAATATCATTAAAAAATATCGATATATCGAGTATTTTTGATATTTTTTTAATGTTCAGCTAAATTTGAATAAAGGTGTCCTGTTGCTGTAAATTTGGGTCTTTTATAGGCCTAAGAATATGCATATTAAAAAAAAACGTTATAATATTTGATTTCATCAACCATAAGCTGCAAATAAGAGACATATGAGACACAATAGAATATTTTTTATTTAAAAAGTGAACTTAAAAAAACAAATATTATACCCACTCTCAAGCAACTCTTATTTACTTTCTTTGATATAAAAAATAATAGCAAAATTATTAAGGATATGGTATAGGGCTCAGCCCATTGTGTTCAATTTTATTTAATATAATAGAACGGATTAATTATTAATTCATGAAATACATTTGTACTTATTGCTTTTAATTATTAATTCGAAAACAAATCAGTTGTTAATGATTTTAGAAAAACTCGTTCGGTTACATGCTGGTCTGTCATACGACTACGGGAGTCACTAACAACACACTTTATGGCAGAAGCCAACCCTTCCAATGAAACCGAACTACCAGGCGTGATCAGGCAACTAGCATGGGCATAGTTGATTTTTGTGAGATCCGGAAATCCAAAGGATTTGTCTCCGAACTACAAAATGGCATACTAAAGAAAAGCTGAATTTTCTTTCTTTCGGAACTCTGGACTACAGAGTCTCGGAGTTCTATGGTCCTGTTGTGCAGATCTAGAAAAGATTCCTGTACGCTTAAAGCGACCATTTCCTGTTCTCCGCACTAAATAAAAAATCTGAAATATCATTAAAAATATATCAATATCGCCTTTTTTTGCACCAAAAATATCGCGATGATAATATTTTTTTAAAGAGAAAAATATCGATATATCGATATTTTGATATATTTCCGACATCCCTATTTATGTGTGACCAGCTCTCTTGGATAAGTAAATCTTCCCTTTTTCGGGCGTTTTGGAAAATTGAATATCGCGATTTAAGTTTATTTGTATGTTTTAATAAAGATCATTGAAACTTCTCTGGCTTTTGAGCGGTCGATTCACGACCGTCGATAATAACTGAGACACACTACCATGGCGGACGACACCAACGAGGACAGCTGGCTCTACGGCACCTCCAACCCGGACTCGACGACCGGCGAGCTGGGCAACGGTGGCGGCGGCGGTAGCGACGCGCTTACGGCGGAACACGAGGCTGCAGCGGAAGCCCAAGCGCTGGCGGCCGTTGTGGCGGGCGATAAACCGATCTCCGCGTCCGGCGCAGATGCGACAGGACAGTCGCCGCGCTATCCCAAGGAGGAAGAGCCCGAGTACTCGGAGTTCGACGATCCCGCGCAGGAGATGGAGGAGGACGAGGAGGCCCTCCCGGACACTACGGACAGCAGGAGCAGAAGGGAGCGCGACCGCGATCGAGACAGAGACCGAGATCGGGATGCGGTGGATGCACATTCGTCACCAGAACCGGAGGACGGAGAAATGACCGAGGGCCCCAGTTCAAGGAGGGAGAGAAACGGCTCTGGCTCCGACGACGACGACGACGATGACTCGGACGACGACATCAACGTGGTGATTGGGGACATCAAGCAGGCGCCCAGCACCTACAACATCAAGCAGCGTCCCAATCTGCTGGCCGGAGGCACTGGAGCCGCCGGCGACAAGGCAAAACCCACCGGCCAGGCGGGCAAGTTCAGCATCGAGGACTTTGAAGGCGCCGGGACCATTAATGGGGTAGCCGTGCACGAGTTCAGCATCGATTCGCTAGAAGAGAAGCCATGGCGTAAACCCGGCGCGGACATCACGGACTACTTCAACTACGGCTTCAATGAGGAAACGTGGCGCGCCTACTGCGAGCGTCAGAAACGCTTCCGGGTGGCAGAGAGCGGCGTTGGACTGGCCAGCCTCACGCAGAACGTCAGCCAGAACGCTCCGATTGGTATCCTCGCGGATGGCGGTATGGGCATTGGCCCGCCCGGAATGCACAGCATTCAGCCCATGGTGGGAATGGGTGGGGAGGGTGGTATGCAGATGCCGCCGCCGGGAATGCCTCCGCCCATGATGCAGCACCAGTCACGATCGGGCATGGGACTGATGCAGCGTCCACCAAGGCCAATCTCCACCACGGGCAGCGAAAGGGGCGGCGAGCGAGGAGGAGGTGGCGGCGTCAAGGAGAATGCCATTCAAGTTATGACCGCAGAGTGCCGGGAATATTCGCGCGGTCTCGGGCCTATGGCGCCCAACTTCCCGCCACCCGGCGCCTCCGAAGAACCCTTCTTCCATGAACCCGAGCCCTTCGATTATGGCTACGAGCCCACACAGGAGTCGCAGTGGGGCAACGACAATGCCGGTTGGGTGCCCAGCGGCATTAAGGAACTGACGCCAGGCCATGCCCACATGCAACAGCCGCCGCCGGGAATGCCACCGCCGGGAATGGGCGTGCCCCCGCCACAGATGGGCGGTCCGCCCCCCAATTTACGGGGAATGATGCCGCCCAACATGCGTATGCCACCAAATATGGGTGAGTTGTTGTTGGCTATTTGTATATAATCTTTTAAGGCTAACCATTGTGTTTTCAGGTATGGGACCGCCTCCAGGAATGATGATGGGAGGCAATGGACCTCCTCAAATGCGAATGGGCATGGCTCCGCCACAGAGAATGGCTATGGGGGGTAAGAACGAAGAAATTCCTCAACTTCCTCAAATGCTAATTTTTTCTTTTCTTTTTTCTTCTTTGCTTTCAAGATCGTGGCAGCTACGAGGACGATCGTGAGCGCAGACGACGCGAAAAGGACAAGCAGCTGAAGAAGGATCAGGTATGGGTCAACGATGGTATTAGAAATTTGTGAAAATTTTACAAATTGATTTGTTGTATAGCTGCGTAAGGATTTCCTGGACATGCTGCGGGAACGACATGACATCGAGCGGCACACGCGGTGGTATGACATCAAAAAGAAGTTCGAAGCGGACCCGAGATATCGCGCTTTGGATTCGTCATATCGCGAGGAGTACTTTGAGGACTATCTCCATCTGTTAAAGGAGGAGAAGCGCAAGGAGCGCGACCTTAAGGAACGAGAACGGCATCGCGAGAAAGAGCGATCCCGTGACAAGGACAAGGAGAAAGATAAGGATAAGGACAAAGAAAAGGACAAAGACAAAGACAAGGACAAGGAGAAGGATAAGGACAAAGACAAAGACAAGGAAAAGGACAAGGAAAAAGAGAGTTTGCGTCGAGAGCGCTCCCGATCCCGCGAAAAGTCCAGCCGACGCAAGTCCAAGTCTCGTGAGAAGGATCGTAGCGAACGGAACAGCAAGGGAAGCGGCAGCAGCTCCACAACATCCACTTCCACTCGCAGCGAGAAAAAAAAATCACATCGCAAGGACAAGGAAGAGGAGGAATAGCATTTGCTTAGGTACTATATGGAAGACGACCGCGAAGCAACTCCCTAGGCTGCCCACCATACACAAATTTAGAAGAAGCAATTGAAAACCGAAACGAATATCTGTTAATACACTTCCAATAAAAGAAAAGCCGTAACAACAGTTGGCGATAGATGCGAAAAGCGGAAAGTTGTTTGAAGATAAATACACTTTGTATATTGTATAAGAAAAGAAAATAGTCTTTCTTGGGTATTTTAAGTTGAGATCCAGAAATTTCTACTTCACATTTATTATTGGCTGGGCACCGAATTTCAAGGTTGGAGCCTGACAGCAAACACCACGCTTAAGGGGGGACATACATGTAAACGGCCAAAATGTAGTCACTTTTCGTGATTTATTTTTAATAGATATTATGAAGCTATCACCTTGGAACTGGAGATATATTTAAAGGTGGTATTGAAGACATTATGTTATTATTATGTTGCCTAGTTTTTTGTCAATCGTGTCCATTAGAAGGTAGTCTAGAGTTTTCGATGTGCCAGAAAGCCAACTTTAGTACCTCGCGTGCATGCTCGCTTTGAGCCTTTCGAGTTCGAATTCGTACTCGAAATTTGTACAGCATATTCTACAAATGATAAACTTTTTTTAAGCAAACAAATTTTTGGTCAACAAATATCGGTCATGAGAGAGATAGAATATGCAAGTAAACCAAAACGATAAACGAATGTTAGTGGGAATTGTTCTGATTTTGTAATTCTTAGGGCGCGGCATTTGTTGCCGATGATGTCTAGGTAGTGCTTCTGTTCTGTCTAAGCGAGTGATGACTCTACAGCTTCTATATTCTACCTGCCCAACTATATTAATTAAGGGAATAATTACTAACACGATTCATAAGCTATTTCGTCTGCTACAACTTGTTTAAATTTAGTTCTCAATTACTTGTTGATCAATCTTGTTATTGATAATGCTAACTAAAGGCATTATTTTATTGTCGTTTCCATGGTGAATTAGCGAGCAAACAGAAATAATCCACACATTTACCTGTAACAATAAAAAGGGAAAATAAAGCAGGACAGACTTACCGCGACATTATTTAATCATGGCAGACACACTGAGCAGCGATACCGGGTCTGCGACATTTTAAACAAGAACAGCATGGGGATTTTTAATAAGTTTATGCATTTATTTATTTGTATACACATACATAAATGTGTTGTTTCCGGTGGAGAATGAAATTCACATTTATAATTAAATAATGGGTGACAGCCACACAGATGCGTTCTTAATTAAAGCGAAATAAAGAATTTTTTCACAGGTAAATAAATGGCACAAGGGAAGTAAATACATATTTAATTAATCTGCTGAAATAGTAGTGTATGGCTTTGACTTAATTGACATGGTAATTGTCGCAATAACCCATGATTTCTAAATAAACCAAATATTGGGGTAACTAAACGGTGAGATGCAGATCCCGATTTTCCTTAGACCTAAGTTTCGTTTAGTTGTAAAAGTTGTGTGGGTTAGTTTGATTTGGCTTTGATTTACATTCTCTTTGAATTAGCTAGGGACTAGGGACTATAAGTAGGTATATATATTAGAACTGATATTTTAGTTTGATTTCCTCTATATGGATAGATTTCAGTTAATGTCCGACACACATGCATTGATAAGAGTAGTAGTGCTGGCAAAACATCGAAGCACTATCGAAAGTATAGATTTTATTAAATGTTTTGAAAACCATCGATTGTTTTTCGCACTATCGATGTTTTGATTAGACCGATTAGACTCACTTTTAAGCCTTTGAAATGATGACGACGATGCTTTCTCGAATGGAAGGGAAATATTTGGTTAGATCATGAATGGAAATTAATCCTGTAAAGCCGAAATCGTTTTAAGTGAGAAAATGGCATTACTCAAGGCTTTAGCTGCAGATAATATAATTTGTATAAGCAGAAATTGTATGGCTTAGGAAATATCGATAGTATAGATTTTTCACTAGTAACACATCGAAAAAATCGATAGTGCAAAACATCGATTTTTTGCCAGCTCTAAAGAGTAGTTTACAATCCGACTAGACTTAAACATCATGATCGTAGAGCGGTTACAAAATATACTATCATAGACAGTGAGGAAAACCTTCATCGATCTCCCCTTGGAAACTGGTATGCTTTTCCACCTAATTGGTTTGCGTTTATTTAACAACGATTGTCTTTAGAAAACTAAATTCACGTCTGCGAGACTTACTCGATAAATATGTTTGAATATCCGCTAATATTCACTATTATTCCGACTGAATTCAAACTCTAATTACTTCTTTGATTCTCAAAAGGAACATCATGTGCACATATTTCTATGCACAGCTATATATATAATCTATATATTTAGTTTAATTGAAAAATTCATGCTAGTGGAACAAAGAAACAGCCCGAATGCTCAGATCAGATATATCATAGGATATATGTACTCGTTTTGACTAGACAGGTTCAGTATAAAAGTTAAATATATTTTGGAATGATTTTAATTAGTTCTACCTTGAGTCTTGTTAAGAGAGTTGAATATCTTTTTGAGAATGGTTTACGAGTCATAAAAAGAAACTTAACAAAACTAACCAGCGATAATGTCGAGATTGAATATATTATTAAATTATTAAAATCAGTGTTTAGAGCTATAATTATTGATAACAAGAAATAATCTTCTGGTCAAAATTATAATTTCTTGCAAGGGTATAACATTAAGAAAGTTTCTTGAAAGGCTTCAAGAAAGAAAGTAGTAAGTTATCTAATTAGACAAATCTAATAATTAAATTGATTTGTACTACTTTGGTAACATTAAATGAACTAATGTAAACTCATCCGAATGAATCTATGGTCTATGGTCTTCGTATTCGAATTGGCGTTTCGCTGATGCATTCTATAAAAAATGGACAAAGACTCGGATTCTAACCACAACTTGAACTAATTCTCAACTAAATTGTACTTTCATTTGCAGCTGGAACCAAGTTGGCATTCATTGAGGTACTTTGCTTTCCACATCACAACATTGGCAGATCATTCACATACTCACTCGCAGAACACTCTGGTGGCTTGACTCTTAAGGAAATGATGCATTGTTGCAATCAAGATATAACCCTCTTTTGCGAGTAAAATAAAAATTGAAAAATTTCGAAATAAGGTTCTGGATAATAGTGAAATGCAGAGTTAAACTAAAAGTGATTTACAAAGCAAGCACGATTAATTTTAATAACTCATTTAAATAACCTCGTATTTTGTAAAATTTAAGTATGGAATCCTTTTCAAAACTGAAACTTAAAGCTCTTAATATAGCCGTTTTAAAGCAAGGAAAATATAAAGGTAGAATGGTAAACTGATTAACTGATTGCTTTCAAGTTCACTAATAATATCTACATAGGGATAGGGATATTGTCCTCAAGGTCGCACCACCCTTCACACTCACTCCCGCTCACACACTCACTCGCTCGCACACACAAACTGGGTTCGGATGAGACCTAAAGCTTTGTTCGGCCGCCCTTTCCGGGGACCTTAGATTGTGCCCTATCTGCTCAGCAGCTGCTCCACATTCAAGGTCAGCTCCTGGCCGGATCGGCTCCCGTTATTATTGTTGGGCGCTACTCCGTTGGAGTTGGAATTGATGTTGGTGTTGGTGTGGGTGTGGCTGCCATTGGTGCTGTGGGCGTACATCCCGTTCAGGGTTCGAGAGGGTGCCGGCGACGTGGGGGCGGAAAGCTGTGGCGGACTCAAGGGCGGCAGCGGGGGCAGTGGCGGCGCTTGAGCCTCCAACGTTGAGGGCGGACTGCGGTTAAGGTTGCTGTCCAAGCTACTGTGGTGTTGCGAGGAGGCCGGCGACAGCGGGATCTCCTCGATCTTCTCCAGGTCCTGGGTGATCGAGGCCGAGTTCTGCTTGTGGGCCCGCGTTAGCGTTCCCTTGGGACTGCGGGAGGTGTCGTGCAGGAACGGTATGTCCAACATGGAGCACTTGACCCCACCCCCACCGCCGCCAGCAGCAACACCAGAACCAGCCACAAGGGAGGCGTAGTTGGTGGCCTGCAGGGAGTGCTGGTGGTGCTGCTGCTCTCCCTTCGCCTGCTGGTCGTCGCGATCCAAGCTGAACTGGCGACGCAGCAGGCGACTGGAGCCGGGCTTGCTGTCGAAGCGGGCGGCGGCTCCCACGCTGCCGCTGCCACTGCCGCTCCCGGATCCGGCCATCGTGGAGCAGACGCCGCCGCTGCCCTGTCCGCTGCAATGTCCGCCTCCGGCTCCGCCCCCCGCACTTCCGTAGACGTATTTGCCGTCGTAGAACTGCGTCAGATTGCTCTCGCTGGGACTGAGGCATTTGTAGTGGTTGTACGGCGAACTGAGGTCCATCATCTCCTCAATCTTCTTGTAGAGCCTGGAACTGGAGCCCCCCGTGGAGTTTGGCAGCCGGTTGAAGCTGTTTGGATTCAGCAGATTATCCGGCGTGAGTTCAGAGAGCTTGCGGGACTGAGGACTCGTACTGCTCGGCGTCGTCTTGCCCGGAAACTCCGGGCACAGCGTTGCATTGGGGCTGATGGTGTTGGTGGAATTGGAGTCCAGGGAGTACGAGTTGGGCAGAGTCACCCCGGAGCCCAGATCAGCGTTAGTTGGCGGGGTTATCTCCACCTTCACCTCAACGGATTCCCCGGCCAGCGAGGAGCTCTGTGACGAAGACGGGTTCGTGCTCGTCCGCGATTTGTTGGCCTGCGCCTTGAGGGTGATCGAGTTCTGGATGAGGGACTCATCCAATCTGAGGAATTTAAATATTAATAACAGAACTCAAATAATCGTGGATTACTGCTGGACACCTACCCATGTGACTCTCTAAAGAAGGTGGAGGAATGCGTATGGTAAAAGTTAGATATTAGATTAAGGAGAGCTCAGTATGTATGAAGCTAAACTAATATACACAGTTAAAGCCAACGAAAATGTTAATAAAAATAGAGATCAGGCACTTATCACAAGACTTAAGTTAAAATAAACTTAAAAATCGTATTTTACTGTTAACTAAATATCATTTTCCTATGGTACTTCGTTTACTAACCCTATGGTAAGCGAACGCCGATCCACAGAGTTTTCGATGTTGTAATCTGATTTGCCTCTGTGGAGCAATGGGTAGTGTGCTGGACTATGAATTTGATGGTCCCGAGTTCGATAGGTAAAAATTGTGAGTATTCTTAATAGAATTTATACATAATAAATAATTAACCTTTAGTATATAAACTAACAAAACTTACAGAAAAATAAAATAATTGTAATTGTCATGTACATGTTGTAATTGTCATAACATGAAAATAACACAATATACAGTTTTACAAAAATGAAAAGGATTCGTTCTTAAATTAAGTAAAATATTCTGTAAATGGTTTTTATAAACGTTCCATAAATCTTCTTAATTTAATTTTTTTTCTTAATATTTAAGTACTCAATTTAAGTATTTATCCTGGCATTGGTGCTTATGTAACTATCCTTTTCATGGGTACTCCTATCACTTGCCCACGCTAAATGTGGAGGCCCTATAGACGGACATTTCATAATAAAATTAAAATTAACGAATACATTGCTCAGGGTTATTAAAGTAAGTAGTCCTTGTAAGTAGCAATACCACAACCAACGAACCAATGTTCAGTATAGTTATTATTCTTTATTCTTCTTCATAGGTTAACAAAAATTTACTGTTAACATTAAAATATAAAAATAACAATATAAATAGTAATACAATATTTGGAAATTCATATTTAATTGATGAATACTCACCCGATTGGCGGTGGTGCCGGCAACGGCTTGTCGAATCCTTTCTTGCCCAGCAACCAGAAGGTATTCATCATGCCCTTACCCTTGATGTCGATGAGGCCCCTCGGCTCGATGGCATAGCCACCTCGGACCTCCAGTCGGTCCCTAGTCTCCTGAGACATGTGGATGCGCCAAGAGGAACCTGAAACAATATAATTCTCTTGTGAAGCATTGCCCTGAATAAGGATGAGCCCCATATACCCGTGGACTCCATTCGCGATGCTGTGTTGACTGTGTCGCCGAACAGACAGTATCGGGGCATCGTGAGACCCACTACTCCTGCACAGCAGGGACCCGTGTGAAGTCCAATCCTTAGCTGGAGAGGCACTCCCGGCAGATGCTTCACATTGAAGCGACCACTCTGGTGGAGCAGGTCCAAGGCCATGGTGGCGATCTGCTCGGCATGATCGGGTATCTTCACGGGCAGCCCGCTTACCACCATGTAGGCATCACCAATGGTCTCAACCTAATTATAAAACAAATAGTAAATAAATAACTATAGATTACTTCTTAATTAAGTGGTCTACTCACCTTATACACATTGTAGGCATTGATCGTGGCATCGAAAATCGTGTAGAGATCGTTGAGCAAGTCCACAACCTGCACGGGACTGCAGTGGGCGGCGATTGTTGTAAAACCAACAATGTCGCTAAAGTATATAGTCACGTCGGAGAACTCCTCCGGGTCGACGGCCAAGCCCATCTTCAGTTTCTCAGCCACCGAGCTGGGGACGATCCTTGATCAGTTCGTGTTCATTGGAAAGCCTTTAAAGTCTTACCTTGGCAACATGCGATTCAGCAGCTGTTCAGTCTTCTTTCGTTCAATGTCCAGTTGTTCGGTGCGCTCCCGAATCAGTTCCTCCAGATTGTTTGAGTACTTTTCGAGCATTTGGAACATGGTGTCTACAAAGTTAACTTTGCGACCGTGGTTCAGCATCTTGAAGCGCTCATAAACTCTGAGTAAATGAATGATTGTAACATATTAGTAGTCTTAAACAAAATAATAATAATTGAAATCGAAGGCCTCGACCGTTAAGTATATCATATTCTCAATGTACTTTAATATAACTTTGGATCTTATTTATAAGATATTGAATCTTTATCGTAAATAAATTAACTGAATTTTATTATTTGCCTACTTACGAGTTAAAATCGGGTCGCATGTCGGGCTGCTCGGCCCAGCACTGGCGCATGATATTGATGGCCTCCGGAGGAGCGGCTCCCTTGGAAACAGAGGGCCGTATCAGTGGAGGCGGTTTCTTGATCTTGGCAATGATTTCCTCCGGCGACAGGGAGAGCATGCAGTAGGGTTCGCCCCTCACCACCACCTCCTGCATGATGATCCCGAAGGAGTAGACGTCGCCGAGCTGAGTGCCCAGCTGAATCCGTCCGTGCTGGTGGTGATGATGGTGCTGCTGCTGGTGGTGCTTCATACTGCGCAGCAGCTCTGGAGCGGTCCACAGGAGTTCCTTGGCACTTCTGGGCATAGGTGGCAGCCCCTGGGACTCGTAGAAGGAGCTCAGGCCGTAATCGGTGATCTTAAGCACCCAACGGGCGTCCACCACACAGTTCCTGGAGGTCAGGGCCCCGTGAACCCTCAGGGGGGAGGTGTGCAGGTATCGCATCCCCCTCACCAGATCCGTGAGTAAGCTCAACCGGAATGACCAGTCCAGTTTGATTTCGTCCATGATCAGCACGTCCTGCAGGGATCCTCGCGAGCAGTAGTCGAAGACCATGGCCGTGCGGTTGGGATCGGAGAGCCATCCAATTAGTGGATTGATATTTTCATGCCTCAGACCGTGGGCCATCACGAGAAGATCCATCGCCTTGGCTCGCAGTTCTGCCGATCCGTTCATATGCACTTCCTTAAGCTGCACGAGATCACCATTGTATCGCGCCCTCATGTCCAGATGAGCGGGATTGTGCCTGGCCAAACTGCCCGTGGCGGAGGATAAACTCTTCCCATTCACTGTGGCCGTGGTGGCTCCACCAGAGTTACCCGGAGCAGCTGCTCCCGGTATGACAAATCCCAGGTTTTTCAAGGACCCAATGGAACCCTTGAGCAGATCCGGTTTATCCACCTCCGGGCCACCGAACTCCTGCAGCTGTTGCAGCCAACAGCAGAGCATGGCCTCGATGCCCTCGTCAACCTTAAGTCGAAAGAAAAATATTTTATAGAAATAAGAGATCTGTATACGATTGATGGCTTGGTTCTCACCCTTCGAGAATCCACGGGGAAAACGAAGTCACTCGCGGAAAGTACTATCTTGTTTGGTCCCTTGGAAAGACGCTTGCGGAGGAAATAGTTTCTAAAGAAAGGATTAGGTAAGAGAGTTAAAACATTTCCAGGTTAGATTTATTTAGAAATACTAAAAGCATCGTTAAAGTGTGAAATGATCAAATTCATTCTGGGCTGGCTGAAATTGATTAAATATTTAAAAATATATATATATATTAAGTACCTCTTAGTTTTGATATGGGAAAGAATTCTAGCCGACTCGAGCTCACACTCGGCTTAATTTCTCATACGTAAATCAAGACTCGATTATATGCTAATATAACACCCAGATTCTTTGTCAACACGTCCAAACAAATTGTACACATTGAGACATTAAACAAAATATGGATCGTAAGTCCATGTAATCTCTGATAACTGTGATTAGCAATGCTCACATTTCGTTGCTAAGCCCCTAGGACCAACACTTCAAGCAGATAATTTTAAGGACTTCTCCATGCCCAGAAAGCCAGTTAAGTTGCTGTTTAAATAGACAAGAGCTCACGTCTACTTAGCAGGGTGCTCAATTATCTACGGAATATCATTAGGCACATTCGTAGGCACAACTTCCGGGCCGCGTGATTCTTCATCATCGACCAATGCAATCTGCAACCATTAGCCCAGAACCCCTATGCCCTATGACCCAGTAGCTCCAGAGAGCAACCCTAGTGTCGTTGCGCTTGGGACCATAACAACTTTTTACTACTACCTGCCTACTCGCTCCCAACACCTCGGATTGGCCTTCTCTCTCGGCCAGAAACTCTGGGAGAAAAGGAGAAGTCTGCGAAACCGCAAATTCATGCAGCAATTGTTATGCCAAAAGTTCGCCACGAGGCCGGAGTCAAGTCGGGTTAAGTGTATTAGGGGTATTAATGGGCTACTCGCTGCTTCAGCAGGAAAAACTCTTTGGGCCACGTGTGCCGCTTGTTAAATAGATTTCCACACCCCAAAAACAGTCAGCGGATTCCCTATCCTCATTTATGGCGGAACTTCTCGGCGTCTGGGGTATTGACAATACTCTGGAGGCTAAAAGAATTTTATGAATTTCTTTTCCCGATGTTTGAAATAAACTGTATTACATACTTTACAAATAAATAGTTTTGTTAAAAAATGCCTAATTTATTCCAAACTAAAGAGTTGAAACATGTTACAACGAAATTCTTTTAAACAACAACATTGAATCTGTCCTTCCTCTCTTCATTAGAAAACCCGTTTACAACTTTTAGAAAGCTCATCGAGCTTGAAGGTACATTTAATGCTTATATATAAAAAGTGTACACCAACATTTTAGAATGTTCCCCGAACGCCAATGGTTATACTTTAGTTTTTACATTTTTTACGCCACGGATTATACCAGCACTTTGTCAAATGGAACGCCCAAGGGTATTTAAGCATCGTTATAGTAAAGTAACCTTTATATTTTTGCCTCGGCTAGGGGCTTTTCTGCTTTTCCCGCACAGGTGTGTCCTTCCCGGCCGTGTTGTCCATTTGTTGGGTCCTTGTTTTTTGTTCTGTTTTGTTTCGTGTCGCACCCGCTAATTAAAACTTCATGAGTTGCATTTTAGCTGGCGTCAGAAAAAAGTCCTCGGTTAGTTGCGGTTTAAAGTTACCAGCGATGTTAACTAGTTTAAATCAGACTATTTGTGCTGCGATTAATAAGGGGACTGCCTGAATGCGGGTCTGAGGATTAACACCCGTGGCGCACTGGAAATGTTTTGCCGGCATGTCAAACAGTAAATGATTTCTTGTACCGCACTTGACGTGCTTTTATGTATAAATGTCAACTGGCAGGCGGAGGCTTTGATGAATGTAATTAATTAATTAAATGCCTGCTTTAATAGGCCAACCATTGTGCGGGCTTGAATGGGTGAATAGTGAGAGTTAAGTGTGCGGTCGCGTATTGATTTTCCACGTATGATTTCCAGCAGCCGCAGACTAAAAGCTGACATAAACAGCGCTGATAATATACACAGCGTGAGTTCCCGCCGAAGGACTGACTTTGGCCTGAATAAATTATTATAAGTGTGCGCTACTAATTAGCTGAATACTAAATGGGTAAAGTGATTCAAGTATTTCAATCGGAATTGACTGAAAAAAACTTGAACATTTTTCTTGTCTCTCTGTTTGGTTTCTGTTTTCTCTTAAACAATTTTCTGCCGATGTCAAAATACATCATCTGGCTAAATACAATTAGAAGCAAAATTGAATTACATTACATGCTCGCACAATAAAAATACATAGTGGAAACTACAACTGCTCGATGGTGGGCAAGGCAAAGCAATTAGCAGCAGCTAGGAAAAAAGGAAAATACTTATGGCTACCAGCCGATTGGAAATTGCCACGCGCAAAAAAACGCTTTGGCCAATCCCATCCCAATCCGATGGATATTGGGACCATTGCGTGGGACAAAGATTTACAGAAAGATGAACGAGCGGCCGCCTTTCGAGCGTGCTAATTGTATATTTACAGGCGAGAGAAAAGTTTGGAGCTTCCGTGGAAGAGGGAAAACCAAAGGAAATCTTAATTACGCAACAACAGTTGTTTCATCTTGAATTTTAAATGTAAATTTGTGCAGCCCACCAAACGAGTTTTTGCTCTCGCAGTCCCTGGAATTTCAGCCTCAAGTACTAAAAGGTCCTAGCAACCAACTTTAAAGGAATCATAAATTCCCTTTTAAAATCAATTAAATTCTTTAAGCATTGACTACAGATTATTTCGAAAAGCATAAAATAGGTATTTCAATGGATATATAACACATTTTTTTAAATTAAGATATTAACAGGTAGGAAAGCTAATATCGAGTGTGACCGACTGTGAGATACCCGGTACCATTGTGGGTGAAATAAAGGACATATGGACATGGCTAATTCACCTTGTCTAATTATGCTCAAATTTATGAGAAATGTTGACAAAAGAAGACAAATGTTGTTAGAACACCCAAAAAAAGACAAATGTTGCTAGGAACATGTTGAGCAACACCAATCCACTATAGGGATCGATTTTTTGGAAAAAATTAATAACTCCCTCAGTTTATTATATATCAAAATGAAACTTTACCAATCGTAATTATATATATATAGATAAATTCTGAAGGAAAATTTCCGGATCAAACAACTATATACCTTTTATATCAGAGATCGGGTAAAATATAAGATATCTGCATTACATTTTGTAAACTTAAAATGTATACTCTTTTAAAAGAATATAGACAATTTAGCGAGATCGAATCACAATTTCCTATAATCTTCATAGAAACAATCTAACCAAAAACTGCTACCCATCTGGTAAGCAATACAGCGTTGCCATACAATAGGTAATAGGTAATTCAATTACGGGAAAAGTCGGAGGCAGCGCACTTTAAGACAATGTGTTCTGAATTCGCCATTAATGACTCTACAACAAAGTTCAACATTTTTGTAGCAGAGGGTATTATAATTTTGACCAGATGTTTGCAACGCAGTGAAGGAGGCATCTCCGACCCCATAAAGTATATATATTCTTGATCAGCATCACCAGCCGAGTCGATCTAGCCATGTCCGTCTGTCTGTCCGTCTGCCGGTTTCTACGCGAACTAGTCTCTCAGTTTTTGAGCTATCGAGCTGAAATTTTCAGCATAGTCTTATTTATTTAGCACGCAGTATATATGTCGGAACGACCGAAATCGGATGACTATATCCTATAGCTGCCGTAGGAATGATGGCGAAATTAATGTAAAAAAAATTTTAACTTCTCTGTTTTTCAACGTATTTCTATAAATTTTGAGATATAGTATAGCAGTTTTTTTATGGTTCTAGAATTACGGTTTTAATTTCATTAAGATCGGACCACTATATCATATAGCTGCCATAGAAGCGATCGGTCGATTTATATGAAAATGTAAAATTATACATGTAAAATGTAAAATGTACAAAATTCGATGTTTTTTCAACATTACTAAAATGGCTCGATTTTCAATGATCCAATTGCAGACTGCAAGGGTATACAAACTTCGGTTTAACGAAGTTAGCTTTCTTTCTCGTTTTTTTTTGAGTTGGCAGGACTGTTGATGAAATCTGGCGGTAATTTCATGTCAATGTCAGTATCAGTACTATATTTACGCTTGTGTTTACCAAACGATTAAAAGTGCATTTGTCGATTTTTACAATGTCTGATTTAATTGAGCAGAGAAGTGCCATCAAATTTTGTTTGCGGAATGAAATTTCGGCTGCGGAAACGTTGAGGATGTTGCGGAAGGCCTTTGGTGATTCTACCATGTCCCAGAAAAATGTTTATAAGTGGTGCAAAGACTTCAAAGAGGGTCGGGAACGTGTTGATGACTTGGAGCCAAAGTCGTTCAAAAATCAAGGGATTACCGTTTTTTTCGATTTTCGTGGTGTGGTGCACTATGAATTCCTTCCACCTGGCCAAACTGTTAATAAGGAATATTATTTGAGCGTTATGCGTCGTTTGATTGAAGCAATTCGTCGAAAAAGACCAGAATTATGGGCCAACAACTCTTGGTTTTTGCGTCACGATAATGCACCGTCGCACACTGCACTCGTTCTTCGTGACCATTTCGCCAAGAATTCGACGCATATCGTTCCGCAACTACCGTATTCTCCTGATTTGGCTCCGTGTGACTTCTGGCTATTCCCAAAACTCAAGAGACCACTCCGGGGAACGCGTTTCGAGTCGATTGAAGAGATAAAAGCGGAATCGACGAAGGCGCTCATGGCTATACCGGAAAGGGACTATTTGGCCTGTTTCGAGGATTTGAAGAAACGTTGGCATAAGTGTATTTTTATCGGGAGGGGATTACTTTGAAGGGGATAAAATTGATTCAGGAGAATAAATAAAGAATTTTCACTTTACAAACCAATTCACCTTACTTTTTGCCCACAGTAGTAAACAGAAAATACCACATATTTTTCATCATTGTAAGAACTTATCATTAATTAGAGTATATTCTATCTTTTAATCGCAAATATAGCAGGAATAAATACAAATGTTATTCCAATAAGAAGTCGAAAAAATTTTAAGGTTAAAAACTATTTCGAAAGCTCCATTCGAGTATAGTATTTCGTATTTAATTTGTGAAATACTCACCTCATGGCAATCCCGGCAGCCACACTGGCGGCCACGATGATGACCAGCAGGCCGACGCAGATGGCCACTATGGTCCAGCAGATGGCGCCGCACTGCCACAACTGGACACTGCTGACCAGCAGCCACTCATCGTAGCCGGGCTGCACGGAGTGGGTTATGTAGGAGCCAGTGGCTCCGCCTCCCGCCGACCCGTTCTCCCAGCGCCGCTTATCGCTCTCCAGGATGAGCAGCGGTCGCCACTTGTAGATGGCCAGCGGGTCATCCCTAACGATGTCCAGCACAACGAAATCATATTTGGGAATTGCTTCCGTTCGATCTGATTGCGTTGCTGTGGTCGCAACCAGGTCGTACAGTGGGAGGAGGTTGCGGTACGGATACAGCTTGCTCACACTTTCATTGTGATGGACACTGGCCGATGATTCTGCGTGGCTCCCGTTCTCCCCGCCTCCATTGGGCGTGCGAAAATTCTGCATTGTTGCCATCAGGCCGGCCGCATTCAGAAAGTGTCGATGCCTGTCGCTTAGCAGAGTCAGCACCAACAGACTGCTGCTCACCATTCCGGACTGGGAGCTCGAATTCCGGCCGGGGTGTCGCTTCCTCTCCGGCCGCCCGATGCGTGTCAAATATTTGTAGAACCGATGCTCGACATCCAATGAGCTAGCCACCATGTCGATGAGCAGTATTTTTGTGTGCTGCCTCCTGCGCCCCCAGGCCTCCGCCTCCTCCTGCTCCTGTCGCACCCACTCATGTGCGATACTGGAAAGGAGGCGTAGATTGCTGGCATCGTTCAGCGGGGCCGTGATGATAATTGCTGAAAGTCGGAACCAAACGCAATGAGCCATCATCACACAAAGCAAAAATGTAAATATTTCCTTCATCCTTGGAAAGGGAAAGAGGTTTGTTTAATTATGCCAATAAACTGAAAATAATCTTAGAAACTATAAGATATTTGGACCTTGTCTCAATCAAATAATGAATGAATATTTTCGTCAATTGCATGCACCAGGTCCTGCAGTCAGTGCAGTGGATCCAGTGGCCAGGAGCCGAGATACTTACCTTTGCCCGGCTTATCCTGCCCATGCAGGTCACGTATTGTGCTGCCAATTTCGATGCGATACGGCACATGCAAGTTGGCCGCTATGGCCAGTCCTAGGCCCCAATTGTCATCTGAAAAATAGAATGGAAAAAGGCACTGAGTGAGGGCGAGTGAGGGTGTGAGACGGACACGGGACGCTGTCGGATGTTGAAATTAAATTGCGTTTTTGTGGCACGTAAAGCGATGGTGTCATGTGTGTCCTTGCTGTTGCATGATGCACCCTCGCTGAAATTCCACAGCCCGTCCTGGGTTCATAATGACCATTTTCATGGGGTTTTGTATGCGGCTTGCTTATGCAGTCCGAACTTATTGTGTCCACCAATGGTGGATACGGAACTGGCTTTTGGATCTAATTTAACGCGACTCAAAGAATCCCAAACAACATGATATATATATAGTAAGGTAATGGGCGGTTTGACCAAATCTTTGGGAGGGGTTTTCTGACTCTTATGACCAAATAAAGAGTTAATATATATATAATATCATACATTTTTGCCAAGAAGAAATTAATATTTTAATTTAACTAATTGAATTGAAAAACAAGTAAGAAAGCAACAATCGAGAGTGCTCGACTGTGATATACCCGGTACCTAAAGTATTGTGCTTTACATTGAAATGCAAATGAAATAATACATACTATATGATACTACTTCGATACTTCTTGAAATAAATTGCCGTTTGAATTAGCTCCCATGCATAGCCTAGATTTCTCAGCGCCTGGAAAACGTTTCTTATGCAAGAAAGGTTTGAGTTCAAATGCCGCAAAATCCAATACTTTTTTTTCAGTTTTTATTTAGCGGTTTTTTAAGTTTTTCTCCTTTTTATTCAGTTACTACATTTTATTTCAGTTCTGCCCAAATTAGGTCAACAGTTGTGGAAGCATACTTAGTATGAAAATGGGCGCATCTTGTTATAGTTGTCTAAGCGGCCGATACGTTTATATTTTGCAAAATTGGCCCGAGTTCAACACTCACAAAACCATTTTTTTTTCTTTTTTTTTACTACTTTTTTTTTTAGTTTTCCTTCGGGTATATTATTAAAAAAAGGAAGAAAGGCAAAAAAAACAAACAAAAAAGTTTTGAGCGCGGTCAGGGCTTCAACCCACAACCCAGACGGCAACAGGCTGCGCAGCTTGCCTTAGGGGGGAGTCTAAAAATGCTAACCCTATTGCTTATATCTCCCATGTTTATCATCTTATTATACTCAAATTTTCATATTTATATATTAACTTTTACCCGAAAATAACGACTTTAGCTCATGTATCGTTTTTTATTATTTTCGGGGGCGGAAGTGGGCGTGGCCAAATTTTAAAACAAACTTGATCTGCGTGCAACAGATTCCAATGTTGTCACCAAAATGTGGTAACTCTAGCTCTTATAATTGGGGAGTTCCCTATACGTCTAACTGACTAATTGACTAAATTTATCGAATGAAAAAATCGAATGGATGACAGCTGTCCCATACAAATTGAAATTTTCGATAAATTCAGTCAGTTAGCAACCCGGAGGTGGCTAGTTTGCCTTTATTTTTGAATAAGTTTACCACAGCATTTTAATGCAATATCTTTGTTTCCTGGAGAAGAACGCTTTAGGGTCTTCCGTTGGCTTCTCCGCCAGCGGAATTCTGCTGCCACCGACATACCCAATCCAAAATTATCATTATTTAGCTGTTACGAACTCAAATAAATCTGCTTTCATGCTTTTAAAAGGCATTTTCCTCGATTGTTTACAAATACAGAGAGCCTTTAAAAGTTGTTTGCAAATTCAGCAGACGAATTTTTATTCGGGTTGTTCCCTATACGTCTAAATATATCGGCGATAGTTTCAACCGTTTTGCGATAGTTAGTTAGACGTATAGGGAACACCCAGAGTCTCTGAGATCTGTTGTTTCACACGGAGAGACGGACATAGCTAAATCGACTGGCTGATGACGCTGATCAAGAATATACTTTATAGGGTCGGAGATTTCTCCTTCTGCCTGTTACATATATTCTCGGTTGGCACCAACTTATAATATAAGGTATAAGGTATACGGGTAAGGTATAATATAAGGTATAAGGGTATTACCCTATGGGTACCGGGTATAATGAACAATTTCCTTTTTGCTTTAACGAGAATGAAACAGTTCAAAAGGCTTTCGTGCAGCGTTAAATTTAATTCGTTTAAATTGTCTCAAGACTGTAACATTCAACACAATTTAAGATCGTTGGGAAAAGAATCCACAAGCAATAAAATACTCTAGTGGAACTTGCAGTGGCAGTTCCTGAAGCCGGACTTCTGTGGTTTCTGGGGCGCCTCAATGGGCACTTTTGGCGCCGGGGGCTTCGCTCCCTCGGGAGGCACATCCCAGCCACCAACATGCGCCATGAATCCGCAGTGCTTCCGCGCCTCCCTGGGACAAGGACACTTGTTCAAACTGGCGCCTGCCACTCGTGCGTTGAACTCCTGTTCCGTAGTGGGAGCTTTGGGAATATACCGATTTGGATTACAGGCCATCACCCGCCAATTTGGATGCGGAGCCAGGTAATCGATGCCATTTTCCAGGATCTCTTTCGCCAGTTTCTTGCACACCACGGGATCGTCTATGGCGGCCATCAAGCGACTGTCGAACTTCTTTTCCTCCTCCGCCTGGATGCGCTTCATCTCCGCGATCTGGGCGTCCAAGTCCGCCTTGTAGCGGATCTGTCGGCACACGATCATCTCGTGGGTGACCTCCGGATGGACAAAACGATTTTCGGGCATCTTGTTTTCACGCAGCTCGGCATCCCAGCGGAGCCTTCTCTCGTAGTCCTCGCACACCTGCTTCCGCAGGATATCGTAGCACTTCTCCGCCGCCTCGCGCTTCACCCGAATCCTTTCGCTGATGTTGACCTTGGTGCAGACGTCCAGTTGGTAAAGATCGGCGGTGCGCTCATCCATCATCTTTTCGATGCCCAGCTCCAGCGACTGCATGCGGCGCAAATAGGCCAGGTACTCCAGAGTGGCTCTGTTGAGGTCCTTCTTTGATTGGGCAATCTTTTCAAGAGCCTCGGCCTCCAGGCGTTGGGTTTCGAGGCAGAAGGCCCGGTGATCTGCCTTGTCCGCCTCCCACTCCGCCAGGCGGGCGCACCTCTTCCGCTCAATCTCCTTGAGGAGCTCGGCCTGGAGGGCCAGCTGGTCTACAGGAGCAGGCTGGTGCTCCTTGTCGAACTCCTCGAGGCGGATCTCCTCCAGCAGAGCGTTTATGGCACGCTCCTCCTCCCTCTTCTCGGCCTCAGCCACCTTGCGTTTTTCCTCGAGCTCTGCCATTTGGATGGCCAGGACGTGATTAACCTGCTCTTGCATCTGGTGGCGCTTCAGGTCCTCGTCTGCTTGATCGCAGTCGAACTGGGCCCACCGCCGGCGATTCAGCTCTGACCAGTGCAGCTCCTGCTGGCACTCCCGCCGCTTCTTTCGCTGATTCTCGAGGATCTGCTCCTCCTGGACTATCTTAGTCTCGATGAGGTCCTGGTGTCGCATAGCCTCTCGAACCTCGTAGCAGTCCAGCATCACCCGCTGGACGTGCTTCTCCTCGAGGAACTTCTTTTGCTCCTTGGCCACCTGCTCCTGGATGGCGTGCACGTGTTCCTTGCGCTCGTTCATGCGCGTCTTTACGGTGTTCGAGAACTCCTCCTCGTAGCGCTTGTCCTCCTCCTCGAGCATCTTCTTCAGCCTCTGGCTGCGCTCCTGTAGCTCCTCGGCGGTCACTTGCTTCGCCCGGGCCACCAGTAGTCCGATCTGAGTGTACAGGCTCTTCCGGTCCGTTCGCTGGATGAAGTTGAAGTGGTCCAGTCCGCGACCAGAGTTCTGCATCGTGGCAAAGCTATCGAGCAAGCTAACTAATCGAAAGATATATATAAGAAAGTACGGATCATGCTATGAAAATTTTCCAGATGTGACTGAGTTAAGCCCAGTGGGTTACGTTTACGGGAGGCTATTGAAGGAAAAGTCAAGTTGCCACAACAGCCGAGAAATATTCTCACTTTACACATTAATTGAAGTTAATAAAAGTATTTCATGACGCTTTACAGGAAGCCACTTCCTAATGCACAAACGCATTTTTCGTTGATTTATGATAGCCCTTAGAGGGCCAAGCCACATACACAAGCAACACCTTGGCAGTCCCCTTTGGGACCCCATAAAACTCACAAATATCCGCAGGGCAATTGTGTCATAGATCATAAAGTGTTATGCAGAACCCATAAAGTGCACTATTCCGCCAATACACCCAGAAAAATTAGAAACGTTTTTTTTTCTCACTTTATGTCAAAGACTTTTTTTTTTCGAGAAGACGCGATTTTGAAGTAGAGACAAAGTTACTCTTAATTTTAAGCTTTTAGAGGAGGGACCTGAAGGGAAAACAAGAGAGAGAGAGAGAAATTAAGCCACCTCCGCTCTCTTGGTACTCTTGGAAAGATATTTTTAGACTTGGCCACACGTATTTTAGTATGTATTAATGTGATTGACGACATTCTTTGATTTGTCTGAGTGGAGCCTTTGCTAGAGTGCTGGACTGGACGGTTTTCGAGTCTGAGTCGAGCCGTCTCTATTGTGTTCTAACAGGAAGGAAAGCTTACTTCGGTAAGCCGAAGTTTGTTTACCCTTGCAGTCTGCAATTGAATTTTTGAAAATCGATCCATTTTGGTAAACTTAAAAAAATATCGAAGTTTATAAATTTGTATAACATTTACTTACACTTTGAAATTTTCAAATCAGTCAACCGATCGTTTCTATGACAGCTATATGGTATAGTGGTTTCATTCAGATAGCTCAAAAACTGAGAGACTAGTTTGCGTAGCAACGGACAGTCAGACAGACGAACAGACAGACGGACAGACGGACAAGGCTAAATCGACTCGCCTGGTGATGCTTTATGGGGTCGGAATTGCTTCCTTCACTACGTTGCAAACTTTTGGACAAAATTATAATACCCTGCAAGGGTATGAAAATGTGTGAGTATGACTATATTCTAGTGTCTAATAGTCCGTTGAATAATAACATTTATAGTATGATGCATGAAATTAAACTTTACATTTTACATTTAACATATAAGATAACAAAAGATATGTAAAACTAAGTCTGTGTTTTCTAAGCTCAAAAAATAGTTCATACGTCTTCGTATTCATGATTTATTTTAATCGAAAACGATAAATCTTAAATCAAGAAATTTAAGCCAAGAAAACTCGTTCTGAAAAACCGATCTCTATATGAGAATTCTTCTCGTTTCTTTTTTTATTGTTCTTGGCTTGCTTTTGAGAAGAAAAATAATAATACCGAGAACGTTAAGAACGGTTTTTTCCGTCAGTGTAGATTTCCTGCATTGTCATGGCAATGAGCAGATTTCTGAAACGGTCAAACGGCTCCGCAAAATAATGTATTATCGCACAAGCACACCTTTCGCCCGGAACTCATAAAAGCATTTTTACGGCAGCTAATGAGACATTGCCTATACGCAGCGCTGCCGAAGGCATTTAATACAATTATGCAGCATCACTGAGCGCCTGATATTAAATTACTCTCAGGTGAAAAAGAGATTTAATTTTCTGGGTGTTTTTTAAAAAGAAGTCACTGGTTGATGTCGGGATTTGGCAGTCTTGGGCGGGTGCTTCATTTCCTTTTCTCGCTTTCCATTCCCTCTATCAACTCAATTAGCATTGCAGCTGACAACACGCTAATTAACTGAGATGTGAGCTGGAAAAACTTGCCAAAACTCGAAGGCAGCCACGTGATCAGGAAAAGAAGCAACAGAAAATGGAAAAGCAGAAGGCATGTAAGGCCTCAACACTGAACGAAAAAGAATAAAACATTAAAATTAGGATTCTACGCTTGTCACTGGTTCTATGGTAGTGTACTTGATTTTTTGAATCTATCCCTTTTTTTTTAAGGAAATAATATTTAATAAGAGTCAAAGTTTTTTCAGTAAGCAAAGGCTTTCCCTTGGATTTTGCCGTGTGTGAGGCGCAACTTTATGGCTGAGCTGTGAGTGTAGAGTAGAGAGGGGAGAGCGGGAGGAAGGCCTCCTGCTCCTGGTCCTGCTCCTACGATTGGCAAGTGCATGTTTGCCCAAGTGCAAAATTGTGCAATTACGCAGCGCAGCGGCGGCTGGCAGGACGAAGACGAATACTGGGGCCCGCCGAAGACGACATCCTGCGACGGCTCAGTGTGAGACTTAGCCATATGCACTCCGGCTGGGATTTCCTTTTTGTTGGCCCCTCCAGCTCTGCCACATTCAAGGCAAAGTTGTGCGGTTGAATTTTCAGGCAATTTGCATAGTTTCCACGAACAATAACAAAACGTAACAACTGCTGGGGCAAAGATAACCGAGGCGCGTGTGTGCGAGTGTGTGTAATAAGCCGCTGCAGCTGTTATGTTCTGTTCTGTTCTGTTTAAGCTCGAAGGCAAACGGGCAAAGGGCTGCTGCTGATTTGTTTCAAGCTCCCTTTGATGCAATTCCTCAATGGCCGGGATCTCCCATTATCCCCATTTCTATATGAACTGTGAACTCAGCTCGTGTGTGGTTAATTCCTCTGCATTGCTCGTCCAAGGCCAAGGCTCCCCGCACACATGCTAACACATTAGGAAAGGCTGTAGGAGAAGCGCATACTTAACGCCAACTGTCTGCTGCACTCACACAGCCGCACACAAGGCACTCTCATATGAACACAGATGAGTGCTCTTCATGCTCGTATTTGCATTTGTGCTTTTTCATTTTATGCATTTAAAAATTCATGCGCTTCACTCAAAATTTAAATTGCGGCGCGTTCACTCGTAGCTGTGTCTGCTGTACATGTGGCTTTCCGCACATATTATGTGCAAACAGCTGCGGTAACATTAAGCAGTGGCATTAACAAGATTTTTTTTGGGTTAGTTACAAAACCGTTTGCCATTGCGATAGCGAATGTAAATGCACCACGCAAGAGGTGTTATTTTACTGAAGGCCGAATTGAAATTTAAATTATGGACCATTTTATAACATTAAGATAAGAAACGGGTAAACACAGCTTTGAAATGAACACTATTATTTTTGTCAAACAGTTGGCAAGCCGTTTCTGAGAGTTCGAACCAGAAATTAAGATCGTAACAAAGTCTAAGGCCTTTGCGGCATAGAAGCTTTTCGGTAAAATTGTAATTTATAATATATGTCGTAACTATGTATATAAATATAGTATATAAATATAGAGTGAAAACAGAGTGAAAAAAGTTTAGCTTTCATTATAATCCAACCAAATTACTATTATCTTGACTGTAGCTGTACTTTTGGTACCCATACATTTATGCTGCAATGCCACTATGGGGAATTTGACCGAATTTTTGGGAAAAAAATTAATAACTCGCTCAGCTTACTAGACATCAACATGAAACTTTACCAATCGTAATTATATATACATATATAGAAAATTTCTGAATGAAAATTATCCGGATCAGACAACTATATCCTAAAGCTTTCATATGAGAGATCGGGTAAAATTTAAGATATCTGCATAAAACTTTGTGAACTTAAAATTTTTTACTCTTTTAACAGAATATAGTAAATTTTGTCGATATCGGATCACGATTTCCTATAATTTTCATAGAATCAATCTAACCAAAAACTGCTTTCCATCTGGTAAGCAATACAGCACTGCCACACAAAAAGCAATGTTCTAAAAATGACAATTTTTCGCAAAATCGTAAAAAGTGATATTTTTAATAACATTAATTTGAACAAGAATTTAATACTCTACAACATACAATACATCTCGTGGATGGACTCTTCTGGACTCACTTTAAATCTCTTATGGAACATGAGACTTTATCCAAAATATGCATTTGCAAGGCTACTTCGATTTTTGCTCTATTAAGAGGACAACACAATTTCTTTCTACAAATGACGTTCACATACATATAATACAAACCCCACAGACTGGAATTCATATCAAAAATTTTAGTAATATTGTTTAGTTATTTACTTCTGATGACTTAAACTTTGCAAACAAAACTTAATATTGCCGACGCCTGCGCTTTGCAAATGCAACAGCTGTGTTTATCAGCTGATTCCTTTGTTGTGGCGCCCTTTATCAACATTTCTGTTATGCAACACTGAAGATGTGTGTATTGTGAATGCGTTACACTAAAACTTATTTTTATTTTTCGACTTTCAGAAAATGGGTTCAATGGTCAAAAAAAGTGTTAAAATTCCCCATAGTGCATTGGAATGCACTGGCATTTATTTGTTTGTGCGGGTTAGCCAGCAAGTTCGGTCCTGAAGCGTTGTTATTTATCAGAGGCACCCGCAAAAAGAGCATTCGAAAAGGGTTTCCAGCCAAAAAATAAGTAAAAACGAGAAAGAAAGCTAGCTTCGGAAAACCGAAGTTGGTATACCCTTGCAGTCTGCAATTGGATCATTGAAAATCGAACCATTTTAGTAATATTGAAAAAATATGGAATTTTGTAAATTTTACATTTTACATGTAGAATTTTACATTTTCATATAAATCGACTGATCGCTTCTATGGCATCTAAAGAGTTTGTTTCACTTGCATATTGTTAAATATGTAAGAAGTTATTAAAAAACAATATATTTTGAGCCTAATTGTCGATTAAATACTTCAAAATTTTAAAATAACACCGGTGTACTTATTATTTTGGCCAGGCCAAAAACGTCCATTCAACACAAATTTATTCATAGCATTAAAAGAACGCGGTAAACCCGTCTAATTTTTTACTTAAACGATTCGCCATACTGTAACTTTTCAATAATTGGCAGGCATACATTCAAAAAGAATCGAGCAATAACCAAACAAAGTGCCACGATGCCTAGGTACTTATTATTTTGGCCAGTAGTGATATACTTTATGGGGTCGGAGATGCTTGCATTGGAAATTCCATAATATAGCAGAAGCTTCTAGTTAGGAAGTTATTTCTTTCTTCTTTTTTGCTCTTCTTTGCTCTTCCTTTGTTGTTGCCCAAAAAATCGAAAAGGTAAACGGAAAACTGTGGCTGAACGCAGAAGCAGAAATAATCGGCTGGGCAGGTAAATAAGTTGTTCACAAGCATAAAAAAGGGAGAATAAACTAGCAGATTGCACCCACAATCGGGATCCACTTCCATTTGTCTAAGCTGCGGAGCGCCCGTACTCGTTACGTTGAAATGCAATCAACACATGTCGCACGTGGCGTATACGTTATATCATTTGCATAGGCATACGCGATGCGTTATGTGGGATGATGTCAACAATTGAATCCAAAATGCGAGCTGGCTGAAGGAAATTTACGAGTTGAGGGGGATTTCAGCTAGCCAGATCTGTCTTCACAGGCCCAGCCCACCCGTTCCTATTAAATGGTCATCATAAACTTGTTCAGTCATCAAAAACAAGTTTTAGTTCACAGATGGCAACGCACATGTTCCATCAAACGGCACTTGTGTTGGCCCAAAAGGCTACCAAAACTTTGGGCTCACATTACCTAAAATATTCACACATTTGCTTGTTCCGGAGGAACATTAAAAATTAAGCCATAATTTACCCAGCACGCCTGCTCAAGAGATATGCTACACACTTTTTAAATTTAATTGTGCATTTTCGAGCCTTATCTACACGACGTCAGACTGCATACACAACCCAACACTTTAACATAATTAAGTTAACATCCGTGTGTGTTTTTGTGGGAGTGGAAAAACTTGCAGCGCACTTTCCAGCTGTACTCTTGGTAGCTTTCATTGTTAATTGGGGTGGTGGGTGAAAAAGTTACTGCAGTCCATCGAAATGCAATTAAAGTTGCAAATTGCTTTTGCGCGTACACACAATTTACATAATGCAGCAGATATAATCTTTGAGCACAAAGTTTCTCGCAGAGCTCAGAGCAGTTCAATTGATTGGATCCTCCACATTGTCATCGTCTTCGTCATCGGCTTGTTGTTTCGCCCAGAGCATAGAGATGCAGATAAAAATAGAGACAGAGCGTGAAACAAAAATTGCATTTTTCTCTCAATCCCATGGCCAAAGTCACAGTGCAAGTCAAACCAATCAGCGCAAAAGCTGGCCCAATAAATCGCAGCATATGGCCTGGCTCCTGGCCAGTGGCCACCTTTTTATGGTCTTCGACTCCATTAGCTGTCACTTAGTGTAAAACAAACCATAAATAGGCGGACGGCTACGGCAACTCGCGCTAATTACGCTGTCATGCTGATGGGCGTTGCCCAAAAGACGGGCCATCCCGACCCATCACGTTAATTGTTCAACACTTGAGATTAATGTCCAGTTGCGAGCGAGTACTGGGTGTTCGGCAACATCCTCCGGTTTACGGCCTATTTATAGACAAAGATGTTTCAGCATTATTCATAAAAATGTTTCGCGTCCCCACCTAAGGAATCCCAGCACAATTCATGTGGGCATAAATCAAAGGAAGTGCGTATGGCGTCCTCCTCTTCCTGTTTGCCAACTATGCGGCCAACAAGGACCTCAGACCCGGGTCCTGGATCTCCCATTCTTCATTCAGCTTCCCTAACGACGGCACAGATGCGCGTTCTCTTGGCGTGAATCTCTCTCGGTCACGTACTATGGATACTAAATGTGTTTGATGTGTGCTACTTTGGTCGGCTTGTAAGTCTAAGAACACTGTCGAAAATTCAACAACTTTCTATATTTTTCTATTCTATTTTTGAAATACTTTGAGTTTATTTGTTAAAAGTGAAATTTTAAAGATGTTGTTGAAAAATTTGTTCTATTTGTGATATCGGGTAGAAATGAAGTCTCTTTAACAACCTATATAAGTAAGGATCTTAAGATGTTAAGCCTACTCTTAAAAGAGTTTTTAGAATATGGAATAATATCGCTGAATAACCAGAGAAAATAAAATCCTTCTAGCATTTAGCCTCTCCAACTTGTATGATTCATACAACTACCCTATTGAGGGTACACATGAGCATTTCTTCCTCTTTTGGTTACTTCCATGGTTCCAACATGGAACTGTAACTGCTGTCTGGCTGATTTTATTAGCTGGCATTTGATTCTCCAGCCCCATTCCCGTTTATAATCCCCCTTATACCCATACCAGCGATGACATCTCGATTTGCGTAAGGTTTCCCTGTTTGTTTTGCTCAGGATTTACAATTTTGCCTCGCTGTCTCGCTCTTCGTTTGCGGTTTGCTTTGGCTTTTATTTTATAACTTTGTTTTTATGCCATTTCTCAGTCGCTCAGCTGCTGTCACATAATTTGCACTTTTTACTTTCTTCTGCTTTGTTTTGCCACAGATAAATGGAGGAAAGGCAAGAGGTCAATAAACTTGGCCAGTTGAGAAATGGCACTTACGTAAAAAGTGTGAGAAAAATACACTCGAACAAAAACTTTCGAGTATTTTTTGTTTAAGAAGAATAAATTATAATTGGCGTAAAACAAGAAAGAAAGCTAGTTTCGGTAAGCTGAAAATCGATCCATTTTTATGAAATTGAAAAAATATCGAAGTTTGTAATTTTGTATAACAATTATCTAAACATTTTACATTTTACATGTAGAATTATACATTTTCATATAAATTAACCGATCGCTTCTATGGAAGCTATATGATATAGTTGACCGATCTTAATTAAATTAAAGCCGTAATTCTAAAAGTTATAAAAGTTATAATTTTTTTTACATTAATTTCGCCAATATTCCTATGACAGCTATAGGATATAGTTCCAACATATATACTGCTTGCAAAAGAAATAAGACTATGCTGAAAATGTCCGATAGCTGAAAAACTAAGAGATTAGTTCGCGTAACAACCGACAGACAGAGCTAGATCGACCCGGCTGGTGATGCTGATCATTAATATATATACTTTATGGGGTCGGATATGCCTCCTTCACTGCGTTGCAAATATCATGTCAAAATTATAATACCATCTGCAAGGGTATAACAAGTAAGAAAGCTACAGTCGACTGTGCTCGCTGTGAGATACCCGGTACCAAAACGTTTGCGCTTCACACTAAAAGGCAATTAAAAATTGTACATACATTATAATAGTCTACTTCGATACTTCTTAAAATAAATCTCCTCTCGAATTAGCTCCCGACCTTAACAATTTAATGTCATACTTAAATATGAATTATACATTTTATAGGAAAACATAAAAACCCGCTCGATCGGCGTCAAAAAATGAATAATGTTATTTTTTGTAATTTCTTGCTATATTCTTTTGTCATTTTTTCTGCAGCTGGCGCCATTATATCGCACGGCCAAGGCTCGAATGCGCCACCTGTCGGCTACAGCTTGCAACAGCAGCGCCTTAGGGCGGTGTGTTAAAATTCTAACCTTATTGCTAATATCTCCCATGTTTATCATCCGATTTTACTGAAATTTTCAGGAAGCGTCCGCTCTATTTTATTCATTTTTTGTATCTATTAACTTTAACTAGAAAAAACGAGTATAGCTTATTTTACGTTTTTTATGATTTTTGAGGGCGGAAGTGGGCGTGGCCAAATTTTAAAACAAACTGGATCTGCGTGCAACAAATTCAAATGTTGTCACCAAATTTGGTAACTCTAGCTCTTATAGTCTCAGAGATCTGTTGTTTCACACGGACAGACAGACGGACAGACGGACAGACGGACATGGCTAAATCGACTCGGCTGTTGACGCTGATCAAGAATATATATACTTTATTGGGTCGGAGATTTCTCCTTCTGCCTGTTACATACATTCTCGGTTCTCGGTAACTTATAATACCCTTGTAGCCTATGGGTACCGGGTATAAAAATATTAGCATTTATATAGAGTTATGTGCGTATATGTCATTTTTAAAACCACAAAGTTATATAAATTTCTTTATTAGTTTCCTGTTATTTTTTCGATCATTCTTATGGCAGATATATACATTCATACAGAGGTGGTCAAAAGTATTTACACAACTTTGCTTTAAAGTCAAGCAGGGTTGTGTATAAACTGTTAACCACCTTTGTATATGCTATACCCGTCCGATTTTTATAAAATGACACCCGTAACTCTGAAATCATAAAGTAGAGCAATTTTTCGGAGAAGATTAAAAATATGTTGTTCTGACCCTTTCTTTGTCAACTATAAGATATGATATACCTATAAGGTATTTTTAAATAGTTTCATTCAGATAGCTCAATTGCTGAGAACTGCAAAGAAACGGTCAGACGGACATGGCTAGATCACGGAGCCATGTTGAGACTGATCCAGAATATGTTTGTAATATAACTGGGGCCCAGGTCTGCTAATTATGGTTGATTTTTATTAATTTATGTATGATTGTTATTGATTAGTTCTTTCAATCGTTTAGTTTAACCCTTAGTTCTGATTGTTTTATGCTTACCTTAAAATATAATATAAAATAAATATATGACTCAAATATAAATTTAAACATTTCCAAGAAACAAATTAGTAGCTTGAATATATTTTTATATTTGTATGTATTAGAACGTATATACATATATTCAGGAGACCTCTCCTGCTGGCCGTTGATGCTGACAGTGGTAATAGCAATGTCGGAGACAACTGTATAGCCAAGCCTGCTTATTGCCTTAGAGCATATCTTACTTGGTTATGGCTTATTTAATAAACTTAATTCGTTTTAATCAAGCCGCCATGGCCTCGAAAATATTTTGGTGTACTAGTTAAAATTATAGATTTATTTCTTCGATAAATTTATATTCAATATAATTTATAATTAAAGCATTCAGTTAAATGAAAAGGATGGTTCAAAAATCAAATCTAACTGCCACTGAGAGCGACTTCTGTTTTCGATTAACCTTTAATTGATTGCCACGGACTCCTTAAATGCGTTTGATTGGCAGTTAAGCTAATTAGGCAACATGCGAGATATTTAAGCAGGGTAACGCTGGCTGGTATACTCGTATAGTGCGGCTGATTTGACGCGGCCACCTAATTAAATTTCAAATGCGGCAATGTCAACTTAATGGTCCTCTATCCTGCCGCCCCTTCCAGCCCTCTCTCCAAACCCACTGCATATAGTATATCTCGTTATCTTTCTGTGCCTGTCAGCGTTTGTGCAAACACTCGACACACACACTGGGCCCACACTAACACAGCAGCAGCGTTAATCATAAGAATGTCACCACTAATTGCAATGCGTATACGCACACGTGTACTTTGAGTTCTCTACAAGCAGCTTCCTTCTGTCCACATTCCGCCACCTCCTATCCCCTGTCCCCCTAATTCCTGACGACCCCATAATTTGGCATTACGTGGGCGCGTCCCCGACATAGCCACGCCCACATCTGTCGCTCGTCGGGTTCCTCCGGCAAATGTGTTTATTTAACATTTAAGCAAGCAGCTTCTGCCTTCTAACCATAAAATGGGAATTGTGAATGAGTGACCTGGGATACCATCGGATGGGATGGGTTGGGATCTGGCTAGCTGGCGTTCCTCTTATATGTGTGCTTATAATTGAGCCAGGAAAATTACTCAGAGTAGTTGGCTTGTTTGCCGAGAAAATAACAAACTTTTGGCGGAAGTCATTAGAGCTTAAATAGATGTGATTAAACTTTGGAGAGAGTTTTTAATATTAAATTTTTTCTGAGAATTTTGGTAAACATAGAGGAGATCCAGAACAAATGCAAATGCTTAATATTAATTATTTAATACTATTTTTAAAAATTCAATAGTATAACAATTCTGTATATAAAAGCTAATGCAAGGGTCCCAAGAAAATAATAACACCAACAGGCGTTCTTCTTGTACAAGAAAGGCAGTAAAGGTAGGACTTGCTTAAAAAGAATCTCGCATCAGCTTTACATATCGTTTCGTAAGTACATTTTCTTCTTTTAACTATTGTTTGGTGATTGCTTAAAAAGTTTCTGGCATATTTATCTGATAGAATCTGCCTGGGATTTGGCCATTTAAAAGTTTAATCACCAAACGAACTGCGGCACCATTACGATTTCAATTTGATTTCTAATGGAACAAAAGCAATTTCAATGCAAATGAAAAAATGAGTGGGGAAAAGTTTAGAGGGCAACTTACCGCCGACATAGATATCAACTTGCGACCAGTTCAGTTTGGTAGAAATACTCTGCACGGCCAGGGAAATTGCCTCGAATGATGGCAGAAAATTGCTGGAGATCTGCGAAAGAGAGATAAGTTCCATTTTAGACAGTCGCACGCAGAAGATGTTTTTCCGAGTTACAACACAGAAATGGCATAAATGAACATCTCGGAAGTCGGGGCCCAGAACCCCGTCAGCTCTATAAACATCACTCTCTCCAGGCCCCAACCAAGGGTTCGCCATTGTGTTTATTCTGTTGTTGGCTCTGTTGCTCCCCATCCCCATCCCCCGGCCCCTTAACCACTTCACAATCACCTTTTGTCTCTGTGGGCGGCTGCAAATGAAAATCTAAACACTCTAGTGCTCGGCTGGCTTGTTTGTTAAAGTGAAACAAATTAAATGCTCAAGCAATTAAAGAATGCCGGGGAGAGGGGCCGGGATGTCCACTTGGCAGTCGGCAATGGAAAAGGTATGTGTGGGCTGCATCTTGTGGATTAAGTAGGTTAGGATTATTAGTAGGAGTTTTAAAGTTAAAGCCTTCTTATGATTAAACTTTATGTTCGACTTTTGGTAAATTTATGTAGAATATATATTAATTAATACTCTCCTGGGTGCCAAAGTAGAAGATACGCCCTAGAAAAATAGTTAGGCATGGTGACGTGATTTGTTGTTGGCTATTTGAAAGGCCCGTCAGACAAATAGCTAAGCAACATGGCCATAGACAATTCAATCATGTTTAATCAAAGCATTAGGGCGACCCATACGCAGACAACTGGCTCCAATCAATAATCGAGCCCGCGTCCCCTCTATGCACGTACTGCCCCTACTCCTGGTGTCCCCCCATCCGTCGTCGTAATCATCGTCGTGCTCGAGCATAAAAGGTCCTTGCTCGTTGGGAAAAGTTCGATATTCCGTTGGCATTGATAAGGGGCAGTTCAGCCGCCGGGTCGCTGGTTCAGCTCGTCGATGAAGGGCAGCGGGCTGGCAGGCACCTAGCTTTAAGTTGGTTTTTGTACCTTTTTGACCTTTTTTCCTCAACTTGTTTTTCATTTTTGTTTAGACTCATTTGTCGGCATGATTTGAGTTTGAGTTTGGCAGGACAGCTGCCTGTTGGATGTTAGCCGTTGGCCTGTTGGCTGCTTCATTATTTTGGCAGACGAAATAAATTGAAAAACGTTTGAGAAAATACGTGTAGGCAGCTTGGACACATACAATTTTCTACAAAATTGAATTTCAGAAGCAAAAGCAACAACAACACCGGAAGCAATCAGATGGGCATTGCTGGGAGGGGGAGCTGCTCCTAAACTGTAAGGTTTTCAATGTGATTAGGCAATGATTTTTCACAATTCCGTCTTCTTTTTCACTTTTCATCCTTATGCATTATGACTTATAAATATTGCTTATAATGACGATTAGCTTTTGGCCAAACAAAAATCGAACGCGAAAAGCGGCCATTTTGAAGTTTCCTTTTGCGAAGCGATTAGGAACATCTTTGTAACACCTACTTTAAGATAAGAACTACACAGTAAGAATTATGGCATCCTTAAACTAAGAAATAGAGTGGTTTACAATTTCTGTTTCAGTCCCTCTGCATTTTACACGTTATGATTTGTTCTTTTCAATAGCATTTACAATTTTTGTTCTCCGTACATAGCAGGAATTTGGCGAGGGTTGAAAGAAAAGCTGTCTTGGTGTCGTATAGTTTTGATAAGCACCTTACTAAGGAAAATAAACAGAGCGTAGGCTAGATCCAGTCACATCTTAGTGGTAGCCAAGCTGATTGTTAAGAACGTTGAATAATCGGATACTGATGACCCATTGACAATATCCGAAATTGCTGAATATCCAAGCCTGCTACTTGTCTTTGACATGATCTTTGTGTGTATATCTTGACCCCGAGTACTCAAAAATCCTTTAAGGTATTGTTTTGTGACAAGTTGGAACACCACCCAAATGAGCCGAAAAACCCCTGGCAATTTAGTAGTGTTGGTCCCTGCTTCGCAGGTCCTTTTGCCATCAATAAGCCGTGCCAAACTTCGAAAAACTTTCGCTTGGGCAACAAATGGAGGAGGGGCACTTCTATGGAGGGCAGGCGTAATGCGGCAAATTGTTAAAACAATTGCAACAATTTGGCAACGAAGTGCATTTTGGACGTCTATTGACACAACGTGACCAGCCATCGCAACCAGGGCATTTATTGGTATTAAGTACGCCCCTTGTGCGCTCTCCCAGTGCTACCCCTTCGATGCCACACCCCTGGAAACTGGCAAAGTGCACTTGGGAAATTAAAAAAAAAATATATATGCGAACGTGGGACGCTAGTGTAGTTTTATTGTTCCGACTTTGATTAACGTTCAATCAATTTAATTAATTTGGATGGCGCAAGGAAATATATATTATTTTTGTCAAGCAGCCGGAAAATGAGTTTTCCTTGCGCTTTTCCCTTCAAGCTTGCTTGATTTCATCTTCCTGTTCTTTGGCATTTATTCACAGGTGAATTGCTTTTGGCCCTCAGCCGAAATGTTATGCAAAGGAGGCGAGAGCCAAAAAAAGAATCAACATTAATCACAGCTCAGCAAATATTTGACATTTGCCAGCCTCTTTGGCAGATTGTCGAAGGCGCAGAAAAGGCCAAGATTCCAGCACCTCAGCCTTGCCCAAAAATGTTGCTTGGCTTATCCCCAATTCAAGCCAAGCGGCGTCTTTTGTTGCTATATTATATACATTTTTGTTGTGCGTGTATATCTTTTGCTGCTTTACAATTCGCTACACATAACAGCTTTGTAAACTTATTCACATGTTAATAATTTAGTTAAGAGGCGTGTGCATATCCATACAAAATATTTCAATTGGTCTTTTGTGGCCATTTCCATATACCCACGCATGGTCAGGATGAATTTATTTATGGGGGCTTATTAAATTTATTTCCGTTGAAGGGTTGACAATGAGATTAGGGCAAATACTTTCAGGGATAACGAAGGGGACCAAGTATAGTTTTCAGTGCTGGTTAACCCTCATCTCATGCCTGCGTTTTTCCCCATGTTAGCTACAAAGATACTTTTGCATTTTCTTAAATTGTCCTTGTTAATTAGAAAGTAAGGAAGAGACTAAAATCGGAACAGATTTAGAGGTTTTATTATGGTATAGTATTAAAAACCGACAAATATAATAACCAGAAATAAAGTTCAAAAGGGATCGTAAAAATCCATTTTTTATTGAGGAGCTTTTCAAGGCCTGCCAGGGAATTCAGTTGTTTATTCATTTTCAATAAGAAATAACCAACAGCTGGCGCTGCGAGATAAAAATTAATGGCGGAACTCAGTTCTTTTTTGAGGGCCGCTATTATTATCAATACGCAATAAGAGAAAAGCAAAACTTTGGCGACGGGCACTTAATTCGCTGTCATTTAACTGAGGATAAATGACCAGGACATGCGGCTGCAACAAACCCATTAAGATTCCGCAAGAAGAGCAGACGAACGATGAAGTTTTGGCCTACATTGGACAGCTCTTTTTTTGCAATTCCAGGAGGAGATGGTCCCTGAACAAGGGCGGAGATAGTGGCGAGAAGGGAAGGAAAGCACTTTTATTGTGTGGCAAAGTGGCAACAAACATTGAGGTGCTATAAAGTTACACAAAAGCAAAGGCAGGGAAGAGCCCCAGCTGGCTGACCGACTGTTCAAAATGTCTGTCATCTTGGCCAACACATATCCTGGAACTCATACAGATGCAAAACACATGCGCACGTGCTGCCATTGCCAAATTGTTTTCACTCTCTCTTAAGCACATGACCAATGCCTGCTGTGTCTTTCCGCATATCTGCTGTCTCTCGCCCAAATTGAATCCGATTTGAATTACGAAATGCTCGTTTGATTGTTTTTTGTTTCCTGTATTTTCGGTTTTGTTTATGTTTTTCCCTGTCAAGGAAATGGGTTTTTAATGCCAAGCAACTATTCAAAACTAAACTTACTCAGCAACTCGAACATCTCATTTAATTCGATTTGCTTAAATTTCGCAAAAATGCCTGGAGAGCTTCGGTGCAGAAAATCCGAAAAGAGATCAAGCAGCAAGGGCTTCCCAGATGCGCATTGGATCCAAAGAAAACAGTTTGAAGTATAATTATCGTAGTGAGAAGAGGTCCTTCCAACGGATTTTTCATTTGATTAAAGAGGATATGTCATCGTCTTCAATTTCCTCCGTTATGCAATTGGCGCATACATTGCGGTTGTCAGCACTGGCACATATTGATTTGGACGCGATATTAATCAGCAGAAACATTATAGTTATTTTGGCTATCCAATTACTAAAATGCTTTTTTTTAAATCTTAACATGCATAATGTTACAAAATTTCGATGTTGGTTACTCATAAGTTAAACCACCTTTATGAAGATTATATGTTAAATATGTTTTATGGGTGTAATTAACAAAATAGCTGAGCTGAGTCAGTTTTTTCGATAAAACCCAAATACCAGGTGTAGATCGCGGTGGCTTGGAATTGGGGCGAAACTGCAGCGAAAGGGATTTCTCTAGCTTGAGCTAGCTCTTGGTGAATTAAATTACTGTGACAGCTGCAGAGAGTTTATAATAAATTATGACCAGAAAGGCAGTAAAGATGAATGACAGGCGGAATTTGGTGGCCTTCATATCCTGCACCTGACGAGGCCAATATAAAGTGATTTGACTGCTTGTTAAACGATTTAATTTTTGAAGGCTCTGATCCGGCCCCTGTGCGCCGGCTCTGACCATTAAGCACTCGCTTTTGGGCCACGTGTGTGCAGCACTTTGTTGGGCCAACTTTATGAATAATTGAGCGATGCCTAAGTGGCAATCTCTTTGGGCCACCCGCCTTTTTATGAGCAACTCTCTGCTCTCCCGGCGAAATAAAGGACGAAAATACTGGAGAAAATGTGCGAAGCGAGAGGGTTTCTCGCAAAATAAGCATCATTGAATTTATTATGATTTTTATGCAAATTGCAGCATCCCCAAAGGGCGCACGATGAATGCAATTAATGTGGGATGCGGCGCAAAAAGGTTTTATGTCCCTACCACTTAGCGTAACGAAGGGCTTTCACCAGATTGTCTCAAAGGTCAACTCCTTCAAAGCCCCTCCTGGCGCCGAATTTCCATCTCTTCTCCTTCTTTCTGGTCAACTAATTGTCAGCTGCCTTAGCTTGAAATCCGTTCCTGGAAGGAGATGATTATTCAGCTGCTGACAGCTGTGGCTTAGAAACAATATTTGCCATCTTTGAATATGCAAAGGGGGCAAATCGCTTGGCCAGGAAAATTCAACAGTTCGCACTTGCTGAAATAAATCTGCTGAGCACTTAGTTTGAACTTCGACAATGACTTGGGTTATTTGACTTAATGCACATTTAATGTAAATTTATGATACTACTGCAATTGCAATATCGTTGCCATATTATAGGGATATTTGTTAAGTTTAATTATAAATACGTTAGTTTTTAGCGTACTTAAACTACTAAAGTTGAATATATTCCAAGTTGAATTGATTTTCTTGCTTGCTGCCTCTTTGCTACTCTCACTTTTGTACTCGCTCCTCTATCGATAATAAAACAATCAAAATTATTATACACTTTTGCAGAACTTTAGTACACTTCTTAAAGAAATTCAATTTCAGAGGCTATCTTTCCATTGAAATCCATCTATTGGTTGGAAATAATACTTTATTTACCGGGAAATAAATTTGTCTGCTCCTGTTCGTTATAGTTGTTGTGGGCACTGGTGTCGTGTGCACTTAACTTCCTGCCGCAGATGAATCAAATATGCCACACGCACACACAGTCACGTGGATAAAAATGAAATTGTTCTTAATTTGCGTGATGCGAATCAAAAATCAATGGAGTACCGCAAATCAAAAATCAATATAGCCAGCAGACCGGCAGACAGGTGTGGAGTCGCCACAAACACACACAAGTGTTTAACTGCAAACTTCGATGCAGATACGAATATCCATAGGAATACAATTGAATGCCTAAGTACAGAAACGATTGACTGACCTGCATGTGTAATGCATGTGTAACCTGCAATCAAGTGCGATAAGGGAAATTATAATTCCTGAGGTTGCCAAGTCAAATGTGTTTTGGCCCTCGAGGCCGGGCTCAGAGTGCCTTTTCAAGAAAGTTGAGTATTAATAACACCCTAAGGTGGTTAGGAAAGCTCAGCACAAACTGAACCAAGTCAAGAGCACTTAAGAATTGATGATGGTTGAAATCTGGCCACCCTTTTTTTAAGTCCTGCCCATTTATTAAAACCTTTATGAAGAAGTTTGAGGTCATTGGTAATTGTCCGGCATCCGGATACTACATGAAGTAGATATTATTTGAAATGCCGTCTCATATTTCCCATTTATCGTAGCATTACATTCTTTTTATTCTCTGCATATTTACCAAATGTGGCTGATTACAAAGGGTCGTGGTGCGTCAGGCAGTGCATTGACCTAAACATGTCATCATCATAATAAATAAGCCAATACCAGCTCCTCTTAGACCGCCCTGGCTTATGGCGATGCTGCTGCTCCTGTTGATGATGCTGCTGGCAAACAAAGCTCCATTTGCTTCGCTATTTACTGCAAAATATTACGTATACGCCGGGAGGGGAGTGGCACGCCGAAGCATTTAGAAAACTGCAATGACTTGGACCAGCTGGGAGGGATGGTGATCCTATGTGCGCTATATGTGTGCTATATGTGGGACCGTGATAGGGTTGACAGCTGGTGCTGCAAGTTCTGCTGAAATTGGGGAAACACAAACAAAGAGCAAAATGGATACAGGACGCTGCACTTAATTGTGTTTGTGTCTGCTGACTCACCATGGTTTTGTACTTATGCGAAATGGAAAGTGCCGACGTGGAAAGTAGCTTAAAATTTGATTAGCTGACTATTGGAGTGTTTTCAAGACCTTAAGCCATCTAGCTTTGTTTATTTCGATTGCATGGGAAGCACATGCAAAAGTTGCAATTCCATCTATGGGAACCCAGCGAAATGAAATTACAAGAGTGCCCGAAAAACCCAGAGTCCGAACGCGATTCGCTCAAGTGCCAAAATTCAATTTGAACACTTCCCTCGCTTGCATTCTGAGCGAATCCATATAGGGGCGTGGTCGAGGCGCGTAAACAGCAATCAATCATGAACATGCAGCGGGTCAGGAGCAACTGCGACTATAGGAGGCCAACAGCAAGTGGTAAATCAGCGACGACTCTGCCGAACAGGCAGGATGCAAAGCCAAGGGCAAAGTGTCCGCACAAGGGAACAATGATCAACGCAGCCGAAAAGTACACACTCCACCAGGCTCGTTTTTAATATCGCTTGTGTCCTTCAGGGCGTGCTGTGTCCTCCAGTGTCTGTTGTTGAAAACATTAAAGATTTAAAGATACAATAAGTATGAATCATTTCAATTTATTATTCGGATTTACCTCACTAAATCCTGTTCCATGATAAACTTTAGACTGCTTATATGTAGTTTTATCTGACAACAATAGTGTTTGCAACCCTGAAATACTCGTTCACCATATTATTTACTAGTGTGTGAGTGTTACCCGCACTTCTATTTCTGCACAATCGTAGTCATTGTTGTGGATAACCAATACAAATTCCCAACAGAACACCCAATCCCAGTTGGTCATATCGGTGCCTAGCCAGAACGGATGTCGTCGTTATCATTGATGCAGCTCTCGGCTCCCCGCTTGCCACGCAATTGTCAATTGTCAAGCTGATTGAGTGAAAGGCAAATGCACAGTGGGACTGGAGTTGGATCTGGAGGTGGACCTGTGCACTTGGTGGGCTGCGATGGAATGGCATGCCAAGTGTTTGGCTCCACACTTTTGCCATGATAAACTGCAGTGCCAACGGACAGGCTGACAGACCTACTGACTGACTGTATGACTGACTGACTGTATGCAAGAATGAGTGACTGACAAACCGAATGCTGTCCCATGGACTGAATCGAGCGACGGATTCTCGTGTGACTTGATTCGCTTGCGTTCTCTGCAAATTGTTAGATAAATGGCCAAGTCGATCGAGATTGGCAATGCAGTGCTGCCATGGAGCGCTTCTTTGAGCGATTTTAGTTGTCTCCCGGGGATTCGAGACACCCCAGATACCCCGTCAGACCCCCATTCAATTGAAATGCAACATTAATCTTCATTAAACTGTTTGCAAGCTTGCTCTGGGGAATTAGTTAGGTTGTATGGGATAACAATAATGCACAGAGAAAAGGAATCATAGAATTTCAGGTTGTTCATCAGCAAATCGAAATGGAAATGTTCTTAATGTGCTATTCAAAATGTAACAAACTAATGTCCTTTTCCCTATTTCTTGAAACTGAATAAAAGCAAAATAAATAAAAATTACATTCGATTATAAAATTGTTCAAGCCTAAACCAAAAACCGTTTAAACACCCTGTTGGTTTCTGTGTATACACACATATACTTACAGACACCAGCGTTTTCAGATGTGTTCGGGTCAAACTCAATTTACCGTATTAAGCAATTTGAGCGGAACAAACAACAATACAAACAATACTTGAAAAGCCACAAGAGTTAACAGAATGCAGCACAAGTTACAAAATGCCGTAAATTGCATGAAATTGATATGCAAAAAAAAAAAAAACTAAGAGTCTGGGCAAAAATCCGAGGGAAAAGGAAATAGAGGTGGTGTTGGTAAGCAAACTTTGCTCGGTTTTTCCGGCCACTTTAAATTCAATGACCGTTATGGAAAACTAAGCCCGAAATGTGTTTGATGCGAGTTTTTCCAAATATGTTCCTGTGGGTTAGTGCTTTGCATATGAGAGCGTGTATTCCATTGTGGGCATCCACAATGCGCGGTGCTGAATGGGGCACAGTGCGGACTTTGCAAAATAATAAATAATAAATTTGAAAACTAATGCTACCCAGTGTTTAAAAAACTGCAGTCGAAGTAGCAGAAGTCGCAATATTTTTGCTTTCCACTGCTTCGACTGCGAGCGACTTCTTAAAATGAACAGTTTCTTCTGCTTCTGCTTCCGAAATAAACAGAAGTCGCAGTCGAAGCAAAGGCAAAAATGAAAAAGCGACCAAAATCAAACAGCAGCAACAGTCGCCGGTTTTCGTTTTTTTGCATTCTGCTTTGCTGTTGCTTTCGATCGTGAGCGTAAGTCGAAGCAGCAGCAACTGTCGACTTCCAGAAGTCGTCGGCAGTCGCAGTCGCGAAAAACTATTCGCTCGACTGTTGGTTGCTTCTGATTTTGGTAGCTGTTGCTTTCGATCGTAAGCATAAGTCGCTGGCAGCAGCAAGTGCGACTTTTGGAAGTCAACAGCAGTCGCAGTCGCAAAAAACTAGACATTTTGTTCTTCTTGTTCTTCTTTTTATTTTATTTTTACTCGTTTTTCATGAGTTAAAAATTTTTTAAAGGAAATCAAAATTTATAAGAACAAATTAAGTTGAACATATAAACATAATAAATAATAAGTAATAAATAATAATTAATTTTTGTAACTTTTATTACTTAAATATTTTTTTTAAATAAATACATATATTATTGTCAATCGCTTTGATTAGATTGTTCGTCATTTTTAAAAAGTTCCATTGCATCATTTAATCAAAGCGATTGACAATAATATATATATTTCAAAAATTAATTATTATTTATTACTTATTATTTATTATGTTTATATGTTCAACTTAATTTGTTCTTATAAATTTTTGATTTCCTTTAAAAATTTTTTAACTAATGAAAAACGAGTAAAAATAAAATAAAACGAGAAAGAAAGCTAACTTCGGTAAACCGAAGCTGGTATACCCTTGCAGTCTGCAATTGGATCATTGAAAATCGAACCATTTTAGTAATGTTGAAAAAATATAGAATTTTGTAAATTTTACATTTTACATGTAGAATTTTACATTTTCATATAAATTGATCGATCGCTTCTATGGCAGCTATATGATATAGTAGTCCGATCTTAATGAAATTAAAACCGTAATTCTAGAACCATAAAAAACTGCTATGTCTGAAAATTTATAGAAATACGTTGAAAAACAGAGAAGTTAAATTTTTTTTTACATTAATTTCGCCATCATTCCTATGGCAGCTATAGGATATAGTAGTCCGATTTCGGTCATTCCGACATATATACTGCGTGCTAAAGAAATAAGACTATGCTGGAAATTTCAGCCCGATAGCTCAAAAACTGAGAGACTAGTTCGCGTAGAAACCGACAGACGGACAGACGGACAGACAGACGGACAGACAGACGGACAGACAGACGGACATGGCTAGATCGACTCGACTGGTGATGCTGATCAAGAATATATATACTTTATGGGGTCGGAGATGCCTCCTTCACTGCGTTGCAAACATCTGGTCAAAATTATAATACCCTCTGCAAGGGTATAAAGAAGAACAAAATGTCTAGTTTTTTGCGACTGCGACTGCTGTTGACTTCCAAAAGTCGCACTTGCTGCTGCCAGCGACTTATGCTTACGATCGAAAGCAACAGCTACCAAAATCAGAAGCAACCAACAGTCGAGCGAATAGTTTTTCGCGACTGCGACTGCCGACGACTTCTGGAAGTCGACAGTTGCTGCTGCTTCGACTTACGCTCACGATCGAAAGCAACAGCAAAGCAGAATGCAAAAAAACGAAAACCGGCGACTGTTGCTGCTGTTTGATTTTGGTCGCTTTTTCATTTTTGCCTTTGCTTCGACTGCGACTTCTGTTTATTTCGGAAGCAGAAGCAAAATCAAAATCACATGAAATGAAACTTACTGCAGTTTTTTAAACACTGATGCTACCTTATAGAACTGAAAGGAAGCCTAGCGGGGACCTTAATTACTATCAATTGTTTCATAATTCTTAGTGTTGTCTTCACAAATCTACTAAAATAAATGGAACATTTTAATAACTTATAGGTAAGAGTCAGAGATACAGCCAATAGCAGTTAGCATGCGTTAACACTTGGTGGACCCGTAGTATTCGAAAAACTACTCTATGTAATGTACCATTGCCATTGCTTTAAGCTGGGCATCTTGTTCCTCCCCCGCCTGCTACCATTCAAACTGCTATAACAACGTCCCGATTTCCCCACTTTAAAAGCATTTCAGGGAGCTGCGTGTATCGCATTCCCAAGCCGCTGGCAGTTTGCAAATTTTCTCAACTCTCCGAAGGCCGCCCAGGGAGCGGTCGATGGAGAAGGGATCAAAGCGTGGACAGCAGGGCGCATCAATTGCAACTCTTGTGCGGCGGTTGTGTCGCTGATTTAGGGGCGGTTGCAAAGGTTCCACGACGCAGGGTAGGCGTGTATTGTTGCGCTTTAAGCACATAAATATTGCACGGCGCGTAAAAATCACACTTAATTGCACGTTTTGTTACTTTGTTGCCGTCGCTGGTCGTTGGAATTGCTGATTTTTGCTGCTTGCCTCTTTAAAATTTACTCCCTGTTGTAGCTTGGGATACACTGTACGCAGAACAATTTTTATCACAAGTACATTGATTAATACTTTAAAGGTAAAAACAAAACATACTTAGTAGATCTTAACTAGAATAGATGATAACTTCGACAAGCCGAATTTATACTCTTGCGGATAAATGGCAACTATAAGATAAATAAATATGAATATTCTAAAAGATTCAACCAGATAGCTCAAAAACTGAGAGAGGTCTCTCTATACGTCTAACTGACTAACTGACTGAATTTATCGAATGGAAAACAGCTTTCCCATACAAATTGAAATTTTTGATAAATTCAGTCAGTTAGCACCCGGAGGCGGCTGAAAATATTGTTTAACTGACTGAAAATATATTTAGGTCAGTTGCGTTGACTCAAAACGGTGTGGAATTTCGGTGCCATCGACATACCCAATGCAAACCGGTAATTTGTTCCATGCTTTCATGCAGGCATTTTCCTCGACTGTTTACAAAAACAGAGAGCCTTTGAAATCAGTTGTTTGCTAAGTCAGCAGCCGAATTTTTTTGGGTCGTTCCCTATACGTCTAAATATATCGGCGATAGGTTCAGTCGTTTTTCGATAGTTAATAAAATTTTTTTTTTCAGTTGTAGGTAACTAACAGGAGGTCAGAACGTAATAAAATTTTTAGAAAATCCTCCAGGGTAATGGTAATGTTTTTCACCAATTTTTAGAAAATCCTTCAGGGTAATGGTAATGTTTTTCACCATTACCCTGGAGGATTTTCTAAAAATTTTATTACGTTCTGACCTTCTCCTGTTAGTTACCTACAACTGAAAAAAAATTTGAACCAAATCGGCCCAGCCGTTCTCCAGTAGTTTTTTACGACACATTTTTTGGGCTCCATTTTTATATATATAGATAGATAGATAGTTTGCGTAGCAACGGACAGATGTACAGACAGACGGACAGACAGACGGACAGACAGACAGACGGACAGACATGGATAGATTGACTCGTCTGCACCCAAAAAAAAAGCAAGAGTTTAACATCTATGCGTGCTGTCGTAAAAATATACTCAAGCAGTATAACGAGTTTAGTATAGATGTAATACTTAATAATGTCAAATGCATACTCAATAGCATAGTTTTTATACTCTGTAGTCTTAATTCTATATTATTTTTATAAGAACCTAATCGAAAAATTTATATTAACAAACAAATGCTGATAAAGAATATATATTGATCAGCATTAACAGCCAATTCGATTTAACCATGTCCATCTGTCTGTCCGTCTATCCGTCTGTCTGTCCGTTGCTACGTAAACTAGTCTCTCAGATTTTAGGTTATCTGAATCAAACTTTGCAGATAGTCATTTTCTTATTGCAGTTACTATATATGTCGAAACTGGAATCGGACCACTATATCTTATAGCTGCTATAGGAATGACCGGAAAATTATTGGGAAAAAAACTATAACTTCCCTGTTTTTCAAAGTACTTTTTAAAAATTGCGAGATACAGCTGTATTTTACGGTTTTAGATTTACGGTTTTAATTTCATTAAGATCGGACAACTATATCATATAGCTGCTATAGAAGCGATCGGTCGATATATATGAAATTAAAGTGTATAAAAACAGAGCATTTATGTACTTAATTTTAAAACTTGTCATATAAAATGAGAACGATTTATACTATGTGTACTTTCTTTGAGCATAAAAGTTCTTATTAACTTATATCTTCTATATCTTCTAATCTTCTATATGAGATTATTTTTTTCTCAAAATATGTGGTCAAACTGAGTTCCCAACGTGAGAACATACCCAAACCAGTCAGGACCGAATGTGTAATGCCTTACAGGATGCATCAAAATAGACAAATTCGTACTCGATTGTTTTTCAGCTGATAGAATATACGATTGAGTATGGGGCGTAAAGCGCCATATATTATACACTAGAGACCCGTCCAGGCCTTGCACGGGTGCAATATAAACTAATTCTCGTCGTTGCTGAATCGAAATATCACTGAAATTTCCTTCGTAGAGTAGCAGAATCAGTAACTTGACAAATCGATATTATGATAAAGCTGAACTGACGAAGCTGAACTGCAATTATAATGAGTTTCTCCATTGAGAATCGTCTTCCAAAAGCCCTATAGCTGTAATAAGTTTTTAGGTGTGGAATGGCTGTCAGGCCTTTTACAACATACAGTAATATTCTCATAAAAGAATTTGCTGTTGTTGGGATGAAGGCTTTTTTTTCTCAAGGGAAACCATCGACCATGTTTTTTGCCTTTGAAAGGCTTTAGCTGGAACTCTGTCACTCTACCCTGCTGTCCACTTGGAATGATAAAATCATCCATACTTCTTCTAAGCTGCATATATTGTATGTATTATACCAGACTGCCATGATATTTGCAACGCAGTGAAGGAGGCATCTCCGACCCCCAGCCGAGTCGATCTAGCCATGTAAGTCTGTCTGTCCGTCTGTCTCTCAGTTTTTGAGCTATCGGGCTGAATTCAGCATAGTCTTATTTCTTTAGCACGCAGTATATATGTCGAAACGGCCGAAATCGGACTACTATATCCTATAGGTGCCATAGGAATGATGGCGAAATTAATGTAAACGAGAAAGAAAGCTAACTTCGGTAAACCGAAGTTGGTATACCCTTGCAGTCTGCAATTGCAAAATCGAACCATTTTAGTAATGTTGAAAAAACATCGAATTTTGTAAATTTTACATTTTACATGTAGAATTTTACATTTTCATATAAATCGACAGATCGCTTCTATGCCAGCTATATGCTATAGTGGTCCGATCTTAATGAAATTAATACCGTAATTCTAAAACTATAAGAAACTACTATCTCTAAATTTTTTTAGAAATACGTTGATGGCGACATATATTTCGCCATCATTCCTACGGCAGCTATATAGTAGTCCGATTTCGGTCGTTCCGACATATATACTGCGTGCTAAAAAAATAAGACTATGCTGAAAATTTCAGCTTGATAGCTCAAAAACTGAGAGACTAGTTCGCGTAGGACCGAGAGACGGACAGATAGACGACGGACATGGCTAGATCGACTCGGCTGGTGATGCTGATCAAGAATATATATACTTTATGGGGTCGGAGATGCCTCCTTCACTGCGTTGCAATCATCTGGCCAAAATTATAATACCCTCTGCAAGGGTATAAAAATGGGATAATTGCTACTAATTTTGATGAGCATGCGAATTTTCGGAGATATGTGTTGAACCCCGAAATATCAAGTGACTAAAAAAATCTCAAAAACCATTTAAACAAAATTTAATTCTTTAAAAAAAAAAATTTGAATTCTAAATTCTGAAGTATAATATTTAGAAAAATTTTGTCAGGGCAAAGTAATTATCATATCAAAATACTTTTTCAACGACATATAGCAAGTTTCTGTAACTTTAGTCGTTCAGAAGTTATGGGCGTGAGAAATTTCCTTTTTGCCCTCATAAAACCTGAACGAATGAAGTTAATCAAACAAACTTTTTTTTCCTCGATTCCTTATTCAATTTAGAACAAATAGACGTAAATAGTAAAATAATATAAGAAGCAATGTAATAGTAAGAAATAAAAAACCAAAACAAATGACATGTACTCAGTTTTGCACCTTATATGAAAAAATCTAAAGAAATTCCGTATTAATATTTTGTCCAAAGACAATTCGTGTCTTTATAATTTTGTATGTATTTTGGCATCTTTTCAACCCATTTCTCAACAATTCCATTCAGAAGTTGATTCCACTTCAGTTCCACACGCATCCAAGGACCACCTACGTTGCATTGGACTGATTGATACGGCCCAAGATATATGGTCATGATTGACCACAGATTTTCAATCGGATTGAATTCGGGACTTTTAGCTTTCCACTCTAACAAGATAAGATGTTGGTTTTTACCCGTTTCTTAAGAATTTTTGAAGTGTACTTAGGATCTCCATCTTGTTGAAAAGTGAATTTTCCCTCATTAAAGCCAAAATGATCCAAAAAATATTGAAAATGGGCTTGGAAAATATTTAAAATAGTCTTCCTTCTTTATAATTGAATCAATTCTGTGAAAAAGTTCAAGTGAGAACTCGTTACTATTGGGTAGAACTTAAAATGCCGCAATTGGGGAAACAAAATAAACCAGCTCTCTCCTAGGAAAGTGTTAAGGTTCGATTGAAATTCGCATTGACACACAAAAATTAGACAATATATGATAGGAAATGTGAGATTTGGTGAAAAGAATCCATGTTTAACCATTTCCAGTCGATTAGGATGTAGTATTGTTCGCGTAGGTCGAGTAACAAGCTTCAAAGACAATATGTGAGCAAGCCGTATAGCAAGGAGGAGGAAATATAATAGCTTTACATCATGGCAAGTTGAGCCTTTGCACAAAATTTATAGAATTATGAGTAAAGAAGACTATTTTAAATATTTTCCAAGCAATTTTTAAAAATTTTCTGGACAAATATGGCTTTTATGAAGGAAAATGTACTTTTAAACAAGGGGGGTATCCTAAGTACACTTCGAAAATGTGTAAGAAATGGGTGGAAAATCAAATTTGTATGTCGATTGAGTAATTGACTCAAAGTCCCGACCTTAATCTGATTGAAAACCTATGGTCAATCATGATCAAATATCTCGGGCGATATCAATCAACTTCTAAATGGAATTATTGAGAAATGGGTTGAAAAGATGCCAAAATACATACAAAATTATAAAGACACGAATTGTCTTTGGACAAAATATTAATACGGAATTTCTTTAGATTTTTTCATATAAGGTGCAAAACTGAGTACATGTCATTTGTTTTGGTTTTTTATTTCTTACTATTACATTGCTTCTTATATTATTTTACTATTTACGTATATTTGTTCCAAATTGAATAAGGAATCGAGGAAAAAAAAGTTTGTTTGATTAACTTCATTCGTTCAGGTTTTATGAGGGCTCGAACACGAAAATGTTGAACGTGTAATCACTTTTGCTCCCCACTGTATATGGGATCTTTGCTACTAATTTTAATGAGTAATATCTCGAGAAAGCGAATTTTCCCAGATATGTGTTATATACCAAAAGTTGAGCCATCTCAAGGGCTATATGGCCTTGAGTGACTATCAAAATAGTTAGAGAAATTTTTAAGAAAACTTCAAAAACTTAAAAAAAAAATTAATTTTTATTATAATTTTTTTAATTTTATATTTAGATAAATTATGTCAAGCCTGAGTTATTATCATTTCAAAATACCTTTCTAACGACATATAGCACGTTTCTGTAGCTTTAGTCGTTTAGAAGTTATGGGCGCGGGAAATCTGGCTTTTTTAGCTGTTTTCCCGCCAAACTAGCGGGAAACCCAAAAAGTCGTAGGTCAAAAAATGTTCAGCTCGAGCTGTTTAATAAAATAAAAGTAGTTCCAGGACTCTAAAACAAAAAATCGACAGACAGACAGACAAACAACAGGACAAATGTTCTCATTTCGGAAAGGCCTTTAAAATCTTGTCTATTGAATATCTTTTGAACGTAGTATCGGATCGGGATGATTGAAGCTAGATCACAACAACATTAAAAATTTGTTGAGTTTTGCTCCACGGGCCCCAACAGCTCCAATATTCAAAATTATAAATTTCGCACTTTCACTCCCATTTCTCCAGAACTAATCCGTTTTCAAAAATATAGGATATAAATTGTTCTGATCGGACTATCGTATCAGATTTTTAATTCTACGGCGGTATATGGTAGTCTCCTTCCGCACCACAGTCTCGGTGCTCATCGTCACTGCGTGGACTGCCGTCCACAGTGATATGCTGTAAATGGCTTGATCGCTAACGCTACTAATGTGGGCATCAAACATTTTCAAGAGGAGCGGATTATAGCGAACGACCCTTCGGTTATCAATATAATTGTTTTGGAGAGTTGCAGTTTGCCCTATACTGGCAATCGTCGATGATATTTAGCATGAAATACGCTGCACGCTGGCAACTCTTCCTTAAAAATGCAAATAAATAATACTTTTGACCTGTAAAAAGCTGCCTTCTTTCTCAATGTTCAGTTATCTTAGACGACCTGGCCTGAATAGTACGTATTCAATCTACTCTTACAAAATATTTATACTAAAAAATGAATTTTATGTATTTGTTTGACACTCGTAGAAATGCCCACTTCAAACATAAACTGATTACTTACGACATCACATTAAAAACCTCTAGTTATCAGGGTTCCTCCACTATATTATCATGTAGTATTGAATCTAAATCATCCTGCAATCCACTTGAAAACACACACACACGAAGGCTTATAAATATACAGAAGATATAGCGGCTAATATACAAAATTATATGTTACAAAACTGGGAATTAATTAAGCAAATAAATAAATAATTAAAGTAAGCCGACTGGTGTGGTGAAACCGACCCTGTATCTGACAGAATTGTGACTAATATGTATCAAAAGAAAACTCTTACAAAATAAAAAGGAGCCCTTATACCAAGCTTTTCATTATTTGTATTATCTTCTGATTAGTTGCGGGTTTAAGCGTCTTGCTATATTTTTTTTCGGAGCATCGATCATTCTTAAGCTTTACGGAACTTGATTTTCTCGAAAACATAATTTTTGTACATGCCCAAACTAAGCTTTTTTCTTTGTTTTAGGAATTTCTCATAACGTTACATGAAAACCTAGAGAACCGGATAGTATCATAAATATTTGGATAAACTATATTAAAAAACTTTAAGTGGAAACAATTTTTTTTTAGTACCTTATTAACCTTTGTTTTTTGGAGGGTCAGTTGGGCATACAAATGCACCTGAAAACAAGTTTTTGAGGGCTAGCAGAGGTAGTAAGTCCAAGTCACATAGATACAATCAGTAATGGGTATGAACAGGCTAGATACTCTTTTTTCTACAATCGGGTTATAGCGGCTTAGCCCATTGCAAACGAAACCATCAACGGTGTTTCGCTAGTGCGCTTTCTAGCGTACTCTCGTTTTTTCTGTTTTTCAATTAAAAACACTTTTATCTGCTACAATGCATTTAGCCGTCCCCATACATACATAGATAAAAATCACGGCGCATTGACCCTTGGTTGAAATGTTTTTCGAGCTTGGGACTTGTCTACAAATTTTCAGTCGACTTTTACAAGCTTTTTAAAATGTTATTTACCATTTGAGGCCATCCAATTTGATGTGAACAGTCGCCGTATAAATATTTTTTGTTGATGGCACAAATGTTGTTGGTTTTTTTGTGGCTTCAATTATATTAGAGGGCAGCAAAAAGCGTTTTCATTTCGTATTTTATTCAATTAAATTTGTGTACTCACAGAAAATCAATTAATTATGGCTATTCACTGGGGGATTAGTTTTTTTACGTTTGAGGAATATGCATAGAAGGGACAGTAAATAATTTAAGCGGTGGTAAACAGTTTTTTGAGCTGGTCAAGCGAAAAAATAAGCTCTTGAATTAAAAAAGAAATGCATACTTTGACGGGCCGCAAAGCAGAATACTAAAGTGGAAAAGTTTATGGCAGGAGGAGCAGTATTAGTGAGTTTAGCTTTAGCTGATTGTACACTTCTGCAGCCCTAGGTGGGGCTTTGGTGGTGCAAACGAGTTTTCCTCTTTTTGACGAGCTGCTACGGTACTTTAAGTGGGTTGTATATTTTTCGTGTAGTTTGCGTTTTATCAACCGGCCACGCTGCACTTGATGTGCATTTCTCCATCGCCATCGCCTCCTCTGTCTCCATCCCGATAATAAAGCGAACTCGGCTGAGCTCAGCTCAGTTCAGTTCAGCTGAGCTCATAAAAACATACGAACACACAGACAGACAGCTGCCAGGCTAAGCAACATTTTTGTTTATGATTGTGCCGAGTTTTATGGGTGTGATGTGTCGCTGCGGGGGCTTGCTGGATGTTGGATGATGGAGGCGTTTGTATCAGGGGAAAAGTGGGCGTGGCACGTGCCCAGAATGGCCTCGACCAGCAGCAGCACACTGTGAGTGATTTAAATGCCCACCAGCAGCAGCGCAGCCTCTCTTGCCGGGCTATTGGCATGCATAAAATCAGAAATTATGGCTCTTTAACAATGTGAAATATTGTAGGAGATCGTAGTCCCTACCATCATCATCGTCGCCTGATTTGCATGGAAATAATATGCATTCTGCAGACCAGACCCCATGCCATTTATCTTGGCCCTCTAAGCCAGCAGTTCATTATTGGGGCATTGCTCATTGCGTGCGCCCAGGAGCCAGAAGCTAACCCATTTGTCAGTCAATTCGTCACAGTTTGTCAGTGCATTTCGGGTCTCGCAGATTTTCATTAATAACTTTGATGACATTTTCAACAAGTTAAGAAACTTTGACAAGAATTTCACCCAAGCACTTGTCAATCAATTGTCAAAGCAAGAAGAACAAAAATTCCCTGCAACTGGCCTGGGCGGGTTCATAAAAATATGCAAAAGTAACGAGCGGAATTTTATGTTGCACAACTTTGTGTGACTTTTCAGTTTGAGAAGTGGGAGTGGCTTTCGCACTTTTGTTCGGGGCTCTTGTTGGCTTGCGATTCGGGAGTAGGCACTTGCCGGGGTGGAAAGGTGAAACTAGAGCAACACTTGCCGCAGAAAGTAATTTCATGCCAGCGTCGACTTTCATCAACCAATTTTGCAGCATATTTCGGCTAGGACCCGCATTCTAGCGTAGCCTTTCTCCCCAGCCACCTTAAAAACTCAGCCTTTAGCCTGGTTTTTCCATTTCCTGTTTGCCGGCAACTAGCCACAGACTTGACTTGATGAAGTTTTGTGGTGCGAGGTAGTCTGCTGTCTCTTTCCCAGCTTTCCGTTAGTTTGAAGAATTGCGCCGGAAAATTGCAAGCTTATGCTGCAGAATGCCTGCGGCTCTTCCTAGGCATGTTCCAAGCTAGTTGCCTTAAATTACTCTCTAATTAACACACCACATTTTTCTGCTTGACTTGACATGTATATTTATATTAAATATGAACACATTTCGCGTTCGCCACAGGTCAATTTTTGCAAATAATAGCCAACGAAGCGTCACATCAAAATCAATTTCGGACAGAAAAAAATATTTTAATTTACATTTCTGCAAAACGTTTTATTTGAATATACTTATCAAATATTGAAAATTGGTTATGGGTTATAATGCACCATTATCTATGTTTCACCATTATCGGAACCATTATCTGAACTCTAATAAACCCTTTGTATGTATCTATCTAAATATGACCTTTATTTTTACATTTAATATACATTCCAGAAGCATAAGAATGTTTAGGCATTTGAAGAAACCCACAATATATCCGACGGAAATTTATTGGGAATTCATTCACAATCGATTTGGTCTTTAGGACAACGTGTATTCAAACTTCCGATGATTGCCCTCGTTTTTATCATCCCATCAAAGAATTCCCTTTGTGTGTGGAGGAGTCTTACGGTAAGGACGTACTCACTTTCATTCGCGGGCACGGCCAGAGGACGACGGTCTTATTGTAATCGTGAGCCAGTTGCTCAGCCAGCTGATGACAGTGACCCAAGAAGCTGCGGGCGTCGCTCCACCGACTGGCCCCCTTCCACGATGAGGATAGGACCTCCCTGCTCTCCTGCTGGCGCTGGTGATGTTGCTCCTGCTCCCACTGCTGCTCCTGTTGCAAATGCTGACGAGGCTGCCTGGACGGGTCAATGTCCACATTCGCATTGGGACTCCCAGTTCCGCTGCTACTTTGGCCCTTGTTCACGTCCACGTCGGTGTCTACATTAATGCCCGCATTTAAAGTCTTTACAACGCTCGTGTATTTGGGCAGCTCGAGTAATTTAATGAAGCCACTTAAATCTGTGCTCCGTCGTCGACATCGCCGTCGTCATCGTGCAGGGCAAGAAGAAAGGAAAAGAGAAACATTTTATTTGGCGTATAAAAGAGCTTCTGCAAATTTAAGCTGACTCAGAGAGCGTGCTTTTCTGCGAGTGTAGGTGTGGCTGTGCTTAAGCGGTGTAGTAACTGTTACTGCTGATGAGGGCGGCTATGCTCATAACGGGAATCTGTCTGCAACAGCAGCAATATTAGCAGCTCTTGTCCCTTGTCCCGACTAGTGCTGCCAAATATTGGTAGCTAAATATTAAATATTTAATCATAATCAAAAAAAAAAAGAAGCGTCTACCGAAGCTCTACAGAAAGCTAACCCCACATCTCTGATACATGCTATGGTCCCTTGTGAGTTTGAAACATTATTCAAATGTCAACAAGTAGCCGATGTGGTCCATAACTAGTTCATGTCGACAACACTGCTTCGCTGGCCCATCGGTCGACTTCAAGAGGCTCCTCTTAAGTTCTCGACATGGTCTGCTAGCGGCTGCCATTGCAAGTAACTGGCCAAGTATCCGACAAGTGGCCAGGGCTCAGAATGCCGGCGATTCACATGCCCCGGACCGAAGAAGGTACTTGACAGCGGCGCAACACTCCCGGAATTCTGTCGGCGGAACGGGAAGGTAACGTAACTAAGATGTCTGGGGGATCCGAAAACCATAAAGTACCGCTCTTGAAGGATCTCGGTTAATTCGCCGGCTTAAGAACTTTTTGCCGGGTAATAACGGTCGCTGTAAATTAAAAACTTTGGCGCTCCAACTTTTAACTTATATTCGGGAATATTTACGCCGAATTAGGGCCAGCCCCTAATGATTAGCTCCTTAAATGAATTTGGCCATAGATCGCGATAAGACGAAAGTTTATACAGACTCTCTCTGTGGCACTTCGTTTGGTAAAGTTGCCCTCTCGGCGCGGACTGTCAAAGTCCCCGTCTGGCTATTTGTTTTATTCTTTCAATTTACTTTCTCTGCGCTCTGCTCGACTCTTCTTAGTTAGTTAGTTTCAAAGTAAACACGGGCATCTACACATGGCCAACTTTTTGTCCCCCACTTATTTGGCGCCAAAGTTGTTGCCGATTGCAACAATTTCGCAGTTGCCGCCTGTCAGGATGGAAAGTTTAAATTTGATATCTTTAATTTAGAGAGCTGCCTCGAAGGTGTCATAAATAAAAGGTAAAACTTGCTCGCTCCCACAGTCATCTAAATTGATTTAAGTGCCTCAACAAAGAAATTCAATTTGCAAGTCAAACTAATGTAACAATTCCATTTCGTACAAATAAATTCCATTTGCAGTAATTTAACCTGTCTTGCCGTGTTGCGGGTTTTTATGTTTTGCAAGATATTGAAATAGATTCTAGTTGCATATGGCCGTACACCATTTGGTTTCGCCTCTCCATTCTCCCGGCCCCCAGTGACAATTTATGGCCATGGAGGAGTCTGCGAGTTTATTTGCTGGCCATCGTTGGCAACGGCACAAAAGCAAAACAAAAAAAAAACGGCAGCAAGCAAAACCTTAGAGCGAAATTAAAAGGGGCCTTGTCCTGGGAAAAAGTTGGATAATATATTATGTAAGAGAGCTCACAAAGAGCGGCTGGGATTGATTGGGCGCTTGCACATGTTGCTGTTGTGTAAGCCCACATGAATGCTCGTCGTCCTGTGTGTGTTGAAATTGAATTGAATGCATTGCGTATACGCCATGTTGTCCAATTACTCTCGTAATTGATGCACCAGCAACGACAGCTGCTAATCTCCTAGTAAGTATCTAAAATTCTCCTTGACCCTTTAATGAAGGTCTAAACCTTTGGAAACACCTAAGCTACCAATATTTTTGTCTGAAACTCTTACTGGAGAAAGGATTTAATCGAGTATGGAAATTGTTTTGCAATTGCCGGGAAATATGCTATAGGAAAACTATTCATGAGCGTCGTCGTAATTATAGTTTAAACTTTCCCGGGAAAGCAGAACGTGCTTAAATTAGTTAAAATGGGCGTGGGTGAAACGAAGTCTGTTTATGGCGAAGCGGGGGGGAAGCGCAAAAAAAGGCAAGGAAAATGCAGGCATATAGCCTGCAAATTGAGTTTGCAGAAGACGGTAGGTTCCTGGACTGCTACAGACGGCAAGAACCTAAATCATCTTCTTCCTGCGACACTTCCGGCAGAAGTTTTTTCCAATATTGATAGCTTCAACTTTAATTCGTGCGCTTTGTATTTTCTCACTCAATTAGCAAAGTTCCCCCATAACTTTCACTCTGTTGGCTGTCGGCAAACATTTACCCCGAGCAAACATCGCTCATAAACTGCCTCCATCGGCCGACTCCGCCTCGTTTAGAATTTTTTGGGTCAAATAAAAAACAAGGAAATTTGAGCATCCGACTTACATACACAAATCATCGATAAAACACGATGTCTGAATGCATGTCGGCAGGGATTTTCGGGCAAACAAGGATGTTCTCGGGATGTTTTTGGGATGTTACTGATGGGTTGCCTCTTGATCTGGCGTGCGCTCTGTGTACTCACCCACATCACGTAGAAAATCGACGCTGGCATTAGATAAATGCAGTTGGAAAAAGTCTAGGAAATTGTTAAAGCCCTGTTGCACATGCATCATATCAGTGTGCAGTGTAGATGGTATTAAAACACCCAGCCTCTGATGTTTCTGTAGCTTCTGTTGCTGCTGTCGTCGCTGACGTTGCTGTCCCTGTAGCTGCTGGTGCTGCTGCAGCGGCAATTGCTGGTGTTGCTGTTGCTGCTGCGGGCGCTGATGTTGCTGCTGATGCTCTTGTGTTGCGGGCTGTTGCTTTTGACGTTTCTGACGTTCAGCTTCACGCGCATTACGTGGGCTGGTTGCTTGGGTTGCTGTTGGCCAAATTGAATTGCTGCTGGGCGCAGTTGTTGCTGCTGTCGTTGCTGCGGATGTCCGCTTGCCCGCAACTGATGTTGTTGCAGGGGCTGCAGCGAAATCTGTCGCTGTCTTGGGCGCAAGGACACTCACCGCTGAGGAGCTTGGCGAGACCGAGGAGGAGGTGGTGGCGGAGGAGCTGGAGGTGGGATAAGAGCTGAAGGCTAGGGAGACTGCGCTGGGGGAATTGTGAAAGAAGAAGGCTGTCAGCAGCAGAAATAATTTAGCAATTTGACAGATTGTTAACTTCATTTATGTTGCGTATTTTTGTTTGCTTGGTTTCTCGATGTTGCTGCTGTTGCCGTTGTGATTGCTCTTGTCGTCGATTCTTATAATTCAATGGTAGTTGTTGCTGGCCGCTACCCGATGTTGCCCACTGCCAAGCTGAGTGGGCCCTTTTCAGTTCCACCCACTTGGCCGTTTACATTTTGTTGGCCCTGATGCTGCAATCGCTCTTGATGCTGTTGCTATTGCTGTTCCCGTTTTCTCTATAATTGTTGTTAATGAACTTTGATGTAGCTTTGTTCGAATTTGCCATAATTGTGCTTCTATTGCTGGTAAACTGCAGTTGTCGTTGCCTGAAAAGAAGCGGAGAGGGATGTCATGCCACATCAAAATGGAAATTGCTCTTCTCATTAAAAGTTTGTAGGTGGAATACATAAATTGTGGTTTAAAGTTGGAATTTTTAGAGTTTAAAAACGTACAAATTTGTATGTGTTGAAAGGAAATGCTTAGAAACCTTCGAAGCACAAATATTTATTTAAACATTACATAATAAAAGTAATGCCACTGTCCTTACCATGTTTCCCTAAATTACTTTACGCTTTTGTAGCATCTTTTTTCCCTTTTCTCTACTTACGAGTTTTATGTCTTCCCGTTCAGTTTGCTAGATGAGAGGCCGTCAATATGTTTTCCAATGCACACACCTGCGTCATGATTTATTTAAAGCCTTCATCGGGCACTCCGACATCCGGGCTCAACAATTTCCTGGCCCCGGACTCCCTGACATTTTTAGTAAAAATACGCACACAAATTAATTAAATTAAAATTTCAAATTAGTTTAAAAGTTCAGCTAGCACACGCACACGCTTAGAGAGGCACAGCGGACAGACAAGCACACACACAGACACACTGAGTCAGACATTTACAGTCTGTCACGCACGCGCTTCCGTTGACGGGTAATCTGCGTGTTGGTTGCTGTAGCGGTTGTCTGAGGGCGTTTTCATGCACCTTTAGGCACTCACCCACACACGACTCTTACCACCCATACAGATACACGTACATATACACTCGGGGAAAATGACTTGAATGATTAATAAATAAAATTAATCACAATGGGACCACATATTGCAGCGATATTTCTTCGCATACAAATACAAGGAATTAAGGTTACGGCTTCTAAGCAAATTCTGGCAAATTGGAAAGATTATCGCCTTCCTTGACTTCATTTACATTATGGATGTTTGCGGACATTTAAAGCCTTCTTTCAGAAAAAAATCTGGATTAGTGGCCGTGTTTTCTCTCTCTTTACATTCCCCACAGACACAAAGGTAAGCAGAGAGGAAGACGATGTGCCAAGCTGTGCATAATTCAGGGCGAACATTTTCTAGCTACGCCTGCAACCATAAAAACCGAATAGACATAAAATTGATTGAGCCAAAATAAATATTTTGTTAGAGGCTTACATATCGTATTCCCCGCCATCTTCGTCTACTGTTTCATTGAAGCCCCTCAACTCTTTCTGGCGTTTTTATACCCGGTACCCATAGGGTACAAGGGTATTATAAGTTTGTGCCAACCGAGAATGTATGTAACAGGCAGAAGGAGGCATCTCCGACCCCATAAAGTATATATATTCTTGATCAGTATCACCAGCCGAGTCGATTTAGCCATGTCCGTCTGTCCGTCTGTCCGTTCGTGTGAAACAACAGATCTCAGAGACTATAAGAGCTAGAGTTACCAAATTTGGTGACAACATTGGAATCTGTTGCACGTAGATCAAGTTTGTTTTAAAATTTGGCCACGCCCACTTCCGCCCTCAAAAATCATAAAAAACGTTAAATAAGCTATACTCGTTTTTTTTCGGGTAAAAGTTAATAAATACAAAAAATGAATAAAATAGAGCGGACGTTTCCTGAAAATTTCAGTAAAATCGGATGATAAACATGGGAGATATTAGCAATAAGGTTAGAATTTTAACACACCGCCCCAAGGCACTGCTGTTGCAAGCTGTAGCCGACAGGTGGCGCATTCGAGCCTTGGCCGTGCGATATAATGGCGCCAATGTACATATGTATGTACAATGTAGTGTATGTACATTTTTAAATTGCCTTTTAGTGTGAAGCGCAAACGTTTAGGTACCGGGTATCTCACAGTCGAGCACAGTCGACTGTAGCTTTCTTACTTGTTTTACTTGTGCGTCTCTGCATTTTCCCTTCTTTGATTAACACCACTCAGAAACTTAAAGCCCACTTTAGGGCACTTTAAGGCGCAGAGTTCAGGCCGGGCTTTTGTCTATTCCTGGAGCAGATGTTCTTCCAGTTCAGCCCACGGCTATTCTTATGCTTGATTACCAGCGGAACGCATTCGTGCGGCAATATTTCAATTCATTTTCATTTCACTTTGATATTAAAACAAGTAGAAAAGCTTCAGTCGAGTGTGACCGACTGGGAGATACCTGGTACCCAAAGCATTGTGGGCGAAATATAATAGCCCAATCGTTGCTAGGGACATGTTAAGCAATTGCCACAAAGAAGTCCAACATTCAGAGCAACACGCATTGGTGCTTTCAACACAGGAGAAGAAGAAGCATACACAAAAACTTTATTGTTTAGTATCTTCCATGTTTATCATCCGATTTTACTTAAATTTTTTAAGCACGTACGCTTATAATTGTATCAGAAATTACCTAAAAAAAAGGCCATTATGTTCTAAAATATAGGTAATGGAAGGACTTGACTTTTTAGATAATTCCATTATGGCGTAAACTTCAAGTAATTTGTGGCCTAAAGTGGTCTAATGCTTCACATTAAAACTTAGGCAATATTGAATATATTTATATAAAATGTTTAAGCTATAATATTATTTTTGAAGTAATACACTTAAATAATGTAAGTAAATAATGAGATCTGTTTGTTCATGCGGACAGAGGGACAGGCGGACATGGCTGGCTGGTGATGCTGATCAAGAATATATATATTCTTTATGAGGTCTGAGATGACTCCTTCTGCCTGTTACATACTCGTACATTCTCGGTTTCCACGAAGTTATAATACCCTTGTACCCTATGGGTACCGGGTATAAAAAAATGTTTTCGTTGGGGCCTACTACACCTTATGGCATATCCCGGGACCCCGGGGCATTGTCATCCGATTGCCCGGAAATGATTGATGCTCCTGCTTTTCGTTGTCACTGGGCCAAAATAAATAATCTGCCCCGAGGAGTCGTGAGATGGCTTGGCAACGCAAATTGGCGCACAATGACAATGCCATTGATATGGTGGCTGTTGTTGCTGACTTATCCAGGGGGTAATTGTCAAAAGTGTGAAGGTTAAAAAACAGGGCTCCGGGCACACATGTCGGCTTTATATTGTTGATGATGGATGGTGCTTGTAATATGAGTTGGGCTAGAATCGTTGATTGTTGTCCTACTTAAATGGTGAGTTAATCGATTATATTGCTCCTTAATAAAGTAATCAATAAGACAACAGATCAAAATAATACTTTTACTTATGTATGAATATAAGTTATTTTAATTTAATAAATATTATTAATACATATCAACCCAGAAAAAATGAATACTTTTAATTTTAGGAATCGGCGATTTATGGCTTAAAAATTTCATTTAGGCCTAAGATTTAGTCAATTACCTAAAGCAAACAATTCGATTTTTAGATAATGGGTTACATAAACATTTTTCTCTCGCGTGTGCGCATATAATGCATAATAATAATGATGATAATAATAATGGTTGCTAGCTTTTTTTTAGATATGTTTGTGCTACGACGGAAGTAGCAAGTCTCTACTGCAATAGTTAAGTAAATTATGTAAGCATTTTTGCATACAACTTTATTATTTTAAGGGGTTGTATTGCTGGAAAAACCAGTTTATAGCTTAATAAAATAATATAGTTATATTCAATCAAATAAAAATACCTCTTAACAAGGTGAGATTAAAGTGACGATGGCACCTTCAACTTCAAACGTTTCTGATATCAAATTTTGTGACGATTAATAGTAACGTTAACAAAAATAAATTACACATAATTTCCCGCCAAAGTAGCGGGAAAACCAAAAAGTGTTGGAACAAAAATGGTTTAGCTCGAGCTGTTTAATAAAATAAAAGTAGTTCCAGGAAAAAAATCGACAGACAGAAAGACAAACAACAATACAATTTTTTCGGAAAGGCCGTTTAACACTTGTTTATTGAATATCTTTTGAACGGAATATCGGATCGGGATGATTGAGGTGTCATTCGACATGTATTTGAAGCTAGATAACAACAACGTTAAAAATTTGTTGAGTTTTGCTCCACCGGCCCCAACAACTCCAATATTCAAAATTTTCAATTTCGCACTTTCACTCCCATTTCTCTTAAACTAATCCGTTTTTGAAAAATCGCAGATTTAACAAGTAAGGAAAGCTAACTTCGGGCAGTGCCGAAGTTTTTATACCCTTGCAGATCAGTTTATAATACACAATTAAAACAAATGGATTGCAGCTGGTTTCTGTGAAATTTATTGAATCTCTCACATACTTAGCCCCTTCACCACGACATGAAATTTAAAATCTTCTGTTATAATCATACGCAAGGGTATAAAAATAACAATGTAATGTAAATTTATAACATTTATAACATTTAGCTATGTATAAATGTAAAATGTATAAATGTAAAATCATGTAAAATGTAAAATTTTATAGCTACATTTTACATCTTACATGATTTTACATTTTCATATAAATCGACCGATCGTTTCTATAGCAGCTATATGATATAGTTGTCCGATCTTAATGAAATTAAAACCGTAATTCTAGAACCATAAAAAACTGCTATATCTGATTTATATAAATTTATAGAAATACGTTAAAAACAGAGAAGTTACATTTTTTTTTACATTAATTTCGCCATCATTCCTATGGCAGCTATAGGATATAGTAATCCGATTTCGGTCGTTCCGACATATATACTGCGTGCTAAAAAAATAAAACTATGCTGAAAATTTCAGCTCGATAGCTCAAAAACTGAGAGACTAGTTCGCGTAGAAACCGACAGACGAACAGACGGACAGACAGACAGACGGACATACAGACAGACGGACATGGCTAGATCGACTCGGCTGGTGATGCTGATCAAGAATATATATACTTTATGGGGTCGGAGATGCCTCCTTCACTGCGTTGCAAACATCTGGTCAAAATTATAATACCCTCTGCAAGGGTATAAAAAGGTTAACAATATCTTTCGATCAAGATATAAATGGTTCCGATCGGACTATCGTAGCAGATTTTCAATTATACGGCTCTATATAGTAGTCGTCTTGCGCACCACAGTCTCGGTGCTCAGTCACTACGTGGCCTGCCGTCCACAGTGATAAACCATAATTTTAGGTCATAATGGAAGTTTGTAAGGTTATTTATTACCTAAACAAATTTGATTTTTGATAATCATTGTCTAATATGTATTCTTTTATTGTCTCAAAATCGAGTTTTAGGCTTCTATTGCCTAAATATAAACTTTAAGGCAATCGTATTTCAAAATTTAAAGCAATAAATTCCTCGGCGTACATTTTAGGTCAAATGACCTTCAGTTTTAGAGAATTTTTGGGGACTTTTAGGCTAAGGTTTTTATTTATTGGAGGGGAAACTACGGAAACATTGTCCTCAGTATAGTAAAGTCTGCCAACTTGACCTTTTAACCTCTTCTTATGCCATGGAAGGTATAACTGGAAATGCAATCCCAATCAGAAAAACCTTTCAGCCCAACGAGGGGGATAAGAACGTAAGTTTAAGTATTTGCAACGACAAAATTGCTTTTAATTTTATGGCATTCTATGAGCGGTGTAATAAAGCAGCAAACTTGTAGTGGACATCCCCTGATTGAGTTCGCTCGTATCAAAAGGCGGGTGGGTGTTGAAAGACTAAACAACGCCGAGGTAATAAACAAGGTTGACGCCGCAACGGTGGCCACATTGCCCTGCATTTATATAAATAAACATATTAAAAAACTTTTAAGGATACGGGACATAAAAGCCGATTGGGTGGGTGGGCGAAAAAATGAGCTTTAATTCTGTATTATAGTTGATAGATCTCGGGCAAGGACACTTCATTTCTCCATTGCGCGCCTCATCACTTTCTAGGCACTCTCATCTCGTTCCGACGATGTTTACGTTTACGTTTATTTTATTTTTCTTTCTGTCCCTTTTCCAGCTTCTTTCCCTTTTCCTGCTTTTTTCCCTTTCCCTTGAGCTATGTTGCCTATTTTCGTTTTGTTATTGAGTTTGTAGCTCCAACGTCCTTTCTTAAGGGCATTATTATTAAGGTATACACACGCGCACATACACGCCCAGACTCTCATTGTGCATGTGTGAGTGCGTATGCGTTATTTTTGGCTGACGGCTTTTGGCGTCGATGGTGCGTATACGCAATGCCCTATGCGACAGTAACCCCAGCCTCATCGCCCTTGGAAATTTATAACCACTTGTTTTCCCGCTTATTTACATACATATTGACACAGGCCAAACGACAGTTAGTGCGGTGCCTCTGTGTGTGTATCTGGAGCATCTTTAATACGCATACATATGCATTGGACCGTGACTTGAGGCCGTAGTTCAGCGGTAGAATCGTCGACGTCTTAATCGCCGAACTAACAACGTGCGGAGTGGATTGCGAGGGGTTGGGTAAAGGGAGAATGGATAAAAGGGGGAGTGGCACTTAGGAGTGGCAAACACTATACACGCGCACATCCAAACATTTAAGGGTCTGTTAGGTGTCTGGAGCTTGTGTTATTTATCATATGCTTTGGGTTATAAACGCCTTCAGTCCTCCCTACACTGGGAAATAATTAAGGACTAGTGGATAAGAAATAATTTTTCTCGATACGAGATAAAGGAAAAGAAAATCAATTTTATGAAAGGATTGATCGATTCAAAGCATATTACAATTAAACAAACTATACAATTACATAGGAGTCCATTGAATTTAATTAAATTTTGACATTTGCTGAAAACTTCTAATTGCTAACGATTTGTATCCCAATTTTTCCTTCTGCACAAAGGTGCAACAAAGATCTTAAAATAAGCTTCAGCTTGGGTCATAAAGCTTAGATACGAAAAAAAAACTAGACTTTAACTTTCTTAATAATCTAATAGTACTTGAACATATGTACATATGCTCATTATTATGTATTTTTGAGAATTATTTGTATACGAACCTACATCGAAAATTCGATAACACACCGAGTTAGCTGGAATTTAGTGCTTTTCTGATTGTCGCGTTTGTGATTTTTCTCAAGTCTCGATGCAGATGAATATCAAATTAATAAGATCTTGTTAAGAAATTTTTAATACTCAAGAGTATATAATTCGAGAAACAACAGTATAGTTCCTATGACGAATTTTTTTGGGTGTAGAGGGATATGCATGTTTGGGGATCCCCTTCCTCACTGTTAAATTTTTTTGGAAAGGATTGGTATTGCCCTAGAACGCCTTTTGCCAAGTCTAGTTTTTCTTTCGGGATAAAGGGGCTGCGAGATACGAGGATACACCTCCTCGCCTCCCCAAGAATTGTTTGGAGATAGTTTAGGGCTGTGGTTTCGACTGTACTTTCTTCTCGTCTGAATACTCTGGTCTTTCCGCTCGCTGTAGCTCATGGGAGTGGCGACTTGATCTACCCCTAAAGAGATTCCACAAATTGTCATGCATCGCTTCTGGCCATATACGCCTCCTTCCTCTTGCCTCCCGCTACCCCACCTTCTTTGTTTACTGCGAGTATTTTCGTTTTTCCCCTTCGTTTTTGTTGCTGCTCGTTGAAGTGGATTTATATGCGCCATGGGCAGTGTTGTCAGTGAGTGTAATAACTCAATTATGTGGTTGCCCTGGTTACAGTGACAAAAGTCTCATCTCACTCTCCTTAGGCTGCTTTTGTCCTGAGTGTCTTATTTTCAGTGTGTCCAAGAATAATAACAAGTGGCGCCCAACTATTTTGTTACCTTTCACACTATAAAAAATATGATGTTTTTTTATAATCTGGTTTTACTTGAATTCACATTCTTTAACCTGGGCTAAAGGTTTTTAGTTTTTAGTTTTAGAAAATTATGAAGAAAATAAAATATCTAATTGAAAAAGACTTTCAAGATTTATATTTTCTGTTGCTTGATATCTTCATAACTAATAACTAACATACATAATCTTAACCTGTCTCTAATAACTAAAATCAATCTGTTAAAAAGATTCCATTTGGTCTTAATTCAAACTTGTGATTTTAGAGCAATCGTAAACCAATTTATGGATGATCCGATTTCAAGGCAACTTGAATGGGGTTTCACGGGGGGTGATACCTGCGTCGTTTTCGTGAAGTGAAAGAATTTTGGTTGGCTTGCATTACGCCTTGCTACCGCACTAATTTTAATTTAAATCGGCCGCCGCGCCCCGAAAAGTTTGCCGCGTTAAGTGCGGTTAACCGAACTGTCGCTCCCGGAGGCTTGACACCTTGATTGCGGTTTATGGAGAATGAACAAACGCTATCTGCTCCGCTCCGGGTTTAGCTTGAGTACGCTTCGGGTTCTGGATCAGCGTCATGGTTTCAGGTTTTTCGCTACTGCCTTTGATTTTTTCTTGACAAGCAGGTGACTAAAAGTCGTTCATGAAAAGTCGAAGTCAACCTCTTGATGCTAATTTTGTTTAAACTTGTATCAACTTAGTTTGAGATATATGTACATATGTACATTTTGATGTGACCATTTAAAATGCGCTGGGCCCGAATTAAGAAAGCCGCCAAGATTTCTACCTATTCAGACTTTGCTGAATTGAATTTTCGAAATTTTTTTTAACGTCATCAATCACATGGAAATAAAGTCAAGATATAAAACCTTATGAAATATGGCCATAACAAAGATTTTATCTGGGGATTTAAAATACATTACAGTACCATTTTGAAACAAGTGGGAAAGCTACAGTCGAGTGTAACCGACTGTGAAATATCCGGTACCCAAAGCATTGTGGGTGAAATTAAACAGCACATGAACATGAAAAGAAGAAAATGTTGACAAATGAAGACAAATTTAAGCAGAAAATTACGACTATAGCTTATATACCGTTTTTTATGATTTTTGGGGGCGGAAGTGGGCGTGGCCAAATTTGAAATCAAACTTGATCTGCGTGCAACAGATTCAAATGTTGTCACCAAATTTGGTAACTCTAGCTTTTATAGTCTCTGAGATCTGTTGTTTCACACGGACAGACAGACGGACAGACCGGACATAGCTAAATCGACTCGGCTGGTGACTCGACTCAGCTCGGCTATATACTTTATAGGGCTTCTTCTGGCTGTTACATACATTCTTGGTTGGCACTAACTTATAATACCCTTGTACCCTATGGGTACCGGGTATAAAAATTATTGTTTTAACTTGGTTCTCACCTTTGCACATGTTCGGAGAATGGGTATTGTGATTGTGAGTTTAGAATGGCTGTCTGTAAGTATGGTCAAAATAAGCTTAGATGAGAACTTTGCAATGGCCGGTTTTACTTTCCAAGCGAAGGAATCTTGACCAAGGGAGGACATTTTTAAGGGCTTCATACGGTGCCGCGGCATAAATCCTTACAAAATTCTACTCCTCTGCATTCCGTACTGATTGCAATCTGTGTTTCGGATTCGGGCTTTCGTGGTATCCTGGATGTTGTCATCGGGTTTTTTAGGAAAAACTTACATAAGGATCCAACTTCAGTGCGACCGCTCGTGAGCGTTATTTTAGCCACCTTACAAGCCTTGCGAATTCGGCTGTTTTTTGGGTTCACTTTTTTTTTTTTTTGTGCCCCGCCGGCAGTTATTCATGTCCGATTTGGTGGCCAGAGGGAGGGTGTGGCAGAGAGGGTGGCGGTTGTGGATGGTGCGAGCGAGTGACACATGTAACGCTTGCAGCGTCGCGCAAAAATGTTCAACATTCACGCGATTTTTTTTGTTTCCATTTAATTTTTTGCTGCCCCGTGGGTTTTTATCTTTGTATTTTTTACTAGGTATTTGTAGTAAAAGTGGGGGCTTGCAGGGGATTGCAGGAGATATTGTACCTAAAGAAATATACATAATAGAAGAAGTAAACAGAACGCAGGGCGTGCCTGTAAATTATTAAACAGGAACATCTGAAGATGCCTATAGCCCCCTGAACAGCTATTAGTCTATTGAATCCAATTAAACTTCACTTTGGACAGCAACTACTTGGTCTTTATGTTAGCTCCCATTTAGTCATCATACTTCGACATACTATATTTTAACAAGTAAAAAGCTACAGTCGACTGTGCTCGCCTGTAAGATACCCGTTACCTAAACGTTTGTACTTTACCCTACAAGGCAATATAAAATTGTACATACATTATCATACTCTACTTCGATACTTCATAAAAAAAATCGCCTCTAGAATTTGCTTCCGACCTAAACAATTTAATGCATACTTAACAAGTAAGTAAGCTACAGTCGAGAGTGCTCGACTGTGAGATAACCGGTACCTAAACGTTTGTGTTTTACACTAAAAGGCTATTTAAAATTGTACATACATTATCATACTCTACTTCGATACTTCTTAAAATAAATCGCCTCTCAAATTAGCTCCCGACCTAAACAATTGAATGTCATACTTAAATATGAATGATACATTTTATAAGGACGCCAAAAAATGAATTATGTTATTTTTTGCCATTTTTTGCTCTATTCTTTTATCATTTCTTCTGCAGTTGGCGCCATTATATCGCGCGGCCAAGCCTCGAATGCGCCACCTGTCGGCTACAGCTTGCAACAGCATCAGCAGTGCCTTAGGGGAATGTGTTAAAATTCAAACCTTATTGCTAATATCTCCCATGTTTATCATTCGATTTTACTGAAATTTTCAGAAAACGTCCGCTCAAGCGGTATCTATTAACTTTAACCGGAAAATAAGGAGTATAGCTTATTTAACGTTTTTTATGATTTTTAAGGGCGGAGGGCGTGCCCAAATTTTAAAACAAACTTGACCTGCGTGCAACAGATTCGAATGTTGTCACCAAACTTGGTAACTCTAGCTCTTATAGTCTCTGTGATCTGTTGTTTCACACGGACGGACGGACGGACGTATGAACGGACAGACGGACATACGGACATGGCTAATTCGACTATCCTGGTGACGCTGATCAGGAATATATATACTTTATAGGGTCGGAGATTTCTCCTCCTGCCTGTTACATACATTCTCGGGCGGCACTATCTTATAATACCCTTGTACCCTATGGGTACCGGGTATAAAAATAGATAAATTTAATTTGTTGATGTTTTCGATTTAATCATAAGGGGTTTCTAACTTTTACTGAAACACATGCACTATGTTTATGCTAGGCCAAATACATGAATTTAGTAAAAAATAGTGCGCATTATTATGTATTTGAAACACACGGGAACACATGAGAGCTGACTATGAACTCGTGCACAATAAATTAAATGGTGTCGCGCTACCAGCTGAACTCTGTTTAATAAGCAGCTGACTGTACAGGTCTGGCATCTCTATTCAGATGACAGCCGGGCTTAACCAGAAAACAGCTAATAAGCTAGCTAAAGTTACAGAAACGCTATATCCTATATGCCGTTGGAAAGGTATTTTAAAAAGCTATTCACTTTGCCTCGACATAATTTATCTAAATAGAATAATTTATAACTGACATTGTATTTAGGTTAGGTTGGGTTTTTTTTTTAATTCTAGAAAATTTTTTAAAACGGTTTTAACAATTTTGGTACTCCCAATCCCTTGAGATTGCTGAACTTGTGGTATATAACACATATCTCCGAAAAATTCTCGAGATATTACCCATCAAAATTAGTAGCAATTATTCCATCCTAGCAAAGAATTTTAGGAGTGCTCATAAATATATGTCTGAAAAGTGTCGAGTTTAAGAGCGTTTTCGGAGCATATTTTGTGCTTTTTTCAACCAGGGCTCATAAAAGGATCCTTTGTCAAAGCATATTCTGAATTAAACTAAGTAGTCAGAAAGCAATATGAGCGTTTTTTGACAGTTTCTTAGGCTTTTTTATTTTTATTTATAGTCATTAGAGTCAGATTGGACTCCGAAATAGTCCACATAGAGTGCTATCGTTTTCATAGGAAAAACGCTCTTTTCTGACTCTTTCTTGTTCTCATAACGACTGTGAATTTTTATAAAAAAAGTCTTCGTAAAGTGTCCGATTGCCCTCATATTGGTTGTATTATATATGTGTCAGAAAAGAGTCAAACTGGACTCAGAAAAAGCCCACATAATGTGTGACCGTTTTCAAAGAAAAAACGCTCTTTTCTGACACTTGTTTGGGCTCATAATGACTGAAAATGCTTATATAAAAGCCTCCGAAAATGATCAGAAAACGCCATATTGTTTGCTGGGATATAGTTTCATATATATAGCTTTTTTATTTGTTTTCTCGCTGAGGGTTTCCCAAAAGTGGTAGAACAAAAATTGTTGACTTTTACCTGATTAATAAAATAAAAGTGCACCATGGTTCCTGGCCCCTAAAACGAAGATTTCATACAGAACAACACCAGACAAACAACGGGGCAAACGTTTTAAATATCTTTTGAACGGAATTTTGGATCGGGATGATTGACGTGTATCTAAGGCTTCAAAACAAAACATTTTTTTAATTTGAAGAATTTTCCTCCACCGGCCCCAACAGCTCCACTTTTCAAAATTTTCACATTCGCACTTTTACTCTCATTTCAAGAGCTTTACAATTCAACATAGAAATGGTTCTGATCGTTCTGATTTTCAATTCTACGGCTTTATATAATAGTCTCCTTGCGCATCGCAGTTTCGGTGCACATCGTCACTACGTATTAAAATATAAAGTCTAACACAATCGCTCATATATGGCCATTTCCAGCAAATGGTCAACCAGGACTGAAAACTAAAATGTTCGTAATCATCGTATTTTTATACCCTTGCAGGGTAATCTAATTTTGTCCAGAAGTTTGCAAAAGTGTTCATCTTACAATAATTACATCTCAGTGCTTTCAAGCGGCCTAAAAACTGAAAAAACTTAAGCGGACGACCCCTTTAACTTTTAGCTACTTTTAGAGGCCAATCTCCTCATTGAAATCTTATAATAAGAAAATAAATGTTATTTTATGCAAATATGAAGTTATCATAGAAAAACGTGAGGTATAAAACATATGGAAAACTTGTACGTCCGCGATGTACCGTTACAAATTAGAAATATGCATGTAAAATAGATAAAATAATAGTTATAATTAACCAAGGCTAACCTTGGCAAGCCGAAGTTTATATACTTTTGTAAATAATAAATAAAATAAAGGATCATACATTTCTTTTTAATCGGAAATGTTTAAAAACATCGAAAATTGCTAATTTTTACCAGATTGTTCCTATGGCACCTATATTATATAGTGGTCCGATCTTATATACTATTGGGAATGGAAAGAAGACTATCTGCAACTTTTCATTTAGAAAAAACGTAGTTTGCGTAGAAACGGACGGACAGACGGACATGGCTAGATCGACTCATCTGGTGATGCTGATCAAGAATATATGTATATACTTTATGGAGCGTGAGATGCTTCGTTCCCTGCGTTTCAAAGTTCTGACTAAAATTATAATACCCTGCAAGAGTATAAAAATAACTTCTATAAATTGAAAGCTACATTATATGATTGTGGTTAAGGAGTTTTTTCTTTTAAGGAATACAAATAATTCTGGTAAAATGCATTGATCGTGCAAGAAATAGGAAGCGGGACATGGCTGTGGCATTGAACTTGTGGCGCCGAGCACTCGAGGAACGGGCTGTGGAGCCGCCGCTGGTGAAGAAGGTGTAGGAGGCAAAAAAAATTAGCACCGAGATTGTGATTTGAACCCCTAACTTATAGTTTCTTAAGCGTACGCTCCATGCTCTGACCCAACGGGATTGCTAAATCTGAAGTTAGAGTGAACTTGAACAAACTGCCCAATTATGTATTTGAGTACTAGACTTTCGTGTTTGGTTTGCCTTCGTGGTCCGGTTGGTTGAGCGGTCGGTGTATGAGTTCTGAGACCTCGGTTCGAATCTGGGTTGATGAAGTTGGTTCTTAAATGTGACGATGAGCACCGAGACTGTGGTGCGCAAGGAGACTACATAGAGCCGTAGAATTGAAAATCTGCTACGATAGCCCAATCAGAACCATTTATATCTTGATCGAAATGTATTGTAAACCTATTTGAAATTGCATATTAAAATTTTTCAAAAACGGATTAGTTCAGGAGAAATGGGAGTGAAAGTGCGAAATTGAAAATTTTGAAAATTTGAGAGCTGTTGAAGCCGGTGGAGCAAAAATCCAACAATTTTTAATGTTGATGTGATCTAGCTTCAAATACGCATTGAACACTAAGGACCGATTTTTCATTGTCAGGTTAACTATTGTCGTTGAGGTAAATTTTTTCGGAGTAATGTAGGCCCCTTTTGTTTATCTGATTGACAACTCCTGACTAGAGGTATAGCTTTCGTAAAAAAATTGTCAGTAAGATTAAAGCAACATGATTTTTGAAGACTACATTACTCCAAAACTACAATTTACCCCATTAACAAAAGTCAACCCGACATTGAAAAATCGGCCCTAAGCTGTAAAATACCTAGCCTTGACACTAAAGAGCAGCGAGTTGAATTAGAAACTACTACTATTAATCGTCACAAAATTTGATATCAGAAACTTTTGTTGAAGATGCCATCGTCACTTTTATGTCACCTCGTTAAGAGGTGTTTTTGTTTGATTTAATATTCTTTTTGTAAATGCAAAAATACTATTATTTTTGAGTTCTACTTTTAAATAGTAAAACAACTACATTTCCTGTGTAGTCTTCTAGTTAAAGGTGTGTAATGTTGTGAAAGCGTTCCTGAAATATGTTTACAAAATATAACCAATTCGTTACGTAATCATGCGTAATCATAAATATTTTAATAATCGAAGAAGAAAATGTTTATGAAATGTTGTGAAAGCATTCCTAAAATAAATTCAAAATGTTCACAATACAAGTATAATACCAATTCGTTACCTAATCATACCAATTTTTATACCCTTGCAGAGGGTATTATAATTTTGACCAGATGTTTGCAACGCAGTGAAGGAGGCATCTCCGACCCCATAAAGTATATATGTTCTTGATCAGCATCACCAGCCGAGTCGATCTAGCCATGTCCGTCTGTCCGTCTGTCTGTCTGTCTGTCTGTCCGTCTGTCCGTCTGTCGGTTTCTACGCGAACTAGTCTCTCAGTTTTTGAGCTATCGAGCTGAAATTTTCAGCATATTCTTATTTTTTTAGCACGCAGTATATATGTCGGAACGACCGAAATCGGACTACTATATCCTATAGCTGCCATAGGAATGATGGCGAAATTAATGTAAAAAAAATTTTAACTTCTCTGTTTTTCAACGTATTTCTATCAATTTTGAGATATAGCAGTTTTTTATGGTTCTAGAATTACGATTTTAATTTAATTAAGATCGGAAAACTATATCATATAGCTGCCATAGAAACGATCGGTCGATTTGTATGAAAATGTAAAATCATGTAAAATGTAAAATTGTATAGCTATGTATAAATGTTATAAATGTTATAAATTTACATTACATTGTTATTATTATACCCTTGCGTATGATTATAACAGCAGATTTTAACTTTCATGCGAAATCGGACTTCTATATAATATATAGAATGTAAAAAAATGTAAAATTATACATGTAAAATGTAAAATTTACAAAATTCGCTATTTTTTTCAACATTACTAAAATGGTTCGATTTTCAATGATCCAATTGCAGACTGCAAGGGTATACCAACTTCGGTTTACCGAAATTAGCTTTCTTTCTCGTTTTTTGATAATTAAAGAACAAAATGTTCATGCAATGAGACCCGTTCGTTCGAAAATCAACCACAATATGTTCATTCATTTTTTATTATTCCGTGCGCCATCCTAGCAATGTCCATATGTATAACTCCGAGGGTATAAAAACTTCGGTTTGTCTTGCAATCGTTTTTAGCTAGCTACTTTTTGGCGACAAAAAACTCTTGCGTAACTTTTGGGTGGGAGGGAAGGATTGTTCTCGTTGTTGTGGTTGTTATTTTTGTTTTGGCTGCTGCTTTGTTGTTTATTACCGTTACAGCTGTTGGTCGCGCGCTCGCGCGTGTGTGTGTTTGTGTGGGCGTTTGTTTTTTCCTTCCGTCTCGTTTGTTGTTTGTGCAAAAATTAGTCGCAGGAGGCAAAGGGAATAAAAGGAACAAAAAATCACTAGCTTGAATCTTGAAGGCGTCGGCAGAAAATTCGCAACACGAACGAAATGTTGCTTCGGATTTTAGCTGGAAAAGTTTATGTTCTTCTTGCCGTGCTCCTTTTGTTGTTTTTCTTGTTGTTTGATTTCTCTTTGAGTGTTGTAATTGTTGGCAACAAGAAAAGTTTTGCCGTTAGTTTGGTACTACTTTTGTTGTTGTTGTCATTGTGCTTGTGCTTTTGATCGTCGTAAATGCCAATTGACATTAATTAGTTTTGTTTGCATAACCTTGGCTTAAATCAATGGCAGACATGTGGATTAGTTTAATATTCTTGCCAAGGACTTGGGTGTAATTTACGTCTTAAAAATGCTGGTAATAAGAGCTAGGATCAAGTGTAATTATTCAAATAAATAAGAGTTTTTCGAATTATATATGGACATATTTATGTGTTAAGCAATATGTATGTTTTATTTATATCTTGTGTATTTTTTTATTCTCCAAAATTTGTCTTATACATGTATTATAGATTTATTGGATAAGTTTATTTAACAGATATAATGATATATAATATAGTTTTCATGGTATTGTTTACAGCTTGATCTTTACACGACTTTGAACTCTCCGCGACATATAATGAAACCTCGACTTTATTTCGAATACTCGGGACTTGATTACGACAACCCAAACTTCTACTACGTGCTCTTTCGACTTCTGCTTTTCGACTGTTACTCTGCTCTCTAGATCCTCTGCTATGCCTCTCTTAAGTGGGGTTGCCAGACGGCAGGATCTCCACTGTTCCTTACATACATACATATTTAGGTATATTATGAAAAAAACTGTTTATTCAAATAACATACAATTTTTGGTTCTTTGTAAATTACAACTTCGCTCTTAAAATTTTTGAAAAAGAACGATTTTGGCGGTTTCGAGGTCAAAGCCGACGTGACTCACATAAAAACATTTGAAAATCAAAACCCAAGATGTCGGCTTGGGTGTAGAGCTGTTTCTGATATTGTCAATGTCTTCATATATAGATTATAATAGATTTTTGTTGCTTTATTTTCCCCGGTTTCCTATGTTTTCTTGCGCTTAGATTTGTAGATAATAAACGTAGTGCCGTAACAGTATATATTGAAAAAAAAACATATGTGATATTTCAAATATTCGGGCGAAAAGCTGACTTTTTAGACGAAATAGTGAAGAATCTATACTTTTAGCTTACCAGCGTAGAATAGAGAATATACTATAGTATAGAATTCATACTGATGGTTTCTTAAATAATATGACATAGTATTTAATTGATAGAATTAAAGGAATATTAAGAAAAAAATACTAGAAAGTATAGAAAGGTGAAACTGTCGGAATGGTCTAATTTCTATTGCAGTAAGTATATATGTATGTATGTCGGAACTGGCGAAAATGAACCATTATATTTTATAGCTGCCATAGGAATCGGATCGGGATCAAATTAGCTGATTTTCGTTGTTTTTAAAGATATCGGATTTAAATAAAATATATGATCCTTTAATTGAATTATAGCAGCAAATTTTAAATTTTATTCAAATCGTACCACTAAATCGTAAAGCTGCCATAGGATCGATCGGGCCAAATTAGCCAATTGCTGTATTTCAAGATAAGGGATTACAAATTTATATATAATCCTTCTTTTTTAATTATAGCAATAAATATTAAATTTCTGAAATTTATCTGCAAGGGTATTAAAACTTTGGCTTGCCAAAGCTAGCTTCGTTTCTTGCTTTTATACTTTCGAAAGAATAAAACTAATAAGCATTTTCAAATTTGTATTACTCGAAAGAATACAGGAATAATAGTATATATTTTTTGTTGGGTGTATGATTGCTAACCGAGGTTGTAGCAAGACCTCTTTTGAAATGCTGAGGGCACCCCTTTGGATGTTGCAACGAATCTTTAGAAAATATAAGCTCATAAGACTACGGAATGCATTTGACTGTATTTAAGGATACTGGACTTTAAAGTGAGTTGAGTAGAGACCTTGACATGTTTTGTATTGTAAAGTTTTTCGCTTCACTTTGATTTTTCTTTATTAGAGTTTAATTTTTTTTAAAGAAATTTCTACTTGTCTCCCTCTAGTGTGCCTTCTTTCACTCTTAACTTGCGCTTGTCCAACTTTATTTGCTTATGCGGCCTGAGGGAAAATCTAATTCCGTACAAAAAGCAAAGAAAGAACAGTAATGGCAACAAGAATCTAAAATAATTTCCATCGCATTATTTGCACGAATTTATGCAAATTTTGTTGTGCTTCCCCAACGCACACACGCTTGTACAAATTATATAAAAATGCTAAGAACTTTTCATGTCGTCGTCAGCTTGGAATTCATCATTAAAAATCAAAAAAAAAAAGACATACATATATATATGTATATATGTATTCATTCACATATATTAAATATATATATATATATGTATATAAATATATATGAGAGTATGCATAAACGAAAGCTGCGAGTCTAATGCGAAATGTGTTCATAATGTCATCATTTTTACAGAAACAACAACACAAGCACTGTGTATTCAGATTAAAATGTACATACATTCATATTTACTTAGCTATAGCTAAATGTTTGCTAACATTTCTTGCAAAAGCGCATATTTTTTTGGCTTTCTTTTGCTTTAAGGTGCATAGTAACAATTTACCCAATACATATATACATATTTATACACTTGGCTCTTGGGCTTTGGGTTTCAGTTTCAAACAAAATCAACGTTAAAAGCAATTTGCATTTAGACGAAAATTGGAAAATCGCGACTCGCTCCTTAACATTTTTATTCGCGTTTTATTTGATTTGCGTTTAGCTCTCTTTTCCTTTGAGTTTCCATATATATACTACCTTATATACATATGTATGTATGTATTCCTCATCTGCCTGAGTTTGCTTATCTCAGTCGCGGACTTGGGGGAATGCGAAACGAAGAGCTCGGCACTTAAACCGTGCAAAGGTAATAAAGGAGGAAAAGTCAGAATCCGATGGTTTCGATATTTGAGTCGCTTTCCTTTTCCATTTCCATAGATCGATATGAACTTTCTTCGATACATGCGCTGATAAACGGTTTACGACTGTTTGTCGTGGAATCTCGGCCAATTAATTGAATTGCTCAAACGAATTTTGGAATGAGTATAATTGTGATAAAAAAGTAATCAAAGAAAAGGTTTTATTTTCAAACTCTACTTTAAAACAATACTGTATAATACAAATGTAAATAAACTAGAGAAAATTATTGATTAATCATTCTGAATTGTCAGTTTTTATACCCTTGCAGAGGGTGCAGAGAAAGAATCATTTTCAACCCTATAAAGCATAACCATATATCTATAATCAGTCCATCCGAAAGAGCGTCCATCTGCCTGTCTCGTCTCTCAGTTGTTGAGCTATCTGAATGAAAATTTCCAAATACCCTTCTTTTTAAGCAAGTAGCACATTCCAAATTCAACATTTTCATGATTCCATAAAAAAACAGACTGTAGAAAACTGGAAATGTGATATCCGGTCGGACGAATCTAAATTTAACCATTTCCAATCGAACAAGCTTCAAATTGAGCAAATCGTAAAGCATGGAGGAGGAAATCTGTTTTTCAATCTTCACAATCTTCACTATTTTTTTAATAAGAACAAACTTTTTTTTCTATTAATTTCCCGATTATTCCTATTGAAGGTAAAGGATGTAGTGGCCCGATTTCAGCAGTTCCGACATACATATGTACTATATATACTGCTTGCAAAAGAAATAGGATAGCTTAAAAACTGAGAGAATAGTTTGCGTAGAAACCGACAGACAAACAGACGGATATGGCTAGGTGCTGATTAAGAATATATACATATACATTATGGGGTCGGGCGATGTCAGTCAGCTTCAGGCATCCTGGACGGTCTTTGGAGAAGTGTGGAACTTCAGTTGAATCAAATTTCTGTTGAGAATTTGGGTAAGAGGGTGTCAAAACTTAAAATATATTCCTATAATTAAAATAAAGAATGATATATTAAGATTAAGATTAATGGGCCCAATTTTTGGCAGCAATAAGATATAGCGCTCCGATTCAGATGAAATGTAAAGTTTATTGCTACAATTTAATAAAAGGATCCAATATTTAAATGTAATCCAATATCTTTAAAAGCAACGAAATCGGCTAATCAAGTTATAGTGATCCTATGTCGGTTCCAAAAATTCAGAAAGCAGACGGTTAGGCAGACAGACGTCCAGACGGACATGGCCATACCGACTCGTCTGGTGATGCTGATCAAGAAGAAATATATTTTATGGGGTCGGAGACGAGTAAAACGGGCGACTATATAAAAACATAGCTGCCAAAAGGTTAGTAAATTTAAGTAAAAATCTGGGAAAATCGACAAAACCCATATATTCCTGTTTAGAGCTTATAAAATTTGTCTTTATTATTTAAATAATCATCAAGTATTTTAGACATGATAATAATATGAATTTAATCCTATGGTATGTATTCAGAGCGCTACAATCCCGATTATAGCATATTTCAATCTCCAGTCTAACAAAAACTTACCTTACCCTTAGTGTGTTACTTTCCTAATAAAAAACATTTTGATAGGTCCACAGGCGAGATAACAAGCAGTATATTTCCATCCAAACCATAAATTATTTTTGCTATTTTAGTCCTTGCTTCGTGTATTTCAAAAACATCTCTTTTAGTAAAGCCCAACCAGATTCCTTGACGGCTTAACTAACCCAAGTGACAGGCAGCTACCAAGAACTCAAACACACACGAATAAGAGGATTCTTTCAGCCCACTCATTAGTTGGCCAACAGCTACATGGCAAAGTGCTGGCCGAGTGCCTCGAAATTTATGCAGCCAAAATTGTTTGTTTGTCAGTTGAGCGTGGCCTGCGCATACATTTTGGGCGGACACAGCCAAAGGCTCCTTTTCCCCCGACCATAAACATTTTGCAATTTCATTTCAGATCCACAAATTATTCTCACATTCTCACTAGGACTCGAAAAAAAAAATTTAATTATGCGTACGCAACAAATTTGTTTTCCCTTCTTCAGCTGTTTCCCAATTTCTTTGGTATTTTTCTTTGCTGGTGTTCTCTAATCCACTTTTTATACCCTTCCAGAGGGTATTATAATTTTGTCGTGATATCTCAGTTTTTGAGCTATCGGGCAAAAATTTTAATCATAGTATTATTATACCCTTCAGGGTATTGCAGGGTATTCCAACGCAGTGAAGGAAGCATCTCCCCATAAAGTATATATATTTTTGATCAGCATCACCAGCCGAGTCGATCTAGCCATGTCTGTCTGTCTGTCTGTCCGTTGCTACGCAAACTAGTCTCTCAGTTTTCAAGCTATCTGAATGAAACTTTGCAGATAATATTCTTCCTATTGCAGTTATTATATATGTTGAAACGGCTGGAATCGTACCATTGTTTCTTATAGCTGCTATAAGAATGTTCGTAAGATTAATGGGAACAAATTTATAACTTCCCTGTTTTTCAACGTATTTTAATAAATGTCGAGATGTAGCTGTTTTTAACGGTTCCGGAATTACGGTTTTACGGTTATTTTAATTTCATTAAGTTTGGACACTATATCATATAGCTGCCATAGAAACGATCAGTTAATGTATATGAAAATATGTAAAATATGTAATATGTAAAATTCTACAAGTAAAATGTAAAATGTGTAAGTAAATGTTATACAAATTTACAAACTTCAATATTTTTTATGTTTTCAGACTGCAAGGGTATACAAACTTCGGCTTACCAAAGATAGATTCCTTTCTTGGATGTGGATGTGGACTGCCATCCACAGTGTGAAAAATGGAAACCGGAGCCTGCCTGATAGCTGTTTTTTACAGTTTTGGAATTACGGTTACAATTTCATTAAGATCGGACAACTATATCATATGGCTGCCATAGAAGCGATCGGATGATTTATACGAAAATGTAAATTGTAGAATGTGTAGGTAAATGGTATAAAAATGTACAAACTTCGATATTTTTCAATTTTACGAAAATGTATCGATTTTCAATGTTCCAATTGCAGACTGTAAGGTATATAAGCTTCGACTTATTGAAGTTACCTTTCTTTCTCGTGTTTCTATGTTTTTGTTCATTCCCTTTTTGGTTTTGGTGATTTTTATTGCATTTGAGCCATTTGGCGGGCGCTTTTTTAATGACTTTTTATGTGGCAAGACAACCCTTTTGCCAAGCCTTTTCCCTAAGCCTTTTATAATACTCTGTGGCCTTGGTTCAAAGCCGCTCCACTTGGCTTTTATTATATGGCCATGCGGCGGAAAGGTGTCGGGCTGCTGTCCTCAACCAATTGGGTTAATTGAAGTTTCAGTCGAGCTATGCCGTTGATGTCTTTCAGGATTCTTCCTTAACTTTTCTCCTTTGGCCTTCCTCTATTTGCTGGCCAAGAACTTCCTCGGCTTACTGTAGAAATGGCTTACTGCGACAATCTGGCTGTCAACTAATTTAATTTAGCTTCTCCTGCGTGTGGGTTTGTGCCGTTGGCTTTGGGCCATCTCCGACGGATTAGTCATCACACGACATATGCGCCAGTTTTGGCTCATGTTTTAGGTTCTCTGGAAGTGAGGAAATGCTTTCCTTAATGGCTTAGTATTTTTTTCAGTGTCTGAAGCAAGAAAATCGTATTTTCATATCACTTTTCCTTTATGCATAATCTTCTATAGTCCTCTCACTCTCAGAAATGTAAATATATAAAAACGGTGCCAAGTTCACAATAAGCAATCTTTCATGCTTAATTTGTTAAGACTCATTGGTATTAGTTGAATAATATTCTGGTGTCCTAGAATTATCACAGTCGCTATCTGAGTTCAGTACAATGAATTCTTTTGGCTTTTTCTGAAAGCAAATGTTTATTTCGACATGAAGTTCAAACAATATTCGCCCAGTGTCCGTTCCGTTCGCTAATTGAGATACAGTCTAACTATGCGTAAAACTTGTTGAGCCAGGCTTAGGTTCCCTCAAAAACTAAACAGCGCCAAATGCAATGAAAGCTGTTGGCCAAAAGTGTGCCCTCATGTGACCTGCCGTGTGTGTGAACGGGCGGACTAAATTGTTTTTGGGCTAGATGTAAGCGCATTAGAGCCTTGAAAAAAGCTGCTAGCTGCGAAAATTGAAACAAATGGCGAACTTTGGCAAGTGCCGGCCCTTAAAACGTAAAGGCGTGCCCGCTAAACACGCAAAGTTTGCCCCTGCAGTTTGCAGTTTGCCCCTGCAGTTTGCAGTTTGCTGTTGCCAACGAACGCATTTGGGCCACATGCACGACTGTCCAGTTGGCTCATTTACATTCAAACTGGCAGTGACTAACGGAACGGTCGCACATTCCCTGTCAACGTGTGGCGATTTTTAATTTGGCCACGAGAAACCTCGCCTTTCAGTCGGATAAATGAGCAGGCCATAATCACGTTGGATGGCTTAAATGAATTAATTTGAGTGGGACATTGACAAATTGCAGGGGATAATAAATGGTCAAGAGAATATCTGTGTGTGAATCTTCTTCGGCGGAGCGAAGAGCGAAGAGATTGTGGCCGGGAGACAACCTCAAGTGTTTTTCCAGCGGCAGTGGTGGCCCTAATGAATTTCGTTTACTGGTTTATACTTTTGGCGGAAATCAGCAGGCAAGGAGCTTGGCAGCTAGCCAAGTGGAAGAGTCAGGAAATGCGTAGTGCTACTTCACAGAGGACCTCTAGGGATGCGGATACGGATGCAGAGAGATGCAGAGATGCCTTGCCGACCGCATTTTCAGATTACAAAGTGTGTGTGACAAGTTTACGACTTTTTGGCGGCACTCTGGCTTAGTCTTCCGCCGTTGTGCCGAGGTCTGAGGAGAATCTTCTCCGCCTATTCAACTCGTATGTTATGACCCAGCCCCCCATTAATATTTTTCAGCTCGACATGTTTCCTGTGGTTCACCCAGCATTTTAATGAGTTCATTGAACTCGCATGCTTGACTTTAATTATGCTGTGAAAACACTCAGTCAAGGCCTTGACAGGTTTAATTATGGCTCTGAGATGGCTTACACCGTGAAAAAATTTCCCAGAAGTTGATAACGAGGTCGTTGTAAATATCACAGGAATAATAGGGAGATTTTGTTGTGCCGAAAGCTGAACTAGAGTGGAAGATCTTTTAAGAGAGCTTCGCTTTTTACTCACACTTATTATGCCCAAGTTACAACCCATATCCATTCGGACAGGCCTTATTCGGGCCCCATTCCATTGCTGTTAAATAACTTTATTCTATTTTACCCTCGTATTTCCCATTTGCATCTCACATACACGTATCTCTTTCAAGTTCGCACACATAAGCCAACCCGACTAGGAAATCCCTTTTCGGCACTTGCCCAGGCCAAGTGTCACACTCTCGAGCCAGCCAAGTTTCCCATTTAACCCTTTTACTTATAGCCAGCACGTTCTTCGAGGGCTTCATTTCCAGGGCTCCGGAGGGAGCAGCAAAAACAGACAAAGGAAAAGTGAAATTGGGGAAGGCCAAGCCGTTGCCTGTGATATTTTAAAGACTTTCTCCTCCAATTCCCAGCGTGTTTTCTCCAATTTACGTTTTTATTCATTGTCGGGTGCTCTGTAGTCCTGTGCCTAGTCCTGATTTGGCCCTGGTCCCCGCCCGTTGTTTATTGCGTAATTGTTGGAAAATGGCGCCCGCAACTCGGCTTGACTTTCCTTTGCCGTGCCTTTGATTCTGGCCTTTGTTTACAGTTCGGTGAAATTAAATTGTTTACCGTCGGGCAATTCCCCCGGTCCTATCCAGCTGCTTTGCATTGCTTCCTGTGTTAAAGTTAGTGCTTAGGATTGCAATTTTGATTCCGTGAAAGTTTTTAATTAAAGGCATTTATTTGCCGATGTTAATTTGTGTTGACTTGCAAAGCAGCGTCAGCATCAGCATCGCCGTTCTATCTACCCTTCGGGGGGTCTCCGCTAATTAGGCGCATTTAATGACATCGTCAGCGTCAACTCCTTGCCCTGCTGTCTCTTCGCCCTTGTTTTGCAGCCTCCACAAGTCGTGTCCTGGAAATTACTGACCACCAGGGGCAGGCTGTCTAACAAGGTGGCCGAGGTTAGCCAACTCCCGCGAACATCTCTTACAAACAGGCGAAGCCAGAAATATAATAGGAAGTACTACAAAAACTGAAAAAGGATTTTTTTAATTGCTTAATTTCGTATATTATATTTTGTAGGAAGAGTTGTAGAAAGTTTTCATTGCAAAAACAAATATACTTACAAATAATAAAAAAATATTACTAGATAACCAATTAGGGGCTGTTCATATATTACGTAATCACCTATAGGAGGGGGGTCAGCATGTTTGATTATATGGGAGGGGGGGTTATTGGACAACGATTACGTAATCATTTTATATCAAAGTATATGTTAGGAAAAATTATTTTAATGAATTTATATGGAAACAAAATGTTTATGATTACGTAATCATAGCGGAGGGGGTTTCTCCAATGATTACTCTTGATTACATAGGGGGGGAGAGGGTCGAAAATCATCCAAATCGTGATTACGTAATATATGGACAGCCCCTTATGTTAAAGTATTTCGAACGTATGGCATGCTTTCTCATTTTAAAAATGATGTTTATGAAGTATCTTAACCTTTTTTGGACGAGAAGTATAATTAATTTAAATGTTGACTATACAATTATAATATTATAATTCTCAAATTCCTGACTCTATTATCTTGACCTCAATTGTTTTTATACCTATGTGCAATTAGAAGTCTGCTGGATGCTTGGCACCTGCCCAGACTGCATAAATCACGGCCTGGACTCTATTAATTTGTTGCTTGGCTTCGACCCTAATTTTGTTGAATGCTTGTAATTGCTTCTGTTGGGAAGATACAAGAAAAGGGCCCTACTATGCGGTAATTTTCAGCCATTATCATTATCAACGCTCGATTCATCAATGCATGGTAGCAAAAAAGCGGAGAAACGCTACGGGAATGAAGTATTTTATTGGCCTCGGCTGATTAAACTTAAAACTTAACCACTTGTCAATGAGCGAAAAAATGTTCACGACAAGTACAGCATTCCCCATAGAATATTTATAATTTTAACTCAAATATTTGTATTTAATTTCCAAACAAAACGGTTCGTTCTGAACGCAAAACCAATTAATCGTTTTATGACAGCTCTCCTCAGAAATCTTAATATTTAAATGCATATTTCAGTTAATTACGGCAATTGGATTAAATGTAATTTAAATGCATATAAGTTAACTTTTCGCTGCGACACAAATGCTCGTCAATTGTCCGCCGCTCTACGTATACGCCACCGTCATTTAGGCGTCATTATTACTTAACGTCCATCGCTCAACCACTGCCACGAGCATAATTATGCATTTATATTTATATATTAATGTGTGTATGTGGCACGCAGACAAGCGCATGGATTTTCAATTTCCATCACACATTGAGGCATTTACACACTTTCAGGCCGGGGGATATTCAATCATATTCGCCATATAAATTTATTCAGGCCACCCCTGTTCGTTGAGTCTAGATATCGAATGGCCCTATTAAACGCTTAATTAGTTGCTCTGATTAGCAGCGTTTGCTACGATAATGGCTCGAAGGATGTGGCAGAATTACTGCCGAAAAGTCAAGTTACCATTGTCTCCCGTCGAGTATCCATATAAACTATCCAGGCTTAAACGAATTTCCCATTAAACTGCAATTGCATACACACAACAAATGGGATCGTTTATCATTACTCATAGCAAATTCGCAATAAATTGGAATATTTGTGAAAGGGTGTGTTTAAGCACTTATTGCAAAAATTTGCTACGCTTGAGGCAGTTCTGTATACTTTTCAATTCGTTTGGGGGTGTTGTCGAGGGGCGTGTGCAGGTGGGCGTGGCACAGCATTAAATCATATTTGACAAGATAAATTAGCAAAGGGTACCAAAAAAAAAAAGTTTGCTTTTCTGAGGAACAAATGCTCAAAGACAAAGAGCTGGAGCCGCTCCTTCCGTACAGGAATGTGTGTACTACGGCATATCCCTTTTGAACCTCCAGCAAATTCGAATTTCCAACTAAGACTCCATTAGAATTCTTCTCCGTTGCTTTTGTTTTGCTCGCCTGCTCTGTATCTTTTGTCTGTTTACAGCGTGATTTTATTTTTTAAAAAATTTTGTTTTGCTTCCGTTCCACTTTTCTCGGCTCCCAAGTCCTTTTTCCCGTCCTGTCTTCTGTTGACTGTTTACGCATTCATGTGTGTATGGGAGTACGTGTGCGCCCCCCGTTTTCCATTTTTCAATTCCATTCAGCTTGCCTTAATATGGCATTAAAGCAGATTGCACTGTGTGTGTGTCTGTGCCAGCGAAGTAAACAAATGTGCTCGGCAATACAATGCCGGGCAGCGAATTAGATGCAGTCGGGTGTCGGATATGAAACGGATATCTGGGTCAGCAAAATAGAAACCATTTTCGGTGATTCACCCTCTCGTTTGGGTAAAGTCAACATTTTAGCTCGATACCATAGGGCAAACAAATGCATACATATATCCATTGATGACGAAATATGAGCCCCCATCAAAGTGCCGTGGAACTTATCCGAGTGCAATCAAAAACAGACCAATAAGTTGATAAAATAAATATATGTATGTACAAAAATCAAGAAAGAAAGCTTACTTCGGGAAGTCAAAGTTTCTATACCCCTGCAGTTTGCAATTTGACCCAAATATTTCTATATCAATTTTCAAATGATTTTCCTACTTTTTTTCACTAGGTGCCAATGGAATCTACATATATGATTTAAATTTCCGATTATTATAAGGTTAAAACCGTAATTCTATAATCATGAAAAAATGTCGGTACTCGAATTAAATGGAAATATGTTGAAAAATAACAAAGTTATAGTTATGTTCTTATAATTTCCTGTAAGTTATATGACAGCTATTAGATATGGTGATCAGATTCGACATATGTATATATATAGTAGTATAAATATATACTATCTGCAATGGAAAGAAGACTATTTAAATTCAGATCACTATAAAACTAAGGGTCTCGTTTGGTGATTAAGGATATTTATACTTTAAAGAGTTGGAATATGGGGATTAAAATACATATCAAATTTGTATCTAGAGAGAAATAGTTTACTCAAATTTAAATCCCTTTCTTTCACAATCTTGAAAATAACCAAAAAGATTAATATATATTTAGCCCAGCCCCTACACAAAAAAAAAAAAAAAAACTATGTAAAATTAACCTAGAAAAATAGTTAGAATACTATGTACAAATTTTGCACACACCAAAGAAAAAAAAAATTTTAAATCAACCTAAAAATGTAGTAACATACCATTTTAATGATTTCCATGTATTTTGTTTTTGTTTTTCTGCCCAACGGTGTACACACCAAAATTATGTTTTATGTTAACCTACTATGAAAAATAGTAAAAAATACTATTTCTCTTTCTTTTCATGTATGCTGTTGTTTTTCATGAAGTACTATTAAAATAGTAAAAGTCCAATCATAAAATGTAAAATTACCATTACAAATTGTAATAAAACCATTTTTTGTAGTTAAAAATACTATTAAAGTAGTTGTATGTTTTCTTAAAATTATTTTTATAATAAAGAATTTAGCCATTCTTGTCGACAATGTTTCTTTTGTATAAGCGCAAAAATAAAAAATATTTATGAGAGAAAAAAAAAATTAGCACCGAGAGTGCGATTTGAACCCCTAACTTGTGGTTTCTTGAGGGTACGCTCTATGCTCTGAGCCACCATAATGGCTAATCCTGGAATTTGAGTGAACTTAAAAAAACTGCTCAATTATGTATTAGAGTATTAGACTCTCGTGCTTGGGTTGCATCCGTGGTCCAATTGGTTGGTCGGCCGGTGTATGAGTTCTAAACCCCGGTTCGATTATTCTAGGTCGTGGAGTTGGTTCTTAAATGTGAGTATCCATTTAATATGATTTCTTTACAACTTTATATGATTAAATAACAAATTTTAACCCTATAAAGATTATAAAAAATTATCTTTCACAAGGAATTGTTTAACTGTAGGAAAAACATTAATAAAATAATGTTACGAATTAAGAAATTTAATCTTAATAGAGGAATGTTAAATCCATACATACATACATACATGGATAAACTAAATATTCTTCTTGTCAATGCGAAATTTTGTATGGTCAATATACAATTATTTTGGAGTTTTACTATTAAATAGTAAAATAACTATTTTTCCTGTGTAATCTACTAGTTTTAGTTAACCTAACTATTTGTGGTAAGTTAACTATTATTCTTAGGTTGGCGCGGTTTAAACAATAAAATAGTTGATTTTACATAGCTTTTATTTTGTGTGTATGAAAACTAGTTAGAAAGAGTTCAATGTGGTCGAGTGGGAAATACTTTCTACCCAAGGCATTGTGGCGTGGTAATAAATTTGCAAAAAAAAAAAAGATTGACATGCTACAATTTATGAGATACCAGGTATGAAAACATAGATCTAATGCTTCATGTGTTTATAGCCATCAAAACATGAATTACTTTTCTTTTGCAATAAATTAATAAATTAGTGTCAGGTAAAAATCATTTTATGAAATACGCAATTCCAAACAGATAAATAAATCCCCTATTTGCATAATATCTAAATACCAAGTACAACAAAAAACGAAACGAATAAATCAATTATTTTTAAATTAACCGCAACTAAAATAAAGAGCCATAAATTAACGGGATGCAAAAGCATTTTACGTGCCTTGCACGTAAGCGGCTTTGGCCACAAAAATAATATACATATCCAATTCAATAAATGCTATATGAATAATATGATGTTTCCCGCAAAATCCCAGCATGCCTCCGCCCTTCTACATCTTTTCCATTTATTTTGCTTAAAAATTACAAAAAATCTTACAGCAAACAAAAAGTGTTAGCATAAATGTTAAAATACCAGCGGAAAGCAAACAATATGTGTTGGCAGCTTATAAAAATTGTAATAAACAGTTTTCACCTGATTCGCAGCCGAAAAGGGACCAGGAAGGACCAAACGTCCCTAAGAAATAATTACTGCATTATTCCAGAAAAACCTTGTAGTATAAAAACCAGACTTAAAAATTAACATAACTTTTTTGGAAGCCGCTTAGGTCAAATTAAAAGCAGCCATGCTGAATGAGGGAAGGTTCAAAACGGGCCACGCTCGTCATTTCATTAGCATTCCACTGCCATTTCTGATTTGAGGAACGAGTTTCTTTAAAATGGGATAAACCGAACATAAAATGGATCTTTTAAGATAAAAGGAAGGGTTACTCTAAAAAAATAAATTGATTAAACTTGCGCAAGACAAACAGGAGACAAAGTTTAGGATTTATTCAATGCGGATTTGATATACCCTATAAAGTGTACTCAAGATTCGTCTTACTCAACAGACGTCACATTTTAATTTACCCTAAAATCATGATATTAAACAAAAAGGGTGCTTTCACTGCTCTGGGGCTTGTTATTGCCTGGCTAAGTGGTGGGCCTTTCAAGGGACTAAAGCCAGGGATGCGGGACTGTGGGAGAGGACACCTTTAATTGGGCACTCCGATGCTGAATAGCATAATGGAGTGGCATAAATCTACTTAACACTCCAACAGATTGCAACGCAAACAGCATTTCCTGCCCACTGAGGGTTGGCTTTGTCTTTTTCCTGGCCCCGAACCAGTGGGACTTGATTAACATTTTTTCAAAGCCTTGACTGGAGAACAAAAGCCAACAGAGCATGGAACACAATGTGGCATTGATTTGTGCATTTCAGATGTCTCCTTGCGGCAGTGTGTGGATGGATGAGCAATGTCTTAATGTCTAATGACACATACGGGGTGTTCGCTTTACTCTTATTCCTCACCAATCTACAATGGGGCCTCCATATATTTCTCAGGAAATATTAAACAAAACAAAAAAGGGTCCCTTGAAGTGACCAACAAAGTGATAATTGAATATTTCTTAATATTTATTAAGTTCAAGTGGTCTTCTAAAACCTCATGTATTTTGTTGACAAATGATGATATTTTACTGAACTGCAATCTTTTTGTTTGGGCATATTGAATACTTTAACAATTTCAAATAAAAATGTTACTATTTTTCCTCATTTCCAGAGTGCATTATCATTTTTCCGCTGTTCAATCTATGACAAGATAAACTTGATGGGCTTTGAACTTGTGAAGTGAACCATGTGTTACATGTTGCCTGTGTGTTTTTACTCTAGTAAAAACTTGTTAAAGCTCAGCAGCATGCTGTTGCTTGCTTTAGGGAGCAGCCATGCAAATTTTTAGAGCGTAAGAATAATTAAAGCCACAAGCCGGAAGTTGTAAAGACTGTGAAAACAAATGTCTCACTTGGCTTTTTGACAGCATCTCGTAAAGCGCTCCAGCTTGAGGGCCCGCCCGGCCGAACCTCGGCGACAAAAAGTGTCCTTCCCAGAGAACTTTTTGTCTTGGATAGGCCTTGTATACATACTTAGAGCAAAGTGCCCGTGTATGTGTTTGGATTTATGTCGCGTATGCGACAAGTTGCAAAGTTTGAGTTTGAGGAGGAGCACACGAGCGCGTGGACGGGAATAGATGCGAGGAACAGCGGAAGTTCAGCCAGAAGTTTGGCGCACTTGACAAGAGTCTGGATACAATATTAGGATACATTTTCAGAAAAAACTATGTCGGTTAATTTAAAGACTCGGCCTTGGGGGTAGCTGCCTTAGCGGAGAAAGAAAAACCAGTGAACTGGGTTAATAGATAATCCTTAATGGGCGTCATTCCAACCATTTGAAATGCCGGGAGCCTTGAATATATTTTCATACCCGGTACCCATAGGGTACAAGGGTATTATAACTTCGTGCAAGCCGAGAATGTATGTGACAGGCAGAAGAAGGGATCTCCGACCCCATAAAGTATATATCTTCTTATATTCTTATGCTGATTATCATCAACAGCCGTGCCGATTTAGCCATGTCCGTTTGTCCCCCTGCCCGTCCGTATGAGACGAAAGATATCAGAGAACTTAAGAGCTAGAGCTACCAAATTTGGTGACAACATTCCTATCTCCTATTCCACCCTCGCAAATCAAAAATAAAAGTAAATAAAAAGAGCTTTAATTTATTGAATTTTGGTAGAATAAGTGTGAGTATAATCGGATGATAAACATGAGAGATATTGGCAATATGATTAAATTTTTAAGGCAGGCCCTTAAACGCTGCAAAAACAGGCTACGTAGTAGATCCTGCGGCGATTGTCCTGCTAAATAATGTTTCATTTTGGCACAAAGAAATATATTTTTTTCAGAACAGAGAACTCAAAAAGTGTGTGAGAAGGGCATGGTGGGATTGAAATCTTCCTTTTATTATTTAACTCAACAAATTATTGCTATCGGGTATCTCACAGTCGAGCTTACTCGACTGTAGCTTTCTTACTTGTTTAAGAAAATCTTTGGTGAAGGTTGCGCAAAGGTTGTGTCATTTCCATTAAGAGAATATACAATGGTTCTCTTAAATAATAATTGCTGAGCTGGAGACGGGCAATAAAACTATGGTATTGAAATAAGTTAAGATACAAACGAAAAATACATCGGATTGTGTTTAAGGTTTATCTTTAATCCCCGACCAAATAGACAAAAGGAAGTAATAATATTAAATGGAAATGTATTTGACATTTTTTGATTATTTGGTTCTTACATTGTAAGATTAAATGAAAGATCCTTCAAATTAAAGATCCTTCAAATTATATAATTTCATATTTATGTAAATTATAAAGACTACCACACCATTATCACACCAAATTTCTTAATCATGGCTAGACTAGACACATTTAGTTGAGAACATTTTTCAGCAAAATTCAGCACACACAGCTTAACACCTTGAAAAGCTCTTGATCAACACAATAAACACCGACTCTCCATTAAATATAAGGCTTGTCCCATTCGATAGCGCGCTACTTGGACCCAGCTCAGACTCATTCATTATTAACTGCCAAGTGGCATGCAAATCGCAGGTATTTCGTCCACAAAAGGTATTCTATTCTATTAACCTTTCCATTCTGTTTACCACATGTCTCCGTCCGATTTTGTTGTTTGTCGCTCAGAAGGACGGAAGGAAGTTTATCGACTAACCCAGTCCCGAGGGGATCGCATTTGTTATTTCTGAAAAATTTGTCTGTCTGACTTTTGTGTGACTTTGTCGCTTCAATTTGCGCGTGTATCCAGTTTGCCTTGGCTTTGTTCTCTGAGCTCTATTTATTTTATTTTATTTCGGGTTTTTCGTCAAGTGGTAGCTGCTGCTCGAGGGCCTTGGTCATTGTCATAACAAGCAGGTTTATTTGGCTAACAGGCAGCTGACACAAGAGCACGAGCAGCAGCCAGGCTAGACTTGCCTGGATATTCAGAGCAATTTATATGTTCCGAGTTGAAGAAGAGCTATGTGCTTTTTTCCGCTGCACGAAGACATTATTTCTTATAACATAACACAAGTTCAAATCGACAAAATGTTTGATTTTATATAACGTTTTTTTTTTTCTAAGTAAATTGTTATGCTTGCACTGATAAAATGATTTTAGATAGTTAATTCAACTACTCCAGCTAAAATTTTGTATTTCAACCTAGATACTGCAAACAGATAATTGATTTACTCTTCAGAAAGTAAATATCATATATATTCTCTGTGCACTTTAAGTGAGTTTCAAAATGCTGAGGTGCTTAGCTAACTTCCCATCCAGAACATCCCTGCTGTGGGACATGGCGTATACGTAACATAAGCTAGTAGTGGCCTACAATTACAAAGCACACTCACCCAGCAGACCCAGGACCTGGTGCTGGTTCTCGTTCTGGCTGTGGCTCTGGCTCAGATGTGTGAGTATGAGAGTTTGTCTGCTCGGCCTAGACACTTCGCACTGCCAACTGGCTATTGGCTACTGGGACTTTAAGCCGCTTTGATGGCTGTCGACAGGCCGAAAGGGCTTGTCTGGTCGGAGATTTGGCGTTTGAGGTCCTCCGAGCGTCTGCGACACGCGCACACTTCGCCCAAACGCACACACACGCACTGCCAGAGTGCAGGAAATCCTTTCTGCCGGAGGCAATTAAAACGCTTCGACCGTTTGACTTTCGCCGTGTTCTTGTAGCTGGCTTTGGTAATTGTAGACTGCCTGGCTCATATATCTCCCAAGAACATCTTCATGGCTGCCACAATTTCACTGAAAAATGTAAACGTTTTTTGTTTGGTTTTTTGCTCTCTTTTTCTTTGCTCTTTGGGGGGTGCAGAAACTTCTTCGTTGTGCCGCACACAAATATTCGGCAATTAATCCCAGCGGGCGGGTGATTGGGCGGCGCACGGTGCGTATGAGCGAGGGTGATGGCGGAATTGAAATCGGAATGCCTTACGAGTACTCGTAATGTGGGCAGGCGTCAGCCGGCTGGCGTGTGTCATCTTTAACGGCAGCCATGGCGACGGCCAAGATGAAGGGGCTGGGAAAGGTATTTCCCTCCGCTTTCGGATTTTGTTACTGCCGCTGCTGCGGTTTGTTGTGTGATCTGATCACGTATTTGCCAAGTCAACAGCAGTAGCAACAAGGGTGACACTTTGTTGGACAGGCCGGGCATGGACATTCCCAAATAAATATTTTATATTTTGACAGAAGGCCTACAAGAGCTTTTTATAATCTTTCTGGGTTACTTTTGAGCTGCTAAACTTCTAGGAAATGGGTAACATAAACAACGGACTTAGGATAAAGTTGTTGGGCATCTAAATATAGGGCACCATATGTCTTTTCGTTGCCCCTTTAAGTGCTTCCAAAAGTTTGTTAAATTAGGATTAAAAAATCCTTGGATTATTTATTTTTGTTTTAACTACGGACAGCATACATAGGCTAAGGTAAGACAAATATTCATAGTCATTAATTTTGTTAAGAATTCATCGTTCGGGTTCAAAGTATTCTATATATTTCTCCTTCTCCGCTAAGAAATTTGTATGCAACTGAATAACTTATCTTATCTTTGAAGGCATATCAAGAATATTTTGTGGGTTAAAATGCCAATATTCACTCATAGATCGCTTAGGCACCCACCCGCCGAGTTACTCCCAAAATGTGCGCTTCACATTGTTTGCATTTCATTGGGCAGGCTCATTAATACTCATCTGGGCCAAGTAGTGCCATTGATATGCCTGGCACGCCTTGACTTCCAGACCGCGCACACATCGCACACAATTTCCACGACCCGCTGCCGCCTGGGCGGTTCATTCATAAAAATCCTGCGACTCCGCAGAGTTAAAGCTTTAAACACCGAACACCAAACAACACACACACACCACACTGACAGTCAACTTGAGTGGGGATTTCTTGCACAATTCGCGTTGCCTACTTTTTGGGGCAGAAGAACCAGAAGCCGCAGCATAAATCGAAATCCGCGCTCGACTTGCGCCGGAGTTTTTGGAACTTGAACGAAACCTTGCGGACACAACCAGACAACTCGGGATTTTCACGGGAACTGAAACTGAAATCGAAACGAAGCGATACGAAACGAGTCTGATTGGGTCGCAGCAGCCGCCAAATGGAAGAAGCTGGGTTACTTCGTCGGCAACGAAAGTGAAACGTAACGCATACGCAGCGTTGACCCGCTTCCCCACATGGCCATCCACCGGAAGCTTTTGCCCTTCGCAAGCTTTCAGAGAGTAAGAGGATTCTCGAGAGAGCGCATGGACTTAGAACAGCTGACTTTTGTTATTAAATCCTGCCACCTTGCCGGGTGGTCTGTCTATTTGTTGTTGTCGCCGAGTGGTTTTGTTTATGCAAAGTTTTGTTCGGAGATTATCAAGTAATTGATTGGATTACTCGACTATCAGCCAACGATTTGGGTTGCTATTGATATAGCCAAGGTCACGGTAAGCCGATTCTGCAAATATATCACTGCCCCATTTGATGTCTTTGGCTGGCTAACAGAGCTTAAATTAGATAAGTTCGTGAAGTTCATCACTTGACGATGAGGAAACGAGATATATTTCGCAATTAATTACTTAATTGGGATATAACTTGAGTTTCTAAGGATAAAATCTTTAGATTTTTATTTATTTGTATAATATCATATAAATCAATCATAAATTAGGTTGTCTTGCATTTCAATGCAAAGCAATATTTGCATTATAAATGCAAGGTCAAGCTATAAACTTTGATTAAAGATAAAGAAGTTAATATAATATTGGATGGAATATGAGGTCCCATTACCGTGCTCAATGGTTTAAGCTTAGAAAAGAGTTTCAGACCACAATCCACCTGATTGAAGAAAACATAATCAATTCGATTAATTCTTAGAGGTAATCAGTCTCAGTATCCAATATCAAACATTTAGGCCTCTAAAAGCTTTCTTAGCACACGTGTCCTCGGCTCCCATATCACATATAAAATTTATGAATGAACATGCCGTATATGGCTTGAACTGTCTTCCTTCCTGTTCAGTTCGGTTCCTGCCGGGCTGCCATTATGTTGATAATTTTATAATCATTGTAGGCGCTCGTCGGCTTTGTGCGTTTCATTGCAAGCGCCCTGAAAATGCCGTTATATTCTATTTACTTTTGCGGCTGCCTTCGTCGATTCTTGCATTTAATTTAATTATGTGTGTATAGCAAGGAAGTATTTACTCTTATTCGTTGCTGTTGCTGGGCGTCCCTCTGTGACTCGGCAATTAATTTGAGCCAGTCAAATTCTTCGACTGAAAATATGCCCCAGCATAGGCCTATTAGTCATTAATAATGAAAATATTTTAATTACTTAAGCAGTTTTGCATAATCGGAGGGGTGATGTGGCTGGATTGTAGAGTTTGGGCAATCAGATTTATGGTTAAATTATGTTATCAGATTAACTTGGGTTCCTTGATTTAGGCAAAGAGCTTGTTGCTAAATAAATCTGTGCTTTAAAGGAAATATTATGTATTCAGATGCGGAAATAACAAAAAACAAGTAAGAAAGCTACATTCGACTGTGCTCGACTGTGAGATACCCGGTACCTAACCGTTTGCACTTCACACTAAAAGACAATTTAAAATTGTTGAAAAGAACGACTAAATAATAAGACGTCTTCATTTCTTGAGTTGATATTTCAAACTGAATCTTTATTTCAAAGTCCGCGTTTACGTAGCGGTCATGAGATTCTTAAAACTAGTCTTATCGCTAGACCAACGCAGTGGTTTGTTTAACCCTAACATGGGATACATTCTTGAGTGCGATGGGAAAGACACAGCTATCCCGTACCTATCATATATTTTGTGACCCACTCAGGGGCTCAGATTACATATTTGTCAAGTGCATAGATCTGTGCTAGGCCCAAGTGGCCGCTGTTTAGAGATACGCGCACATGCGCTCAAGCAGATCACAGCTGCATCGATTTGTATAAGATAAATACATATATGTATATATACGTATATATAAAACGTGTTCATGTTTGAACAATTGTACATACATTATAATAGTCTACTTCGATACTTCTTAAAATAAATCGCCTCTCGAATTAGCTCCCGACCCAACAATTTAATGTCATACTTAAATATGAAAAATACATTTTAGAGGAACACATAAAAACCCGCTCGATCAGCGTCAAAAAATGAATTATGTTATGTCTTGCTATATTCTTTTGACATTTCTTCTGCAGTTGGCGCCATTATATCGCACGGCCAAGGCTCGAATGCGCCACCTGTCGGCTACAGCTTGCAACAGCAGTGCCTTAGTGCGGTGTGATAAAATTCTAACCTTATTGCTAATATCTCCCATGTTTATCATCCGATTTTACTGAAATTTTCAGGAAACGTCCGCTATATTTTGTTCATTTATTGTATCTATTAACTTTAACCCGAAAATAACAAGTAGAGCTTATTTAACGTTTTTTGATGAAGTGGGCGTGGCCAAATTTTAAAACAAACTTGATCTGCGTGCAACAGATTTCAATGTTGTCACCAAATTTGGTAACTCTAGCTCTTATAGTCTCTGAGATCTGTTGTTTCACACGGACGGAGAGAGGTTGGCACTAACCCTTATTGCTAGTATCTTCCATGTTTATCATCCGATTTTACTGAAATTTTCAGGAAACGTCCGCTCTATTTTATTCATTTATTGTATCTATTAACTTTAACCCGAAAGTAACGAGTATAGCTTATTCTACGTTTTTTATGACTTTTGAGGGCGCAAGTGGGCGTGGCCAAATTTTTAAACAAACTTGATCTGCGTGCAACAGATTTCAATGTTGTCACCAAATTTGGTAACTCTAGCTCTTATAGTCTCTGAGATCTGTTGTTTCACACGGACGGATAGACGGACATGGCTAAATCGACTCGGCTGGTGACGCTGATCAAGAATATATATACTTTATAGTGTTGGAGACTTCTCCTTTTGACTGTTACATACATTCTCGGTTGGCACTAACTTATAATACCCTTGTACCCTATGGGTACCGGGTATAAAAAAAAGTCCTAACCGATCTTGCAAAAAAACTGTAAACACTTAGACCTTTAGGCTCTACCCTATTTGGCATAATGGTTGGCAATAAAAGGGAGATTTTGGAATATAAATGCAGAGAACTAGTGTGTGCGAAAAGGATAACAGATCGCATTACATTATTCTAGCTCGCGCCAAAACTTTTCATTCGTTGACTGCGATTGTGCAAGTGTTGGTGGGTCTATACGAAATATATTAATGGAATAAAATAGAGCAAATAACGAAAGAAGGATGTAAAATTAAAAGGTTACAAAAAATGTTTGCAATTCCTTTCGAAACCATACGCTATATTACGAAACAAGACGCGATTGACATACTAAGACCGGTTTCTATTCTCCCTATTCTCTTTACCAGCCATTGTAAATAGAGAAAGCAGTTAATTAAATTAGTATAATTAATCAGTTAGATCCGGTTTGGGGTACGGGAAAAACAAATGGCAATAGGTTTTCTACAATCCAACTTTTGAAATTAATATGGGTTTTTAACGAATTCAGTTTCGAAAAGGCGCAGCAAAAAATGAACCAATGGACACGCCCCTGCACAACCTTTCAAAAATTAATCGCAGGTATCGGAAAAGATACCTTTAATAACCTTTAATTTAAGTTAAAAAAATATATATTCTTTATTAGTTTTGTACTGAATGGGAATCTTCTTAGAGTCACAGCAATCCAACCTCTATTTAAATGGTTAAATGGTGAATTTATTATGGGAACGAAAAAGTATCTTTTTTTATTTTTATGCATTAATACATTTTGCAGCGCAGTGTGCAAGTACATATATGCCAGCTATAGAAAATGATTTTTTAGACTCGTCTGGTGATGCTGATCAAGAATATATATACTTTATGGGGTCGGAGAGTCTTCCTTCTGGAAGAGAGTCAAACTTCTGGACAAAATTATAATACACTTCAAGGGTATAAAATGGTAAAACCTTCCAAAGTGCACAGGCCTGCAAAATTTTAAAAAGATATGGATCTTTTATTCCTGTTTGGGATTTTTTATAGGAGACATCCAATATATTTTTAATTTTTAAAACGGAATCGTATTCGTATAGAACATCCTTAGCTTTGAAACTCATTTTTAAAAGTCGGTTTTTGTGTTTTTAAAAATTAAGACGCAAGATATTTTTGAAAGTAAAATGTACCTTCTGATACCAAATAAAAACTTGAAAAATTCCCAAAGCTCAATTAGCAGTTATTCAAGACATCCATCTATAGGAACAATAAATAATACCCAAACCCAAACTTAAAGCTGTCGATGCTTTAGGCTTTAGAGAGCTTTTAGTAGCTTTTAGATATGTTATTTAAATCCTCGTATACAAACATAATAAAATAAATAAAATAAAAAGTTATGCTTCAAATCCACAGAGTCCCTACTAAAAGCTCTCTAAAGCCTAAAGCATCGACAGCTTTTAGTAGGGACTCTGTGGATTTGAAGCATAACTTGTTGGATTTAATCCACATCTAGTATTGGGACGTACATTTTATAAATAAGTTAAACGTTTGTATACGAGGATTTAAATAACATATCTAAAAGCTATTAAATTATATTTATTCCCGAGCCCTGGTCAGAATTCGAAAATACATTGCTAATAAACCCGGCCACTCCACACGAAAGTTAGAGTTACAACATTTCAACCCTCTCATATTTGGTTACGTGTCTATTCACCGTTTCCTTTCACAGGCCCACAGAATTTTATTGCTTAACTTTTCGGCACGAAGCCTTTTTGGAATCTAACTGACCTTTAGAAAGGAGGTTGGCCCAGACCTCAACGATGCCCAAAAAGTTTTCACAGGTCAAAGAAAATATTTTGGATGGGCAACAAAACAATATGACAAATTCCCTCCGTAGGTAAGGGTAGTTTCACCCATCCCATATTCACCTTGTGCTTTTGATTTTTTATTTTGTCGTGAAATAAAACGGAAAAATACACTTTTGTAAAAATCGAAAAGAACTGAATGGCAACCGAAATACGCATAGCTCGATCGAGGGCGGTAAAAATGCATGAAAATTGCTTTAATTTCTCAGATGCGACAAACCATTAACCGCAGAGCAAAATGGAGGAAAAGCCACCATCTGCTTGATTACATTTCGTTTATTTTACCCTGAGTCGAGTCAGGCCCTCCAATCTGCCCAACATTTCGCTTAAATAAATTGAAAACTGTTTACGGCCTTTGTTTCACGAAGCCACCACTAACAAAAAGGAAAAAACTAATTAAATTGGCCATTTGCCTGCCGCTGAAAACTTGGCCCGAAACTTGCCTTAGCTTTCGACACCTGCGAACATGTTTACACTTCCTGGCAAAACTTTTGGTCAAACCGGCTTTACATGCCGGGCACATAACTCATTTCGAGCATCCCGCTGCTTTCCCCCTTTGGGCACTCAAAAGTTGGTCAATACAAATATATGCATACACGAATACCTATATAAGAAAAGTTTCAATGTCCGCCCTTGGTAGCCTTCAAGTATCTTATCTCCAGGCTTTAATATTGAACTCATTTCCACCGGCCTTACCTTGACCGGCTCATCTTCCCTGCCTTTATTATTGGCAAACTTTTTAAATGACTTTCGCTCAATAGATTTTTAAAAATATTTCCGAGAGCCATCATCTGTACGGGCCTAATGACGGATCTTTCTTTAATTTCAAAGGCCAAAGTTGCTCTCTAATGAAATGGTAAACGTGCCAGATGAGTCAGCCCACAAAAGGGAAACTCATTCAATTAACGCGCCAATTTCAATTTAATAAATTTGAAAAAGTCCTAATGGCTCATGCAACCGGGTATAGCGAATTTTCCAAATAATATGAAAATAAAAGCCAATAACGCATTAAATAACTTCTAAAAATTAAAAAAATTATATGTATTTAAAGCAATTTGTGAAATTTAAGAGACACTTTCCCAACACATACAATCTACAATCTGTCAATTTAGAGCATTCACGAGTCAATGAAGTTTACTTTATGTGCAACTTTTCCCTTAACATCAACTCTTTTTATAGCCCTCCATTAAGGATATATTAAAATCAACATTGTGGAATTTTTATGATTCGGCTTAACAATGAGTGTCCATGCTGCGGACAAGCCATATTCTGTCCTCGACTAGACAGCGGCCAGCGTTAAGTATTAATGCCTACATGTCGTATACGTAATTGTGCATATAGTGCCATGTTGGTCGGGGCGATAACGAAGGGGTTTCAGCGCACCTCCCTCTCATGGACAGCGAAGAATTCCTGCACTCCGCAATAATTTACTACCTCGAACAGCATCTGTACAAGCCATACAAATTAGGCATCCAAGGAGGGAAAAGTGACTGTTGAGGGAATATGCGGCCAAAACATATTAAGCCAGGACTTTGCGACATTGTCTTAGCGTTCGACGAAGCAAACGGGATGGAAGTCCTAAAGAATCTCACTTGTTAGCTCAACTTTATTTTGTTTATGTTTTCAATTGAAACTTTTTTTTGGGATGAAGCTTTGCAAGAGAGAAAAGAACATTCCAAAAAAGTTTGAAACTCACTGCCAAATTAAGTTTAGATTTCTTTTTAGCGAGAATTTAATAACCTTTAATTTAAGTTGAAGGAAAATATATTCATTATTAGAGTCATGGCAACCAACCTCTTTTTTAATGGTTGAATATTTCTAGCTAAGAAATAAATTTGTTATAGTTAAAACTGTAATAAATTCCAAGTAAAACATGACAGTCATGCTATAGCAATGTCCATTTAATCGAAAATATTGAATCCTTCAGCAAGTCGTAAAAGTTCCATTCATAAATATGAACTGTATAGTAATGGCATACCGCACAAAATTTCCCAACTAAAATGAAGCAGTATTTAAGAGTCATTTCTTAAAAAAATTTCCTAAGAGAAAATTTCCCATCAGCCAGAATATCTAAAGGTTTTTAAAAGCTTAGAAAAAGGACAAGTATCAAAGCTGCCAATCGATATCGTCAACTTGGTATTAATTATAGTAAATGCAAAGCTTATAGACTGAAGAAATTGGATATTTTTAAAACTTCATATTTGCATAGTATTTACATATGGAAAATTATAAAAAACAAGAAAAAAAGCTAATTTCGGTAAACCGAAGTTTGAATACCCTTGCAGTCTGCAATTGGATCATAGAAAATCGAACCATTTTAGTAATGTTGAAAAAACATCGAATTTTGTAAATTTTACATTTTACATGTAGAATTTTACATTTTCATATAAATCGACAGATCGCTTCTATGGCAGCTATATGAGGTAGTGGTCCGATCTTAATAAAATTAAAACCGTAATTCCTTAACCGTAGAAAACCGCAACATCTCGAAATTTAAATAAATGCGTTTAAAAACAGATACGAATTTTTTTACATTTATTTCGCCATTATTCCTATGACAGCTATAGGATATAGTGGTCCGATTTTTGCCGTTCCGACATATATACTGCGTGCTAAAGAAATGAGACTATTTTGAGACTAATTTCAGCTCGATAGCTCAAAAACTGAGATACTAGTTCGCGGAGAAACCGACAAACAGACGGACAGACAGACGGACATGGCTAGATCGAATCGGCTGGTGATGCTGATTAAGAATATATATACTTATATACCTCCTTCACTGCGTTGCAAATATCATGGCAAAATTATAATACCCTCTGCAAGGGTATAAAAATCTGGCCGAATGATTATCTGTCTAACTTTGGCTTGACGGCAGGGGCACTGGCTGGAACTCACAGATGCTTACTAATAACACTGCTCTGCTAGGGTTCTTAAATAGAATACGACATGGTATTCCGAACGGATTTTTTGTGCTGAACACGAATTTGGTCTTGAACACTTCACGCTGAAACACCGTGTTACAAGCTTTGTAAATATCAAAAGTTACCATACCCTTTCAAATAAGCCCTATGCAGATTTGATCGAATCTACACTTGAACTGAGTTTTAAAATATTTTGTCATGATATTTGCAAAGCAGTGAAGAAAGCATTTAGGACCCCATAGAGTATATTTATTCTTGATCCGCATCACCTGCCGAGTCGATCTATCCATGTCCGTCTGTCTGTCTGTCTGTTAGAGTTGGACCCTCAGATCACGAAAATGTCAACTAATTCAGCCAAAAGATTTTTCATTTTACAGGTAATGAACCAACCTTTCAATGCTTAATACATTAATTTTATATTGGATAGATACTTTGGGTGCTAGACCCCGATAAACTTAAATTAAGTGCAAATTTCAATCCTTTAAATCAAATGCAAAGGCTGAGATTACACATTCAATACTGGTACTGATGATGACGGAGCAAGCATAGACAACCCGATGGTGTGAATAAAAAAAAGCTCAGTAAGGGCCTCACCACTTCTACCTAGCTACTATTGTACACAAAAAAAGAAGCAAAAAACTATTTTTAGACCATTTACCCATATATCATATAATAATAATTTAAAAATAATATTTTATTAACTAAGTCTAACTGGTAGGAATGACATTATACATTATACTGACTTGAAATAAGAGAAAGCAAACTAAGAGAAAATGTCCCATCAGCCAGAGTTCTCTGAGACTATTAATAGCTTAGGGAAAAGACCGGCACTAAAGTTGCCTATTGAAGTAATCACTTCGGAAGTTCGCGCAAATGTACAGTCTCTTATTTGAAAAAACAAATGTTATCCTCCAAGTAATAAAATATATATAAAGTTGAAAAAAAGGCAATTTATATTTTTTTTGTTTACGCCATCTTTAAAACTTTTAATTAGGTCTTATAGATTGAAAATCGTAATATATGCTATACCATTAAAATGAAAATTTATTTTTTTGAGAGTTCTGGCCCTGAAAGGTGAGGAACCCATTTTCTTAACTATAGTTTCCTTTCTAGATATTTTTTATTTCCAATTTAATAACAAATTTCCTTATTAATAATAAATGCATAGATAAATTCGTTTTCTTTGTATCCTTTTGGGGGGTAAATTTTTCCAACGTAAATTAAATCTTCAATACCTTATCGTTCTGGATAAGAGCACTCCATGGGACTTCCCATCCAATTAGCTGGCAATCAGCATGTTATTCTCCATAACTTTATTCCTCGTGACACCAGTGTAAATGAACCAAAATAAACTTTAGGGATAAAAGGACCACTGACCCAGCGGAAATCGCATACTAAACGTAACAATAAACACAATTTGCGATTCCCCTGCCCGTAATTTCTGCTTTGGGTCAGTCAGCAGTAGAAGGTCGCTATAATTGAGATATACTTTGGGTCCGGGGCATTCGAATCCCAAACGGAATTCAATTGATAGGTTTGTCAAATTGGCAGACGATTATAATTTGCCATGTGCACAAAGAATCCGAATCAGACAGACGCTGGACTGAGGGATCAATAGATAGATATACCATCGTCAGGTCAAAGTTTTGCCGACCATCTAACATTCAGCCTATGTTCAGTATCGCATTTGCAGTTTATCTTTTATCTTTATTTTCTTTTCTCTCGTTATGGTGCGAAAAGCATGAGCATAAAGGACCCCGATACAGTTCACTGTGAGTGAGAATGGCGCCTGTCAAGAGTCACAGAGTGTCCTTGACATTGATGGCCACCAAAATAGAGTATGAACGATTTCCAGATATACATACATTTTTTTTTATCGGTTTAGCCCCAGATATAATTGCTTCCTGTGCCATGTTTATCAAACCAAGCTCAAAGTCAAAAGTGCAGCGTAATAGATGTATGAATGTGCGCACAAAATACCTGTCAGTTTCATGTTTGCCATGACTTGTGAAAACTTTTGCAATCTACCTTGGTAAATGGGTAATTTGATTGGCTTTCTAAGTAGGTGGCATCCTACAGTTCAGAGTATTATTTCAATGAAATATAGAAAACGCCACATTTTGTGGACATTATAAAGTTATGAAATCAAATTTAAAATGCATAAAAAGTTGTCTGCACTTAGCGGGCATACCATTTGGATATTGTTGCTCACAAATGCAATAAAGATATACAATGAGAAAAATTTAGATCGTCTAATTCCTGGGTTTTAGCAGCTTAGTGTAAATTAAGATATACGATTTTTTTCTGAAATATCTCACAATTTTATGGCGGCTACTAAAACCAGGCTAAATATTCTAGACTAAAACATTATAATTTTCTTATTCTCCTTTAAAATGATAATTTAATATAAAGCTTTTTTAAGAGAGGTTCCAGGCAAATGAGAACATTTACAGCTCAGAAATAGAAAAAAAATTGTATTCGAACTTAGTCCTCACTTAAATAGCTAAGAGATTATTAGTATACTTTATATAAGAAGTATTATGCCTAATATACACCAATATTCCGTGATACTTAAAATAGAGATCGTAAACACATTGTTTATGCTTATAACCTTTCTTTCAGTGTGCAGCTCTTTCGGTGGTACTTTGGTTCCGTTAGCCATGGAAATAAATGCGCAACAATTCGTGTGCATCGTTTTTCCATTTTCCATGCATACATCAGGACTTTCACCATTGAATATAGCGGCAGCTGAAGCGTTTCGGCAATTGCCTTCGCAGGACTGTTGAGACTAGACTCGGAAAATACTAGCTATGCGAGCAGTATTTGGCCATAAAGTTTTCACTGCCACTTGGCTGATTGCATTTATAACAATTTTTTGCTATTAAAATTTCGTTGGCTTATTTCCAATGGCCGGACATATTTGGGTGCCGGAGACGGAGAGACTTTCATTATGCCAATGCCAAGTCACAAGGACAATGAGTGGAAGGCAAAAACTGGTCGACAAAAGTTCTGTTCAAAAGGCTGTCAGCACAAAAAGAGAAAGTTCCAACACACTCGCTTTGATTTGTGTGTTGGTTTACGGATTTCTTCTGGTGATTCTTCGAGGGATTTCCATAGCTTTTAGGCGAATTGAAATGGCAGCGGACCGGGATCGGGATCAGCTAAGCGGATGACAATGACTATGATGGCTGAATCCAAAGGCGAACTCGGCACACGGGACCAATCAAAAAGGTCAACGTAATTAATGTTGATGGGCATTGACCAGGCTTCGTGTTATATAAATGATTTGCATTCAATTCTAGGTTCGCATTAATTTGTCAACAATACAAACGCTGTCAGGTGAACCGAAATTGGAACAGGCACGTGCCTCCAGGTTGAGGTCCTTGTACGCGTAATTGCTGGCATAATTAATTATGTTCAGTGTTGTTTCCTGATTTGTGTAGCCCTGAAGCCCTCTTTACTCCCGTCATTCAGGGGCTTTCTTTTCTCTCCAATCTAGGCCATCATTTATAATCGTTCATATTCGATGTTTATTCGCCAATACTCCCAGTGCCAACACTCACTCCACTTCCCGTTTATTTCTATATTCCTCTACAAATTTCGCCCTATTTGCTGCGTTATTGGCGTATGCGCAGCGTTTAATTGAATTGTTCATTGACATTCTCAGACCCTAGCAACCCGTTTACATTGTCAACTTTTTAATTGAATTATGTAGTTGAATGCAGCACAAAGTTGCTGCAAAGTGTTGCATACGCTGCAGGGGAAAAACTTTTTCCTCGGCTCTTTTTAAATGGAAATTTTACAAATTAATATCAACAGCGATGCGACGGGGGTTGGAATGCCGCTGAAAAGTTGTAAAACTATATTAGATATGCTGTGAAATGTGAAAATAATGGAAAATGTGTATTGAATGGAAACGCTTTAATTGTAGTTTCTGTTTATTTAAAAAAAAAAATATTTTTTGCTATGTATAGTTATTAAATAAATTTACTCTACATAAAGTTTGGTTAGTTTTAAGCCCTTATCTAAAATCCTTAAGAACATACATTTACTAAATTGCCCGGCATCTCGAGGAATATCTTTAATTGTTAATGTATTTTGATATTATTATTTGCCAAACCATGCTTGGAAAACTTTTAGAATCCTGGAACTTAATTAGAATGTTGTTTCTTACATTTGTAATTTTCATTGCTCAAATCCGAATTTGACATCCCTTTCTGACTTCCCCAAGCTGAAAGCCCCAAGTAAACCAGGTAAACCACATGTGGTCTACATTTTGCATAATTTATTGGCATATTAATTTTCAACCCCCTCCGATAAGCACTTAACTGTATTAAGAGCTCTCGAAGGGAGACCAGGTGCCGTTAGGTTTGATTAGGTCCGAGATGGACATGCGATGCACAATCCTGAGAATTATTTATGGCATCACCAAGCCACTTGAAGGCATCTTCGACTCCGGCCACTCGACACCTGCCACGCCCTCTTGATCGAACAGAATGTGGTGTTAGCCAAGTCCAGGGTCCAGCCCATTGGCATACATTACTTATATTAATTTTCCCGCAGCCGGGTGGACCGTTTGCCAGACTCTACCAGCTATCTTAATTTGCTTATATTTATATGGATTTTTACTGCCCTGCCTGATGCCAATGTTAATGCACAGAAAAAAAAAAAAAAATGTTTAATTTTAGCATAAACTTTTTGTGTTGATAATTTCTACACAGATAAAAAAAATTCTAGAAAAAGTCTAGAATATTTGGAATGATTCCAGAATGCGATTTCTTTAAATTGGTAAGTACAATTCGGGATTAAATGGTTGAATTAATCCCGATTAGGGATTAAAACAAGTATAATAAAATCTTAATTTAATAATGTTTCGGATTAAGAATTTGAAGTCTAATCAGTGCTAAGTTATGAACATTTATTCGCGATAATTTTTACGTTTGAATTTAAGAATTGAACCCCTTCAAAGGGAGTTTGAAAATCTTAAGTATGTTCATGATGAGGTTAAAAAAAGTCGGTATTAGCCCGAAATCAATACTACTTTGGATTAAATTTGGTAACTCTATACCGTTTTTTTTTTCTGTGCAGAAAAGGCCCTATAAAACAACAGATCCCAGAGAGTATAATAATATTCAATAATTCTCGGAATAATCGCTCTTGGTTAAAAAACCTAAAAAAAACATAGCATTGCATGCAATTTGAACCACAAAAAATACGGTTACGTCTTTTTCGTACCTATTTTTCATAAAAAAATACTAGTCTTTTATAAATTCTCAAAAGGTCTTTTTTTGTTTTAAATAATTTTTTTTTCCGTACATCTACATCTACAGTAAGTGTACTGGCGTTTTGATGATTGCGTGTTAATTAAGCGTTTGCACGCACAGTTGCACAGCCAGAGGAATGACAAAAAGGGGCTGGTGAAGGGGTCCTGGGATCCAGCATCAGGCGGCAAATGCGGAACATAAATTTACCTCTCTCCGTTAGTGCAGATTTATGGCAGAGCAGCTGCCACAAGTGTCTGTCCTGGGCCCTCCACTTCACCACTTTCCCACCTCCGAACCTCGCAGCCAACAGTTCCCTAGTCCTGTGAGCCCAGCTAGTCCTGCGAGTCCTGCAAACCTCCAAAAAAACTTTTAGCCAAGTTGCAAGAGAGTGTGTGTGCTTATGGGCGCGCACTACTACACGCACACGTAAGCACAAGTGACAGGTAATTTGTGCATAAAAGCGTGTTCAGGAGCGGCTGAGGGCTGGCGATGGAGGTGGCGGAATGGGCGCCAACGCATACATTATTCATTTCATTGCCAGCATTTTTTCCTGTCTGTGCGCACACTTGACAATTTTCGCAGTTGTCATTCAATGGCTCTATCGCGCCTTTTGCACTTTTCAACGGATTTTCATGGGACAGTTGTGACACACGACTAACGGCTTATATTGTTAATGTCGGTTAGGCGCTTCGATACCATGTCCTGACTTATTAGGCGTCTGACACCCTGGCACTGCCACAGTGCCAAAATATACATAAGGTTCCATTTGCGGGCGGTAGTTAATTTACAAAACCCAGAGTACCTGTTAATGCCTCCATCTAATGCAAACACAAACATTTTCACAAGCTAAACCAATTATGCAACGCACAGAATACAAAGGCAAATTCAATTACTTGTACAGAATTTACACAAAATTCAATCAATTCAGTTCAGCCTGGCCAAAGAGCCCTCAGGAGAGCCGTCTGTCAACAAAAATTATCATGTGCAATAATTCCTAACGAACTTACAAAAGGACACACACTCGGATTTAGGAAATGCTCGCAAATCCTGCTATTGCTATTGACAAGCGGGCAGATTACTATAAAAGTTCTTCTTGAATTATTGTGAGCTCTTAAACCTGCACGGTTATTATAAGTACATTTTGTAATTATAAAATATTACAGAAGTGAGAGAATAAATATTTGTTAAACAATATGCCAACAGTCATCTAGGTATGTGTTGTAATAGTTTTGTGAGGTAAACTGCTATTGGCCAACGCTTTGCATAAGACCAAAAGCAACAGATGTGGTGAACATACTCAGGGGGAACAATTGCCAGCTTAACGGCATCCAGCCCTCAAGAAAAATGCTAGGAAAGATGAATTTAAGAAGAGTAATCATTTCGAACAGTTATAGTAAAAAAATCTTTTCATTTTGAAACACTTATATTTACTATTTACTACTACTACTAATGTATTTAAGTTCAGCGAACTGAAAAATATTCAGCCTTAAAGTATTCCCTAAGCCTTTTCAATTATTAATAAACAGAAAATCCAAACACTATTTTTACAGCAAATTATGCGAATTAAATTTGTTAAGCGAAACTTTCCTTTTAGAAAGCCGTGTAAGCCAATCAACGCTCTCGTTTGGGGTACATTAAAAAGTCATTAAAAGTATTTTGCCAGGCCAGCGAATAAGTGACCAGAGTTGCAAACTTTGTGCATAATAAACAGATTCCGGACTCCAATCCAATGTCCTGCGCGCCTTGAGCAACAAGTAGCCGGCATAATTGTTGGCGCTGCCATTGTTGGTGGCTTGTTTGCAAGCGATTCAATTACCGGCCAAATTGCATGGCCTTTGTGTTCAGCGGGCTCTACTTAATTGCATTGATGGTCTACGGTTGCATGTTGCGTATTCCTAATAAGCTGCATTATAAGCCACTAACTGGCTTGTTACAGCCGGCAAACAACCAGGCTGCAGGCAAAACGGACAGTTACTACGTATACGCAGGGTGTGACGAGAAGGAAAGATGAGTAAGCTGCAAAGCCTCTAAGTACTTCCAGTGTAAATTATGTAAAACATTGTGGTCGGGACAAATTCTATTGGCAAATAAGCCCTCATACGCTAAGAGAAAATGTATAATACATTTTACATTTATTCCTTTCTATAACACCAGTTTACAAAATAAAAAAAAAATGCTCCAAGCCTGTTGATGCGAAATTCTGGTAGAGTTGAATCCCCAGATCACGAAAATGGCTTTAATTTTGTTTTCTATGGATACGTTTTTTTTAAAAGATTTTTTGAAGGTTTTACACAAAAAAAATCTGCTCAGGTTACGTTTATCATTTCATAGCTCGAGTTGTAGCTAACCAATTTACCCGTCGAATGTTTTATTTTACAGGTAATGAACTAACCTTTCAATTTTAAAACACTTTATGTATATTGGTTAAATACTTTTTGTGCTATAGCTCGAAAAATTTGAAAAAAAATGGAAATTTCAATGCGTTAACTCAAATGTTAACGTGCTGCTAGCATCCTAAAAACTCGAAAAAAATCCGTTGGAAAATCAAAACGTATTTTTTTATAAAGTTGATTGCCTAAAGTATCTAACAGGCCTACAACTCCAGAAATCCGTTGAAAAATAGATTTATAGTGGATTTTCAAAGTTAAGTAAAATTAGATTTTTTTTTTCAAATTTTTGGTCAGATACCTACTAGATTAAAGGTACAGTGCTGGACAAAGCCTTTAGATGGTCTGTTAACTTTGCTAGATGTGATGAACAGTCGGATTTAGCTATAAAAAAAAGCTACATTTTGTTAAATAAACAAAAATTTACAAACTTAAGTTGAAGTAAGATAATAATTAAATTATCGCCTTTATATGTATACAGCTATTGCCAACTAATTAGAAAGAAAACTATGGGGGTGGTCTTTGTATCGAGAAGAAGCCAAAAAATAGTATTATGCCTAATATATTCTAGAAACATTAATCTTCAGTAAATAATAAGGATCTAATCAATATCCTTCGGTGCTCCGTAGTGAGTTCTAGGTCTCGCACCCAATCGCTCAGGGTCTCTTGCGATAGCTTGATTACTTCAGATTCGCTATTGAAGGAGCCTGTTGACTCGGAATAGGTATCTGACGAATCATTTTCATCATAAGCTGGATAGGCCGCAGGTGCGAGTTCCCTTTTCAGAAATCCGTTCTGCCAATGCCGACTGTCGAAATTGGTATTTTGCACCCATTTTTCCAAAATGCCGCTAAATTGCACTTCCACACTTTCACTCACACTTTCAGCCAGGCTGTCCAAGGAAATGTGGCTCGTAAATCTTACTCCTAATGTGTGCATGTGATTTTCCCTTGCACAAGAGGCAGGCGAAGTCCTCTGGCCGGTGGTTTATTTATGCAGTTGTCGACAAAGTTTTTAAGTGCATGTCAATGTTTATTGTGGCAAGATGTGGGTGTTCTTGGGGCTTGGGGTTTGGGCTGCCTCGGAAAGTGTAAAAGAGTAAGTAACGTGTTACGTGTCGAGTTTGTTCGAAAACGTGGCCATGTTTATTCTTAGGTCAACTGGAGAAAGTCCCCACCGATAAAACGCACGTAATGTAGTTCGACCAGAAGCCCAACCCTTTAAATCAAATTTTAGAAAGCAAGTGCCCCGACTGAAGTTAACCCTTGTTTCCGTAACACTCTAATCTCCGGGAAATGAAAATGCATCTCTCTTTGTGTCGGCCAGAAAGGTAACTGCTGCTCTAGGTCTTTCAATTTCAAATTTGCTGACCACAGAGGAGCAATTAAAGCCCAGGATATGTGCCCTGAATGTCTTAGAACCAAAAAAAGATCAACCTTTTTCGCCATTATTGACATAGACAATACCGAGCATCCTCGTAATTGTTCTAGGTAAACTGTCAGAAAAACTAAAGTTTGCTGTTAGGTCAGCACTTTCGCATTCGAACTTTGTTTGCCCTCGCTTTTGGGTTAGTTTTTTGTGAAAGCAATTAACATACGCACAAATTGGTAAATATTTTCCCCTGTCCGGCTTAATTAAATGTTGATACAGGAATGCTCCTGTAAACTGGTACCAGAAAAACGGAAGTTCAAAAAGTTGTCATTCGACACGTCCAGGATTTCGGCAAATTGCACAACAATAAATATTTACATACTCATTAAACTTTTCACATTAAAATAATACGGCGACAGAAGGGGCTGAGGACTGTGTTCGGGCTGCAAACTAAATAGTGAACTACACCCGAATAAACAAGAACAGCAGCCAGGAGCAAAGCTTAAAACTTTTTCGATCTCCCTCGCAGCAGGAAAGTTGGCCAGTAGCCACAGTCCCCAGTCTGAACCATGGCCTACGACGTGTGGGCCCAACGGGGAATCCTCGGCTAACGTGCAGTGAATTATAATCGGTGTTCGGAACCGGGTCCTAAAGTGGTGGCTTCGGTTTTCGGTTGTCAAAATGCACGACAAATTGAAATCGCCAAATGACAAAATATTCAGTCAATTGGCCTTAATTACATTTGCCAGAAAAAAAGAGATCTGAATTAATTGTAGCTAGAATATTGGTCGGTGGATACTTACTTATATTTATTTATTATATTTTACTAAGTTCCCAGCGGAAAGCTAGTCACAAAGTATTTGAAACAATTTGTTTTTATTTGTTCTAATAAGTGTGTTCTAAGTGTGTGTATTAAGGAAGCATAAGTCAAGGAAGCATCATCGACCCCATAAATATGATCTTTCGTTCATATTCTTGATCAGCAACAACAGCCGAGTCGATCTAGCCATGTCCGTCTGTCCGATTATACGCAAACTAGGTTATTCTCTCAGTTTTTAAGTTATCTGAATGAAACTGCAGAAAGGCTGCTTTCTGTTGCAGGGAGTAAATGAAAAAGAACGGGCTAGATCGCCTTTATCATATAGGTACCATAGTAACAATGGGGAAATGAATGGAAAAAATTATAACATTGCCGTTTTCCAACATATTTGCTTTTATTTAATTATTTATTTAATTACATGAAAACTGCACGACTATATTATTAAACAAAAAACATCTTAACGAGGTGAGATAAAAGTGGAGATGGCACCTTCAACTTCAAAAGTTTCTGGTATCGAATTTTTTGACAAATTATGGTCTTTAAAAAAATCATATGATTTAATTTGTTTCAAATTAGCAACAGCATACAATTAAAAATTTTGAGAATTTTGCTCAACCGGCTCAATAGCTACAATTTTAAATATTTTACGTTTTGCACTTTTACTCCCATTTCTTTGTTTTTTAAACCCTGTTTCAAAGAGCTTTAAGCCAACTTTCAGTTCAATCCGCCAGACGCTTGGAGTGGGAAATTCATAAATCATAATTTCGGCCATGTCATGGCGTTGCGTGTTCCCGTCAAAAAGGCTGCCAGTCCGCAGCAGCCGCATCCTCAGCAGCAATACCAACACAAACACCAGAAACTCTATCTGCACACCTTGATGTGTGAATGATTTATGTAAATGAAATTGTTAGCGAAAATCGTTGGCTTCATTTGAGTGCATCGCATTTTTGCCAGCCACATTATGCTAGATTATGCTGATGATGGCGGTTTGCACATTGTACGAATCGCCTGCAATTGACTTAAATAATTGAGAAACGTGCTGTGGTGGTAGCATGCAATTTTAAAGTTTTAATTTGCTATTTACACGGACATGGGGCTAGACCATTGTTATGTGGCCCCAAGCGCCGTTATGAAACATTTAAGGTCGGCGTGTCGCTGCGACCGAATAGCCTTGAGCGCTAGGTAGCCGAGTGTGGGTGTCTGCAATCCTTTTCCAGACCCTTTTTTTTGTTTTGTCCGCGTTGGCCACACAGCCAGCCCTCATCAAGTGCCAGCACGTTGATGGCCAGGCACAATTAAGTGCATTTTATGTATGCTGCAGTTGCTCAAGTATGCTAATGACTACTGCCCCACCTCCGTGGCACATGACACTGAATCCTCGCCGCTGCACCACCACACTGTGAAATATAATAGAGAAAAAATAAAAGGTTTAAATATGAATTAAAATAAGTACTTTTTTTATATGTGTATATATTTGTATACCCTTATAATATGAATTAAGTTAGAAGTCTTTCAGTTTTAGAGCGATCTAAATGAAACTTACCAGATAGTATTCTTTTTATTCAATGAACTAAATCGACTCGTCAGTTGATGCTGATCAAGAATATATACATATACTTTATATAGGAATTTTTTTAAGGGCAGCTTGTCTTTTAAGGGCTGTCTCTTTAAAGCATTTGACAAACCCAACGCAAAGAGGACAAGCATCCTGCGCGACGACGCTTAAACCTAATCGAGCTGCATGAATGAACCGAATGTGGCAAAATGGCCATGGGAATCAAGCCCACTCGAGCCCAACGAAGTTGCCAGGACTCAAAGGGCCAGAGGAAACGGATGAGGTGGAGTGGACTGTTGGGAAAGTTGCGTTCTTTAAGGCGCCTTAAAGTCTGTAAAAATATTTTATATTCTGATTTTTCAATGCTTGATTGCCTCCTCGAATTCTCCAAAGCGAAGCTATTAACCTAATGGTTTTTTAAATATCACAAAACAAACCCCATTGGCCCACCACATTGTATAACCTTCCATAATTGTATTTAAAGCAATGGATTGTTTGATCTTATACATAGTAGGAAAAGTAGAATTTAAAGTCGGTAATTTTAATGTTTGACCCTCGGCTATTGTTATAAATGGGTTTCTCAATGATTACAAACGTATTGTGGTCGTTCGGTATTTGAAAATATTTAGTCCTTGGTGTGTTTACTCTTTGGAATTAAAAATTCCCGGTTTAATTTCCTACTATCGGTATTTGTTCAGGATGTTGTCATTTTGTGTCACGTGAACTACATTTTGCCCGAATATTCCATCTAAATGCAATCTCTGCCCGCAGCTTTTGCGTCCGTTCATTGGTTCGTCTCGAATTAAGTGCCTAATTGCAATATGTTCTAACTGATTATGCAAATCCACTCGAATTCCCCCTTATTCTCCCCTCCTAACCAATGGATTACCGCAGGTGCCCACACGTTACTGTTTGCAAATGTATCAGAGAGGACAAAGTGACGCAAATTATTGCCAGCAGGTGGAAACCCCATTTTATCAAATTTTACGCTATTCAAATAAAACTGAACACTGCTGGAAAATAAACCAAAATTAAAATGCTACTGAAATGCTGATTCCTCGACTGATGCCAACGTGGCGTTGTCAATTAAAATTTATATGAAAACTTTTTCCGCAATTTAATTAATAGTGCTTTTGCTTCTAGTTTGCTTAATTAAATGAACAACTTTTGGGTGGGCTAACTGGAAGTGCTGTTAATGAGTTGCGACATCAAAATGAAATAATTGACACTAGCGGCGAATAATTTACGTTGTTTTGTCAGAAGTCTGCCCAGGAGCTTCTCTCGGCTTTCCCCTGATCCTAAGTATCCTGTCTCCATACACTTTGACTAGGTTGTCCGCATGTATGTAACACAAACATTTCATTTAGTTTAATCTATTCCAGACAGCAGTTTTCAATCAATAATCCCTGTGAAGCCCGAGTAAGGATGTCAGGCATCTCTCTTCTACACAAGTTCCTTATCTCTGCCATACTAGTGTTTTTGTACAATTTAAATTACATTTGTCTCTCCGCCGCCAAGGGAGAACAAAGTTGCCAAGTTGCCAATGCGCCCGACTTTATGCTGCACATATTTCATGCCAACGCACTATGGGTCCTCTAGAACAAACGGCATTGCGAAAATAAAAAATTTCATGTTTGCGTTCGATATTTTGAATAGACACTTCTTATAGATAATTGTTTAAAGATTACAAATGCAAAATATCAATAGGCTCAATTTTTTTTAAAGAAGATATACCGTTTCAAAGTTTACCAATTTTTGAATAAAAAAAGAACCGGACAATTTTAATGCAATTCGACAAAGTTTCAGGTGGAATTTCAAGAGAACTAGTTAATGGATTCTCAAGTTTTTTGTTTTTATTTATTAATGTACTTATTAGGAATACAATACAATGGAGAAACATCTCCAGGTAATTAATTATTTACTAACTGTCCATATTTTTACTATTTTTCAACTTTTATGGAAAATAACGAAATTGTACATTTTTGTACATTTGCCATATTTTTGTAAAATGATCTTGGAATATTTCTTAATCAAATTCAATAGAGTCTTGCTGCAACTTCTGCAGCGCCATACATCTCGAGGCAAAAAACGTTAAAAACTCAGCCCTGGTGTAAAATCCCTGATAAATGTAAGCCTGCTGGAACAAAACAAAAAATTAGAAAATAAAATATATATATATATATATATATATATATATATATTTGTTATTTGTCATTTTTTTTTTCTAAATTAAAAACATTAAAAATAAGCACAAAAAAATCTAAAAAGGTGAACAAAAATTGTTCTTTGTAAAATAAACGTGATTTTTCTATGATATTTATAAGTTTTGATTTTCATAAATTATAACCAACCATCTAAAAAGAGTAGCACCTTGTTTAAACATATTTTTAATAGGTTGAACAATTATCTTTCATATGCTATTTAAATTATGCGATTATCTTTCTTTGTTAAAAAGTTATTACTTATGCAACAAAGAAACTCAAATGGCCCCACTGTGCAACGCGAAAGTAAAAGCTCAAGCACAGTGGGATTCGGGGAAATATACTTTCTTTACCAATGGACGCGGATATATTAATTTATAATAAAAACTCGGTCTCTTAACTTCAACATAAGCTACAGTTTCTGCTAATGTCTTAAATAAATAATAAATAAATATCTCGAAAGAGGTATACAAATATGAGTCATAAATTATGTCTTTGGAAATAAATAATTTCTATAATAACGCACATTATAAATTTTAAAATCGAGCAGGAAAACCGATGGGAGACCATGCTGTTGAAACACCGCGATCGTCCCACTATGTAGGCGATTTATAGTTGCAGATGTCGTCACCACCGCGCCGTTGCCGCACAGGAATTTGCATAAGTGGAAGCTTTGATTTGGCCTCGAGTCCTGCGTCCGGCGCTTGAGACCTGCCACATGTGGCCGCGCGGCATGCGAAATTATGAAAATGAAGACGCAGTCACACAGGATCTGAAACATGCTGAGGGTCTCACTCCCCGCTCATCCGTAATCGCTGGCAGGCGTTTGCAAATATTTGAAGAAATTTCGTTAATGGAATTTGACTCGCTGCGCAACCCGGACATGATTGGATTGCGGCCAGAGAGACAGAGAGAGTGAGCGACCGAGATATAGGGAGCAGCTGGGAGACTACTTTGACAATGAATGACAGACAATAGCTGGGTGCTGCGAACAATGCGAACCGCACAAGCTGTCAATCAAGCGGAAGGATCTCTTTCGCCTGGTTTTTCCTCTCTCATCGACTCTTATCGTACTCAAGGGCGTCTTAAAGTCAACGAGAAATTCAATTAATGCCAAAGTTTGTAGGAGGGACCTAGAAAACGGGCCAGAGTCGACGTCGTCACATGATGCCATGGAATATATTTCGGCATTAGCAGCTGCTGCTCTCGCAGGACACGTGCTGGATTTCCTAGAATTCTTTAAGCATTTAAAACAATAACAAGACACACAGAAAAGCCCCGGGTTATTAGCGTTAGCCAGCCCCGTGCCAGGTAATAAATCTCAGCTTGTCAGCCAGCTGCCTCCGCCAGCAACATCAGCAACATGTACAGCAGGAGCTACATCAGCCACAAGAGGAGCAACATAATCCGCACCGACTTATTTACAGTATTTAAAAGGCGGTCGCGGTATGAGATTTTTGCCGCAGCTTTCCCCGCTTTTCCGGCACAAATTACCTGGCGTTCTGCCGGCGACGAAGACGCGTTAATCTGGTCTTGGCCAGGAGTTGGAATGAGTTGGAGCCACTGTCGAGCTGCCGCACGCAGCTCTCTCATCGCAGATGCCACCGAGGCAAGATAAACTGCGAATGAGCGAAAATCAATCAAGGTAAGAGGGCGATTCGTAAGCCACTCGTTCAGCCGGAAAGTGTCCATAAATTTAGGAGAAGTATTCGAGTTTTCGAGCAGTTTTAAAGTGTAAGTCTATAGAACTTCTAAGTTTAAAAGCTCTTCTTCCCTGGCGTTTTTTATACCCGGTACCCATAAAGCACAAGTGTAAACTGAGAATGTATGTAACAGATGGAGGCATCTCCGAATATATATATACACTTGATCATCATCACCAGCCGAGTCGATTTAGCTATGTCCGCTTGTCCGTCCGACAAATCAACAAAGTCAACAAATCTCTGACTCTATAAGAGCCACCGAATTTCGGGATATCATTCTAATCCGTTGCACGCAGATTAAGTTTCTTTTAAATTTTTAACACGCCCACTTTCACCCTATTGTATTCATTTTCGATTTTGTTGTGCTTTTTGAAATGTTGTTTTTTCTTGGTTTTTACAAATAATTTTTAATTTTTTAAGTAAGTTTAAAATTTACCAAATATATTTCGACTGTAATCAATGCACAGTTGCAGCATATCGAATTGCCTCACGTCTATTTAACTATTACGCATTAAGTAAACAAGTCAAATAAATAAATAAACTATTAAAAAAGAAATTAAAAATTGATAAATAATAACATTACAAAATAAATTTAAAAAAGTTGATTTGGGAATTTTGTGAGGATTTTAATCTCTTCCGTCCGTGCAGACCATTAGGCTACATCCATAGCTGTAGCAGCCGCGGCGATTGTCATGCTAAATAGTGTTTAGTTTTGACAAAAAAAGGCAATTTTTTCAGAATAGAGAGTTTAAAAATCGTTTGAGAAGGGGACAGCATGGTGGCATTGAATTCTTATTCTTATTATTTAACACAACAATTTTTTGGTATCGGGTATCTCACAGTGAAGCTTACTCGACTGTAGCTTTCTTACTTTTTTTAATATATGGGCAAATCCCAAAAGAGGTCCACCAGGCCCGAAAACTACAATGTTTATTATCATCCTAGTTTTGTGGTTATATAAGTTAAACACGAAGGTTTTTATTATTTAAAAAAATAATATTTCTTGGACACTTGGTCCGTATTTATTTCCATAAAAAGTTGAACTAAATTATCTTTACAGAAATTGCCATATTTATACCCAATAACTTTGTCGCTGCCTCTGCCAACGTCGGAGCTTTGCCGTTGTCGTAGCTGCAGCGGGAAGTGGATCAGACGCTGCAGTCAGCACTTTTTGGGAGCTACTGACCGAAGCCGGGAAGTTGCCCTTGCACTTTTACTTGCTGGTGCAATACCGGATGCGCGTGGCCAACTTCGGTTGCGAATTCGTTTTGTGTTAACTCCTCCACCTTTAAAATCGAGTGTCCACGCTCGATGCGGTCATTGATCTCGTTATCAGAAGCTATTTTGTTGATGTGTAGTATTTTGACCCTTTTAATCAAGAAGCGGCTAGCTAGTGCAGTTAGTCCGATGATTATTATGGAACTTATTAGAAAATCGGCTGTATGCGATGTTGTTTTTAACAGTTCCAAGGTCTTGGTATTGTTGATGTTCAGTTCTTTTACCAATTCTAATGATAGCTTTTCTTCTATCTTTTTAATGGTCATCTCAGTTTGGAGGATTGCTGGCATCGGGTGATAGTGCACCGTGTCTTTGTTGGTGAAGGTCTGTCCATCAATATTAATTGTAGAATTGCTGAAGTTAATAACAAAGGTTCCGTTGAGACTTGTGGATGTCCCATTTATTTGCACGTTGCCGGAGAATTTGTTGAGTAGAATGACTCCAGGTGCGAGTTCGTCAATAACTGGAATGTGTTGGTTGTTGATTCGAGTGCAGGTGGCAGGGCGACTTTTTAATAAATTTGGTAGGCAAGAGGAATTACTTATGTCTATCATATCTCTACGTTTACAAATGGTTATCTCATTATAATTATTACATTTGGAAATTTTTGCAAAAAGTTTTCCTTTACATTTGATTACATTTTCGCTTTGAATTTTATTAACATATTGACCAATTTTTATTGGTTTGATTAAAAGTTCTTCACAATAGTTGGTGTCGGTTATAGGAATTTTAATGATATAAATAAGTGTTGGTCCATTGCTTGCTACGCTTACTTCTGCTATTTTCATGGCTTCTTCAAAATTAGTGTATGGCAACTGGTCTTGATCTAGTGTTTTTATTACTTCATTTACCTCTTCATCTCCTAATATCTGGGTGTTACTAATATCTGCCTTTGCCCATTGTATTGCGTGGTTTAAGTTGACAATTTCTTCTTTAAGCATTTTAATTTGAAACATTAATATTGTGCTAGTGTCTCTTTGAGGATCTCCTCCGTATTTTAAGCTGTTTATAAGATTTGCATTGGCCTGGGTGATATTATTTATTTTGTCTACTATAAGTCTGTTTAGAATAACTTGATTGTTGTTGTTAGTTAATGCTGAATTTATTTTTTCTTGAACTATTTCGAAATCTCTACTGTCGGGAGATCCAGCTAACCATTTCCAGGCGCTGCCTAATAAATCTATATGTCTTTTTCTTCTACTCTTAATCTTGAGGTTATTAATTAAATTTTTTGAAATTCTAATTTCTTCGGTTATAAATGGCAATATTGGGTCGTATGTTTTTAATTTATAGTTAGCAGTGTAATTAATTTTTTCAAGTGTTTCTTCGTATTTTTCTAAGTCAATAATATGAATTAATCTGAAGGTTCCCGTTTGAACCTTTGCCAGTCCGGTAATTAGAGTCACGATATTGGATTTCGTGTAGTCAGTTATTTGCACGTCAGCAGCGCACACAGTGAAAAGGGTTCTGTAAATGTGATTTAATTTCGAATAAGTTGTTTATGAATAATTCTTCCAGTTTCTGTTAGTACTGTGGTGTTTCTGTCTTCTTTTACGGTTTCTTTTTTATATCTGGCGGATAGTTTTGTACCTAATCTTTTATTATTTTGAACAAATATCTCATCTCCTGGGAAATATTTTTTTATTTGATCTCTACTTTTGTTATGGTATGTTAGGTCTTTTTCCTGAGTGGTTGTAATTTTCTCTATAATTTTTTGTCTCTCTGTTTGTTGTAGTTTAGGGTTAAGTGCTACCTTTCTTCCAAAAAATAAGTCAACTGGTTTTCTGTTAGTGGTTGAGTGTATTGAATAATTATATTTGACAACTGATCTGTCTATAAGATCTTTTAATGAAGCGTGTACTTTGTCGGCCTTTTGGCACCGAATAATTTCTGACAGTGTTGAATGGAAACGTTCGATTTGGCCGTTTGCTGAACTGTTATATGGAGGTGTTTTGTAAACTTCGATATTAAATTGATCTTGTAGCATCCGCATTACGGGAGCCGAACCAAGAGATTTCTCATTATCCATTACTACCATTTCTGGGATACCAAAATTGATTAATAAATCTTTTAAAGGTTCTTTTATGTCTTGAGTTGCTCGAGATTTGACTATCCTAGCCTGTGCAAATTTTGAAAATTTATCTATTGCCGTCAAAACGACTTGTTTGCATGTGAGGTAAAAATCAACGTGAATAATTTGACCTGGGTATTGTGGTATTGGTGTTTTTTGTAACTCTGGTTTGTTGGGGTGTCTTTCGTATTTGTGTTCCTTACAAATTTGGCATTCTTTTACAAGTTTTATTATTTTGGCCCTCATGTGTGGAAAGTAAACTTTGCTTAACAATTGTTGTTTGTTTTCATTGCTATTTCTATGTGCTCTTCTATGCTCTGTTATAATTGCATTCTCTTGATCAGTTTCGTCTTTTAAATCTTTAACTAGTCTGCTTGAGAATCTGGTTTTATATTTATTTAAAAGTGGATAGATTTCCTGAAGTTGACCTAAAGTTTTTTCGTCCGTATGGATTCCGTTAATGACAGACGGGTTGAGTCTATCTCTTAAAATTTTTAATAAGGTTTCTGAATTAAAAATTGGTTCTGTAATAATGTGTCTATGGTACGTTGGAAAAACAAGTTCGAATTTATAGGAGGGTGTATTTCCTAAATATAATAGTATTTGATTTTTAAAAACATTTACTGGTTCTTCTGCCATTGGTATTAGTCTCTCAGGAGAACTAGAACTGCTGTGAATAGTGCCTGTTAGTGTGTTTACTTCCCCTCGCGTTTGAATGGGAGGTCTACTCAGAGCATCGGCAACAACGTTTGCTTTGCCAGGTTTGTGGAGCAGTTCGTGGTTGTACTCCTCTAGAATTGCTTTCCATCTCTTCATCTGATCGTTACGGCTTTTCGGGTTAGTTGGGTGTGTGAGAGATTCGTGGTCTGTAAATATTTTTACTTTGGTCGGACCGTACAGAAAATTTCTAAGAGTCTGTATAGACCAAATTATAGCTAGCATTTCCTTTTTGTTAGGGGCATAACTTTCTTCTGCCTTACTTAGAGTCCTAGAAATAAACATTATAGGTTTGTCTTCTTGGGCCAATACGGCACCAATAGCATAATCTGAAGCATCGGTAGTTAATTGAAATTCTTTATTGTAGTCTGGATATGATAACATTACCTCTTCGGAGGCGAGAGTTTGTTTTAATTTTCTAAATGCTTCCCTTGCCTCTTTGTCAAGATCGATCAGAGTTTTGCTTGAGGCATTTTTTGAGATACGGCCTCGGCCCTCTTCCCCTCTTAAAAGGGCTGTTAGGGGCTTTGCAAGCTTTGCATAATCTTTGATGAAGCGACGGTAGAACCCTGACAGTCCTAAAAAGGAGCGAAGATCTTTAAGTGTCTTTGGTTCTGGGAATTCGACGATTGCTCTCACCTTTTCCGGATTTTTCTTAATTCCGGTATCTGCTACTAAAAATCCTAAAAATTCAACTTCTTTCTTAAAAAATTCGCATTTATCTAACTGGATTCTCATGTTTGCGTCTTCAAGAATTTTGAATACAATTTCTATGTCTTTTAGATGATTTTCTTCGTTTTTACTGAAGATAATAATGTCGTCAATGTAGACGAAACACCTAATTCCTATATGTTCTCTAAGAATGTCATCTAGCGCTCTTTGAAAAATGGAAGGGGCATTTTTAAGTCCAAACGGGAGTCTGGTAAACTCATATTTGCCTTGATTAACTGAAAATGCTGTTTTTTCTATGTCTGATTGTCTGAGTGGGATTTGGTGAAATCCACTTTTAAGGTCTAAAACAGAAAAAAATTTATTTTGTCCTAGTTGTGCCAGTACATTGTTTATGTCTGGTATAGGGTATCTGTCTGGAATAGTGACCAAGTTAAGCTTCCTATAGTCAATCACCATTCTATGTTTTTTCTGTCCGGAGGCATCCATTTTTTTGGGTACAATCCATATTGGAGAATTATACGGAGACCTTGAAGGTCTAATTACGCCGTTTTCAAGTAGCTCTTGTATTTGCTTTTCAACTTCTGGCCTAAGAGCTTCCGGGTATGGGTAGTGCCTCGAGTATATTGGACTTTCGTTTGTACTTCTTATAGTGGCTTCTACTTTGGTAGTGTATGTCAGTTTTTCGTCCGGGTCGCCAAATAAGTTTGGAAATTTTAAGCAGATAATTTTTAAATTTTCTTTTTGCGTTTTTGTTGTATGGTCTATTCGAATATCTAACTTGTTGACTTCGGGAGAAGCTTTCTGTTTTATTTTAATTTTACGTTTGTTTTTAATTGAAATGTAACCTTCCTGCATATTTATTTGAGCATTGATTTCGCGAAGTGTATCATTTCCTATAATAGCATCGAAAGATTTTAATGAGGGTAGTAAAAAGAATTTAACAAATGTATCTTTTAAGTCAAATGGGTTGGCAATTGTGTGGTGGGTGATATGGATATCTCCGGCTACGGAGCTTACATAGAAAGATTTATTATTTTCGATTGGTTTTTTTACCAATCGCGGTTGGATATAATTTTTATTAGAGCCGGTGTCTATTAAAATTTTGATCATCTCTCCATCACCGGTTTTACATTGAAAGTAAGGTAATGAAGAGGATTTTACTCTAAAAAATAAAGGCCAGTGTATTCGGTTTCCTCTGTTTCTTGTTCGAAATCTGGAATTTCCGCGTAGTATTCGGCTGCTGTCTCGTCAGTTTCCGTTAATTGGTCGGTATTTTCTACTGGGTGTTCTTGTTCAGTGTTTATATGAAAATTTCTTTGTTTTTTATCTACCAGTCCGCTTGTCATTTGAGGTGGTGGTCGTTTTCCCTGCAGTCCATTATTTGGTCTGTTCATATAATTTATTTGTCTTGTCTGTAAACTTTTATCTATATCCATAGGTTCTGGCTTAGGCTGTGGTTTGGGAGCCAATGGACGTGGTGGTTGTATTGCTGGGTAAGCAGAATATTGTTGTTGATGTCCACTGAATTGCATTTGCTGCTGTGGAAAATAGGCTGTCGTTTTCGGGGTCTGTGGAACGTGAGCTAAATGTGGGATAAATGGTTGTCTAGCTGCGTTGAATGGTTGCTGTGCGAATTTTTTTGGTAAGGCAGGTCCTCTAGTAGGGCCTTCAAATTTTCTTGAATTGTTTTGATTATTATTGGCGTAATTGGTTCTGAAATTTTGATTTTCTAGTCTTTCGCAAAGTTGAAGTGCAGATGGAAGATCTGCCGGTTCTTTGGTACCTAGCAGTCTAGGCAAGTCGCCGTTAAGACCTCTAATAAAAGTATCAAGCGCCTTGTCTCTGTAAGACTTGGCAAAAAGATCGATTGATTCTCTTCCCATTTCCATGCATGAAATTTTGTTCAAAATGAGTGATAAGTGAGTATAGACCTGTTGGTAGAAATCTGCTGTGGTTTGATTACCCTGTACTAACGAAGTCATTTGATATTCTAATGTCGTAACGTCTCGTTTATCAGCGTAGTGGGCTGTTAAACATTTGGAGATTGCTGTCCAGTTTAGTGGTGTGTTATATGATTCTAGAACTGAGTCTGCATTACCTACTATTTTGTTTCTAATAACATTTAAAATTGAATAGTACCTGGGGGATCCTTCTGTTAATGAATATATTTTTATTATTCTCTCTACGCTCTTCCTCCAAGAGCTGAATTCTCCTGCTTGGCCAGAAAATTCCCTGAGGCTTTTTACTATGTCTGGGACTCTGTCAAATTCATTCATATTATTTGCATTAGCAGTATAGGTTTGATCGAGTAGCGGCACTGAATCTGGATTTAATTTTTGATTTAGAATTCTCTCTACTATTTCTTGTATTTGGGCTTGCATGTTAACTAAGTTTGTTGGGACTTGGTTTACTTCAGGGGCTTGTAGCATCGCGGGCCTGATCAGATTATTAGGGTTAGCCATTGTAATAAAATATTTTTTGTATGTGTAGGGTTGTGTGTAAAATATAAATTCTTAAATTAATGATTTTTTTAAATTTAGATTTGATTTGTTTTGTGTGTTTGTTTGCTTTGTTTTTGCTTTTGTTGTGGCTTTTTTTTGCCTTTGTTTTAGCTTTTTAGCTTTTGTTTAGGTATTTTTCACTTTCGTGATTTCTTATTTAGTTTGTGGTTTGTAATTAAAAGTTAGCTTACAGTAAAATAAAATACATCCTGAACCGGTCAGTTGGTAGTAGTCCTTTTTGCTCCTTGCTACTGGGGTACCTTTTCCTGACACTCCCGTCCAGTTGTCTACGGCGATCGCCTGCAGTCTGATGTAAGTGAGTTCTTTTCTTGGCGGGTCGTCCAGCAGTGTTGCCTTTCCTTTGGTGCGCCTTTTTTCCGGTGTTACCAGGGCAGCCTATGGGGTGCACTTGCAGGTGATTTTTGGAGTCGCGACTTATTTTTCGGATCGGTGGAACCCGGGCAGCCTATGGGGTGCTCTTACGAGTGTTCCTTTGATTCGATACCAAGGATATTTCCGCGGACAGGACCCTTAAACGTTGGGCGCCAGTTAAACACGAAGGTTTTTATTATTTAAAAAAATAATATTTCTTGGACACTTGGTCCGTATTTATTTCCATAAAAAGTTGAACTAAATTATCTTTACAGAAATTGCCATATTTATACCCAATAACTTTGTCGCTGCCTCTGCCAACGTCGGAGCTTTGCCGTTGTCGTAGCTGCAGCGGGAAGTGGATCAGACGCTGCAGTCAGCACTTTTTGGGAGCTACTGACCGAAGCCGGGAAGTTGCCCTTGCACTTTTACTTGCTGGTGCAATACCGGATGCGCGTGGCCAACTTCGGTTGCGAATTCGTTTTGTGTTAACTTATATAAAAAAACTTCAAATCGAAATTAAAATTTTCTTAATACAATGGTTACATAGCCTATCTTAGTGTTCTTATGTAAACATCGGGAAAAAAACCTAACATTTGGTAAAAGCATTTTAAATTTAATTTTTCGCATGCAGAACATACAAACTGTTTGCACTTTTTCTACCAATTCTTCTCTTTGATATCTATTAAGTACAAAATAAGTTGCTTTGCAAGAAAGTTGCTTATAAAAAAAACTACAAAATGATAGTGAAAAAAATTTAGCGTGCGACAAAAGGTTCACGGCGTTTGCTAAAAACCATAAACTTTTTTTGACTTCAAATAATTTATTAATGCACCCAATTATTCTTAGCTTTGTTTTATACATTGGATTTTGTATGCTATATTATGTATTATTCGCTAAAAATGGCAAATTATATGGAACATTTAAAAGTAACTTCCATTTTGTGTATAAATAGTATAATCCTGTAAATACAATTAGAATCTAAGTATCTTGTAAATATGTATATAGTCTCCCAGTAAACCCACAACTTAAGCCCCGAGCCGAAGGCCTAAGCTGCTATGGCTCCAAAAACCACTGTTAGCTCTTAGTTTAATACTATTTGTTAGCATTAGATAAATAAATAAATAAATAAACTTCCATTTTGTGTAGCGTGCGACCCAACATACTATGAGCGATTATTTCGAAAATAGTAACTGTATCGAAATTATGCTTATGTCAATTGAAAGTACACTTAAATACCTCTAAGCAAAACACAAACTTGTACTATATTTTTTTCAGAAACCTAAAAAAATATTACATTTTCGTTTACAAAATCGTACGAATTTAAGGGTAGGGTTTGCCCATATATGTCAAAAATTGTTTTAGTATAGGTAAAGATTAATCCCTTAAATCTGATATATCGGCAGAATTTAATTTTTAAGGAAGGAATCGAGTTTAATGAATTTCTTCCTTGAGAATGTTGCGCAGCTTCGTAATAGTTAAACGTACAAATTGTTCATATTATATATTCATTCTGATTTGCTATAAATCAGGAACAAGCCACATGTATACACACATCTTTTTCTCCTTAAAGTTGTTATACTTCGTTCACAAAAATGTTTGCCCCTACAAATTCCCGTTGCATAGCAACTTAAAAAAATAAAATAAACCCTTGATAAAGTTCAAATGTTTTGTATTTATTTTCACGGGTTCATGTTTGTTTGAATTCTGATTCTATTACAAACACACAAAGGCTAAAAAAAAACGCACATGTACCACGCTGATTGCTATGAATATTTTTGGAAATTTTACGCTTGACCTTTCGTTTCTTCTCCGCTCTACAATTGTATTAAATTCGCCATAACTCAGTAGATGCGCTGAAGAGGAGCGAAAATAAATGTCAATACCATTCATTGAGTGAGTGAGATGTCATGCCAATGCCATCCTCATATGATATCGATATGAATGTAAACATGAAAATAAATATACGTGGATCTAAATAACTAAACTTGTCGCGGTGCGCGGGCTCGGAGGGCCTCACCTTTGCTTTGAACTTTGTAAGGATAGGAGGGGTAGGCGGATTGAAGGCAGGTGTGTGTGCTAGGCAAATATTGTCTACGAGCCCGTGGGAATACAAGCACACAGCAGGCACGCGTCCTCCGCTCCAGCCACTGCTTGGTACCCGCTATGTGTCGACTTCAAGGGTATAAACAGTCCTTGCTGATATAAGTAATTGGATACTGGAAAATTAAAGAAAAAATGGCACAGCTGCATATTTTACGCATTTTTATATTATCTGGTACTGGTTACTAATGAAAGAAATGTACGCGCTTGATGAAATAGGTAGCGTCCAATAATCAAATAAAACAAAAAAAAAAATCAGTTTTAAGTCCGACTTTTTTGCAAAAAAATATTTTATGATTTCGAAGACAAGGACTTGGCTTTTACAATTCATTCAGTAAAACAAAAACATAAATTACCTTGGTAATAAGGACATGGCTTGGATATATAATTATTTCGAAGGATAGTCAGTATTTAGATTAAAATTCTTTTTTAAGATTTTGGCTAAAAGGTAATTAGCAAAATCAGTCCAACTAGATCTTAGTACATAGAAATTCACCGTATACTGTATTCTGACTTCTTGAAGTAAAGGATATCACTTATTTTATGCTCCTTGTGCCACATCCTGGCTGCCCTGTTGATATCAAGTGGCAGGCGGCAATCAAAAGGGACTCTTGTTTCCGGAGTTGCCCCCAGCCGCCTCAGGTTACCATTCTGTGTAACGATACAATAACGCTGTCTCCAAAACGGCGCAAGTGGGTGTGCATGTGTGTGTGTGGTGAGGGTCCTTTGGGCAACCCGTACCTTTATGCCCGCATGAGGTTGCCACGTTTGCGGATTTTATGCCTCATATTGGCTTTTAATTTTACGCGCAACTGCTGAGCCGCAGTGTCAGCAGCTTTGCCATTGGGCCTGGGCTATCTGCTAAATTATTGTTGGGATCATGCGGCACGGGCATTATCCTGCCACGCTGCCTCATATCCATTTGCCCTCGTTTTTTGTACTTTATGTAAATAAATGTATATTTTTACGTTTTGCTGATATGTACGGGGACAACTACGGGTATTTATTCATTCAGCATTTGCATCCAGGATAATGATTATGGAACCTTGCTTCAGCCCCGGTAAATCTACTTGGGCGCCTTGGGGAAATCAGGACGGATGCCGCCCAACAATGTGCGACAAAAACTGTCGCTGGTTTATTTTATTACCTTGCAGATACTCACACCAGCAGAGGCGCACATAAAGGATCACCCACGTACATGTGTATAAAAAGCATTAAAAATGAATACACCGCACAGTGATTCAATTTGCGGCATTTTACTTTTCATTATCGCAGCCGAGATGCAAATTAACAATAATCATTTTTATGTCCCACACATGAAGTTATTAAAAAGTGTACGGCAGCCTTTCTCGTGTGTCTGCACAGAGAGGAAAACATAGGACTTGAGTCAAGGAATGGTTTGCCATTATATTATTAATAAGAACTTGAAATTAACTGTTAATAATAATATAATAATATTAAATGGCATAACTATGCAATTTTAAAATTCAAACATTTAGACAGATGACAATAATATATGAGTCTGGGTAAACCCAAATGTCCAACATGAACAAACATAATTATTTAATTTATATTCATATGGCAGTTATAGTCTTCAAGTGTCAACTGTGTTTTATTTTTATTTTTATTTTTAAAGGAAAATAACTAAAGTAACATATAATGTCTAAATTCTTTTTGTAGTTAAGTTAACAAAGCTATCTTCTATTCTGACGAAGAGCTTAAGCAAGACTTTTTATTTCATATTTGCTTACTTAAATCTACAAAAGGTTACTTTAAAAATGGAATCCTTGCTTCGAATCCAAAATACTTTATTATTTCTTTGTGTGTTTGTGTATTGTGTGCTTTTAAGCACATTTTCGTTTAAGCTCTTAATGAAAAGCGAATGCAATCTGGAAGCAGCCTTCCCATCTTTACCGAATACATATTCAATTATGAAATTAAATTCACAATGACAACAACAATAACAAAAGGTATATCCATAGAAGAGGTTAATGATATACGCGTGGGATTCCCACGTGAATCCTTAATCTGCGGTAGCAAATAATTAAATTTAAAAGGCAAACCATTAATTGGCCACAAATAAAGTCTGAAAGATGTATAGTAACTGTACTTAATTTCATTATATTTTTTATTTGAGCTATAATTATTATTTAATTTCCCGGCCAAAATTGCTGCAATGTTATAGTCAATTCACACTAGGCTCCATCCCCATCTACCGTCCACCGTCTATGATAACACCATCCGAGTTGTCAAATTCCATATATATTTTCGTTCCAAATTTTCTCAAAATATTCCACCATCACTTTGTGATGTTCCCTTCTGGGCTGTTTCACTCCGTCTGTATACGATATGTTTCGTTGCACTGATGACAAATTGCAAAATTCCCCCCGACTGCAGCGGAACTTTGATATGGATCTTGGGCGAGGGTGTGGTTTTTAGTTTCTTTGTCGGCGAAGTTCGTGCTCTTGCTCGGTCTGCCTCGCTTGCGCGAAGCGGAGTTCGTAAAAAGCTCAAATTATAAGCAACCAAGTAAATAAGAAAAAAATATACAAAAAATAAACTGGGTGTTCCCTATACGTCTAACTGACTAACTATAGCAAAACGACTGAAACTATCGCCGATATATTTAGACGTATAGGGAACGACCCGAAAAAAATTCGTCTGCTGACTTTGCAAACAACTTTCAAAGGCTCTCTGTTTTTGTAAACAATCGAGGAAAATGCCCTTTAAAAGCAAGAAATCAGAGTTATTTAAGCTGGTCACAGCTAAATAATGATTGTCCTTTAACGACTTGGATCCTACCGCTAAGGCAGTTCGATTGTAAAACTGCGGCATTTTTTGGGCTCGGAGATGGAGGCACTATAATGAAGTGCACCTATAGAGTCTTCAAGGCCATTTTAAAATTGGCCAAAACGTATATATGCTGGCCAAACTTGGACGAGCTTCTTCAATAGTGTCAGAAACATGGAACGAATATCAATTTAGCTTTGGGCATGTCGATGGCAGCAGAATTACGCTGGAGGAGAAGCCAACAGAAGCCCCTGAAGCGTTCTACTCCAGAAAACAAAGATATTGCATTAAAATGCTGTGGTAAACTTATTAAAAAATAAAGACACACTAGCTTTTCAGTCAGTTAGACGATATTTTCAGCCACCTCCGGGTTGCTAACTGATTTTAATTTATCGAAAATTTCAATTTGTATGGGACAGCTGTCTCCCATTCGATTTTTTCATTCGATAAATTCAGTCAGTAAGTCAGTTAGACGTATAGGGAACACCCCAAAAGATATATGTATATTATCAAATTTTATGATACACGACTTGTTATGTCCTAAACTATAAAAATAAATATTTGAAGGTGGAACTAATTGCGTCATATAAGGGCATATAATCGCATCTTGATTTACGTATGAGAAATTAAGCCGGTTAGACCTCGAGTTAGCTGCACCTTCAAATAACAACAATAGGTCGCCTTATGTATAAACATTAATAAAAATAAATAAAATTTAAAAAGATTTTTATAAATTTTATTGTATTTATTATTATTTTTTTAATATAATATATTTAATTGTATATGTACATTGTACATACATATGCACTTCCTAATTGTACATACATATAGAAAAGTTATGCAGCTCTACTGGCCAATTTGTACTCCTCATCATCATCCTCATACTCATCATCATCGTCGCTCTTCGGTCCATCGTCCATGCGCAGGGCTATGTCTTCCAAAACATTGTCCGTGGCATCGGCACGCTGTAAGGGCGTGGAATTCGGCGACTTGGATGAGATTGTGCTGAAAGTGGCACGGTCGACGGTCTCGCTGAAGGTAACCGAAAATTGCCCTTTCTGGGTCTGCCTTTATGGACCTCGCCCCGAGTCCTGATCGCGGATTCCGTTCCGGCCTTTTGCTCGGCCGCGGAGCACGGTGGGCGAAACGGCCCATCTAGCGGCATTTAATTCATAGCTGCTATGAAACTTTTTTTTACCAATGTAAATTTTATTTTACTTTCAAATTGATTTGACTTTAATAAAAACTAAAAATTAAGTTTTTTTGTCTTTATTTATTTTTATTTTTTTGAAAGTAGCTATTTTTAAACATTTTTAGACGTTGTTTATTTAAACCAGGAATAAATGATAATCTGATGTATTTCAATTCTATTCTATTTTTTAGGCTAAAAATATGTTTAACCTATATTAAACAAGAGGGAAAGCTACAGTCGAGTGTGACCGACTGTGAGATAACCGGTACCCAAACCATTGTGGATGAAAGTAAATAGCGCATAAACATGGAAAAAGAAAACAATTGTTGCTAGAAACATGCTGAGCAACACTCAAAGAGACTAATGTTGCTAGGAACATGCTGCGCAACACCCAACAAAGACAAATGTTGCTAGGCAACACGCACGTGCGCTTTCAACATCTCTCTCTCCTTCTCTCTCTCTCTCTCTCTCTGTCTCTCTCTCTCTGTATGCTTCTTCATACACAAAAACTTTATTGCTTAATAACTTCCATGTTTATCATTCGATTTTACTTAAATTTTTTAGACCACGTCCGCGAATGCCACCTTATTTATTATACATATCTATTTATTTTAAGCCGAAAATCACGACTATAGATTATATACTGTTTTTTATTATTTTCGGGGGCGGAAGTGGGCGTGGACAAATTTTAAAACAAACTTGATCTGCGTGCAACAGATTGCAATGTTGCCACCAAATTTGGTAGCTCTAGCTCTTATAGTCTCTGAGTTTGACTCTCTTGTTTCACACGGACAGACGGACAGACATACAGTGACGAACTTAATTATTGGCACAGTTGGCATGTCTGACTTTCACACAGCTTTTCTCCACTAAAAATTAGAGATACGGAAGTGAAATAAAGTTAGTTTTGTTGTAAATTAAACAATGTATATGACTAAAATTTGTTTGATGTAAAAATCACAATTTTTAGTGGAGAAAAGCTGTGTGAAAGTCAGACATGCCAACTGTGCCAATAATTAAGTTCGTCACAGTACATTCTCGGTAATAATACCCTTGTACCCTATGGTGTACCGTGTATATCAAGTAGGATAGCTACAGTCGAGTAAGTTTGGCTGTAAGATACCCGGTACCCAAAGTATTGTTGGTAAAATTCAGAGGCAAATGGACATGGCAAAATTTCTACAATTTATGAAAACCTTAAATTAAAGATAACGGAAGGCAGAAGAATATATTGACAAATTAAGACAAATGTCGATCATGTTGAGCAACACCTAAAAATGGCAAAAGCTGCTAGGAATATGTAGAACAACACTACCTTCGCCTTAAGTAAGGTGGTATCTCTCCAGTTGCATTGTTTGTGATGGATCCTCTGCATATGCATCGTGCGCATTCAGTATGTCAAGAAACTCTTTACACACTGAAATTTAACTTCATTTTTTTACTTTGAATGCAGAAAAAAGTTTTTTTTTTTAATTTTATGATTTTTTTCTAATGCAATATTATTAATTGAAGTATGCCTAGTAATTTAGTACAAAAACGAAATCAAAACAATAGAAAGGAAATCAAGAAGAAAACAAAATGCGAGATTACACAATTTTAACACTGTCAAGAAACTCTTTACACAGTTTTGAGATCAATCAGTTGAAGGTGTCGGAAAAATTGCATTCATAGAAAATACTATGAATGCTGAACAGTATCTCCGAATTTTAAAGACCCATTTACGCGCAAGTGCAGAACGATTTGGCTTTATGGCCGACAATAAGCCGAATTTTAAGTTTTACCAGTATAATGATCCCAAACATAAAGAGTTTAATGTGCGGAACTGGCTTCTGTACAACTGCGGAAAGGTGATTGATACACCACCCAGACCCCGAACTTAACCCTATAGAAAATTTGTGGGCCTACTTGAAGAAGAAACAGGCCAAAAGGCAACCCAAAAACCGCCAAGCCCTCAAAACGGTTGTTAAAGGAGAGTGGCAAAAACTAATAAGATCGATGAAAAAACGCATCCAGCTTGTACATAAGGCTGAGGGGGTCATACAAAATAATAAAATTTTATATAAATAGTATAAGTGCCTTAATATTTAGATTTAAACGAAGATAATCTATTTTGTATAAAGAGGTTCTTGACAGACTAAAAATGTGCGATCTCATATTTAATTTCATTATTAAGTTTCTTTGAAATGTTATACTTTTTTTTCCAATTGTTAATTAAGACAAGCCTAACGAGTCGTTATGCCTTAAAAAAAAAAATGTTTAACTGAATAGAAGTTATTTATTTTTGCATGCAAAGTCAAAAAATAAAATTTATTTTCAATGTGTAGTGTTTTTTGACATACTGTACTTACGAACTCTGGACATAGATGGAAACGCACTTAGTAGCAGCCCGCAGCAGGGTCACTCCAACCAAACCTCTCACGATTCCCAGAGTGGAACTATCGGGAACAGTTCTGTCTTCCAAACTAGCGACCGGGATCCAGAAGCAATTGCACGTCCCGCAGATTCCCGCCTCGGTATACTACTGGTCGGACGCCATGATCGTGCTTTACTGGATACACGGTGACCCTGGCCGAATTGGCAGTATCCTGAGGCTAGTTCTGCCTCCCAGTGCATCATGTGCAAACCCATCACAGCTGTCGCAGCATAAGCTCTGGTGAACCGGCCCAGACTGGCGAAAAGAATCTGAGGACCACTGGGCTCGTGTCAAGCTGAAAGCTCCAGATCCTGACAACCTATCCGTGGAACAGGCATCCACAGTCATAAAAACACACACATGGCCAGCTTTGGATTCATTCCTACAGTCCTCACCTTATAATCGACTCATATTCTGTGCCGCCTATATCAAAAGGTCCACCAACAACGCTCGGTACAAAGGGAAGATCGATTTTCCGAAACAACCAACGTGCCAGAAATCACACAGGCTTTATTTATTTTAGTTCGCTTCAACGCGAAGCATTTTCAAATGAGCTTTCCAGATTACAAGCAGTCAAGGCACTCTCCAAGACCCATAAGCTCAGCCAACTGACGCCAGTCCTAGATGACCAAGGAACCGAGATGACCAATCATGCTTCCCAGATCTCAAAAATGCTTACATAAACAACCTGCATGGAGAAGTGCAAAATAATTAGGCGATAACTCAGCAGCAGTATGGCTTATATCGTATTTGAAATTGGTGACAGGACTCACAGCGCAACATTTTCTCTGGGCTCTCCAACTCTTTATCGGGCGACGAGGACTGGTGCAGCACATCTACAGCGACTGCCGGACCAGTTTTATAGCCGATATATCCCCACAGCTGTGGAGCAAGGAATTCCACCAGCAAGTCACCGGGATAGGTATTTCCGAGCTCACCAAGCGCCATATTCAGTGGCACTTCAACCCTCCACACAGTCCGAATTTCGGACGACTATGGGAGGCTAACGTCAAAGGAGTTAAAACTCATCTGCATCGGTCACTTAGACTCCATGCAAGCACTTTCTGCTCCTAGCACCCAAGACAAGCCACTTAAGCCGCACAGTTCAGAGACAGACAATGGATTCTTCGACTGTTCTGGAAACGATGGATTTCACATTGGCTATCGCACCATCAAGCACGCCTTTAAGTCAATGACATCGACGACCGGACAGGTCCCATCGATTGGAAACTAGGACGTGTCACTGAACTAGGCACGTATAAGCGATCTGTGTCTAAGATCGGCCTCTTACCCATCCCAATTTACATAGAAGCTACTCCTAACAAAGAGGCAGACATGAAGCAAGCACTTTGATCTCACACATATCCCAAGGCAAGCATCTCGTTTCGTTTCAGATACCGAGTCTTAATCAGGGACCCAGCATTGGGGGCGGCTTGTACGGGCTGCACTTGCATCACAGCGGCTTTTGTTATCGATGATCTCTCTACTATCGATCGATCTATGGGGAGGACGTCAACCGGCACCGGCTACCATCACTTAGCTTACATATCATCTGGAAGAAAACCTTTACTATGGCTGGTCGCGCTTGAAACCAAATCCTTAATAACTAACTGAACAATGTTTGCTTTCCGATATCAGCGTATCACTGTGGACGGCAGTCCACGTAGTGACGATGAGCACCGAGACTGTGGTGCGCAAGGAGACTACTATATACAGCCGTAGAATTGAAAATCTGCTACGATAGTCCGATCAGAACCGTTTATATCTTGATCGAAAGGTATTGTAAACCTCTTTGAAACTGCATACTAAGATTTTTCAAAACCGGATTAGTTTAGGAGAAATGGGAGTGAAAGTGCGAAATTGAAAATTTTGAAAATTGGAGCTATTGGGGCCGGTGGAGCAAAAATCCCAAAATTTTTAATGTTGTTGTGATCTAGCTTTAAATACGCGTCGAATGACACCTCGATCGTCCTGATCCGATACTCCGTTCAAAAGATATTCAATAAACAAGATTTCAACGGCCTTTCCGAAATGAAAACGTTTGTCCTGTTGTTTGTCTGTGTGTCTGTCTGTCTGTCTGTCTGTTTGTCTGTCTGTCGATTTTTTTGTTTTAGAGTCCTGGAACCACTTTTATTTTAATTAACTGCTCGAGCTGAACATTTTTTGTTCTACGACTTTTTGGGTTTCCCGCTAGTTTGGCGGGAAAACAGCTAAAAAAGCCAGATTTCCCGCGCCCATAACTTCTAAACGACTAAAGCTACAGAATCGTGCTTTATGTCGTTTGAAAGGTATTTTGAAATGATAATAGCTTTGCCTTGACATAATTTATCTAAATATAATATTTAAAAATTTATAATTAAAATTAATTTTTTTTTTTAAGTTTTCTTAAAATTGGCTCTAACGATTTTGATAGTCACTCAAGGCCATATAGCCCTTGAGATTGGTCAACTTTTGGTATATAACACATATCTGGGAAAGTTCGCTTTCTCGAGATATTACTCATTAAAATTAGTAGCAAAGATCCCATATACCTAACCTTTTACACGCATTATACATACATTTATGTAACAACTCATGTAGAGTCATATAGAGACGTGCACAATGCAATAAAATTTAAAACCATCGAAGGAAATTTAATATAATTAAAATTTAAAAGAAATCGTTTTAATTTTTTTTTTTTTCTAATTTAATGTAATTATTGCGTTTTTCACTACTTTGGCGGGAAAAAAGGAAATTTCTCGCGCCCATAACTTCTGAACGACTAAAGTTACAGAAACGTGCTATATGTCGGTGGAAAAGTATTTTGATATGATAATTACTTTGCCCTGACAAAAATTTTCTAAATATTATAATTAAGAATTTATAATTAAAATAATTTTCTTTTTAAGATTAAATTTTTTTTTTAAATGGCTTTTACGATTTTTGTAGTCACTTCAGGCCGTATAGACCTTGAGATATTTCGGGGTGTAACACATATCTCCGAAAATTCGTTTTCTCATCAAAATTAGTAGCAATGATCCCATATAGCTAACTTCGTATATGCATTTTTGTTGTTAATTTTTCCCATTTGAGTTTCAAACAAAAACTTATAACAACAATGGAAGACCAATGTATGTACATACATATGTAATTTAAAAAACTTCTGATATCAAATAAAAACACCTCTTAACGAGGTGAGATTAAAGTGACGATGGCACATTCAACTCCAAAAATTTCTGATACCAAATTTTGTGACGATTAATAGTTATTTAAACAAAAATATTTAAAAAGTTTTTAATTAGTTTCAAAATCGGCACGCTGCCTATTTTGCCTTTTTAAATTTTTCAGTTAAGTGCCGATTTTGAAACTAATTAAAAACTTTTTAAATATTTTTGTTTAAATAACTATTAATCGTCACAAAATTTGGTATCAGAAATTTTTGGAGTTGAATGTGCCATCGTCACTTTAATCTCACCTCGTTAAGAGGTGTTTTTATTTGATAAATAAACTAATTGGCATTATTTGCATTTGATGTCTCTGGCTTTATTTACTCAATTTAGCAACAGCAAAGTCCCCATAGCAGCATTCTGCTTCATTGACAACCGCAACTTTCGGATCTATCACAGGTGTAATTTATAAAAAATTGTACTTACAATTTCAATTTGTATATCTTGAAGGGTATATAAATTGTAGGTTTTTTTTTTGTTTTTGTGGAGCACCACAACTTTTATGAAAGAAAATCCTTATTAACTATCTTTACCACCTTGATGTCCGATGCTCAGTAGCAATAATGTGATTAAGCAAGCTCTTGGTGGCCTTTCAGAAGTAGCGGAAGTAAAAGTGCTGCCACATACTCGGGAATACCAGGAGAATGAGCTATTATTATTTATGGCAGCCGTAAGTGACGGTCAGCTGGCTTCGCAGCGGAAAGTCATCTAGTTTTGTCACTCGCGGCGTATGCTTAATGCGCTTTCATAATTCAGGAGCTCAGCTGCAGGTCAGAGAGTAAAGACAAGCGAAGCAAATGCTTTAAGCCGGAAGAGGGAAACAGGAGGGATGGAGTGTTATCAAAGATTATTTGGCTATAAAAGCAAAAAAAAAAGAGTGCAAGTCAAGCAAACAAATGTAGCGGAAATTGTAGTATGACGTTCTTTTGTGGCAGCACCGTCCAGCTAAAGAGCATTGTTCCCTTATTTTCCTCTCACAGTTTTCTTTACTTCGCCAATAAACCCCCTCATTGGCAAGCTAGCTAAACATTATTACTTACATCACTGATAACATACAGCAAATTCCATTTATTAAAGATATTCCCGCTTGAAATAATTTTCGTTTTAAAATTTACAGCTCCTTAAAATCTCAGCCATAACCAGTAAAAGTTCAGAAGATTTTATACACATATTAAATAGCACATAAATTCTGTAACAAAGCTGGCCAACTTGGCTCGTTCCGTTCGCTCATATCACAAAGCTATTAAATATGTGAAATTTACTTTCATTTTGGTGCGCTGTTTTGACTTAGTACAGACTTTTAGTCCGAAAACTTGAACGATAAGCGGATTATAGTTGGACATAGTAGACCCCTAGACAGAAAGTTAACTTGATATATGAGATTCGTCTGAAATCTGGCGCTGGAATCTGTGACAAATAATGTTCACAAACTCTACCAGATATAAAATCTGTCATTAATTAGTTCCAGCTTTTATAAACATTTTTTTTGCAATCTACATTTAGAGACTCGACTCCCTTTAAATTACATTTGTTTGACTTATCTGAGTTCCCATAACTTTATCCGGACCATTTTGGCATTTATTAAATTTTTCACTGGGAACCCAGTTTGTGGTTCAGCTTAGTGGCCAAAGGGAATCCCAACTGCTAATTTGCTAAGTTGTTCTCAAATTTGAGCTTTAAGAGGATGGACCTGAGGGGAAGAAATAAATAAAAAGAAAGGGATAGACAAATTGAGCGAACTCCGGTACTCTGGAAAGTTATTTTTAGATTTGGCCTCTGTCACACGTATTTTAGTATGTATCTATGCTTTTGACGCTCCTCTTTGATTCGCCTGAGTGGAGAATTTGGTAGAGTGCTGCCTGTCCAGGGTTCGAGTCCGTGTCGAGCCGTAACAATTGTGTTTTAAACATGTGTGAGTATGTCTAACAGAAATTGTATAATAGTTTGGGTGTTCCCTATACGTCTAACTGACTAACTGACTTAATTTATCGAATGAAAAAATCGAATCGGAGACAGCTGTCCCATACAAATTGAAATTTTCTATAAATTCAGTCAGTTAGCAACCCGGAGGTGGCTGAAAATATCGTCTAACTGACTGAAAATATATTTAGGTCAGTTGCGTTGATTCAAAACGGTGTTATAGCCTGCTCTGATAACTTATATGCACCGTCTCCAGCGATCCATTGATGGTCAGCAAAAAAAAAAAAAACGACATGGTATTTAGAGGAGAATTTTAAAAAATTCGGCATTTTCCTCGACTGTTTACAAAAACAGAGAGCCTTTGAAATCAGTTGTTTGAAAAGTCAGCAGACGAATTTTTTTCTGGTCGTTCCCTATACTCGTATGTCTAAATATATCGGCGATAGTTTCAGTCGTTTTACGATAGTTAGTCAGTTAGACGTATATATATACATACAATTAAACTCTAAATATTCATATTAACGTATTAAATTACAGACCGACTGTGAGATATCCGATACCCAAAGCATTGTCAGTGAAATTAAATAGCAGATGAACATGGAAAAATGAATATGTTGACTAATGAAGACGAATTTTGCTAGAAACATGTTGAGCAACCTTTAAAAGGGACAAATGCTGCTAGAAACATGTTCAGCAACACCCAAAACAGACAAGTATTGCTGGGAACATGTTGAGCAACACCCATTGGCACAGAAGAAGAAGAAACATACACCGAAACTTTATTTTTAATAACTTCCATGTTTATCATCCGATTTTTCTCAAATTTTCAGAAAATGTCCGCGAAAGCCTTTTTATTTTTTTTTATCTATTTACTTCAAGCCGAAAATCACGACTATAGCTTATATAACGATTTTTATGGTTTTCGGGGGCGGAAGTGAGCGTGGCCAAATTTTAAAACAAACTTCATCTGCGTGCAACGGATTAGAATGCTATCACCAAATTTGGTAGCTCTAGCTCTTATAGTCCTGAGATCTGTTTACCAAACGGACAGACGGACAGACGGACATGACTAGATCGACTCGGCTGGTGACGCTGATCAAGAATATATTTACTTTATAGGGTTTGCGATTTCTCCTTCTGCCTGTTACATACATTCCCATTTGGCACTAACACTTACCCTTGTACCCTATGGGTACCGGGTATAACGAAGTCAGTTTCCTCATTTAAACAAAAATTCATATTCCATTTAATTTGTGTCTTCATCGAAATCGATTCTTTCTTGAAAACGGGAATCTTAAATCAAGAATACTCATTCCCGAAAAAAAACCTTCTCAATATAAGAATTCTTCTTCTCGTTGGTAAAATTTTTGTTTTTGGCCTGCTTTTGAGAAGAAAAATACCAATATTGAGAACGTTGAAAACGGATTTTCCTTCAGTGTATAGAACAATATAAGAATGTAAATGTAAATGTAAAATGTATAACAAAATGTTATAAAAATGTACATAACTTTGTAATTTTTTAACATTAAATTGTAAAATTTACAAAATTCGATATTTTTTCAACATTACTAAAATGGTTCGATTTTCAATGATCCAATTGCAGACTGCAAGGGTATACCAACTTCGGTTTACCGAAGTTAGCTTTCTTTCTCGTGTTAAAACATTGAAACTGCTAAGTGACTCATCAAACATAAAGAGGTGTATAAGTACTAACAACGATTTACAAGTTACATACCCTGCAACCCCCTTTTTGCTGTTCAGCCCGGGAATTGGAACCACCAACAACGATTTGGTCGTAGCTGACGGTTCTGACGATGAAGACGATATTGCAAATTTATCTGAAACAGTACAAAACTCTGGCCCAAACTCGAGACTAACTGAGTCCAGCATGTCTCCTAGTTTGGAACCAGTAAACGATGCCCAACCATCAACGCCGCAAGCCGCTGCATCTAAAAACGCTTCACTTGCATCCGCCCGATCGGCTGCAACTTCGGATCTTACTGACGTTCCAAACTCGGTTTATGCCAACCCCGTGTTACCTGCGACAGTCATCATTTCGGCACCATCATCTGGACCACTAAATTCAAATTCAGCAAATATCTGGAGTGGCACCAAGGAAACCGGCACGTTTAACAGGACGAATTCTCAGGTTAGCGGGTCTCAGACTCCTTCACTTAGGGCCCAAAAAAACTAAGCGACTCATTTTCCCTACACTACCAGAATGTTCGTAGTTTACTCGGCAAACTGAGTAAGCTGCATGTCAATAGTGTCTCCTTTGATGCCAATATGATTGCCTTTGCTGAAACGTGGCTCAACTCCTCTGTATCTGACTGCGAAATATTTGCAGGCAACTATGTCATCTATAGATGTGATCGTGCAACGCTTATTGGCGGCGGTGTCCTTATTGCCGTTAAGTCCGATTTAGTCTCTGAACCTTTTCCGATAATGGGCATGGAGTGCATGTTAGAGTTTGTGGCTGTTCGAATTAGGGTTCACGATTATTTTGTGTACGTCTCATGCTCGTATATTCCACCTAGGTTTGATATCAACATATACCTACAGCATTTAGCTTTATTTCAGGGTATTCAATCAACCCTTGGCAATAATGACTATCTTATTGTTAAGGGAGATTTTCCTGCCATTTCTTGGCTGCCGTCAGCTGAGTCCAATATTTTTTGTTTCCACGGTACCCCATGATCTGGTACATGGGACAATTGAACGCTGTGAGGAACTGCTCTGGTAAAATCTTAGATCTTATTTTTGCTTCAGAGTTTGCAAATGCCTATGTCTCTAGAATTGACCCTCTCTCCAGCCCGAAGACGCTTATCATTTCCTTCATTTTCCTCATCCAACGTTTCTCATAAGCCCCCCTGGTTCTCTCGTAGACTCTCTTATCTAAAAAACTATAAGTCTAGGCTTTTTATGAAATATAAGAGAACAGGGCTGCAAGTTGACCATTCAAATTATATAACTGCTCGCTCAAATTTCTTAACCCACAATTCCGAATGCTACAAAAATTACCTGATTCGCTATAAGAATGAGAGAAAACCCTAAACAGTTTTATGCGTTCGTTAATTCGAAACGTAAGTCACAACAATTTCAATCTTGTCTTCATTTCAACATTATTTCCGCCTCTAATGAGTCCGATATTGCAAATTTATTTGCTAATTTCTTCCAAACTACATATTTATCTGTTAGTTTCTACACTACCTTATCCTATCCTTACTCACTTCCACACTCTAATTGTATTTTTATGCCACTGATTAGTGAAGATTATGTTCTTCAAAATCTTCAAACGATTAAGTCTTCCTTCTCCTCTGGTCCTGATCTGGTACCAAGCTGCGTTTTAAAAAATTCTGCTAAAGCTCTGAGTAACCCACTGGCAAAACTTTTTCAATTATTCATTTTTGCCTGACGTTTTGAAGGCATCTTTTATCACTCCGCTACATAAAAAGGAAAGTAAAGCTAACATCGAAAACTACCGAGGGATAGCAAAACTCAGTGAGATTCCCAAGTTATTCGAGTTATTAATTACTGCTCAGCTATAGCACTAATGCAGCTCAATAATGTCTCCTTTATGAAACGTAGATCAACGTCTACAAACCTTCTTGAGTTTGTTGCAGTTATAAGGAATGCGTTTAAACCTAATGCCCAAACGGACGTTATTTTTACAGACTTCAGTAAGGCTTTCGACTACGTGAACCACCAGTTACTGTTAAGAAAACTTATGGTTTTAGGATTCTCTATAACGTTGACCAAGTGGATTTCGACTTATTTATCGAGCCGAACTCAGAGGGTAGCCTTCAAGGGTTCTTTCTCAAACCTTGTCCTTGTGACTTCTGGCGTTCCTCAAGGGAGCCATCTTGGACCTCTGCTGTTCTGCCTCTTCATAAATGATTTTGATCAGGTAGTTCACCATTCACACGTTATGATGTACGCGGATGACGTAAAACTTTGTTTACCACTCACGCAGTCTGACTTTGCTTTTGTCAACCGATGGTCGAAGGAGTTTGAGGACCCCTACACAACTAAACTCCTTTATATTTCGCTGGTTCGCCCGATTCTCGAATATTGTTCGTGCGTATGGTCGCTTTAAGACGCAAAATATCAGGACCTTATCGTATCGGTATAGAAACAGTTCCTTTTGTTTGCCTTATGGGGATTCAACTGGGAACCTCATCGTCACCTGCCATCCTACGTTGACAGACTGCGCCTTCTGAACCTGCCCTCGCTCAAGGATTGCCGGACCTGTCATGGAGTGATGTTCCTGCACAAGCTGATCACTGGACACATCAACTCGTCTCACCTTCTTCGCCAAATTCGATTCGCCATACCTATAAGGCCGTCTCGCAATTTTCGGCCTATTGTCTTGCAATTTTGTAAATCTAACTTTGAGATTCACGATCCTTTTCGCGATTTATGTTCGTCGTACAATGATCTGTACTTTTGTTATATGTTGAAATATCCCTTGAGTTTAATGTAAATAACATTATTACACATTTGTCCTTGCCTATATCTATAAAAATTTCTCCAAATTGGGCGGAGGTATGTTATACTAGCAGATATTTGCTATTGAAAATAAATAAATGAATATCTAAGAGTTGGCCGTAAGCCGTCACTCCATGACAGGGATGTTAGAACCAGTTGGGAATTGAATGCACACACGTAAGAGAACATTTTAAGGCATCCTATTACCTAAAATGTAGGTAACCAATGGCCTAAAAATGTAATTGTAAGCTTTGGGTTATTGCCTAAATTTTAGGCCTACAATTCCTAAAATGTATGACCTAAAAATATGTCATTCTGGCAATATGACCCAATTTTGAGTCCATCATTGCCTAAAAAGACATTTTTAGGTTATGAATCGCCAATTCTTAAAATTTTATGAATTTTTTTTTCTGTGTGTACGTTATGGCTGTCCGAATAGATCCGAACCTTGGTATCCCTGAGATTCTGCTATGTTAAGAGGCTGGCTGCCTCCAATGTAGCGAGCACCTCAGCCTGAAAAACCATTGCTGAGTCCGGGAGAGTGAAGGCCGCTTCAGTCCCCTAGCTTTAAGCATAGATTCAAGCCCCACCCCGCCTCTCATTTTAGAGCCGTCGGAGTAGAGTGATATCGCATCCTGTTCGGTTACCCTGTCGTCAGTCCAATCTACTCTTGTCGGAAGTAAAGTCGTGTAACCGTTACCGAACCTTAATTCCGTGGTTATGTAGTCCGTCTGTTCTTCTGCTCGTTGTAAAGTCAAGTATCTTGCCGTGCCCTATGCGATGTTCCTTCCAGCAATTACTTGCTTTCAGTCTTGACGCACTCTGCGCGGCAATGTCCTTGATGTACAGATCAATCGGCAGTATATCTAGGATGAGATTTAGAGCAGCTGCCGGGCAGGAACGCATCGCCCCCGTGGCTCCTGCACATGCTGATCTTTGAATCCTTGTTAGCTGTGTAATATTGTACTCCCTAGTCAGTGCTGGCCAACAACTAGGGCTCCGTAAATTAGTATTGGTCTTACCACCGCTGTGTAGAGCTAAATTATTGTCTTTGGATGTAGTCCCCAGTTGTTTCCAAACATTTTCCTGTACAAGTAGAAAGCAATGCTTGCTTTTCTAGCTCTCTCAGCGACATTTAGCTTCCATGAGAGCTTCGGGTCCAGTATCACTCCTAGATACCTCGCCTGCTCTGATATTTGTAATTCGATGCCCTCTATCTTGGGCATGTTGCTTGCTGGGATCTTCGTCCTCTTCGTGAAGAGCATGAGTTCCGTTTTACTGGGGTTAATACCTAATCCGCAGATCTTTGCCCACTTATTTAATCGATCCAATGCGACCGTCATTATTTCGCTAATAACGCCGGGATAAGGTTCTGATACTAGTAGAAGTAGTCATCTGCGTATGCTACTACTTTTACTCCTGTTCATGTTTATCAGCCAGAGCAGGGGCGATAAAACCCCGCCCTGAGGTGTGCCTCTCTTCACTACCCAAGTGAGGTGAGTGCCACTCAGTTCGGCTATGATCGTCCTGCTCCTGAGCATAGCACCAATCCACTCTATGATGCCTATCTCAATACCAACCGAGTTGAGGGAGCCCAAGATGGAATCGGCGTTTACGTTGTTGAACGCACCTTCAATATCCAAGAAGGCGGCCATCGTGTACTGCTTGTATACTAAGGATTTCTTTACGTGACTCACCACTTCGTGTAGTGCAGTCTCGGTTGAACGTCCTTTTGGGTATGCATGTTGCGCATCCGACAAGTGTGACTCTGACTTATCTCGGATGTGAACATCCAGCAGTCTTTCCATTGTCTTCAGGAGGAAGGAGGTCAAGCTGATCGGCCTGCACTCCTTTGCTAGGATATGGTCCCCTCCTGACTGGTTTTGGTATAAATATTACTTTAGCTTCCCTCCACGGGAGCGGTATGTGAGTCAGCTTAATACAAGTCTCGTAGATGGCTTTCAACTATCCCGTAATGCTGGTTTTAGTCCTTTGTAATATTGCCGGTATTATGCCGTCCGGGCCCAGTACTTATCAAAAGAGTCAATCGCCTATTGAAATCTTGATGATGTCTCGCGTTTGTGTATGTATGCTTTCCATTGTTATTTCCCTGGGTCTCAAGTTCTCTTGTAGGTTCCCTGGGAAATGCGTATCCACCAGAACTTCCAGGGATTCTTCGACTGACATTGTAGCTGTGCCGTCTGGTCTGTTTATTAGAGTTTGGCTTTCGTGCCCTTTGGCAAGGATCTTGCTTAGTCTTGCAGTGTCCTTTATACCCTCTATTGTTTCGCAGTAACTTTTCAATGATTCCTTCTTGGCTTCGTATAATGCTTTCTTGTATACCTTTTGTGCTTCCTTGTACCATAGCTTATGTTAAAGGACTTGCGCGCTCTCTTCCTGAGATCGCTCAGTTCCTTAGTCCACCATGGTGGGTATTTCTTCTTCGAGTATGGTACCTTGCATGTCTCGTTGAAGGCGTTATTCAGTATATTAGTCAGGTCTTCGACATCCTTGTTGAGTGCCCTCGGAGAGGTCTGTACCTTGATCCTTCTATTGCTAACCCTAGAGTGGACAATTTCGCTGAATTTGTCCCAGTTTACTTTACGGGGGTTGTGCCTTGGTACCACCTTACTTACAGGCACCGAGAGCTTAAAGAAGATATTCCTATGATCTGAAAAAGAATGCTGAAACGACACCATCCATTTTTCCACCCTATAATAATATAATCAAAGAGAGACTCACCTCGATGATTTGTTTCGGTACTTCCCCAGAGCGTGTGCCTCGCATTCGCTTCGCATCTGAGCACTAGGGTCGTCTTGGTATCTTCCGCCCACTGAATCAGCTTGATGAACGGTTCAGGCGAAGCCGGCTTATCGTGGACCATATATACTGAGGCGATAGCTATCCCAATCCCGTCTGCTGTCTCGAACCTAGCAACCACCAGATCCGATGTGCTAAGATTGGAACAAAGAAAAGCATTATAATCGTTCTTTATTACTATACCTGATCTCGTCCTACCCGTTGAGCTCGAGTATAGTATTTTATATCCTAGGAGCTTCAGGCCAGATACTTGCTCTTCTCTAGTCCAAGGCTTCTGTATAAGGGCGATTTCGATATCCTTCTCCCTGAGAAGGATCGTGAGATGCGCTCAAGCGTGCGAGCTGCGCTTCAGATTAACTTGCACGACTTTCGGCATCCATATTAACGGGTGTCGGGGGATTTGTCGTCGATGACCATGTCGTCCAACAACTTGTTATATCTCGTCCATTTCGGCAAGGAAGACCCTGATCTTTGCCTTCCTTATGCCGTACCGAACCTTGTGTTCCACGGCTTCCAACTGCGGCCGGCACTGTTGATTAATCAAGAGAAGGAACTGCTGGCTCGACTTCATCTCTTTCTCTGCCT